>CM024753.1:111959426-112559426 GCA_014218235.1 Colocasia esculenta
TCAAGAGCGGGGTCGTTTGAAGGTGGTAGGAGCTGAAGGAGCAGTGGATGAAGTGGGTGGAGAAGGAGGGGCTAGAGTTGGAATAGAGGAGAAGACAGAGGGCTCTGGAGCTACAGCTGGTTCTTCTTCTCTTACCGCCACAGATTCCTCTTAAGGTGAAGCATCCTCCGCCGGCCCCGCTGGCCCAGTTCCCTCAGCAACAACCACTTCTTCAATGTGTACATCCTCAACAAGAATGGGCCCTAATGGCCCTGCAGGATTTTCAGACAAAGGCCCTGATGGCCGCTCTTCCTCTTGCTGTTGTTCTGCAATGATAGGCACTGATGGCCTAGCTTCATCATCCCGAGAAGCCCTTGAAGGTTTAGATTGATCAGCATTAATTTGCCCTGATGGCCTATCACTCTCTTCACTTGCCCTGAAGGCCCTGCACTACTTGAATGAGGGGCATGAGATGGTAAGTGCTCCCTCACAAAAGCTCACAAATCTACAAGCATTTTCCTCATACTGTCATAATCTTTCCTTGAGCTTTCAAGTTCAGATGACAGTGCCCCTAATTTACAGGCATATGAGCTTTGATAGATAAAATGGAGGCTATATCCGACCTCACGGAACGTAATATTTTCCCTTGCTCATCCAAGCGCTCAACAATAGATTTCAAATTGATTTTCAACTTCTTTTTCCCAGACCTCCATGTTGACTTAAAGGTGAGGAGAAGGACTTCTTTAGCCACACCTTTTCCTTTGACTTTTCTTGCCCTAACAACGGGCTCCACAACATCATCATTGTCTTCTGAAGCACTCTCCACGAGTCCTTCTTTGAGATGATACTAGCATTGTGCTCCCCCTGAGCTGTTGCCTGCTCATTAATAGATTGCTCCCCCTCAATAGGAGCATCTTCCACAATTATGTTGTCATGAGCAATTTCTTGCTCCCTCTGACTAGGAGCCTCCTCCATGGTGATTTCCTTAGTGTGGCCTGGAGGCACATCTTCTGCCACTTGATCACCACCAATTACTGGCTCCTCCTGAGTGCCTTGGATGGAGCCCAGCACATTCCTGAGTACAGAAGCTACTTGGGAAGAGGGAGGAATATCCTCTGAACTATGCCCAATGGGCTCAATGTCCTTTAGGGGAATATCCTCAATCCTGCTGCTAGATTCTGCTGCTGCTTCCACAGATGGTGCTGCTGCTGCTTCCATAGATGGTGCTGCTGTTGCTACTTCTTCTACAGTTGGTGCTTCTACTGCTACTGCTCCTAGTTCTACTGCTGCCATAACGCTTGTTCCCCTTAAATCATAGGAATTTCTCCTACAGCTTCCTGGTCTTCATGGGCTTCGCCAATAATGGCTTCACCCTCAGTCACAGAAATTTTTGACCACACACCATTAACAATAGAAAATCCACTTTTCCTTAAGTTCCTGTTGCGGATTGCCTGCCCCATCTTTTCTGAAATATCTCCCACCACACTGATGCCATAATGCTGAAAATTTTTGGTCAGAAGATGGGCTTAGGGTAGAGATACATTCAACTTACTCTTTGTATCCCATACATGTGCAGTTGCAAATTTCATCCTTTCCAATATTACTTCTGCCGTGTTGATACTTTGATTCTGGATAGCCTAGAACATCAGGTCGGAGTCCTCCTTGGTGCAGGTGGAGAAGGTGGCACTCCTAGGGACTACTATTTGACACACAATGAAATGCAATAGGTGATTAAATGCACTAAACTGGTTGATATTTAGTTTACCATCCTTCAATCTGTATTCGGGACCAACAATCCCTAATCCTTTCGCCTGGATATCCACAGTGTGAACTCCAATGCGTCCGTAGGTAGTCACACCAAAGAGTGATGCCAATAGATCTCATGTGACCCTAATCTGAGTTCCCTTGACCATGGAAGTGAAGGTCCCATCTTCCTCTGTCTTCAGACATACATAGAAAGCTTCTACAAGGTCTGGATAACTTACTTCTGATAGGGTGGCAATCTTTGTCCAGTTCAATCTGTCCATAGCTGCGACGATACTTCCCATTCCATTCTTCTGCAAGTCAGCCACATCCACTGCTTTGTGTCCGCAAAGCTTGGTCTTTACTGAAGCAAATCTTTCTTGCTGCTTGGCTGTAAGAAATGCAATTCTGTAGCCCCCAACACTGTCGGAAACACCAGAAGAGGCCATGGCTTTGGTTGGAAAGAGTTTCTGGAGGACTGGAAAGAGAAATGGAACAAGAACCCTCAAGAAATTTCAAGCGGGAAGCAGTTGGAAGCTTGAAATCTCAGGGAGTCGATGCTGGAGTCGATAGGGTATCGCCTCAGGCAGAAGGAAGAAGATGATGAAGGGATGCGAATCATTGCCACACAGATTTCGGGATAATTTTTTTTTTAAAGAATGACCTTAGAATTTGGAGGTGCCATGATGGCAGAAAACGACAAACTGACTAGTTCGATAGGAATAAACTCTTATAAAATAACGAACCATCAAGACAAACTTAAAACGATAGGCAATCATTGGAATTTTGCTTAAATTTTTAGGAGGAAAAATAATTTAAATTCTGAAAATTATATTTCAGTTTTAAAACAGATAATTCTTTCACATTTACATATGCCTAATTCCCTTCTAAGAGAAGTAAATCTTCGGGTAAGGCCTTTGTGAGGATATCTGCTAACTGATTGTTTGTATCAATAAATGAAATATCAATGTTGCCATTTGCTACATGATCATGAATGAAATGATATCTAACCTCAATGTGTTTAGTACTTGAGTGCTGTACTAGATTCTTGGTTAGATTTATAGCACTGGCGTTGTCGCATAATAATGGATTGTCTTTATATGTAACCCATCATCCTCACGTTGTTGCTTGATCCATAGAGTTGTGTACAGCAACTTCCAGCAGCTATGTACTCAGCTTCAGCTGTTGACAGAGCTACTGAATTTTGTTTTTTTGAGGACCATGATATCAGACAACCTGCAAGGAATTGACAAAACCACTGGTGCTTTTTCTATCTATTTTGCATCCAGCGTAGTCAGCATCAGAGTATCTACCAAATTAATTTGACATGATTTTGGATACCATAAACCTAAATCATAGGTTGTAACTAAGTATCTAAATATTCTTTGTGACATTAATTAAATGGGACTCTTTAGGATCTGTCTGATACCTAGCGCACATACATACACTAAACAATATATCAGGTCTACTAGCAGTTAAGTACAGTAAGATCCTATCATACTCTGTAGATTTTTTGATCTACTTTCTTACCATCCTTATCACTGTCCAATCTTGTTGAGGTGCTCATTGGTGTGGACAGTGGCTTGGTGCTTCAAATCCAAACTTCTTTAAGAGATCCTTGGTATATTGGCTTGACAATGTGGGTGCCATCTTTTCTTACTTGATTTGCAATCCAAGGAAGTAGTTAAGCTCCCCCATCATGCTCATCTCGAATTCTCCCTACATAAGCTTCTCAAATACTTGCAAAGAGATTCATCAGTAGAACCAAATATTATATCAACAACATATATTGAACAAGAAAAATATGTTTGACCTTAGATTTGACAAATATCTACTCTACTTGACCTCTAGTGAATCATGATCTAATAGAAATGCACTTAGCCATTCATACCATGCTCTTGGTGCTTGTTTTAATCCATATAGTGCTTTGTGCAATTTAAATACATGATTTAGAAAATCAATGTCATCAAAACCTGGAGGTTGTTCCACATAAACCTCCTCTTTTATGAAACCGTTTAGAAAGGCAGAATTTACATCCATTGGAAATAATTTTATATCTAATGCAGATGCATATGTAAGTAATAGTCTAATAGCCTCAAGTCTAGTTACTGGTGCATAGGTTTCATCGAAATCTATGCCTTCCTATTAGGAATAGCCTTGAGCTACCAATCTGGTTTGTTTCTTATGATCACACCAGCTTCATCCAATTTATTTCTGAACACCATTTGGTGCCAATCACTGGGATATGATGGTCTAGGAACAAGTGACCATACCTGGTTCTCTTGAACGATTCAGTTCATCTTGCATGGCTAAAATCCAAGATTCATCAGTGATAGCTTCATTGACTGTCCTAGGCTCTATTTGAGAAAACAAAGCTAAATAATCACATGGCATTATGTTACCTCTTGTTCTACCCCTACAGATGGATCACCAATATGTTTTCAGGAGGGTGATCTCTTGTATCTCTATTCCTTTGGAAGATTCTCATGTACTATGTCATTTTTTTGCAGGTCTTCCAGAGGTGGATCTTCCTTGTCCTCAATTGATGAGTTCTTTAGCTTTTTGGACAATTCATCTGCATCATCATTATCACTATCTCTTCCTTTCTCAAGAAAGGGTTAGTTTCATCAAAGATAATGTGTACTGATTGCTTAATTAATAAAGTACACTTATTAAATACCCTATAGCCTTTAGGTTTAGATGCATACCCATGAAATGCCTTCATCTGATTTTGCATCTACTTACCAAGGTCTTTTGCCGTTGTTGTGGATGAAATATGGACATCCGCATGCCCTGAAGTGATGATCTTCGGCTTCTTCCCTTGTACAATTCATATGCTGTTTTCTTTAGAATCGGCCTGATCATCACCCGGTTGATTATGTAACAAGCTGTGTTAACTGCTTCAGCCCAAAAGTACCTTGGCAGATCATATTCTGACAACATCGTTCTTGCCATATCCAGTAGGGTTCTGTTCTTTCTCTCAGCAACTCCATTCTGCTGGGTGTTCTTGGTGCTGGAAACTGTGCTCTATCCCTTTATCATCACAGAATTTGCCAAAATTTTCATTCTGGAACTCTCCTCCATGATCTGACTGGATTCCAACAATGCAGTACTTCTTATCTTTCTAAACCTTTTTACTGAAATTACAAAGCTTTCAAATGTATCATCTTTGTATTCTAGAAAGGACACCCATGTGAATCTTGAATAGTCATCTACTATAACGAATCCAAAATTCTTTCCTCCAAGACTTGTGGTCCTCATTGGCCCAAATAAATCCATATGAAGGAGTTCTAAGGATTTAGAGGTTGTTACCATAGTCTTTGACTTGAAGGATGACTTGATGTGCTTTCCTTTTGCACATGGTCCACAGACACTGTCCATTCTTGTGCTGACCTTTGGTAGACCTTCCACCAGGATTTTCTTGATCAGCTTTCTCATGCCATCCAAACTGCAGTGGCCCAATCTTCTTGCCACAGCTCAGTTGACTGCCTACTTGTGCTAAACAGGATGATCTTGATCTTTCAGTTCTTCAAGGTAAAGTACGTATAGATTTTTTCTTTGTTACCTTCGAAAATTACTGCTCCATCTTTCATGATGCTGCACTTAGACTCTTGGAACTTGATTTGATGTCTCTGTCACATAGCTGGCTTATGCTGATGAGATTATGCTTCAAACCATTTTACGCATAGTACATCTTCAATAAATATTTCTCTTTATTGCCAACAGATCCGCATCCTATCATTGTTCCTTTTCCATTGTTCCATATGTCACGTGCATTCTTCAGCTTCGAGGTGAGAGAATAGCTTTCTATTACCTGACATATGCCTTGAGCATCCACTATCCAAATACCATTGGATGCTCGAAGGTTTCCCTGAAATGAAAACATCAAGCTTTAGGTACCAAGTTCTTTTGGGTCCTGGTTGGTTAGTGTCATCATTTTTTATTTTAATTATCCATTTTTTGTGTTTGGTTGGACAAGTTATTTTTGTGTGACCTAACTTGTTGCAATGGCTACAGCATGTTTGTTTTCGTTACCTTTTCATACGAAATGGATTTAAATTTGATTTATATGATGTATCTTGTTCACTTACAAATTTAGGAGTTGGATGTTTTTAAGATGTGTTGTTGTGTCTTCATATCTGGGGGTGCATATTATCCATATTTCTTCTTTCCTGACCGTCTATCACCCTTTAGTATTAAGGAATTTTACCATTGGTGAATTTTTCTAATGTACTAGATAGTTTTTCATTTCTTCTATTAGAGTTTTAATTTCCCTTTTTATTCGTCTAAGGTTTCCTGTTTTTCTAATTTATTATTTTTATCTTTCAGATCTTCGCATAACAGATCGTTTCTTCTTTTAAGTTCATTGATTTGCTTCTCTAGTTGTTCATTTTCAGATTTTAAGTCTGAATTTGTGTCTTCTAGGCAAGTATGATTTTTCTTTGTCATTTTTAGTGATTTACACACATCCTTATATTTATCATAAAGTTTGTTAAACACTTCTTCCAAATTGTCAGAATCAGATTCAGTACAAGAAGTGAAGGAATCAGATGTTACCTTTTCGTCGATGTTTGCTATGAAGGCCAGGTTGGCCTTTTCTTCCTCCTCTTCACTTGAGAAAGACTCGCTGTCAGAGTCACTGCTATTGCTCCAAGCTGCTACCATCGCTTTGTTTTTGTATCTTTTGAATTTTCTAGAACTGTCTTTCCTTTTGAATTCAGATTTCTTGAGTTTCAGACTTTCTGCTTCCATATGTCTGGGCTTCTTACATTCATAGCATATGGTGTAAGGTCTCGGGTTCTTATTGGATCCTTATTGGGTCTGTAGTGGTTCTGTGTGGTCGACGACAAGACCATTGTCGTTGACTTAGGGTTGACGGCCAAGGCTTGCCGTTGAGTCAGAGTCAGCGTCCAGCGATGTGGACGTCTGAGCTTGAACTCAACGACAGGGGATCTGGACGTCAGTCTGTAGGCGGTTGAGTTGGCGGCCATAGATGTTGACGTCGACTAACCAGTCCTGTTGAAATAGGGCAGCCCGAGAGCAGAGCTTCTTCTTCTACTTTCCTCTCCTTCCTTCCACCTTTGCCTTTCTTGATTTCCTGCAGCTTCTGTTGAGTGATTTGAGCTCGTGGGAAGGCCCTGGATCGTGTGGCGTTGCTTGATCGGGCGGGAAACGCGTGGTTTTGGTGTGATTCGCGCGGAGTCTTCGGGGGAATCCGGCACGATTAGTGGCTGTTTGGGGATTCTTAAGGCGTTCTGAGGTAGGGACTTAACCCCTATAACCTTCCCCAGCAAACCAGCATGTCCAATTAACTGAATTGATGTGCAAATCATGGTTTAGGGTTGGGTTATATCATGCCGGAATTGAGGGTGGTTTGGATAATCTAGGTGTTAGATTGTCTAATTATGATATTCTGGTAGTGTAGTTTGATGAGAGAAGCGTTTCCCTCCATCAGTCAGAATGTTATTTAGTGTTTCTGCCCATTGGGACTGATTCGGTTCAGTTCTGGGTATGGGGGACTGAAGATATCAACGTCCACATCTATTGACGTTGAGATCTTCAGGGGTGATTTAAATGACAAGGTCGATTGCCTTTTAGTTATTGTTGACGACATAGGGGCTGCCGTTTATCTCTGATTGGCGGCAATCGATGTGGCCGTTTATATTCTGTGTCCCAGCAGACTTAAGTTGTGTGATTAGAGGCGATTGACATGTGATGTTCGCCCTATAGCACAAGTGGGCCAGGCTTAGAGTGTGACTCCGCCTGTGCATAGGAGTATTGTTTGTGGCACGAGGTGTTTACTACTGTACGGGGTTTTAGACGTTGAGTGTGTTCCGTCTGTTGTACGCGCGTTGCATTACCGTGTACCCGTTTTTGTTGTGTTACCTAGGCGTGGGTGCGACTCCGTCTAGACGACTAGCGTGTGGTTGTCCTCCGCTAGTGAGCCGGGACATCGAGTGCGACTCTGTCCTGTGCGTACTCCTTTTGGTGGTTTTGAGCCGGTCTCCGTGGAGCCCCTTCTCTACCGCTAGGGTCAAGCGTAGGGGAAAATCGGTCGTGGACCAGACCGAGGAGAGAGCGTCTGTAGTGTGCACACGTGGCTGGGGTTGAGAGCCTCTGTGGTGACGGACGTCGAGCCACAGACCCTAGCTGAGTCCTACTTGCTGTGTGTGTGAGTGTGTGTTACTGAGCCGCGTGTTTACAGTTTTGTGTTGTGGGAGACGTGTACTTACTTTCAGTTTTTACTTTCCGCACTTTAGTTCAGTTGCCGGTGGGGTTACTTTTCCCTACTGGGTCTCTTTTCTTGAGACTCACTCCCTTCCCTTTCAGGTGGGTCTTCGGGTTACTTTTCCCTACTGGGTCTCTTTTCTTGAGACTCACTCCCTTCCCTTTCAGGTGGGTCTTCGTCGACTCCCGTTCCAGGCGAGTCTAGCCACTCCGGTGTTGGTGCTCCCTAGCTGCAGTGAGTTGTACCTTTTTGTTGTACTTCTGTACTCTGTACATTGTCTCAGACTCTGAGATTATATATATTATGTTCATATAGTATTTTATTATGTTCATATAGTGGAATTTTACTGCCGCATGGTGTGTATACATATAGGGACTTTCACTTCCTACCCTTCCGAGCTTGTCTCGTGGGTTAGCGGGTCAGAATTCGGGTTACTGGTTATTACTGGTAATGCGGATTCTGGGTCGTTACATATGGGCTCAACTTTCTTTGGATCCTTTACTTCTGGCTTCTTAAAGTCCTTATTTTTCTTGAAATATCTTCTATCGGACTGATACTTATTCTTTTTTGCTAAGATTCGTTGTAGCCTTCTAGACAACATTGCTTCTTCATCTTCGCTGTCTTCATTGCTTTCATTGTTATCTGAAAATTCTTCTGATGAGTTTTCTTCAGCTTTGAGAGCATTTGAGTGTTTCTTCCTGCTCGAAGACTCTCCCAGTCTCTCCATGTTGATTTCATGGGCCATAAGGGACCCAACAAGTTTCTCTAATGACATCCTCTTCAGGTCAGTGGCTTCTTCTTTGGCTGTTACTTTGAGAGTCCAAGAAGATGGTAGAGATCTCAGAATTTTTCTTACCTTGTTGCCCATTTCGTAGGTTTTTCCAAGACTGGCTAACCCATTTGTAATGTCTATAAATCTGCTGAACATTTGGGTTATTGACTCTCGTGGCTGCATCTGAAATCTCTTATCTTGAGTCACCAGTATGTCTATCCTGGTTTCCTTGACTTTTTCGGTGCCTTCGTATGTGATCCTGAGCTTTTCCCACATTTCCATGGCGGATTTGCAGATGGAAATTCTGTTGAATTCCTTCTTGCTGAGCGCACAGCATAGAATTCTCTTGGCTTTGCAGTTTAGGGAGATCATTTTCTTGTCATCTTCAATCCACTTATCTCTTTCATTTGTAACCAACAAGTCTCCTTCTTCAACTATTGACCAGATTTGATAGTCGAGTCCTTGTAGAAAGTACTCCATTATAGTCTTCTAGTATGTGTAGACTTCTCCATCGAATAGAGGTGGTCGGTTGATAGACTAACCTTCAGAGTGACCTTGGGCTGCCATCTGATCCTTTCTGTTCAAATCGTTCGATCTTCTTCTTTGACGAAGAGACTAGCTCTGATACCACTTGTTGCCCAGCTAGCAAGCCCAGAGGGGGGGTGAATGGGATTCTTAAAAATATTGAGAACCTAAAATCTGTTCACAAAGAGATTAACAAAAACACTTTGATAGATGTTAGTGTTAGTGAAGATAAACAACAAACACATAAAGGCAATCACACTACACAAGGATTTATCCTGGTTCGGATCCCCTCTCCTTAGGAGTCCTACGTCCAGTCCCTGAGCAACAACTCAGGCTTTCACTACCCAAGGGTACAGTCCCCCTTATGAACCTTTACACACACAGTCACAGCTGGTCTTCTCTTTACAACCCGAAGAGGAAATACACCACCCTGGATACCAACAGGTCTTTCTTCTACTCGAAGGGAACACACACCCTGGAACCCCTAGGTCTTCCTTCAACACGAAGGGAACACAAGAACAAGAATGTGAAATGAGATCAAGCCCCTAGATCAAGTTTATACAATGCTAGATGTGAAGCTAAGACTGAGAGGGAAAGTTCTACAGTGAGGGACACTCTCAGTTTATAGAAGCTCTCAAGACTAACACAATGAATGCAGAGAGCTAAGAGCTAAACAATCAGAGGAGTGAGGCTTGGCTCTTCGAGATGCTCGCAGAAAAACTTGTGAAAGATTGTAGTTGGTATTCTCAATCTCAAAATTGTGTTCTTCTGGAGCTTCAGTCTTCTTTATATATCTTCTATTTGAAATTTGAATGTTGAAGTACCCGTTGTCTCTAAGCTTTTGTTTATGTTAGACTACATGCCATTGTAGAGCTTCTTGTTTAATGGTCTTCATGCACGCATAGAGAGAAGATCTTCTATAATATCCTTTGGCTTCTATTTTGTCCAACATTGTATGACGAGTGCTGTCAGAGACCTACACGTATTACAAGCTTAAACAATAAACAACTAAGCTGTCTCTTATTGTCAGTCAACGTTAGATTGATTTTATATTGAAATAGAAGTTCCATTCTGTTCTTCTAAAAAGATGTTTACAGAATAAGCATGAAAATAGAAGATATCGTTTGCATGCACTGCAGTGATACGTTTAGTCATAATAAATGCATGGATGTCAGAAATATCTATGTGGAGACTTTGACTTTTCAACGTATTCAAAAATGAGCTCGAAAATCAAATCATTTTTTTCACATGGAATCGTTATATGCATGACTTATGAAATTGTTGTGAGTGAATCGTTGTGCATTCATAGGTAAACTTATACACAAATCGTTATACATTAATAACTAAATCGTTATATAGACAAATCGTTGTGACTCCATAAGCAAATTGTTAAGCACAAGTCGTTATAATCAAATCGTTAAATACAATGTGAATGAATCGTTGTTTACTGTATCGAATCGTTACAGCGACCAAGTCGTTATGTAACTTGATGAATCGTTATAGTAACATAGTCGTTATGTAACTTATCGAATCATTACAGGGATCGAATTGTTTTGAAACTTGATGAGTCATTGTGACACTGAAATCATTATTCTCACTTATCAAATCGATGTGAGAGCAAATCGTTATTCTTTCTTAAGAAATCGATGTGATCACCTATCGAATCGTTATGGAAGCAAATCCTTAAGAATACTAAGCAAATCGTTATGAATACTTAGGAAATTGTTATGAATACTTAGTAAATCGTTATGAAAGCAAATCATTGTGATCACTTGCCGAATCGTTGCGAGAGCATATCGTTGCGGTCACTTACCGAATCATTGTAGGGGCAAATTGTTGCGATCACTTACCGAATCGTTGTGAGGGAAAATCGTTGCAATCACTTATCGAATCGTTGTGAGGGAAAATTGTTGCGATCACTTGATGAATCGTTGTGAGGGCAAATCGTTGCAATCACTTACCGAATTGTTGTGAGGGCAAATCGTTGCAATCACTTACCGAATCATTGTGAGGGCAAATCGTTACGATCACTTATCGAATCGTTGTAAGGGCAAATCGTTGTGATCACATGACGAATCGTTGTGAGGGCAAATCATTATAAAAATAGAGAAATCGTTATAGCTTTATTGAAATCATTATGACATAAGTGAAATCGTTATGAGCAAGAAGAGAGTTGACATGTACTTAGAGAAATTTCATGCTTGAATTTTGAAATAGCTACAGTGTGATGAATACTTACTTGAATGGCTTATTTTTCCTTGGTTTATTTCTTGTGCTCAAATCTTGTAAAAAGTATGTTAGATTTTACCAATATGTGAGTTTTGTTAATCACCAAAATGAATATGTAATTTATTTAATTTACATGGGGATAAACTGATGATTAGAGATAGAACGAATTTTTCAAGTGATGCAATGCACCAATAGGGAGAAAGTGGTACTAGCCACTTTTCAATTTACAAAGGATGCTCGAGCATGGTGGAAGGCCACATCGGCCCATCTGCCTAATGTAGCTGAACTGGAGTGGGCCGGATTCTTGGAAATTTTCTGAGGAAAGTACTTCTCGGAGAGGGTTAAGGAGAAGAAGGCAACGGAGTTTGCCACACTAAAATAGAAAGGAATGTCTGTGGCTGAGTATGAGGCTCAGTTCGCGCGTTTGGCTGTGTATGCCCCACACCTAGTGGGAACTGAAAGACTGAAGGCAAACCGTTTCATGGATGGGCTCAGGCCCATGTTCATTGAGAAGCTCGGACCACACAACAACCAAACCTACATTGAGATGGTCCAAAGAGCTCAACTGGTGGAAGACAATATGGCTAAGGTGGAAGGCATGAGGGGGAAGGACATCTTAAAGCCGACCTCCATAAAAAAAAGGATTAGTCGATACGACTGGAACCTACCACAACAACAACAATAACAACAAGCACAACAACAACAAAAGGCCAACCACTGGGAAGGACTGTGGCGTGGAGAAAAAGATCAAAGTAGAAGAAACAACGATGGTGGAATATTGTAAATTTTGCAACGAGCCAGGGCACCAAGCAGACAAGTGCTGGAAGAAGGCTGGGACTTGCTTGCGATGTGGGAGTCATGAACATCGTATACCGAACTATCCCTTGCTAAAAGACCAAGCTGGAAGGAACCAAGGAGTGGTAAAGCGTCAAGGACATGTGAATGCAGTAACGCAGGTGGAGCTCCCGGAAGGAGGTATGATTGTTAAACCTCTAGACTGACCTTATGATGTTTTTCTTATTAGTACATTTCTAAGTGGGGGAGATCATTAAGGAGAGATTAGAAAAGAATAATCTAGTAATTATACCATAGTTCATCTGGAGGATTAAGATAGAGTTATGTCAACTGTGGAAGGAAAGCAGGAGTGGAAGGAATCAAATCGATAATACGGTGGCTATAGGTGTAGATGATGGACTAGCATCCACGATGTGGAAACAAGTTAGAGGAATTAAATCCGAAACGAGCTCAAGAATCATAACTACCGAAAGCCAATTAATGATCTATGAATTTGGGGACCAAATTCTCTTAAGTGGGAGAGGGTGTAGCACCCCGGAAATTTTAATTACAAAATAATTCAAATAAATGGAAATAAATAATTTCCATAATATCAGATTATTTAAAACATACGTATCATTATCGTATGTGCTAAAACACATCAAAAAAATCCGTAAAAATTATAAATCGACCCCAAACATTATTACTAAAAGTTTCGCAAAGAAATTTGTGCCAAGAAAAATTGGATTAGCCAAGTTTAGAGTGTTTTGTGACTTATTATCGTAATTCATAAATAAGTCGAAAAATCATTATCACACGTACTTAGATGAGTCAGAAAATTAAATAAAAATTATATATGGACTTAAAATAATATCCTCTAATGACCCATCAAGAAGTTTGGGTCAATAAAAATCATTTGGGTTAGGTTTAAGAGTTATTGTGACCAATTATCCAAATAAGGAAACAAGTCAGAAAACCATTAACACAGAAATACAACGCAACCAAAAATTAAATAAAAATGTTGGAGAGACTTCCAAAATTTTATATTAATGACCCAATATCATAATTGGGCCAATGGACCACATATGGCCCAAAAATCAATAAAGCAAGAAAATGCATGGAAATTCATAGCTTAAATAAGCTGAAATTAGAAAGAGGTAACTAGAGTTGAATTGGGAAGAGATCTTGCATTATTAGCAACCCAATTCGTGATTAACTATGGTGGGAGATTTCCTAAAGCCTTACACACTCTAATGGAGGAACAAATCCTCAAATTAGGAAACTAATAAGCCAAAACCGCAACTTGGCTTTCCTTGTCACAATAGGACTCTTAAACACCTTGGTTGCTTAAATACCCTTCACCCAAACCCTAGGGTCGAGTTTACAACTTGTTGGGGTCGTGTGGAGGAGTGCTGGGTGGCTGGGAAGCTGTGGATCGACCACAAGAAGGTCATCTTCTTCCCCTTTTCGTCTGCTACGACCTGTGCAAACCATCCCCTTGGAGTCGACCAAAGGTGAGTCAAACCATAACCAAACCTTGCAAGGCTTAGACCCCTGGAAAGAGGGTCAAGTGTACTTCCTAACCCAACTGGAATGCCCAATTTTTGTGCAGTATACACGGAGTATTAAGCGTTCTTTGAATAATGGTCTTAACACGGGATTTCTAAAGAATGAGACTTCATCAACCCAGAAGGTAGGTTTTATCAGGCCAAACCTTAACAAATATTATAACAATGTATAGAGCATCAAGTTAACTTTCGTTTCCCACTAGTTTCAGCGAATTCCAATGAGTACATCATGAGTTATAAGTGTTTTGCCAAAGTCGCGCATGTTAGGGTCTTTTCTTGTTCATCTTGATTTATCATACATCTCGAGACCGTTTAAATTTATTTAAAAATCATAGTTCGCACCTATTCCATGTTCCCAACAACTTTCATGTTGAGACTTTTGTCCGAAGAGCCCTAGTTTAGGAGATATAAGCATTGCATGATCGAACCCCCCTGAGTGCAGTTTTTTTCTACGTTTTCGGTCTGACCCTGAACCGCGTCCAGGCAGGTGGACGCGATTCAAGGGCCTGGTATCGCGTCACCCAGGACTGACGTGATCGCATGGAAAGCATCCGTGCACCTAGACACGATTTGGGCATTGACAAGTCCACGCCTCGCGTGGGTCTGCACGCCGTCTGGGAGTCTGGGCCGCTCTGAAACGCGACGTCCGACCCCGACGCATTTCAGAGGTTTTTCCCATCCAATGTTTTATTATATGGTTTTCTATAGATGCATCCATGTCCCCCGACGCTATTCGATCATTAACGCGGCCAGGCATGTGGACGCGATTTGGATTTTTCCTTGTTTTGCTTGTTTTGACTGTGCCCTGTATTTTTAAGTGCGTCCTCGGGGATGGACGCATATTTCCAAGCTTACCCGAGGTCTGTTTAACATGATATTTAGTGTGTAATTCGCATGTCTTGGGTCTGATCATTACATGATGTTTATTTAATGGCTTAAAAGTGTTTAACCCATTTAAAAGTTATAATTACGTGAATATTATTTTAATTGCTTTCCTAATGACATGATCATTCATGCAAATTGTGATTTACTCTTGTTACTATTCTAGCTTGATGAAAATAATTATTATTATCTTAAAATCTTGCAAACCCATGTGTAGTTAAATGCATTGTTCATTGCATGCCATCATATTAACTGCTTTCTGCAAGTTTGAAACCGATGGATTGTGGATTGAGATGCGTACATCACTACACACTTACACATCTTGGCAGCCCTTTCTTGGGAAATTGGAAGCTCTCTACCAGTCATTCCGAATCGGTATACTAGCAACCTTTTCTCCAAGGCCTCCGTCAATCTCCTCTGACCATGGATTCCTACATGGCTGACGAGTTGGTTGTACCATTGAAGTTCTCTGGAGATAGCGTGCACTTCCTCTCTCATCTTGTTCTCGTGAGTGTGATTTACAATCTAGACTAAAGCCATTAATGTAAAGATTGGACTAAATTATAAATCGTGCCGTTATGCTGCCGAAATTATCTCTTGACCATTGTTTTCATGAAATCATGTTCAATTTACTTATTACTTGTTCTCATCATCATCATGAACATGACATTACACATGCTTACTTATTGAAACTCTCTCATTGGCCATTATTAATGATTGTGGGTATCTACATTTGAAATTTAAGTGAGATGCTAACCGGGCATGGCGAGTGTCTAAGGGCTACAGTCTAGCCCCAATGACGGAGAGTCATAAATATACTGTTAACCATGGGGTATAATGATTACTGGCATTACATCTGCGCTAGGAGTCGTGTGTGTCATGTTGAATGATAGATACAATAACCACATACTCGTGTCCTGTTGTACATTCTTGATGGATCTTTTCTTGGTGTACATTAGTGACTACGTGCCTGATTAGTGTTACATGATTGTGCTCGTGCGTGCTTGCTTGCTTGCGTGATATGGCCATCCTGTATTTATTGCAATTAGTGATATCTTGCGTTCTTGAAAGCTATTGACATTAAGTGAAACCTTGCATGCTTGTACAAAAGTGATATATTGCTAGTTCTATCTCGTTATATCCTTCTAGATCTTGTTCTATCATGATCAGTCTATCTAGCTTGTTCACGTATCATGTTTTCAATGAGTTTTATTCATACTTGCATATCATGACATTCATCGTGCTTACCTAGTTCTAAATTGTTAATCACTTATATCATTGCCCGCACATTGAGATATAAATCATAGTGGGCTAGTTTGCTCATCCCCTACTTTTACGCAATCTAGGTGACTATGAAGTTTAAGAGGAAGAGCAAGTCGAGGATGGGAATGCATCCGAGTGATGAGCGTTCCAACTATGAGTCTAGTTATAGTAGTTTGTTTTGAGTGTTAGATTCATGTAGTAGGAAGTGAGGAATAAAATGTCCTTTTTTTTTTAGTCTTAGTCCTGTAATAGTTTCCATTTGAAATACAATGAGTTGAGATTTGAATGCAAGATTAGTTGAGTTCATTATTTAGGCCGTATGATGATGTATGTTGTTATACATTTAGTGCGTGCGTGCTAGAGGCTTATTTGCTGACTGTGCACGTCTCGGGATATCGACTGGAATTATTTCGCATTATTAATATCCGCTACGTAATTCTCGGGACATGACAATACCATTCCTTGTGATTATTTAGCATTTGTATCTCAAATAGAGCCGAAGATAGTCAATGAAGCACTGTCTGATGAATCTTGGATTTTAGCGATGCATGATGAACATAATCAGTTCAAGAGAAATCAGGTCTGGTCCTTTGTTTCGAGACCATCAGATCATCATGTGATTGGCACCAAATGGGTGTTCAGTAACAAATTGGATGAAGCTGGTGTTATCACTAGAAATTAGGCTAGAGTGGTTGCTCAAGGCTATTCCCAAGAGGAAGGCATAGATGTCACGTCCTAATAAAAGTCTATTTATCGGAAATGATAGAAATCAGGCTCAAGAAATAAGACTTATGTTTTATTCATCTAATACTGACATAGTGGAAGCATAATTACATGGCACTCCTCATTACTGTCTATAAGAGGAGTAGAAAATGGAAAACTTAATACATTCTACTTCTACAGTACTAATGAAAACATAGTTGTTGAACTCTAGAGGACTGGTTGTCCCGCTCTGCACACTTTTCCCCCCTTTAAGCACCTCCCTCATCTTGATCACTTGAAATGGTAGGATTTGGTGAGCTAACTAGCCCAGTAGGATTCAATTCATCTAATAAAAAAGGATTAAGATGTCCAAAGATTAGAATAAGAAACTTAACTGTTGACAGTACTGGATATCAAGGATGATTAGACAAGCATGTCAGCTAGATAATATATGTAGAATAGAAGTACTGAATTACAAATACATGGTCAAGAATTCATGGTAACATTCATGTTCTAATTCAAATACATATTCACACATGATAAGATAACATGATGACTAATCAAGCTTGTATTGATGCAATGCCAAGCATCCACAGATCATTTATCGTTCAATACGACCACTAAACGAATTCGGGTGCTCCTCCCTGGACTAGACCAGCCCCATTTACACAGACATATATCTCATTTGAGTCCAGAGACCGAATAATTGTCATCACAAGTCATTCATAAGCAAATGCGGTACACAAGTACTCAATGCTCTCATATAACCAAAGTTTAGGAATTAAGGTCAATGAATACAGAAGGTTGTAACAATTTAGGAATTAATTGTACTTGGGAGATTTCAAGGATAATCCAATGTAGATTATGGAAAGCAAATGAATGATCCCTCTTATTGCTAATGTGGTAGAAACCAAAGAGAATGAGGGAAACAACATGCTAGACTAATAGTATAAAGAAACAACAGGAGATGGGGCAAGAAAAGGTGCTGGGAAACAAGACATGATAGTGTATGTTGACAGCCAGAGGGTGGCTGTCGACAGGTAAAGGCTTCCAGAACCAAATTTTTGGAATCTAGACAGTGCCTGTCGACAGGACAGGGTTGCTGTCGAGAAGTCAAGTCCATCTGTCGACAGACAAGAGCTATCTGTCAACAGCTACTGATTTTTCTAAAGTTTTGGGTTCTAAGAGCTTGAGGCCTATCGACAGATGATTTCCAACTGTCGACAGCCGCAAGTCCAGCTTCTAGAAATGGATCTATACAACTCTATAGACTCTTTTAAATGTTCCTATAAATCAAAATATGCTTAAGAACATGAAAGAGAGTCTGATATAATGTTCTAAACACTATTCTACATGAAAATGAAGGAATAGAAAATGTGAAATACAAGCTTACAAATGGTTAGCTAAACACTGAAGGAAGGAGAACTATAGGATGTTCAGCTCTTCCCAACATGATTTCTTTGCATCCAACAGAAAGACATTCATAAATATGCTTGGACATAATGTGAACATTAGCTAGACATGGCTACAATAGACAGGACAAGAGCTTTCCTAAGGTGTTACCGAACCAAAGTCCAGTGTGAACATGGTGAACACTTAAAACATGGAGTTTTCTGCAAGAGAAGGAAACAAGAAGAGAGAATTCCTACCTGACTTTGAGGAAGATAGAGTCCTTCTTCTTCTCAACGAAAAAGTCCACAACAGCAAGAGGAAGAAGCAGGTAGAGCTGAAGAGGAAGCAGCTACAGCTGCTACAGAAGAGCCAACAGCAGCAACAACCACGGCAAGAACAGCAGCAGTAGCAGCACTGGGCTAGTAATGGGAAAAACTCCCACGAAAGATGAAGGGATGGTTTTTATAACTTCACAGGTTTTCATGCATGTTGGCACGTCGGGTACCCATGTGTTGACTCTTTGGTTTTTACAACACCATGTTTACCATGCACTCCCCTTAAGGCTTACACATATAAGGCAATGTGTAACACAACTAAACCATGTGATTAAAGCCTTATGTAACCATGGTTACGTAAGCAAAGATTAATTAAAAAAAATGGTTATCATAATTAAGTAATAATTCAGCTGGCCCAAACATTCCTATATTTTTATACTCAAATGGTGTCCATTCGAGTTGAAATTTCAACCATAATCTAATAAGAAGGTTTTACAAATTATGGTGATTTTGGTTTAATTTTTAGAATTCATTTTTCACCCAGCAAAAATTGCCCGAAAAATCATTGTGTCGGCTTAATCTTGAAATCTGCACGTCAACAATTCTGGATATTTACATTTCTAATATTAGCACATTTTTTTTGGAAATTATGGTGTTCTCAAATTTTATTTTCATTACATAATTCCGGTGTCGCCTTATCGGAGCGCGCACCTCTGAGTACGACACTAGAATAACATTTTCTAGTACAAATTATTCCTAAATTAAAGTTAATTACATCTCATGATAGTAGTTATGTTTATCAATCAAATTATTCACATTTTTCTAGTAAATAAAATTTTTGGGGCATTATAATAGATTTCGATGAAACCTATGCACTAGTGCCTAGACTAGAGGCTATTCGAATATTGCTTGCTTATGCGTCTGCATTAGATTTAAACTTTTTCAAATGAATGTGAAATAAGCATTTTTGAATGGTTTTATAAAGGAGGAAGTTTATGTAGAACAGCCTCCTGGTTTTGATGATTCAGATTTTCCAAATCATGTTTTCAAAATGCATAAAGCTTTATATGGTTTAAAACAAGCACCTAGAGCCTGGTATGAAACACTTGATGCATTATTATTAAATCATGGCTTTATTAGAGGTCAAGTAGACAACACACTTTTCATTAAATCAAATGCCAAAAATATATTACTTGTACAAATCTATGTAGATGATATTATTTTTCGATCTACTGATGAATGTCTGTGCAAGTATTTTGAAAAGCTCATGCTGGGAGAATTTGAAATGAGCATGATGGGAGAGCTCAACTACTTTCTTGGACTACAAATCAAGCAAAGCAGTGAGGGAACTCATATTAGTCAAGCAAAATATACCAAGGAACTGTTAAAGAAATTTGATTTTGAGAATGCCAAACCACTATCCACTCCCATGAGCACATCAATTAGGTTAGACAGTGATCCGGAATGTAAGAAAGTTGATCAGAAACTTTATAGAGTCAAGATTGGTTCATTGCTTTATCTAACAGCTAGTAGACCTAATATTTTATTTAGTGTATGCATGTGTTAAAGATATCAATCTGATCCTAAATAGTCTCACTTAATATCTGTAAAAAAGATCTTCAGATATTTAGCTAAGACTCATAATTTAGGTCTATGGTATCCTAAAACCTGTGAAACTAGCTTAATTGGTTATTCAGATGCTGACTATGCTGGATGCAAAGTAAATAGAAAAAACACCAGTGGTGGTTGTCAATTTCTTGTAGGATGCTTGATCTCCTAGTCATCAAGGAAACAAAACTTAGTAGCTCTATCAACAGTTGAAGCTAAATATGTAGCTGCTGGAAGCTATTGCACTCAACTCCTATGGATCAAACAACAGCTTGAAGACTATGGACTACATATCAAGACCATTTCTTTGCTGTGTGACAACACAAGTGCTATAAATCTAACAAAAATTCCAGTACAACACTCAAGGATGAAACATATTGAGGTTAGATATCATTTTATTAGAGATCATGTTGCAAATGGTAATATTAGTATTTCATTTGTAGATACACAAAATCAGTTGGCAAGTATCTTTATAAAAGCCTTACTTGAAGAGAGATGTACGTCTCTTAGAAGAGAACTAGGCATGTGCAATTTGTAACAGACATATCTGTACGTAACTGAAATAAAATAATAAATTTCAGAATAAGACTTATCCTTCCCTGCTTAATTTAAGTAAATCCATTATCTTTTGCATTATCATCGCCTATTTTGTCGTTTTCCGCATTAATTGTTTCGCCGTTTCAAAAGTAACTTTATGTCCTTCCCTTATGATGGAATCCTTCCTTCACTGATTCACTCTCTCTCTTTCTCTCTTATCTCTTTGGACTCGAAGGCCTGTAAAACCCTCATCGACTCCAGCATCTCTGTTCGTGCTTTCAAAGGATCTCTCTCTTCCCGCTCAAATTTCTTGAGGGGTTTTGTTCTTCCTTCTCCCACGATCCTCCAAAAACCTTCCTTATAAACTTTCATGGCCACTTCTGGGAGTTCCGACAGTGTGGGTGGCTACAGCGCCGCCTTCCTCAAGGCAGAAGAACTGGAAAGATATCAAGCAGTGAAGATCATGGTCTATGGAAACAAAGCAGTTGATTTGGAGCAGCATGGCATGCACAATGTGATTGAAGCCCTTCAGTAGTTGAAGTGGACGGGTATTTGCACTGTTTCTGAACCTAGCTACCCGCACCTGGCCAAGGCGTTCTACACATGTTTGAAATCAGAAGAAGATGGGTCTCTTACCTCACTAGTCAATAGTAAATCTATTCATATCACTCATGACTTGTTGAAGAGCCTATTTTGAGTTTCTAAAGCAGGGCACAGTCTAGTGAACTCTGTAGATATTCATGCTAAGGGGCTCAGGATTATTGGAACAGAGTACAAGTTGAAGGATGGTAAGATTGATATAAACCAGTTCAATGCATTCAACAGAATATTGCATTTTAAAGTCTGTCAGATTTTGGTACCCAAGAGTGCTACTTTTTCTTCCTGCACAAAAGGTGATGTTGATGTGATGTTCTGGGCTATTCAGAAGCAACATATTAACATGGCTCAGATCATAGTAGAAAGGATGAAGTCTGCTGCTGAAGTTATTTGGGACAAGAAAAATAAATTGGCAGTGTCCCTTCCTTATGCTCAATTACTCAATAGAATATTCAGGCATTTTGAGATTGATTTAGAAGGTGAACTGATGGAGAAGATGGGTCAGCCTATTCTCTCTATGAATCTGAGGAAGAGTGGTTTTTCGCTGTCTGGAAATGTGTGGACCAAGACATCTGTGGCTGAAGGAGAAGCCTATTAGTTATGGGTGTCCTCAAGCCAATCATAACTTGTACAATCTTGTTCTTTGATAATAATAATAAGGCTTTCATATTCATTATGTATAATTCGTTTATCGTTTCATTATGAAGTCCATGAATATGCGCAATGGATATTAATTATGATGAGATCATAACAATGAGATTGATATCCTTTAAACGTATATTCTTAATTGTTCCTAGTCGGAGGATATTCGAGAAGGACATCGGATATCCGGTTAGACTAGTACAGGTTGCACCTGCTCATATGATGAGGGTGACTGGTATCATAGTCACTTGTGTGGAGACACTAAGGTGAATCTGTAGGTGCTCATTGGAGAATGAGTTCACTGAACTGATCCGTTATGAATCGCTGGATGGTAATATTACCTTACTGTCAACCAGCTAGATTCATTGTCACAGTGGCATGATTGGTCCTTAGATCTGAGACACCAAGGACACCTTGTTGGTGGACTTCTGGGTTTTGACCTTGACTTATAGATCTCTAGCCATGAGGTCTTAATCAGTTAAGTGCTCGGATCTAGTGGAATACCTTCGAAGGTGATTGTGTGGTCAATATGGGATCGCTCGCTCTCGGTAATAGGAGAGTGAATGCTCTACGGAAGGATGCCTGATAGTCCCTGGCCAGGGCAAGACTACTTATCAGAAAAGGAGTTTTCTGATATAGTTATGTGGCATCTAAACCGAGTGAGTGTGCAATTTAGGGTTTGACAGTTGACCATACCCTAAGTGCACTCGGGAGCATTGTATGAGCGAAGGATTATAGTCACGTGGTAACTGATGATACAAAAGTTTCCTTGAATGGGTTGCTGAACCCCAATGCTTTCTAGGATCAAGTGGTGTTGCTTGGCACCCAACTTGATTGGAAGCCCAGTCAATTATCGTGAGACGATAATTGATTGTGTAATTAATTAATATGAAATGTTAATTAATTACCATAAGTCAATAAAGAGTGTTCTTTATAGACAATGACTGGGTTTTTGTGAAAAAACGCGGTGTCTATAAATATACGCTGAGAGTTAAACCCTGGTCCAAGCTCTAGGCTTAACCCTGGCCGCCCCCTCCTCTCTCTCTCCCTGGGCGCCCCCCACCTTCTCTCTCCTCTCTCTGGTACATGGTGGAGCTGAGATCCGGGAGACGCGTGGAGAACGAGGAGATCCCGTCTGCGTCTGGAGCTCGCATGGATACGTCTAGAAGCCGGACACTTGAATGGCTTGAAGCACCGGCGCCTCCTGCGACACCTCCTCCCCGGATTCGGGAGTTACGCAACCCCGCAAAGGTAAAAATGAGATCTGCCTGTGCGTGGTTTACCGTTTTGTGTTCGATCCGACCACCGGCAACGATATCTATCTGTGGAAATCACGTTTCCTCTGCGCTCTGTGCGTTTCCTAACAGTGGTATCTGAGCCAGGTTGCTGGTACGTTCGGAATCGGCATCTTGTGTATGATATTTCATGTGTTTTTCGTCGATTCGCGTTGTGCATGAGTCGCTATGTTTGTCGTGTTTGTGGGTCGCACATGGGATGTGCACTTGCCGCTTGGTACGTGGAAGGTGTTCCTGGTACCAAGGCCTTCGCGAAGAACGCCTCGTGCCGTCGTTTGGCCATCTATGGAGGTCGTACGGCCGCCTGCAAAGTGCCGCCGTCGCACAGGTTGCAGCTTCTTGGACAGTCCAAGATATGGCGATTTTACAGGTTTCTGGGATTTTTCGAGATTTTCTGGGCAAATGGGGCGGTGGGTGGCGGTGCCCGGCGTCGCCGGCGCCGTCCGTAGCCGCCGGAGGCGGCGGGGCCGCCCTCCGCCAGAGGGCGGCGGCGGCTGGGGTTTCACCCCAGCCGCGCGTCGCTCCAATCGGGCGGAGGGGGCGACCCCGCGCGGGCCGGCCGCGGGCCGCGCGCGGGCCGGCCGCGGATCCCGTGCGGGTCCGCCCGCGGGTAAGTCACGGGCGGACCCCCGCGGGTCCCAAATCGGGCCGCGATCGGATCCGGCCCGCGCCGGATCCGACCGGCCCTATTCCCCTATTTTTTAAGTTTTTTAATGGTTTTTAAATTGTTTAAATGCCAGAAAAATTCTTAAAATTCCAGAAATTTCTGAAATTAGTTTTAAGAGTTTTTAAAAATTGTTTAGCTCTCTGTAAATTAATCTTCAGATGTTTGACCCATTGCTTAATTAGTTTAAGGAAAATCTAAAATTGTTTTAGTTATTCCTACTATCTAATTAAAGCATGTTAATTGATTTAGAAATGTGATTTTTAAATTAATTAACTGTACATCTTGGCGACTTCATGCAGTAACGGTGAATGACGTTTATCTAATGTTGATTAGATGATATCCATGTTAGCTAAATTAGTTAAATGGTTTTCAAAATATAATTATTATATTTTGAAATAAAAGTTATTTCAGAAGTAATTATGTGATGATTGCTTGTTGATGCTTGTGATGTGTGTGGATGGATGGTCATGGACTTAGATATCATGTGATGATTGTTATGGTTAATGGCAAATGATGTAATTTATGAGGACTGCGTGCCTCCCTCTCTCCCTCCATTGAATCCGGGTTGTAAATTCTATCTCCCTCTTATTATGTACTCCCCTTGACTTGTTCAAGGTTTCTTATTATTATCTGATGTACATTTATGGGCCTGCGAGCACAATTTAAATATTACTTGTAATTTTAAGAAGCGGATTGGCGGAGATGGAGGAGAGTACCATGCAGGACCTTGCTGGAGATAAAGTTACATCAAGCTAAAGCATCAGATGCGGGGCTGCCATTTGTTCACCATATTTGTGGATTACCAACTGGCTCTGGTAATGCCACTCTAGGTTGAAGTCCATGATCATCCATCATTTTTCTTCATATATATGATATGTGTGGAATGTGCTTTGATATATACAATTAAATATATGATATTCCAAATTCTATATATCAATAGCACACAGATATAGAGACCAAGATAAAATATGTCAAAATCCCTCCTCGTTTAAATTTTAAGCCGTAGCGTAATCATTGAGAATGAATTACGTGGCCCTCCATCATTATAGTTTTAGGATTGCCATTAGATCGGGCAAGTTTGTTGTGCTATCCACAAGGCTTGCCAAATCTGATGACAGACTAAAACTATGGCATAGTGATGTCTTAAATGGGGTAGAGGACCGGTGTAGCTTTGTTGTGCTATCCACAAGGGCTACATCCAAATCTATGCTCGTTACGTAATGATGGTACTACTTAGACTGGATTTAATGACTTGTTGTGCTATCCACAAGGTCATTAAAATTCAGAGGCCAAAATAAGATCGGATATTGCAAGAGTTGCAAGTGTCAAGGGTTGACCGCTTTCAGATCATAGTATGGTTTGTTGTGCTATCCACAAGATCATGCAATGAGTCTGTGAGATTCCGATCCCCACTAGGAGACCGTCGGTGTCTCCCATTCTGTATATCTGAGGGTTATACAGTCTGCCGGAAAATAGTGGGAGCTAATCTTGATTAAAGTCCTAATCTAGATTTAATTATTATTATGAACATCTGCTAGTTGTGTTTACATTTCCTTTATTGGAAAAAATGTCGTCGGGTAACCCACTCCGTGGCATACTGGATGCCATCAAATTGACAGGCCCGAACTACTCAGAATGGCTCAAGAACCTAAAGATTGTCCTCAGGTCTGAGCGCATTGCCTATGTCCTGGAAGGTGAGTTTAGCTGAGATGCTAAACATGCTGAAGATTGCTGAGGGCAACCTTAAGAAGGAAAAGCCCACTATTCTCATGGTTGGAAAGTCCAACAAGAAGAGGAGAGCAATGCGAGCCTTTAAGAAAGGCAATGCAAAGAAACAGTACAAGCAAAGACAAAAGAAGGACATAAGCAAAGGAGCAGAAAAAGGGCGAGTGCTTCCACTGCAAAAAGAAGGGGCACTGGAAAGGAAATTGCAAGGACTACCTTGCAATGAAGGCTCAGGAGAAGCAGAAACTTGGTGAAGCTTTAGGTATCTATATGATAGATCTTCACTTATCTGTTAGAGATTCTACATCTTGGGTTTTAGACACTAGATGTGCTTCTCATGTCTGCAATGATATGCAAGTGTTGATAAGTAGAAGGAAGCTGAGCAAGGGTGAGGTGAACTTGAGGCTTGGAAACGGCGCAAGTGTTGCTGCACTTACTGTGGGGACAATGAAGCTCAAGTGACCCTCAGGAGATTTACTTTCATTAGATGATTGCTACTTTATGCCTAGCATTATTAAGAACATTGTTTCTGTTTCTTGTTTAGACAGAGTTGGATACAAGTTTACCATTGAGAACAATAGTTGTTTAGTTTATTTGAGAAATAAACTAGTTGCTTTAGCAAATTTGGTAAATGGTTTGTATCTACTTGATGTTTCTTATGAAAATCTCCATGTTGATGTTTCTCCTAAGAGAAGTATGAATAGTGTGAACACTGCCTACTTATGGCATTGTAGGCTTGGTCACATTGGCGAGAATAGGCTTCAAAAGTTGCATAAGAATAGATACTTGGATCCATTTGATTATGAATCATATGCAACTTGTGAATCCTGTTTAATGGGTAAGTTGACCAAATCTCCATTTAGTGGACATGGAGATAGGGCTAAGGACATATTGGAACTAATACACTCGGATGTATATGGTCCAATGTCTACCCAAGCCAAGGGTGGCTACTCATACTTCATTACATTCACGGATGACTACTGAAGGTTCAGATTTGTTTACTTAATGAAGTACAAATCTGAAGCTTTTGGGAAGTTCCAAGAATTTAAGAATGAAGTTGAGAAGCAAATTGGAAAAAGCATTAAAATCCTACGGGCAGACCGAGGAGGTGAATTCTTGAGTACAGAGTTCACGCAATTCTTAAAGGATAATGGTATCCTTTCTCAATGGACTCCTCCCCATACACCACATATGAATGGTGTATCGGAAAGGAGGAATCGCACCTTGTTGGACATGGTACGATCCATGATGAGCCGTTCACAGTTACTAGTTTCCTTATGGGGATATGCGCTAGAGTCAGCGGCATATCTACTGAACAGGGTTCCCAGTAAATCTGTGTCTTCCACTCCATATGAGATATGGAAGGGTAGAAAGCCTGATTTTAATCATGTTAAAATCTGGGGCTGTCCTGCCCACGTGAAGAGACACGACCCAGATAAACTGGAATCCAGAACTGATAAGTGCAGGTTTGTTGGATACCCAAAAGAAACGTTTGGGTACTACTTTTACCATCCTGGTGAACAAAGAGTGTTTGTCACAAGGAGAGCTGTCTTCTTGGAAGAGGAGTACCTTACCCAAGAGGACAGTGGGAGTAAAGTAGATCTAGAAGAGGTTCTAGATCTACAAATTGTGCGAAGTCCACTAGGTGAAACATCGGTTCCGGAACCTGTTCAGGAATATACACACATTCAGCGTAGGTCTGGTAGAGTACCTAGACAGCCTGAAAGATATGTTGGACATATCAGTGAAGACATGTCTTATGATGAGGATGATGATCCAAAGACCTACCAAGAGGCTGTTGATTGTCCTCAGTTAGGGAAATGGCGAGATGCCATGAATTCTGAGATGCAGTCCATGTATACAAACCAAGTTTGGAATTTGGTAGACTTGCCCGAAGGTATTGTACCTATTGGGTGCAAGTGGATCTTTAAGAGAAAGATCGGTGCAGATGGACAGATCGACACTTATAAGGCAAGGTTGGTGGCAAAGGGGTATCGTCAAAGGCAAGGAATTGACTATGACGAAACTTTCTCACCAATTGCTATGATAAAGTCGATCAGAATTCTTCTTGCCATTGCTGCATACTTTGATTACGAGATCTGGCAGATGGATGTAAAAACCGCTTTCCTTAATGGAAACATTGAGGAGGAAGTGTATATGATACAACCTGAGGGTTTTACGTCCAAAGAGTGTCCAGACAAAGTATGCAAGCTTCAAAGATCCATCTATGGATTGAAGCAAGCTTCTCGTAGTTGGAACATAAGGTTTGATGAGGCTATCAAATCTTATGACTTGATTAAGAATGAAGATGAACCATGTGTGTATAAGAAAATCAGTGGGAGTGATATCACTTTTCTCGTACTTTACGTTGATGACATCTTACTCATTGGGAATGATGTAGGGATGCTATCATCAGTAAAGGTTTGGTTGTCAAAGAACTTCTCCATGAAGGATTTGGGAGAAGCATCCTACGTATTAGGAATACGTATCTATAGTGATAGATCTAAGAGGATGCTTGGCTTGACCCAATCCATGTACATAGATACCATTGTCAAAAGGTTTGGCATGGAAAATTCCAAGAGAGGTCTCATACCTATGAGACATGGGATTATTCACTCTAAGGAGCAGTCTCCTAAGACACCTGAAGAGAGGGCAGCCATGGATAGAGTCCCCTATGCCTCGGCTATAGGGTCTATCATGTATGCCATGCTATGTAAAAGGCCTGATGTGGCATTTACTCTAAGTGTTACGAGCAGATATCAGGCAAATCCAGGTGAAACACACTGGATGGCTGTGAAATGTATCCTTAAGTACTTGAGAAGGAGTAAGGATATATTTCTGGTCTATGGAGGAGGGGACTTGAAACTTCGGGCATATACTGACTCGAGTTTCCAGTCAGACCCAGATAATAGCAAGTCTACATCTGGGTTTGTGTTCACTTCGAACGGGGGTGCAGTGAGCTGGAAGAGTTCCAAGCAAGAAACCACTGCATACTCGACGACAGAAGCTTAGTACATTGCTGCAGCTGAAGCCGCCAAGGAGGCAGTGTGGATGAAGAAGTTCATCGCGGACCTTGGTGTGGTGCCAGGTGACTCTGATCCAATCCCATTGTTGTGTGACAACAATGGGGCCATTGCGCAAGCGAAAGAGCCACGGTCTCATCAGAAGTCGAAGCACATTCTGAGGCGATTTCACCTGATCAGGGAGATAATCACTAGAGGAGATGTGCTGGTGGAAAGAGTTCCTTCAGTCGACAACATTGCAAATCCATTGACAAAGCCTCTGTCTCAAATTGTGTTTGAGCGCCACCTAGAGTCTATGGGTTTAAGACATAAAGGTGATTGGCTTTAGTCCATGTGGGAGATTGTTAGTTATGGGTGTCCTCAAACCAATCATAACTTGTACAATCTTGTTCTTTGATAATAATAATATGGCTTTAATATTCATTATGTATAATTCGTTTATCGTTTCATTATGAAGTCCATGAATATGCGTAATGGATATTAATTATGATGAGATCATAACAATGAGATTGATATCCTTTAAACGTATATTCTTAATTGTTCCTAGTCGGAGGATATTCGAGAAGGACATCGGATATCCTGTTAGACTAGTACAGGTTGCACCTGCTCATATGATGAGGGTGACTGGTCTCATAGTCACTTGTGTGGAGACACTAAGGTGAATCTGTAGGTGCTCATTGGAGAATGAGTTCACTGAACTGATCCGTTATGAATCGCTGGATGGTAATATTACCTTATTATCAACCAGCTAGATTCATTGTCACAGTGGCGTGATTGGTCCTTAGACCTGAGACACCAAGGACACCTTGTTGGTGGACTTCTGGGTTTTGACCTTGACTTATAGATCTCTAGCCATGAGGTCTTAATCAGTTAAGTGATCGGATCTAGCGGAATACCTTCGAAGGTGATTGTGTGGTCAATATGGGATCGCTCGCTCTCGGTAATAGGAGAGTGAATGCTCTACGGAAGGATGCCTGATAGTCCCTGGCCAGGGCAAGACTACTTATCAGAAAAGGAGTTTTCTGATATAGTTATGCGGCATCTAAACCGAGTGAGTGTGCAATTTAGGGTTTGACAGTTGACCATACCCTAAGTGCACTCGGGAGCATTGTACGAGCGAAGGATTATAGTCACGTGGTAACTGATGATACAAAAGGTTCCTTGAATGGGTTGCTGAACCCCAATGCTTTCTAGGATCAAGTGGTGTTGCTTGGCACCCAACTTGATTGGAAGCCCGGTCAATTATCGTGAGATGATAATTGATTGTGTAATTAATTAATATGAGATGTTAATTAATTACCATAAGTCAATAAAGAGTTATTGAGCTTAATGGGCTGAAAACTGGACTAGCAGCTGGGCCTAGAGGGTCACACGCATAAGAGTTCCGAGCAGACTGGGCAAGGTGTTCTTTATAGACAATGACTGGGTTTTTGTGAAAAACCGCGGTGTCTATAAATATACACTGAGAGTTAAACCCTGGGCCAAGCTCCAGGCTTAACCCTGGCCGCCCCCCTCCTCTCTCTCTCCCTGGGCTCCCCCACCTTCTCTCTCCTCTCTCTGGTACATGGTGGAGCTGAGATCCGGGAGACGCGTGGAGAACGAGGAGATCCCGTCTGCGTCCGGAGCTCGTGTGGATACGTCTAGAGGCCGGACACTTGAACGGCTTGAAGCACCGGCGCCTCCTGCGCCACCTCCTCCCCGGATTCGGGAGTTATGCAACCCCGCAAAGGTAAAGATGAGATCTGCCTGTGCATGGTTTACCATTTTGTGTTTGATCCGACCGCCGGCAACGATATCTATCTCTGGAAATCGTGTTTCCGCTGCGCTCTGTGCGTTTCCTTACAAAGCCATCATTGGAGAAGCCTCTACTGATGAGGTCCACCTGTTCAAGAAGAAGAAGCTATGGTTAGAGAGGATGAGCCACCTGCAACAGAAAGGAGGATTGAAGACATTGCATCAGAATTTATTGAGCCTTTTGGGCAAACTTCTGAAGGTGTGATCCCTCCTCCAATTCTTGCACTTGCCGTTATTCAAGTGTCAGTTGATGAACCCATGGAAAGAGTTGCTCACACTGAGGGGGAGCATGAAGATATTCATATCGAGGAAACCCCTAGTGTTCAGGTTGCAGAAGTTATTGTTGTAGGAGTTCAAGCAAAAGAAATTCCAAAGGTTGTGGCACCAGGGCATTCTGAAGATGTTTACATAGAGTATGCTCCTGCTCAGGGGGAGGCTGCTGCTCAGGGGAGGCCTACTGCTAATGCTCCTGTAGACAAATTTCAAGAAGGATTGGTTGAAGATACATCGGATGATGATGATGAGCCAGCTGCCGGCTCTAGAGATAAAGGAAAAGTTGTTGCCAAAGATATTCCCATGCTCACCAGGAAGGCACACAACAGATCCAGAAAGTAGAAGATCCACGTACACTTGGAACTAGTCATTGCCAGACTGAATACTCAAGGAGAGATTCTGTGCTCTCTGCAGTCAGATGTAACCTCTATATTTCTCAGCGAGAGCACTGAAGCCAAAGAAATTAGAGCAGTCAAATCTGAGCTCCAAAGGATGAGAAGTGAATTGGGGAGCTTGAAGAAGTTGGTAACAGACCTGGCAGATTTTGTGATGGTGCACTTAACAGCTCCAGCCCCTCATGTTCCAACTCAGTCAGTACCAGAGGAATCAAGGCCACCAGGGCCATCTATATAGGAATCAGGGCCATCCAGGCCATCTATAGAGGAATCAGGGCCATCCAGGCCATCTATAGAGGAATCAGGGCCATCCAGGCCATCTATAGAGGAATCAGGGTCACCAGGGCCATCAGTGGAAGAATCAAGGCCATCAGGGCCATCAAAGCAAGTGAATTCAGTGGCTGGGCCATCTGGGCCTCAAGTTATTGTAGAGGAAATTGCTGTGCCCCCAAAGCCTTATGATCCTCCTAGTCTTCAGACTCCAGCCCCTTCCTCTCCACCTACCTCTTTCACTGCCCCACCTGCTCCTGAACCCTCCAAGAAACTGCTTCCCAAACACATTTCTTCTACTACTCCTTTCCCTGCTGCCTCCTCTTCTTCCCCTATCCCTTCCTCTTCCATTCCTCCTCCAACTTCTAAGGAACCTCCTACCTCCTCGTCTAGTCTCTCTTCTGCTGGTCCCTTCTCTGTTGGACAATCTACACAACCTCCTCCCACTTCATCTTTTGCCTCTCTTTATCCACCTACTCCACCATCTTTCATCACTCTCATTCCTGAGGGTGCTAGTATCATTCACCATACTATGCAAGACATCAAAGATGAGTTTGAAGAAGCCATCCCCTGCACAGTTATTTCTGTCTCTGCCCATATCCACAGGACTGATTCTCAGCCTTCTCCCAGTCCTACCTCCAAGAAAAGAAAAACATCTAAAGAGCTTGTTTTCCCTTCCTCTCAAGTTCTCTTTCCACCTCTGTGGTACTCTCTTTCTGTTGTCCACAGAAGAAAATCATTATATTCTAAATATCTTCAAAATTGTACATTTGCTTCCACCTTTGGCCTCCCTTACCTCAATCTCTCTGAGCATCTCAATATCATTCTCTCTATCTCTCTTATACCTAAGCATGACCAATCCAAAATCATGTCTTCAGCTGAGTCTAAGACTGAGGATCAGTGGGTCAGGGCTAATAAAGCTGTCTACAAGAAATTTGAGGTTGCCAGGGCCAACACATTTCCACCCTAAGACCATCCTCTTACTCTATCTGAGTGGTTTGTCTGTCAGCACAGATCAACCTGGGGTCCCTTCATCCAGAAGGAAATCAAACTCGTTAGGCATTTCCAGATGTATCAAGACTACTGCTTTGTCAATCATCTTCCATAAGTTCAGCTTGGCCAGTTTAGGGTAGCTATCACTCAGCTTCGCATAGAAAACCTAGTCAATGCCCCTCTTCAGGTTGATTTTCCAACCTTGAAGATGCCTTCTGTCATATTTCTCCCTACGTTTCATTTTATGCTTATGGACTCTGATGTGGTCCTATTATCTTTGAGAGATTTTCTAGAGTTATGGCACAGATCCATGTTCAGAAGGGAGCCCCTCTTGCCTTTCACAGATTTTTATTCAGAGAATATCATAGAGGTTTTATCAAGTCTTTTGTTTTAGCTCCACTGCTAGCAGAATCTGAGAGATTTGTCAACTCTGACTGGTGTAAAGTCTATCTTGAGGCAGCTCTTCAGCTTGATCAGATGAATTCCTCTTTAACCAAGTCAAATCAGCTGACTCTTACTCCAGAGCAGTTCATGGATCTCAACTCCATCAATCTAGTTTCAGATCCTTATTCCATTTGGGTTGAGAGATATAAGATTTATGTAGATTTGCAGAAGGATTTGTTAGGTCACAAGCTTCACTATCCTATCTCCATAGACAAATTTCTTCAGCATGTTAGTTCTGGGACTGTTGGATTCTAATGGTTGTCTCTGAGTGCTGATGAATACTCCCTGTTTATTGAAGATTAGAGACAACTTCACATCAAGAGACTCAGTCCAAAAATGGGGACTTTACAAAATGAGTTGGGGTGTCTTTAAAACCTTTTTTGAAGAGCAGGATGCTTCTCTTCTGTCTCTTGCCTTCTACATTTCTAACCCTCACTAATTAATAAGATGTTCATCTTTGGCTCCCATTTATCTTAGTCTTTTTCTTACTATTCTCGCTTCTATTTATCTATTCCTTTTTGCTTAATGACAAAAAGGGGGAGAAAGTATTTATTCTGAAATACATACTTTAAAATTTTCCAGCATTTTTTTTAGCTCTTTTATATATGCATTTCTTTATATTTTGCCATCACCAAAAAGTGGGAGATTGATGATCAGTCCATCTCCATATAATTTGTTCTTTATTATATGTATTTTTGGTGATTAACAAAACCCTGAAAATTATTATCTAACATCATTTTCTGAAGTCTATCAACAGGCATCAAATCAAACAAAACCAGTAAGTTGTCTACACTTGCTGCCATATGAAGCTCATTGCATATATTTTGTCTAAGTATACATCGATTTTCTCGTAAAAGCTCATAACGATTACTGTTTCACTTAAACAATGATTTCCTCTATAGAATATCGATTTCGGATTCTACATCGACTTCATGCCTAGAACATCGATTTCGGTTCTACAACGACTTCATATTTAGAACAACAATTTCGTCTCTACATCAATTTCATTCACTTAAACATCGATTTCGGTAGAACATTGATTTCATATGAAACAACGACTTCACTCAAACATCGATTTCATATGAAACAACGACTTTACTTAAACATCGACTTTGTTTCTACAATGATTTTACTTTAACATCGATTTCAGTAGAACATCGATTTCATATGAAACAATGACTTCACTCTAATATATCATGTGAAACAATGACTTTACTAGAACAACGACTTCATTTGAAACAATGATTTCACCTGTACATCGATTTCAGTTCAACAACGATTTCGTTTAAACATTGATTTCAGTACAACAACGACTTCAGTTGCACACCGACTTCAGTTAAACAACAACTTCATAAAAAACATCAATTTCATGCATGGATTATGTTCACATTGACTTTGTTTCAACATGTATTACATTCTCACATGGATTATGGTTATAACATCGATTTCATATCAGCGTCGACTCTCTCTGAATGCAGACTGTCTCTAAACATCAACTCTCTTTTAATAACGATTATGCTTTTAACAGTTGTTGAATATTCCTATCTAAATTCTTTTTAGACATTATTAAATTACATTCCACTGATATTCAAATATATTTTTCAAATCTCTATGGATTTCTAGTCTTCTCGTGAACCATGTTGTATCCTACGCTCTCTAACATTTATTGTGTTGGTACAATATCTCTGCACGGTATATCTTCTGTTTACCATACTCATGTCTCATAAAGTAAAGCTTTTCAGATCGACAGAATGAAATTTCCTTTTTAGTATATCTTTTTAAAGCACGACTACTAACGTTGACTGATAGTTTAAACAAAGAGGAGTTGTTTATGCTTCAGCATTTATTGTGTGCAGGGTTCCGGTAGAAACATACGTTACAACGTTCGACCTGTCAACCTGACAGAAACAAGCAGAGATTCAAACAATCTGCCTCTATGTATGTGTCTATCCTAGCATTTAATGGCTGTAGGTTCTCTTACTCCATACATCGGACCAGACACTCCAACGTGCATGAAGATGTGAGACAACAGATACTTTAACGGTTAAAATCATTCAAAGAAGAAAAATAGAAGACTGGTGACTCCATGAAGCTTGAATCCTGAAGATCTTAGTCACCTAGAAGAAAGAAGAGCTTGCTCGTCCATTCAAACTTTCTTTAGCTCTTAGATCTCCATAACAACCTGCTTAGCCTTTGAGAGCTTATGTAGATCTGAGAAGAGTTCTTTGTGTGAAAATCTTTGTCTCTTAGATTCCGCCTCAGATCAAGTAGTTTGTATAAGCTTGGTCTAGGGGTCATCCACTTTTACTCAATCTCATTGAGTGTTCCTCTTCAGTTGTGATGAAAAGACCTGCTGTTGAGTGAGTGGTTATTCCCTTTGGTAAGAAGTAAGACTTGTTGCATCAGGTGGTTTAGTTCCTCTTCAGGAAGAGAAGAGAAGGCCATCTGTGGCGGATGTGTGTGTTCTTAAGGGGGACTATACCCTTACTTAGTGAAATCCCAAGTTGTTGCTTGGGGACTGGACGTAAGACTCCTTGTGACAGGAGATCCGAACCAGGATAAAATTCCTGTTGTTTGTGATTGATCTTCTTATCTTTGCATTATACTAACTCTAACCATTGAACTTAGTGTCTTCTATCAAAGTGTTTTTATTTATAGGAAAAATTCTAAAAGAAAATTTTAGCAATCCATTCACCCACCTCTGGGCTTGCTATCTAGACAACAGAAAATTCTGCAATGAAAAAAGCAATACAAAATAACTTGATATCCGGTTTTGAGGCTAAAAGACAATTGCACGATGATGAAAATCATGCTATAAGCACGAAAACATCTGTCGAGGACCTGCCTAACTAGGGAACGCAACATGAATAAGTAGTTAGGGATACCTCTAAGATATTAGTTGGTAATTGAAGACTATCGACGAATCATATGTGATAGGAAAAAAGAGAAATCTGATGTTGGAAGAAGATTGGAACAACCAGAAAGAGTACGAAGGGTCATTAAAGTCTAAGGAAGTTTGTATTAATACTGGGAATTTGTGTGACATCATGGATGAGTTAAATATTCTTGATGCATGCCCAAACGTCCATCAGGAAGATAGTTGTGTACGGCCATACAGAGACGGAGTTGTGTTCCTGAGAGATCGGGGCTCTAGCAGTGGTGTAGATACTACTTCTTTGGCTAATATGGACAATTACTTAATGCCTTTGAATCCTATAGTGGCGGAGGAAGTGCCTAAGGAATGCAGGGACAAGGTGATTACTAGAGCCAGTGCTCGATCGGATGACAGGGGTAAGGAGAGCTTGTTCCAATGAATTCAAGTTTGTTTTGGAATATCTGTGGTATAGGCAACTCTATATCACGTAGGAGCCTTAAGAAACTTGTTTTTCAACTGCAGCCCACAGTGTTGGCAATTTTGGAACCTAAGTTGCTTTTGGAGAAATCTTCCAGGTTGTCTTGGTTAATCATGTTGGAAAAGTATGCAAGTAAACAAGAACAAAATTTTAAAATCTGGGTATTCTGGGATTCTACTCTTAGGTTGAATGTGGTGGAGAAATCTGATCAATATATTACTTTGGGTCTTCTCAAGGATTCATCTTATTCTTGTTATATAACATGTGTTTATGCTTCTTGTGATTGTGGTCTGTAGAGAAATTTATTTACTGATTTTCTCAACTTAGCTTATATGGTGGACATACCCTAGCTAGTTGGAGGGCACTTCAATTGCATTGCTCAGACGTCTGAAAAAATGGGAGGGATCTTTTCTAATACTATTGGTATGGTAGACATTAATGCTTTCATTGCTGCTACTGGTTTTTTTGATGTTCGGTTCATGGGTTCAACTTTCACATGGAATAACAACAGAACTGGGAATGCTAATATTCGTGCTCGCCTTGACCGTGTTGTGTTTAATGGGAAGTGGCAGGATACCCTCCCTGATGTACAAGTCAGGCATCTCAGGAGAGGTCCTTTTGATCATTGTCCACTTGCCTTATCCTTTGCATATTTAGTTCGTGGTCCAAGTAGATTTGTGTTAAAGGATATGTGGACATCCCATGATACCTTCATGATAGTTATTTCAAATGCTTGGAAGGCTATTAGTATTAATCATATTAATCCCTTGACTAGACTATAGGTAAAGCTGAAGGAAGTCAAGAAGGCACTTAAAGTGTGGAACAAAGATGTTTTTGGCCATGTCTCCAAGATGGTTAAGTCTATTGCGGATGATGTTGAACGTTTGCAAAATGAATTTGATGTGCTCCCATCTGAAGGTAATCGCTCTACTTTATATTATGATAATGCTAAGTTAAATCTTACCTTGAATAGGGAGGAAATATTTTGGAAACAAAAATCTAGAGTTCATTGGCTAAAGAATGGCGATAGAAATACTACTTTTTACCATGCCACTTTGCAATGTAATAGGAGGAAGGGATTAATTCATAGATTGAATATTAATGGTAATGATGGGTGGTGTTCTGATCAGGAAGTGTTGAAAAATGAAGCAGTCATCTTTTTTGAAAATCTTCTGAAATCTGAACATCAGCTTGTTGATCCTAGAATTCTTTGTAATATTCTATCCTTGATAACCAATGAACAAAATGACATGCTTTGTAAAGCGCCCACTGAAGAAGAAGTTAATTATGTTGTTTTCTCAATGGAAAGCTCCAGTACTCCAGGCCCGGATGGGTTCTTTGGCCTATTTTTTACTCATTGTTGGAGTATTATTAGCCATGATGTGAATTCTGCAGTGCAGGGATTTATTGCGGGCTTTGGCCTTCCTAGAGGTATATCCTCATCTCTTATTACCCTCATTCCTTAGGTGGCAGAACCTAGAACTTTTGGTGATTTTAGGCCCATAAGCTTATGCAACTTCACTTACAAAATTATCTCACATGTGTTTTGTGGGCGCTTAATTCCCATCCTGCCAAATATTATCTCTGAAGAACAAAGTGCATTTGTGAGGGGGAGATATATTCTTGATAATGTCTCTCTTTCCCGCCAGTTGCTTTGGGATATTGATCGGAAAGTTAGAGGGCACAATGTCATGTTCAAATTGGACATGGCGAAGGCATATGACATAATGGAATGGGACTTTATTCTGCAGGTAATGAAGAAATTTGGTTTTTCTAGCAGGTTCACCTCTTATGTTGGTATAATGTTATCTAAATGCTGGTCATCTATCAACTTGAATGCGACTGTCGTTGGGTATTTTAAATCATCCACGGGAATTCGTCAAGGGGACCCACTAACGCCTCTTCTTTTTATCATTACCTCAGAAGTGCTTAGTGGAGGTCTGCGTAGTTTGTTTTTAAATGGGCAAATCAGATATTATAGTAGCCCGAGAGGGTGTTTGCAGGTTTCACACCTACTATATGCAGATGACACCTTGGTGTTCATGAATGCATGTGTTAGGAATGTGAAACAAATGCTTCATTTCCTTCATGAATATGAAAAAAGTTCTGGCCAACAAGTTAATGCAGGTAAAAGTTGTTTTCAAATTTTTGCCAAGCCTCAAGTGTGTTGGTGAATCACATTCAAAATATTACTGGGTATAGACATCATCAAAGTAGTATGAGATATTTGGGTGTTCCTATTAAATCTGGTAGACTTAAGGCTCATGATTATAAATTTATGGTGGAAAATGTTACTCATAAGCTCACTGGTTGGAGATCCAAAATGCTTTCCCAAGCTGGGCGTGCAGTTCTAATCAGATCGGTTTTTCTTGTGGAGGTGGGCTGCACCTCATCTTAATAATAAAATCAATCTTAGTGATCATGTCACCATTATATGCTCGAGTATTTTATCCAATAGCATAATGAATTCAATATTTCAGTTTACTAGATTGAATACAACTATATTAATGTTGTGGGAAATCTGGAAGTTCAGGTGCACTGCTCACATGGAGGGGACTTTACTATCTGTGGATTGCATTAAGCAGAATGTTATGTTGAATGCTAGCAAAGTTTTGGCGAATGTCAAGTTTAACCGACCCATCTTCATGGGGCAAGCTGATATTTTAAAGGCCTTTAATGTCAAAGCAGAAGTTAATATTAGAACTCCTTTAATTGTAAATGGAACCCTCCGGTGGTCAATTATATTCTCAATGTGGACGGAGCATCAAAAGGTACCCCTGGAAAATGTGGTGGCCGTGGCTACATCAGGAATCATAATAGTGATTTTTTTTGTGGTTTTGCTTTTTTCGAAGGCACTGGGAGCAGCATAGTGGCAGAGACAAGGACAATTCATGATGGTCTTAGGTTGACTATGGAACGACATCTTAACATTTCAATATTGTGCTCAGACTCGGTACTCCTAGTGAGGGCGATCACTTATGGGCAGATACCTTACTGGGTAGGTTTTCCTTGGTGGCGGGGAATATGTAACGTGATGCAGTTTCTTAATCAGCAGATTTTGCATGTTTTTCGTGAGGAAAATCAGGTGGCTGATTCCCTTGCTTCACATACATGCGCTCAGGAAAAGAATACGGTTTTCCTTACACTTGGTGATCTCCCTATTGCTTGAAGGGGCGGTGTGATTGTTGATAAAGCCGGGTTACCTAGCTTTAGGCAAAACTATTAGAAGGATTTTGTTTATCTATTTTTACATGAAGTTTGGAGGTGTTTGGGTGTATTTTTTCTCATATTTTGGTGGTTGTTTCTTTATGACATCAGATGTATTACTTTAATATTTTATTTCAAGAATAAATTATTTTCCTTTGGTTGACCACCTACTGGAGTGAGAACATCCCATCCCTCTGGGACGGGGTGCACTCTCCCAATCGCTGATCCATTGGAATTTTATTTTTAAAAAAAGCAGGACTAATGTCTGGCAATATTATAAGGGGCCCGGTCTGGTCCTGGGGGGTGCGCCCAAAGTGATAGTGCCCACGGGAGTTTATTGATCAGAGTGTTTAGCATTACACTCAAGTGCTAGTTATCTCGATAATCTAAAGACAATCAAAAGTGCTATCTTGACTAGTGTGCTATTGTGACGTGCTATCTCGTGATATGGCCGATCCTTTAACATTCTAGATGTGCTATATTCCTTTTTTTTTAAGTACTATTGTGCCCTTGTTATCATGTGCTATGACTCTCTTGAACGTTCTCTCTAGTTATCCTGCTATCAAAGATATTAATCACTTAAAGCATGTCTATTTTACGAGATATTAACTCCTACTGAGCATTATCGCTCTTCCTGTGTAATTGTGATTTATCTTTAGGTGAATATAATGATGATAAGGACCACACACAAGAGGATGGGGATGAGCAGAATCAAGAGTGACCCCAGCGTTGTCCAGACTATTAGAGTCTAGTTTAGTTTAGTTAGTTGTTTTTATTTAAGTATGAAGAAGTTCTCTAGGCCCATAGTTAAGGTTCTGAACTAGTGAATGTAACATACACGGTGGAAGGAATAAGGAAATATAGTTGGTTTTATACTATTTAAAATTGTGCAGTGGTTTGATGTTTATATCGCTCTATACTTGTATTATATTAATTGCTTCACATTTCGATATTCTGCGTCGGGGAGTGACAGTTTTGTGGTATCAGAGCCTAGGATGTGTAAATTGGAACACATAGGTTTAGGATGTTCTTGGATGGACTTCCTTGATTACGCATCGTTTGTCTTACCTATGTGAGGAATTGAGTAGAACCCAGGGACAAGGACTAAGAGATACTCACACATGCACTAACTTACTTCCACCATGATACCTAAATGTCAGGTTACTTTTCTAGGAACTTAGGTACTAAGATGGTTTCTGAACGTGCTCAACTAAGGGGCATGCAACAAACCTTCCAGGAGCTCACCAATGACCTTCTACAAGTTGCACAGGGAGGGGGAAATCACGGAGTAGGAGAACTGCATCGCAATTTTAGAAGCATGAATCCACCCAGATTCTGCAGTACCACTGACCCAAACAAATCCAAGCAATGTCTTAAGGAAACGGAAAGAATGTTTCATGTCATGTAGTGTGTGGCAGGAGATAAGCTGCTACTGGCTACTTTCCAATTAGATAGAGGTGCCCGCACTTAGTGGGAGTCTGTAGAAGCAACCAGAGCTGATGGTTAATTCACTTGGAATGAGTTTAAGGAAGCATTTAATGCCAAATACTTCTCAGAGCATCTCAAAGAAAAAAAGGTTGTTGAATTCGCTGCCCTTAAACAAAGAAGCCTCTTTGTGGCTGAATATGTGGCACCATTCTCTAGACTAGCTCGCTACGCCAATCATCTCGTTGACACAGAATGGATGAAGGCTAAGCGTTGTTGGATCGAGATGGAGATTTAGATGTCCTAGAGGGGGGTGAATAGGACTTCATTGCACCTAAAAAAAAATCTAAAAATAGATAACACTAAATAGTGATGTTAGTACTTAGTGTAGTGTGTGAAACAAGTGAAATACTTGGCGGAAACAATCACTGAAGGTGCGCATAAATTTTATTCTGATTCGGCCCTTCCCATAAGGAAGTCCTACGTCCAGTCCCCAAGAACCACTTGGGATTTCAATAATTGCCAAGAACACTTGGCCTTCTCTCAACCTGAGAGGTATTACAACCCACTTGCTCCCAAGCAAGTCTTCCCTTCACCATGGGGTAATACAAACACCTACAACCGCAGGTCTTCCCTTCACAAGAGGGGCACTACATGGAACAAACCCCCTGCTGGTTACAACATTGAAAAGAGTACAATGTGTCTGCGCCAGGAGTGAGCAAACATAGAAAATTACAAAGAGATACAAGATAAGAATGACTGCTCTAACTCTTTCTGACTCAAAGATGGTGGACTGAGATGATCTAGAATACAAATGCCACCCAAAGAGAAAAGACTTCTGAATGCGGAGAGCATGAATGTGGAAGTTTGAAGCAACTGACTCTCTTCAGATCTTGTGAGCTTCTCTCTTTTTCTTTTCTGTAGAACGTGTGGTTGTGTATGCTTGAGTTGTGGTTCATGTGTATATCATTTGCATGCGTTCTTGTGTTTAGTTCAAACTTCAGCTCATATATATGCATCAGGGATTTGAGCTTCTCGTTTGAAACTGACTGTTGAAAATAAGATAGTCATTTAATCCTTGGATGTTGAGATCTTGAGGCTTCTGAGATGACCATCGATCCTTCAGCTCTTAGAGTCTCAACGGCTTCAGGCTATATAGATAGCTTCATGGCTTCATGTGACAACATCAATAAATCACTACAAACTCCATACCCATGACTGAAAGCAAGCATGCTTCAGTGGGTAGCTAAATATCTGCAAGGTCAAGAAAAATGCAAATACCTCTGTCCTTTCGGAGGTAGGTGAGATAGAAATGCATAAAGTATAAAGAACTTCCAATAGACAGATGTTCAGAGCATTTAAAGATAGATAGACAGTTGTATAGGGAATGTAGAAATTTTCCTGAAAGTCAGGGACTTCTGACAGAAAGGAGATGTGGTAGGTGAGTTCTGACAGATAACCCATACTTCTTATACCTACCATCGCATTTACTGCTTAGTATCTTTCCAACAAAGATAGAACTATATTTCTGACAATGAGTAAGAGAACACATTATACAAATCTTTTAGAATTTCAAACGAGATTTCAAATATGAGCATTTTAAATACACATTTTTCTACCTACAAAATATTTGAATTTGATGGCATAGAAGATATCATATAGTAAGTCATATATGAGACAATTATTCTTTAGAAGATCCCATAGGGATAAAGAGAATCTATCAAGATGAATAAAGCATTAGGTTCTGTAAGGAATAATTAAAAAAAATCCAATTATGGTTACACGGAAGTTGATGTTATACTTCGAATTTTAAAGAGTTGGAGTGAGAAACATAGATATAGACAATGGATACTAGACTTTGTCTATAGAAGAGTCAGAGTGAGACATTGATTCATAATAGACTTCGACTTCTTGAGAGTTGGAGTCAAACAATGTTCATCAATTGATATCATACTTCGACTTTTCAGGAGTCGGAGTGGGGCAATATTACTTCAACTTTCAAAGAGTCAGAATGAAGATAGAACACTTCAACATCCGAGGAGTCAGAGTGAACCCATATCGCTTTGACTTCCGAGGAGTCGGAGTGAACCCATATCACTTTGACTTCTGAGGAGTTGGAGTGAACCCATATCACTTCGACTATCAAGGAGTCGAAGTGAACCAGATCACTTCGATTTTCAAGGAATCAGAGTGAAGCCAGCAGTTCAGAAATTGATAGCCCACTTCGACTTTCCAAGAGTCGGAGTTAGTATAGAATACACTATATGCTGTGGACTTAGAAAATTTTTCTTATCAAGTGTGTGACAGTGTTGACACTTAGGTCCTATGTGTTGACACATAAATTTGACTAAATGTTACAGAGTACAATACATGTATGCCTTTACTTTGGCACATTAATTTTCATACAAAATAAAGTGTGGTATAATTCAATAAATTTTTTTAGGAGATATTAAAAGATTTTGTCATAGCAAAACACAATGATCAAGCATTTGTAAAGGATAATTGTACAATAATTTTTACAGGATAGTTGCTTAACAAGCGTTTCCTCAACGGCTTTAAACCCCAGTACATAACACAACTGGCCCCTCTCGACATCCAAACTTATGTCGAGATGGTTAAAAAGGCTCAACTCCTGGAAGATGCAACTAATTACACTAAACGCATCAAGGGGAGGTTTATCAAGAAGGAGCTGACACCTGGCTCTTCTAGTGCTAAGCCGACGAATGACAAGAAGCGACCTTTTAGTATCACCAAAGGGTCAAGTCAGGAGAAGAATCCTAAGGAAACTGTCCCCACTATTCCAGCCAGAGGCAACTGTGTCGATGAGTGTTGGAGAAAGGTTGGCACATGTTTGCAGTGTGGTAGCCACGAGCATCGCATCCTTCAATGCCCGTTATTGAAGGAACATGAGAAGTGCACTAATGTGCCAAAGAAATAAGGTAGACTGCAAGCTCTACGAGATGAGGAAGCCACTAATGAAGGACGAGTGGTAGAAGGTACATTACTAGTTTTCTCCCAATCAACATATTTTTTGTTTAATACTGGTGCTACACATTCGTTCATATCTCAAAACATTGCTTGTACCGTGAATATTAAACATGTTTCTAAGGCTTTTGAATTACCTATCACAACACCACTGGGAGAGAAAACAAAATTGAACACGTATTTTCCATTAGTTGATGTGATGATTGGAGAACTCAATCTAAGAGCCGACCTGGTGTGTATGCCCATGGAAGGCTATGATGTGATTTTGGGAGCTAATTGGCTATCCACTTATGGAGCCAATGTTGACTGTAGAAAAGGGAAGATTTTATTTAGTGAATTCCCTAAAATATCATTTGCTAAGATTAGACAAAGGAGAGGAATATCATTAATCTCTGCCATACGTGCACAAGGCATGATTAGGAAGGGATGTGTGGCATTCCTTGTCATTGTTGTAGTTGAAATGAAACAGACCAATGTAGCAGATACACACATAGTACAAGACTACTCTGATGTTTTCCCTGAGGCGCTGCCAAGAATTCCCCATGAACGAGATGTAAATTTTTCTATCAATTTGATTCCTAGAGTTGCACCAGTATCACGCCAACATATAGGATGTCACCTACCGAGTTGAAAGAACTTAAGGCACAACTTTTGGAGCTATTAGAAAAAGGGTTCATTAGACCATGTACTTCTCCATGTGGAGCATCTGTTCTATTTGTCAAGAAGAAGTATGGGACCATGAGGTTATGCATCGACTAGAGGCAACTGAACCATTTGACAAGGGTTTGCGTTCAGTCTGTTCTCTCTCTAGTTTTTAGAGAGAGAAGGTCTGGGGCTTTTGTTTGCCGGCTAGGCAGGTGCTGGTGTTTGGCCGCCGGCCTTGTGCCGGCGGTGCTGGGCTGGTATGGCGTCTCCTGCTGCTGCTGATGGACAAGCTGTGCAAGGCTTGGGTTTGGATGCGTCCTTGGCCGGGAGGCTTTCTTATGCTCAAATCATATCTCAAACTAGGCCGCTTCCTGTGGTTGATATAGGTGTCAAACCCCCAGGTTTCACAGATGTAGGTGAACCGGCTGTGTTTTTCTCTCGGGATGAGGTAGGAAGATCTATTGCTCCCCTTCATCTGGCAGTCATTGTGAGATGCTCTTATGGTAGGAGCTCCATACCGGTGTTCAAAAGTTGTTTATCTCAAAGATTGGGTCTTAAGGATGATTTTATCGCTAGCATTCTTAATCACCGTCATCTTCTTCTTCGGTTTGACTCGGAGGAGGATTACCTTAAGGTCATTTTGAGGAGAAGCCTATACATTAAAGGTTCATTATTCAGGTTTTCAAGTGGGATGCCACCTTTGATTTCAAAGCCGACCCTATAGTTATGCCAATCTGGGTAGGCTTCCCCATGCTCCCAGTTAACTTCTACTTCCAGGATCTTCTTAAATCTATTGCAGGCAACATTGGTCAAGTTCTTAGAATACATGAACCCACTCTGGCTTTAACGCAAACTCAGGAGGCTTTTGTATGTGTGGAACTGGACATTGCAAAACCAAGGCCGGAGAGAATCTGGATTGGCTGTGGACAAGATGGTTTCTGGCAAAAAATTATTTACTATAGGGTGCCGGCTATATGTAGCTGTTGTCACAAGCTGGGGCATGCTGAAGTAGAGAGTAACAAGAAACCAAAGGATTCTATCCAAGCAGATGTTCCCCCGCAGATCCGTCCTAACAAGGCTGTAGAAGAGGCGACTGTAAAGAGAACCTGGCGTCAAAAGGCGATTCAACCTACATCTTCAGAACCACAGCAGGGTAACAACACGGAAATATTTGCGGAGAAAGATCCAGCGTTAAGGTTATCTACTACACCGGTTCACTCCTCTCCGGCTTCTATAGAAGTAGTAAAGTCTCCTTGTGGCGCCCAGGGAAGTTTAGTCCCTGCCCAGATTTCTCTGCATGGGATGCATGGCTCTACCGTGGCAGGTATTCGTCAGCTGGACGACGCCAGGCCCACTGATTCGAGTTCTGATCAGATCATGGAGGTACAGGTCTTACCTACGTTGCATGTGTTGCATGGAAGGTCCATGGGCTTACAGATTCATGGTTCTCATTCAGGAGATGATCCTCATAGGGTGTTGCTGGATGATGTTACGCCGGTAGGGGTTCCGCCGGCAAAGCCTCCCGCTGGAGGAGAATGAAATCTTATGCCTACTATGGCCAACCAAAAGAAGGAGTGTAACATTTTGGGTTTTCTTCTCGGATCCTTGTCGGGTCTGGTGGAGTTCTATCGGGTTGACGGCAGGGGTGCTGTCGTTTACCTGTGGTTGACGGCCAAGGGTTGGACGTTGACTGTGCGTTGACGTCGATAAGGTTGACGTTTAGCTGTTATGAACTTAACGGCTGTCGATCTGGACGTCGACTGTGTGGCGGTTCAGTAGGCGGCAAGGGATCTTGACGTCTACTGATCCGGCCTGTTCAAATAGGGCAGGCCGAGAGCAGGTTTTCCTTTTCTCCTTCCCTTCTCTCCTTATCTTCTTTGATTTCTGTCGCGTTCCACTTCTCCTAGTGATTGACAGGGGTTCGTGGAAGGTCTTCGTTGCGTGTGGCGGCGGTAGTTCGGGCGGGAATCGCTGCGTTTCGGCGTATTTCGCGCGGATAGCTCGGGGGGTTCCGGCGCGATTCGCGTCCATTGAAGGTTGTTCTTGGCGTTTAGAGGTAGGGACTTAACCCCTTCAACCCTCCCTGGTGGATTAGCATGCTAAATTGCAGTAGATTACATGTTAATTTCATTTTAGGGTTTGGGTTGAGCATGTTGGGATTTTTGGGTGTTTTGCACAATCCAGGTGATGGATTGTGGTTTTCCCGACTCCCAGCAATGTGTATGATTGTGAGGAAGAGTTTCCTCCCCTCCCTTTTGTGCCTGATTGGTGTTTTGGCCTGGATTTGTTGATCTGGTGCCGTTAGGGTTGCTGAAGCTGATGATGTTAACGTCCACATCTGTTGACGTTAATATCATCAGGTTTGAGGTAAACGACAGGATCCATTGTCGTTGACTTCTTGTTGACGACAAAGGGTGGCCGTTTACATCTTGCGTTGGCGGCAATCGATGTTGCCGTTAAGCTCTTGTGGTTCAGCATGCCTTTAACAGTGTCGTGGTGTCCACTGTTGACACAGTTCACCAGACATCTGAGTGTGGCTCTGTCTGAGTGTACTGGGGGTTGACAGTGTTGAGACGTGACTGTGTTTCTGTCTGTTGTGCGCGTGTGGCGTTAGCACGTGCTGTTTTTGTTGTGTGACCTAGACGCAGGTGCGACTCCGTCTAGATGACTGGCGTGTGGGGGTCCTCCGCCGGTGAGCCAGGGCGTTGAGAGCGTCTCCGTTCTGTGCGTACTCCCTGTGGTGGTTTTGAGCCGGTCTCCGTGGAGCCCCTTCTCTACCGCTAGGTCGGGCGTAGGGGAAAACCGGTTGTGGACCAGACGTTAGAGAGAGCGTCTGTAGTGTGCACACGTGGCTGGGGTTGCGAGACTCTGTGGCGACGGGACGCCGAGCTACAGACCCTAGCTGAGTCCTACTTACTGTGTTGTGTGAGTGTGTGTTACTGAGCCGCGTGGTTTACAGTTTTAGTGCACTCCTGTTGGGGGAGCTGTGTAGTTGTCACTGGTTTCAGCTGTGTGCGAGGTGTATTTACTTTCTGTCTTTACTTACCGCACTTTAGTACTATTTCCGGTGGGGTTGCGTTTCCCTGCTGGGTCTCTCTTTCGTGAGACTCACTCCCTTCCCTTTCAGGTGCGTCGTCGACTCCTGTTCCAGGCGAGTCGAGTCACTCTGGTGCGCATGCGCTCTAGCTGCTATGAGTAGTACTTTTTATGTACTTTCTGTACTCTGTACCTGTTGAGGTCTCTGAGTTGTACATGTTATATTTCATATAGTGGAATGTTTATTGTACCTTGGTGTGTATCTTTTTATATATAGTCTTCTCGGACGTTCTTTTCTTACCCTTCCGAGCTTGTCTCGTGGGTTAGCGGGTCAGAATTCGGGTTACTGGTCGGGTACCGGTAATGCGGATTCTGGGTCGTTACAGCTGGTATCAGAGCCTTGTTCCGACAAGATATATATAAGAAAATACCCACCATGGCGACTCAGAGTTTAAGAGTACAGTAGCAGCTTTATGCCCAGAGTTAGTTAGTGTGTTAATGCGTTGTGTGTGCGCTTGCCTTGTGTGTAGTCTATGGCGCCTAGGCGACGTCCTGCGGAGAGAGTGGCTGAGCAGGCGACTCGGCAGGAGGCTGGAGATGCCCGCCACCTCAGCAGACGCAGCCCTTGCCCCAGGACGCACACAGTGGTGTTGTTCCGCCACCACCACCTCCTCAGGCAGCTCAGGGGTTTGACTGGGCCCAGTTCTTTGAGGGGATGGCTCAGCTTGCGACTCAGCACCGTGACGTGACGGCACCTCAGGGAGGTACTGGGAGGGTGCTGAGGGAGTTTTTGCAATTCCACCCTCCTCAGTTTACGGGACAGCCAGATCCAGACACGGCTCGTGCGTGGTTGGATGCCGTGGAGCGGACCTTCCGTTCCATGGAGTGTGTTCCCAAGGAGCGAGTGTTGTTGGCTAGCTACCAGTTGCAGGCGCAGGCGCTGGCGTGGTGGTCTTCTGAGTGGGAGACTACTTTTCGATCTCGTGTACTTCGGCAGATTCCGTGGGAGGAGTTTGTCGCTTCGTTTGAGAGGGCCTTCTGTCCTACGTACGTCCGGACGGAGCGGTTGTACCAGTTTCTGGACTTGCAGCAGAGGGACTCTTCAGTGGTGCAGTACCGGGCCAGATTTGTGGAGCTTGGACGCTATGCTCCGCAGATCATGGCGGATGAGAGTTTGAGGACTCAGCAGTTCGTGAGGGGCCTGAGGCCGGAGCTCAGGCAGGCACTGATAGTTGCGCGCGTCACTGACCTAGACGCAGCCTATCAGACTGCAACGGCTTTGGAGGCTGACACGTTGCGGACCCTTGGTCAGAGCACGGAGGTTCAGGCGCAGGTGTTTCCAGTTCAGCCACGGCAGCAGCAGGGTGTTACTCAGACGACTCCGAGGGTCACGACCCCCTATGCGTCCACTTCTGCAGGGACGTCAGCGAGGTCGGGATCTCGGAAGAAGTTTCGGCGGGACCGTAGGCAGGCGGAGCAGAGGCAGCAATCGGTTGGGAGTGTTCAGCAGCCAGTTGGGCAGTCTGTGCAGCAGGTCCAGCGTTCTTTTGCTGGACAGTGTTACCGATGTGACCAGGTGGGTCACATGGCGCGAGATTGTTCGTTGTTACCTCGAGCGCCGCAGCAGCAGTCCCAGTCGTAGCCCAGAGTGCAGCAGCAGCAGGTTCCTGTGCAGCAGCGTCAGCAGATTGGAGGTTCTGGTGGGTCGAGAGGTAGAGGCCGTGTTACCCACTTGACTCGTGTGGACATGGAGGCGTCACAGCTAGTGGAAGGTACCATTACTGTTTTTGGTTTTGCAGCCAGAGTTTTGTTCGATTCTGGTGCTTCTCACTCGTTTGTGTCCGAGGAGTTTTTAGACTCCCTTGGTGAGCTGAGTTTGGGAGAGTCCGCAGAGTTGGTTGTGGAGTTGCCGATAGGGGACTATGCCCTTACGTCCTACTGTCTCCGGGAGGCTCCAGTGTGGTTCCAGGGTCAGTGTTTGTCGGCCCGTTTGTTTGCTTTGCAGTTGCAGGACTATGATATTATTCTGGGATGGATTGGTTGGAGCGGTACAGCGCAGTGGTAGATTGCCAGAAGAAGAGGGTGCACCTATAGATACCCGGGGGAGCGGCGTTCTACTTCCAGGGTATTTTACCTTCTACTTCTCGCTTTTTGGTTTCTGCTTTCAGGGCAACGAGGTTGCTTGCTTCGGGTTGTCAGGGTTTTCTGGTTTCGGCAGTTTCCCTTGACCAGGTTGTGTCGGGAGTGGGGGACATTCCCGTGGTGTGTGAGTTCCCGGATGTTTTTCCGGATGAGTTACTTGGTCTGCCGCCAGAGAGAGAGATAGAGTTCTCTATTGAGTTAGTTCCTGGCACAACACCGTTTGCTCAGCCGCCGTACCGTATGGCACCAGCAGAGTTGAGAGAGCTGAAGAGGCAGTTAGTGGAGCTGTTGGAGAAGGGCTATATCCGTCCTAGCTTTTCTCCTTGGGGTTCACCTGTTCTGTTTGTTCGGAAGAAGGATGGTAGCCTGAGGTTGTGTATAGATTACCGGAAGTTGAACCAAGTGACCGTCAAGAATAGGTATCCTTTGCCTAGGATTGACGATCTCTTCGATCAGCTTCAGTCAGCTCGAGTCTTCTCTCGGATTGACTTGCGGTCGGGCTACTATCAGTTGCGGATCAGAGACTCTGACGTTGAGAGGACTGCTTTCCAGACTAGGTACGGGCACTTTGAGTTCTTGGTGATGCCGTTTGGGCTCACCAATGCACCAGCGGCCTTCATGGATCTGATGCATCGGGTGTTCCACCAGTTCTTGGACCAGTTTGTCGTAGTGTTTGTTGACGACATCCTGGTGTACTCCGTGTCGGAGGAGGAGCACGCCGAGCACCTGAGGATCGTGTTACAGACGTTACGTGAGCACCAGTTGTATGCCAAACTTGGCAAGTGTGAGTTTTGGCTACAGCAGGTTCACTTTTGGGACACGTGATCTCAGGTGAGGGAGTTTCTGTGGATCCGGCGAAGGTCGAGGCAGTTTTGCAGTGGGAGATCCCCAGGTCTGTGTCAGAGGTGCGTAGTTTCCTTGGTTTGGCAGGTTACTACCGCAGGTTTGTGCGGGACTTTTCGCAGGTTGCAGCGCCCTTGACTCGGTTGAGGAGGAAGGGAGTTCCGTTTGTGTGGTCGGACCAGTGTGAGCAGAGCTTCATAGAGTTGAAGCGGTTGCTTACGTCGGCGCCAGTTCTTGTGCTACCTTCAGGTGAGGAGGGCTTTGAGGTTTGCACAGATGCTTCAGGTGTTGGTCTGGGAGCGGTCCTGATGCAGGAGGGCCGAGTGGTGGCTTATGCGTCTCGCCAGCTTAAGCCCCACGAGGTGAGTTACCCGACCCACGACCTAGAGCTGGCAGCTGTAGTGTTTGCGTTGAGGCTGTGGCGTCACTACCTGTACGGAGTGAGATTTGTGGTTCGTACCGACCACCAGAGTCTGAGATATGTGTTTTCTCAGCGGGATTTGAATATGAGGCAGCGTCGTTGGATGGAGTATCTGAAGGATTATGATTTCTGCATAGAGTATCAGCCTGGAAAGGCGAATGTGGTCGCAGATGCCTTGAGTAGGAAGGCACAGATGAGTCATCTGATGCTTCGAGAGTGGCAGTTGTGGCAGTCTGCGGCAGAGGGGTCCTTCAGAGTTTCTTCCAGTCGTCAGCGTTGTGTGCTGGGCAGTTTGTTGGCGGCTCCCGCCATAGTGAGGCAGATTGTTGAGGCTCAGCAGGCAGATCCCGAGTTGTTCAGAGTGCTTCTCCTTCCAGAGGTTGAGCTTTGTGAGGACGGGACTGTTAGGTTCCGGGACAGACTCTACGTTCCTGTTGAGGAGTCTGTCAGGAGAGCAGTGTTGCAGGAGGCACATGGTTCCAGGTACTCGATTCATCCAGGGTCTACCAAGATGTACCACAGGTTGAGGCGAAAGTTTTGGTGGCTGGGATGAAGAGAGACATAGCGGCTTTTGTTGCGAGGTGTTTGGTCTGTCAGCAGGTGAAGGCTGAGCACCAGTGTCCAGGTGGACTTGTGCAGCCGTTAGAGATTCCGGTTTGGAAGTGGGACCATGTGACGACTGACTTTGTGTGTGGTTTGCCTAGGTCAGCTGGAGGTTTTGACAGCATTTGGGTTCTTGTGGACAGATTGACGAAGACTGCCAGATTCTTGCCTGTCAGGACTAGTTGGGGTGTGAGTAGGTTGGCTACGTTGTACGTAGAGCGGATTGTTCCTTTGCACGGAGTGCCGATCTCTATTGTGTTAGATAGGGATCCTCGCTTCACTTCTGGGTTCTGGCACAGTTTCCAGAGGGCTTTGGGGACAGAGTTGGCTTTCAGTTCCGCCTACCACCCACAGTCAGACGGTCAGTCAGAGCGGACCATCCAGACTTTGGAGGACATGCTTAGAGCTTGTTGTCTGGAGTGGCAGGGGTCGTGGACAGCTCACTTGTCGTTGGTCGAGTTCGCATATAACAACAGCTATCACTCCAGTATCGGCATGGCACCTTACGAGGCCTTGTACGGACGACCGTGTCGCACTCCTCTTGACCAGTTCGAGGTTGGTGAGCGTGTTGTCACGGGACCAGAGTTGGTGCAGCAGGCAGTTGAGGTGGTGCAGCTGGTGAGGCAGAGGCTTGTGTCAGCACAGAGTCGGCAGAAGAGTTACGCAGATCAGCGTAGGCGACCGCTCGAGTTTGAGGTAGGGGACCAGGTGTTTGTTCGTGTGTCCCCTATGAAGGGGGTGATGAGGTTCGGTAGGCGTGGGAAGTTGAGTCCCCGCTCCACGTGTCGATGCTGCGGAGGTACCTTGCTGACGAGTCTCACGTTCTGAGTTCAGAGTGGTCAGAGGTGACTCCTGTGTTGTCAGTGCCAGAGTTTCCGTTGCACGAGGATGCCGAGTTCAGAGGTTGAGGAACAAGGCTATCCTGTTGGTTCGTGAGTGTCAGCGGCACTCAGGCGGTGCGTCGACGTGGGAGAGAGAGGGACGAGATGTCGCGAGCAGTTTCCGTTTCATTGAGGAGAGTCTTCTCCTTTGTTGTTTGAATTTCGGGGGCGAAATTCTCTAAGGGGGGAGGGCTGTAACGTTTTGGGTTTTCTTCTCGGATCCTCGTCGGGTTTGGTGGAGTTCTGTCGGGTTGACGGCAGGGGTGCTGTCGTTTACCTGTGGTTGACGGCCAAGGGTTGGACGTTGACTGTGCGTTGACGTCGATAAGGTTGACGTTTAGCTGTTATGAACTTAACGGCTGTCGATCTGGACGTCGACTGTGGGCGGTTCAGTAGGCGGCAAGGGATCTTGACGTCTACTGATCCGGCCTGTTCAAATAGGGCAGGCCGAGAGCAGGTTTTCCTTTTCTCCTTCCCTTCTCTCCTTATCTTCTTTGATTTCTGTCGCGTTCCACTTCTCCTGGTGATTGACGGGGGTTCGTGGAAGGTCTTCGTTGCGTGTGGCGGTGGTAGTTCGGGCGGGAATCGCGGCGTTTCGGCGTATTTCGCGCGGATAGCTCGGGGGGTTCCGGCACGATTCGCGTCCATTGAAGGTTGTTCTTGGCGTTTAGAGGTAGGGACTTAACCCCTTTAACCCTCCCTGGTGGATTAGCATGCTAAATTGCAGTAGATTACATGTTAATTTCGTTTTAGGGTTTGGGTTGAGCATGTTGGGATTTTTGGGTGTTTTGCACAATCCAGGTGATGGATTGTGGTTTTCCCGACTCCCAGCAATGTGTATGATTGTGAGGAAGAGTTTCCTCCCCTCCCTTTTGTGCCTGATTGGTGTTTTGGCCTGGATTTGTTGATCTGGTGCCGTTAGGGTTGCTGAAGCTGATGATGTTAACGTCCACATCTGTTGACGTTAATATCATCAGGTTTGAGGTAAACGACAGGATCCATTGTCGTTGACTTCTTGTTGAGGACAAAGGGTGGCCGTTTACATCTTGCGTTGGCGGCAATCTATGTTGCCGTTAAGCTCTTGTGGTCCAGCATGCCTTTAACAGTGTCGTGGTGTCCGCCTGTTGACACAGTTCACCAGACATTTGAGTGTGGCTCTGTCTGAGTGTACTGGGGGTTGACAGTGTTGAGACGTGACTGTGTTTCCATCTGTTGTGCGCGTGTGGCGGTACCACGTGCTGTTTTTGTTGTGTGACCTAGACGCGGGTGCGACTCCGTCTAGATGACTGGCGTGTGGGGGTCCTCCGCCGGTGAGCCAGGGCGTTGAGACCGTCTCCGTTCTGTGCGTACTCCTTGTGGTGGTTTTGAGCCGGTCTCCGTGGAGCCCCTTCTCTACCGCTAGGTCGGGCGTAGAGGAAAACCGGTCGTGGACCAGACGTTAGAGAGAGCGTCTGTAGTGTGCACACGTGGCTGGGGTTGCGAGACTCTGTGGCGACGGGACGTCGAGCTACAGACCCTAGCTGAGTCCTACTTACTGTGTTGTGTGAGTGTGTGTTACTGAGCCGTGTGGTTTACAGTTTTAGTGCACTCCTGTTGGGGGAGCTGTGTAGTTGTCACTGGTTTCAGCTGTGTGCGAGGTGTATTTACTTTCTGTCTTTACTTACCGCACTTTAGTACTATTTTCGGTGGGGTTGCGTTTCCCTGCTGGGTCTCTCTTTCGTGAGACTCACTCCCTTCCCTTTCAGGTGCGTCGTCGACTCCAGTTCCAGGCGAGTCGAGTCACTCTGGTGCGCGTGCGCTCTAGCTACTGTGAGTAGTACTTTTTGTGTACTTTCTGTACTCTGTACCTGTTGAGGTCTCTGAGTTGTACATGTTATATTTCATATAGTGGAATGTTTATTGTACCTTGGTGTGTATCTTTTTATATATAGTCTTCTCCGACGTTCTCTTCTTACCCTTCCGAGCTTGTCTCGTGGGTTAGCGGGTCAGAATTCGGGTTACTGGTCGGGTACCGGTAATGCGGATTCTGGGTCGTTACAAGGAGGGTCCTGTTAGGAACGTGGGCGCCTGCACTCGTTCTAAGGCGAAGGTTATAGGTGGGGAGTTTCTTGGCTATTTATCCTCATGATTCCGTCTATGTTATTTTGGAATATTAGGGGTGTAGCGAACCAGGCCTCTAAGCGTTCGCTGAAAAGAATAGTTAATAAAAATAATGTGGATTTCCTTGCCTTAGCAGAACATATGGTTTCTTTTGACAGTGCAGAGTCCCTTCGTTCTTACCTTAAAATGGATTCCGTTATCAGCAATAGTGAATCCAATGGTAAACTATGGATTTTATGGAGAAACTTGCCATGTTATATGGTTAACCAGTCCGAACAGCACATCGCCATGGCTATGGCTAATGAGAATGGGCTTACCTTCTTCATTACAGCTATCTGTGCCAGCTGCCTTGTAGATAGAAGGCGTCAGCTTTTTCATGAGCTGTTCGACTTCTCTTATTCTGTGAATACTCCATGGCTGGTAGGAGGTGATTTTAACTGTGTTGCTCTTCCTTCGGAGAAGCTGGGTGGAAGCTCTATTAATCTTCAGAGTATGATGGACTTCAATGCCTTCTCTTCTGCTGCATCTCTGTCTGATGCTGGGTACATCGGTTGTAATTATACTTGGTCCAACAATCGCACAGGGTCTTCCTCAATAAAAGCTAGACTTGACAGATTTTTGTACAACCTTCACTGTGGTGACTCCTATCCCAACCTCCAGGTTAGGCACCTTACCAGGGGCCCTTCGGACCATGCTCCACTGCTGCTTTCTCTTATTCAAGTCAACAGATTCCCTTCGAGATTTATTTTTCAAGCTATGTGGTCCTCCCATGATTCTTTTAAGCAACTAGTTAGAACTATTTGGAATGCTCCTTCTGCATGGCACTATAATCCATCTGTAATTCTGCAAGCTAAGCTCAAGGCAGTTCGTTCTGCCCTTCGAATATGGAACAAGGACACGTTCGGGAACATTGATGATAGCCTGAAGGTTCATGAGGGGAAGGTAAAGGAGTTGCAGGAGGTCTTCGATCTTGATCCCACCCCAGGAAATCGTTCTGCTTTGAATGCCGCAAATGCTAATCTCAGGAAGGCAGCTAGTACTGTGGAAACATTCTGGGCTCAAAAGGCCCATATGCAGTGGTTAGACAATGGGGACAAAAACACAGCATTCTATCATGCCATTGTCAAAGGCAGAAGGAAACACAATTTTATCCAGCGCCTTCAGGTGGAAGGCTCTTGGACTGAGGATCAGGAATTTTTAACACAGGAGGCTGTGAATTTCTTTCGATCCCTTCTTCAGACCTCTGAACATATCATTGATGATTCCCTGCTTGATGTTATCCCTTCCTTGATCTCTAACAAACATAATTGTACCCTCACAAGTATTCCCTCCAATGAAGAGATACAGAAAGCGGTTTGGCGTTTGAATGTGAACAGTGCCCCTGGGCCAGATGGTTTCACGAGTCATTTTTTCATCACTTGTTGGGACATAATTCAGCAAGATGTTGTGAATTCTGTGTTTAGCTTCTTTCAAGGTTTCCCTTTGCCTAGAGGAACAACATCCACACTGATTGCCCTGATTCCTAAAATTGACAACACCACTACTTTGGAGATTATAGGCCGGTCAGTTTGTGTAACTTTAGTTACAAGATTATCTCAAAAATCATTTGTGACAGACTGGTTACTATTCTACCTTTGATTATTTCGGACGAATAAGGGGCCTTTGTCAAAGGTAGATCTATCATGGATAATATCTCTCTTGCTAAACATCTAATCAGGGACATTGGTAGAAAAGTCAGAGGTCATAATGTGGTATTCAAATTGGACATTAAAAAGCTTATGATAGCATTGAGTGGGATTTCCTTTTTGCAGTTATGGGAAAATTTGGTTTCTCTTCCAGGTTTATTTCGTATATTGGCATGCTAATTAGCAACTGCTGGTTCTCCGTGCTTTACAATGGATCCACTCACGGTTACTTTCATTCTACTAGGGGTCTTAGACAAGGAGACCCTATCGCCCCAGCTCTTTTTATTATTATGGAAGAGGCTCTTAGTAGAGGTATCAAAGCCTTGGTGCATTCGGGGTGCCTCGTTCCCTACTCTGGCCCAAGAGTTTGCCCGGTGGTTTCTCATTTATTGTATGCAGATGATACTCTTATTTTTTTGAACGGAGGAGTCCAAAACATTAAGAAACTCATGGAGTTTCTCAAAAAATATTCCTCCTCCTCTGGGTAGCAAACAAACGCTACTAAAAGCTCTTTCTTAATTTCGGATAAAGCTTCCAACCATGCAGTTAACAGAATTGCACAGGTTACTGGTTTTAAAAGATAGAGAGGTCCTCTGATATATCTGGGAATCCCTTTGCGCCCTGGTAGAATATTAGCTGCGGACTTCTCTTCGTTGATTCAAAAGATAAATGGGAAGCTCGCCTCCTGGAAGCCCAGGCTAGCATCCCAGGCGGGTAGAATTACTGTGATTAATTCAGTTTTGGCTTCTCTTCCGGTCTACATGGCTGCCTCCACCACTATTCCTGTGAGTATTCTTAATTACATTGAAAAATCTTGCGCAACTTTTTTCTGGAACAACTCTGATGGCAATAGGAGGCGCCACTGGGTTAACTGGGCTTCTATCCAGCGGCCTTTGATGGAGGGTGGTCTGGGAATTCGCTCCATCAAACAGGTTCAGCTAGCTTTAGCAGTTAAAAACATCTGGAATATTTATCAAGGCACTTCGCTCTGGTCTCAATATGCAAAGAAGAGGTTATTGTCTTGTACCAACACTTTTAAGGGTATGCCGTCTAAGCTCTGGAACATGGCAAATCAACTTATTCAAAATAACACAAAATGGATGCAAGGAAACGGTGAGGATATTGACATTTTATTGGATGTCTGGATGGGTGATACGCCTCTAGTAGAGCTTCTTTCTTCTCCTTATGAGGGGGAAAGCATTGCCCTCAAATATGTTATTCTTAATAATAACCACCCAATCAGATCCCTCCTACCTAATGGTATCCTCCAGGGAGTGGTGCTGAATGAAGACCAGGATAAGTGTGTTTGGCGGCCTACTGCTGATGGAAATTTTTCTGTTAAATCGGCATACAATCTTGTTTGTTCTCATGGTGTTAAAAGATATGATTTGAATAAAATATGGCACAATGGTTTTAACAAAAGAGCCTCCTTGTTCTGTTGGAAGATCCTTAATCGAGCGGTTCCGGTTGATCAACGTATTGCTGATAGTGGTATTCCCATGGCTTCCTGTTGTTTTTGTTGTAGGTCTCCACACATTGAAGATGATAACCATTTGTTTATTGGTGGGGAGCTTGTTGTCTCTTTATGGAATTGGTTTCTTCCGCTAGCTAGTTCTAAAGCTCACCTTCATAGCCACATTACTGTGAGAATATGGAGTTTTCTTACTGTTACAAACATATCTACCCCAAAGGGGTTTGTCTCGATTCACTGTCTCATCCTTATTCTTTGGGAGATCTGGAAGGCGAGATGTGCAAGTAGATTTGAAGGTAAGAAAACTTCATCCAGGGCGGTGATCAGAGACATTAAATTCTGGGTTACTCATTCCCTTGAGTCGATCCAGTTCAAAGATGCACCTTCTCAAGATGTTATGCAGGTTTTTTTGAATTATGGTTTCTCCATCAAATGGAAACCTAAAAGCTTCAAGTTAATTCGGTGGATTCCTCCTATCAGGTTATACTCTCTTAATGTGGACGGTGCTAGCAAAGGAAATCCAGGTGTTTGTGGGGGTGGTGGTTGTTTTCGTGGCATTTCTTACCATTATGGTTATGGTAATAGCTTGATTGCTGAATCAAGAGCGCTTTGTGATGGCATTTTCCTTGGCATTCATCTTGAGATGGTTAGCTCTGATTCTCTAATATTGGTTAACTCCTTTAAAGTGGGGATTTGTCCCTCTTGGCAGGCTTACTATTGGTGGAGGGAAGCTCGGTCTATGATTCTCCAGAATAATCTTTCCATTGTCCATGTGTATCGAGAAGCTAATCAAGTGGCAGATGGGTTGGCTAAAGCGGGTTGCTTATCCAATGTTAATCAGGTGTTTTGGGGGCCTGCAAATTTACCTGTACTTTGTAAGGGGCCGCTACTCTTAGACAGAACCGGTCTACCTCATGTTAGACTTATGTAACCGGTCTGCCTGTATGTTCTCCTTACTTTCTTCATAATTCTAGGCCCAGGATCTCGCTGGTGGAGTGGTTTTTCTCTTCCCCTTTGGGGAAGGGTGCACTCTCCTAGCCTAGATCCTGAGGACCTCTTTACATAAAAAAAAAAAAAAAAAGAACCATTTGACAATTAAGAATAAGTACCCATTGTCTCGAGTAGATGAGCTCTTTGACCAAATATCTGGAGCTAAATATTTCTCCAAGATTCACCTTAGGCCTGGATATCATCAGATGAGAATCAAAGATGAAGATATCTATAGGTCGGCTTTTAGGAGCAGGTATGGACATTACGAATTTGTCGTTATGCCTTTTGGTTTAACCAATGCTCTTGCTACTTTCATGCAACTGATGAATAATGTCTATCGACCATACCTTGACAAATTCATCATGGGATTTATTGATGATACTCTTATATATTCTAAAACCAAAGAGAAACATGAGGAGCATCTGAGGATCACTCTGCAGATCTTACACGACAACAAGCTCTATTCTAAGCTAAGCAAGTGCGAGATCTGGCTCAAAGAAGTGTTCTTTTTGGGCCATGTCATCTCCAAGGATGACATCTCTGTCGATCCCTCCAAAGTTGAAGTTGTGCTTAATTAGGAGAGACAGACCAGTGTCACTGAGATTAAAAGCTTTTTAGGACTGGCTGGTTATTACAGACGGTTCATAAAAGACTTCTCTAAGATCGTTGTACCTCTCACACGCCTTACTCGAAAGAAGAATCCCGATGTCTAGAGTAAGGAGTGTGAGAAAAACTTTCAAACATTTAACGGATGTTTAACCTCTGCCCCAGTTCTTGCTCTCCCTATAAAGGGGGAAGGTTTCTCATTTTATACCGATGCATCTGGAATCAGTCTAGGCTGTGTGTTGATGCAGAAGGAGAGGGTAATAGCCTATTCGTCGAGAAAATTAAAGACTCATGAGGTCAACTATCCCGTACATGATGTAGAGTTGACTGCTGTAGCCTTTGCAATCATGATCTGGAGACACTATCTCTATGGAGAAAGATTCACTGTCTACTCAGATCATAAATGCCTAAAGTATTTGTTCTCTCAAAAGGAGCTCAACATGAGATAGAGAAGATAGTTGGAGTACATTAAGGACTTCGGCTTCAACATTCAGTATCACCCTGGCAAGGGTAATGTTGTAGCTGATGTGCTTAGCAGATAGCCTATGGCATCATTATCTTGTTTAGTTATGGGCGACATGACATTGGTATAACAATTCGCTAGACTGGACCTAAATATTGAGTAAAGGAGCGACCAGGTACTGGTTGCTAATCTAGGGTACAACCCAACATCTTTGATGAGATTAGAGATTGTAACGACCCTGAGAACCACACCCTCAGCCCCAGCTGAGGACCCGATTTTCGCGGTCGCCGCCCATGGATTCGACAACCCGGAAGGTCTATAATATGAGTCTAACCGGATATGTAAATGAGATAAGTGTCAACTACTGAACTAGGAGCACACGCGGAAGTAAAGATGAGACTACTGTGTAACGCTCTAGGTGTAGTCCAAACACGCAACGAGTACGATAAGCAAAGGGGAAGAATAAAGCCCTTAGGGGCATCCGAGGATAAAGTACAACTGAAGAAAGGGGGAGTCCCACTGCTAGATACAAGGATGATGACGACTGCCGCTGCTGGGAAGTCTCACCTGCAAAAAGGAGGGATGTGCTTCACAACAGAAACTCAGTAGGGACTACTAATCTCCTACTGGCTCTAATAGGAAGGATAAACAATTATAATTAAAGTAAATTACAACTGTTATATAAATTAAACTAGTCCAGAAAAGTGCGGAAGGAAAGCTAACCACTAGCAACGATACGGGGAAGCATACCACAGTCAGAAACTCTGTACAACCTGTACGTCGTGACCACCACACAATTGGTAACACAACATAGGGAACCCTTCCTGGGCAAGGGACACTAACTATGGAAACCGCTACCACTAATTAACCGGTCAAGAGCGTCCACTGACGTCTTACCCTCGACCCAGGTCCAGACCTCCACATCTCCTCAGAGTGGAGGACGGAACAGAGTAACCACAACAGTAACCGTCGTAGTCTGGCCGGACTACAGTCCCACGCCTGGCCTCTCTAGGTGGTTTTGGGGCCACGAAGAGTGAAGCAGTGAGAAGAAGGACTGCCTGGCCTACGTCGGCAAGAATAGGAAACGACTTCGGCATCCCAGACTAACCATGAGAGCTCTACAAATGACTCGACACCACTGTCCTAACCGCCTTTTTCCCCTCCACTCTAGAGTCTGTGACTTGAGCATGCCCGTCGCCTCGAGCACTCCCTCAATGAGCGCACAGGGATGGGGGTCCTAGGTAAATGGTAACAACCTATCACGGGACAAGCCCTTAGGTGCAGAGCACATAACGAATGGCTAGTGTAGGACCCTACTAGGAACTAGCACTGGTGCCACGGGTACAGAAGAAGCCAAGAACAACGAAGACTCAGTGATAAACGAACATCACATGAACTCACCTGAATCTATCACTGTCACGATGCCCATGGCTGTCACAACACTGTCGTAATGCCCAGGTCGGCCGTGACAGTGTCGTGACTCCCTAAGTTGTTGCGACGATGTTGCGACGCCCATGCCCACCGCGACAGCCAAAGCTTATCACGATCGACTCATGCGTTGTGACACCATCATGACCCTTAGACCAGTCGCGATCTCAGATAGTGGGGGTCCTGGTACAGTCCACCCAGGGATCGCCCCAAAAACCACCAAAAATAGACCATTTAGGGGAAGGAAGCATGGGATGTTGCCCAGCTAGCAAGCCGAGAGGGGGGGTGAATGGAATTCTTAGAATTTGATTATCTAAACCTGTCAATAAAAACAATCACACACAAGACACTTTGCTTCACTGTTAGTGGCATTAGAAAAGCAAACGACAAACACAAAAACAAACAACCACACTACACAAGGATTTTATCCTGGTTCGGACCTCCTCTCCACAGGAGTCCTACGTCTAGTCCCTGAGCAACAACTCAGGATTCCACTACCGAAGGGTACAGTCCCCCTCAAGGACACTTACACATGCAGCTACAGCTGGCCTTCTCTTCACAGTCTGAAGAGGAATACAACACCCTGGAGCCCAAGTCTTCCTTCAACACGAAGGGAATACAACCACCTGTTATGTACAGGTCTTCTCTTCAACCCCGAAGAGGAACAACACAAAGATGTGAGAATATCAGGTGAAGTGCCTCTAGACCTGGTTTACAACAAGTACCAGATCTGAGGCAGAGACCGAGAGTAGTAGATCTACGATGAAAGAAACTCTCAGAACTCAAAGGTTCTCCCCAAAGGATTAAACAAGAGCACAGAGAGCAAGAGCTACACAAAGGATTGGAATGAAACACATCTCTGATTCTAAGACTCTAAAGCGCAAAGCTTCTCGTTGAGAATTTGAATTGTCGAACTATCAAGCTATCTTTCTTTTGGAGTCGTGAGTCTTCTATAAATATTTCCTCTTGCTAAGATAGTCGTTGAGGAGTCCGTTGTCTCCAAGCTTTGTGAACGTTAGACTGCATGGTTCTCTTTTGCAATCAACGGTCCTTTACGTTCCATGCACGCAAGAAGAAGATCCTTCTCGATATCCTTAATTTTCCATTTTGTCCAACGTTGTGAACGGTTGTGCTGTTAGAGACCTGCACACAATAAATGCGAAATGACAGACAACTATGCTGTCTCTTGTTGTCAGTCAACGTTAGAACGAATATACATCAAAATAGAAATATCAATCTGCTTACTAAAAAGATGTTTCTAATATAAGCATAGGAATAGTAGCTGTCTGTGCATGCATTGGGTAGTGAAATGTTCAGTCACAATAAATGCATGGATATCGAAGTAAAGCGAGGGAACACTTTGACTTTCAAAATATTTGAAATATGTTTAAATATCAAGCCGTTATAACTCATGAAATCGTTGTGAGTATGACTTATGAAATTGTTATGTGAATGAGTCGATATTCATGTAAATCATTGCACATGTATAAGTAAATTGATGTGAACATAAATCGTTATACAAACATAATCAAATCGTTGTAGAGACAAATCGTTATGAGAGTATAAGCAAATCGTTATGAACAAGTCGTTATAATCAAATCGTTGTTTTGTTGTATCGAATCGTTACACAGACCAAGTTGTTGTTCTGACTTATCGAATCATTGAAGCGAGCAAATCGTTGTGTAACTTATCGAATCGTTATAATGACCAAGTCGTTATGGAACATATCAAATCGATGTGAAACCGAATCGTTGTGAGAGTAAATCGTTGTTCTCACTTAACAAATCCTTGTGAGAACAAATCGTTGTTCTCACTTATCAAATTGATGAGAAACCAACTCGTTATGAGAGCAAATCGTTGTTCTCACTTATCAAATCGTTGTGAGAACAAATTTTTATTCTCACTTAATAAATCGTTATTGAATTGAAATCAATGTGAAACAAAATTGTTATACTCACTTACCGAATCGTTGTGAGATCAAAATTGTTATACTCACTTAGCGAATCGTTGTGAGATCGAAATCGTTATACTCACTTAGTGAATCGTTGTGAGATCAAAATCATTATGACACTACAAATCCTTTTGAAAATGAAATCGATATGATTCTAATGAAATCGTTGTAGCATATAGAGAGTTGATGTGTACTTAGAGAAATTTCCTGCTCTGTATTTTAAATGCTACAAGGTAAGAAATACTTACTTATTTTCTTGATTTCACCTGATTTACTTCCTATGCCTAAGCTTCATGAAAACTTGTTAGATGACACTTTATTGAAGTTTTGTTAATCACCAAAATAGATCTATAATTCATAAAATTATATGGGGATGAACTGATCATCAATCTCCCCCTTTTTGGTGATGACAAAACATACCACAAAAGCATAGATGTTCTGAAATAAATCTAAGTGAATTATCTGAAATTAAATTAGAAATGTATTTCAGAAACATGGATTTTTCTCCCCCTTTTTGTCATTAAGCAAAAAGATACCATAATGCGACAAAGAAGAGAAGAAAGATAAATGGGAGCAAACGAAAGTAGAATACATTACTCCTTAGAGGGTACAAGAAGATAGAAGGCAAGAGACAGAAGGGAGGCAAAGCGAGTAAGGATGGGGATCGCCTTGCGTTCCTGCTCTTCAAAATGAGCATGAAATGCACCAAAAGTGATTTTGTAGGAAGGTCCCATAGTAGGAGCCATCCTTTGAATGTGACGCTGTCTCTGAGCTTCCACAAAAGTGCCATATCCATTCATGCTAAGGGAAATCTTATAAGAACTGAATGATCCCAAACTAGCTAGTCGAAGAAACTGATCAATTTTGAATGGGTAATAGATTTGATGTTGCATCAGTTCCTTTTTCATAGCGAAAAAGACCTTGTACCTTTCTTCCCATATACCATAAGGGTCCTGGACAATGTGAAGGGAGTTTAAATCCAAAAATTCGCCAGCAGACAGTAATGGTTGATTGGATCGAGCCTGAGAAGCATTGAGAGCTTGAAGTTGTTGAGCAGAAAGAGGGTAGAGCTTCTCCCAATCTGAAGGCGAAAGCCGCTCACTTTCAGACAAGATGGGGGCTAAAACATCAGCTTTAATGTAGCCCCAAAGGTATTCCTTGAAAACAAATCTGTGAAAGGAAAGAGAATGGCCCTCTTGCACAGATATTCTGGCCATTACCCGAGTAGCTCACTCAAAGATTAGTGTCCCAGCAGTAGAGTCCATGATTAAGGAATGTAGAGGAGGTAGGAACACCATATCAGGAATCTCCAAGGTAGCAAAATCAACTTGGATGGAGTCGGTATGAGCATCCCTAGAGCTAAGAGCTTCAATAGCTAGCCAAAATTGGCCAAGCAGAACTTCAGGAAGATTGTTGAGGTAGCAGTAGTCGTTATACATCTGATAGAAACGAACAAGCTTGATTTCTATCTGTATAAATGGCCCCCAAGTGTTCTTGTGATGAAGCTGGAACCACTCAGAGAGAGTTAAAGGGTGATCTCTAGGTGGATACCTGGCTGCCTGAGCTCAAAGAAACTGGTTGTAGAGAGCTTTGTTGCCCCGAGCCCACTGCTCTTCGGTTTTGGCTTCAGTCAATGAGAAAATTTTAGACTGTTGAGCCTTGGATAGAAAAGAATAAGGAAAAATTGTGTTAAGATAGTCAAAGAAATTTAGGTGTGGGAGACCAAAGGTGGTGGCAAAAGTGACTTTTTGAAGAAATTCTTTATACACAGATGGTTGATATTGCCAACAGAAAGGGAAAACCAAAGAGGTAGATAGCAAGGTTCAGAAGAGACAGGATGAGTGGAAGTAAGTCTTCTCTTCTTAGGGACAGGGCTAGAAGAGCCTGTCCTGTGAATATGAGTCCCAACTGCCTGGACTAAACGAAGTATCGCTACTTCAAATTCATCTTTGATGTCCTGGATTTGAAGATGTACAAGTTGGGCACCCACAGGAATAATGGTTATGCAAGAAGGAGGAGTAGGAGGATGAAAGGGTGAGGTAGAGGGGATAGCAGATGGTCCAGAGGAGGATGGACCAGAAGATGAGGCTCCAGCAGATGAGGAAGCTGGAGGAACCTCAACAGAAAGAGGAGGTGGAGGAATGTGAGTGAAGGAAGCAGGAGATGATGAGGAGTGGGAAGGAAATGGTGTAGGATAGGAGATGGTTCTAGGAATGGGTTGTTTGAAGGTGGGAGGAGCTGGAGGTGCAGTGGAGGATGATGGTGGAGAAGGAGGGGCTGGAGTTGGAAGAGGAGAAGGAGTAGGGGGCTCAGGGGCTATAGCCTGATCTTCTGCTCTTGAAGGTGTAGCCTCTGACTCCACTGGCCCTGATGGCCCAGAGATATCCTCAACTGGCCCTGATGGCCCAGACTACGCTGCATCAGCTAACTCTGAAGCTGCCACTTCCTCAACAACTTTTGGCCCTGATAGCTCTATTGGATCTTCAGACATTGGCCCTGATGGCCGATCTTCAACAATAACCTCTAACCCTGATGGCCGAACCACTTCTTCTTCATGAAGCCCAGACTGTTGTGGGACTGATGGTGTGGGAGCAGGAGGAACTTGAATAGGTAGATGTGCCCTCACAAAAACTGACAGATCAAGGATCACTTTCTTAAAGCTACCTAACTCACTCGTCAGACTTTGGAGCTCAGAAGTCAATCCTCCAATTTGATTACATGATGTGCTCTGGCTAATGAAGATAGAGGCTATATCCGAACATACAAAGGCTATTGTTCCTTGTTCATCTAATCTCTCAATGATGGGCTTCATACATACCTTCAACTTCTTCTGCCTCAACCTCCGATGTGGCTTCCTAATAAGTAGAGGGATTTCAGGAGCCACCTCTGTCACTTGCCCTTGCAAAGGGCTCCACATTCTTAACAGTTACCTCTTCTTCAGATTCAGAACGACTTGTCAACACACCTTGAAATTGATCAACCGGGGGGTTAGGAGTGGGCTCCCCCTGAGGCTCTGCTACCTTCTCAACTGTATGCTCCCCCTCGATGGGAGCATCTACCATTTGCACCTCATCACGGTGGCCTACTGCCACAATCTCAGACACAACTTCTTGCTCCCCCTTAATGGGAGCTTCTTCCATCTCTACTTCCTCAATGTGGCCTGGTGCCACAACCTCTTTACTGACTTCCTCAGTCAATGCTCTTGCACCCCCTGAGTGCTGGGAATGGAATCCAGCACACTTCTAAGAATTGAGGCTACCCTGAATGTGGGGGTGATAGACTCCTCAATCTGCCCAACGGGCTCAATGTGCTCTATAGGAATGTCCTCAATCCTGCTTGAGCTGATCATGGGCTATTCGATGAGGATTTCTGCTTCATTTTCCTGAACATTTGTTGGTGGTGCTGCTTGTTCTTCCTGTATCACTGCACTTTCTATCCTGACAAGTTCCTGCTTCTCTTGGACTACTGGTTCTGCTACTGCTACCTCTGTCTGAGCTGCCTCTTCTTGGACTTATAGGGCTTTGCCAATAATGGCCTCGCCCTCTACTTTTGAAGTTTTAGTCCAAACTCCAGTCACAAGAGAAAATCCACTCTTCTTTAGGTTTCTGCTCTGAATTGCCTAGACCATCTTCTCAGAAACTGCCCCATTTAAACTCACTCCATAATGTTGGAATATCTTTGTTAGTAAATGGGCGTAAGGAAGAGACACATTCAACTTACATTTCTTGTCCCATATTTGAGCTGTTGCAAATTTCATCCGCTCAATGATCACCTCTGCCATGTTAATACTCTGGTTCTGGATAGCCCAGAACATCATGTCGGAGTCCGCCTTGGTGCATGTAGAGAAGGTGGCACTCCGGGGCACCAGAATTTGACACACTATGAAGTGCAGGATCCTATTGAATGCATTTAACTGATTAATATCGATCTTTCCATCCTTCAGCTTGTACTCCAGACCAACAATTCCCAAACCCTTCACCGGAATATCTATGCTATTTACCCCGCTGTGGCCGGTGGTAGAGACTCCAAACAAAGATTCCAAAAGCTGATATGTAATGAGAATCTGGGTTCCTTTGACCATGGATGTCAAGGACACGTCCTCCTCAGACTTCAGACAGACAAAAAAGGCTTTAACCAGGTCTGGAAAACATGCCTCTGAGAGTGTTGCCATCTTGGTCCAGTTCATTCTCTGCATAGCTGCCACGATGTTGTGCATCCCATTCTTCTTCAGATCAGCAACATCCACTGCCTTGTTGCCGCACATCTTTGTCTTCACAGTTGTATACCTTTCATTCTGCTCTGCGGTGAGGAAAGCAGCCCCATAGCCCCCGACGGAGCCAAAAACTCCAGAAACGGCCATGGATTTGAATGGGAAAGGGTTCTGGATGGTCGAAAGGAAGATTGGAGCAAAATCCCTCAAAATATTTTTCGCGGGAAGGGATGGAAGCTTTGAAATCGCACGAAGTCGATGCCGAAGTCGATAGGGTTTATCGTCTCAGGCAAGTTGAAAGAGATGAGAGCGGGAGGTGAATCGTTGTGACACAGATTTCGGGTTTTATCAGATAAAGATAAAGTGACTTTTGACAGGATGGTGCCATAAATGCGGAAAATGACAAAAAAAAGGAGACAAGTTCGAAATGAATATATACTTTTAAATTAACGAACCGTCACAGATACTTATGATGCAAGCAATCTTTAAGGATTTTGCTCAAATTCAGAGGAGAAAATAATTATTATTCTAAAATAATTAGTATTTCAGTCATATACAGATCAATCTATCACAAATTACACATGCCTAATTCCCTTCTAAGAGACGTAAATCTCTCTTCAGGTAAGGCCTTTGTGAAGATATCTACTAACTGATTTTGAGTATCAACAAAGGATATATCTATATTACCATTAGATACATGATCTCGAATGAAATGATATCTAACCTCTATATGCTTTGTTCTTGAGTGTTGCACTGGATTTTTGTTGTGATTAATTGCACTGGTGTTGTCGCACAACAAGGGAATTGTCAATGTGTAGTCCATAATCCTCAAGTTGCTGTTTAATCCATAAGAGTTGTGTACAGCAGCTTCCAGCAGCCACGTACTCAGCTTCAACTGTTGACAGTGCTACTGAATTTTGCTTCTTTGAGGACCATGAAATCAGACATCTTGCAAGAAATTGACAACATCCACTGGTGCTTTTCCTATCTATCTTGCATCTAGCGTAATCAGCATCAGAGTATCCTACTAAATTTATTTCACATGATTTTGGATACCACAATCCTATATCATGAGTTCTAGCTAAGTATCTAAAAATATGTTTGACACTAATTAAATGAGACTCTCTAGGGTCTGCCTGATACCTAGCACACATGCATACACTAAACAATATATTAGGTCTACTTACTGTCAAATAAAGTAATGAACCTATCATACCTTTGTAGAGCTTTTGGTCTACTTTCTTTCCATCCTTGTCATTGTCTATCCATGTAGATGTGCTCATTGGTGTTGATAGTGGCTTGGCATTTTCAAAACCAAATTTCTTTAGTAGCTCTTTGGTGTACTTGGTTTGACACATGTGGGAGCCTTCTTTTCCTTGCTTGATTTGCAATCTAAGGAAATAATTAAGTTCTCCCATCATGCTCATTTCAAATTCACCTTGTATGAGCTTTTCAAAATACTTGCAAAGAGATTCGTCAGTAGAACCAAATATTATATCATCTACATAGATTTGAACAAGTAACACATTTTTAAATTTAGACTTAATGAATAATGTGCTATCTACTTTTCCTCTAATAAATCCATAGTTTAACAAAAATGAACTTAATCGTTCATACCATGCTCTAGGTGCTTGTTTCAAACCATATAAAGCCTTGTGCAATTTAAATACATGATTTGGAAAATCGATATCATCAAAACTGGAAGGTTGTTCTACAAAAACTTCCTTCTTTATGTAACCATTTAGAAAAGCTGATTTTATATCCATTTGAAATAGTTTTAAATCCAATGCTGATGCATAAGCAAGTAAAATCCGAATTGCCTCAAGTCTGGCTACTGGTGCATAGGTTTCATCGAAATCTATACCTTCCTCTTGAGAATAGCCTTGAGCTACCAATCTGGCCTTGTTTCTAGTGATCACACTAGCTTCATCTAATTTGTTCCTGAACACCCATTTCGTGCCAATCACAGGATGATCTGATGGTCTCGGAACAAGGGACCATACTTGGTTTCTCTTGAACTGATTATGTTCTTCTTGCATGGCTAATATCCAAGATTCATCAGACAGTGCTTCATTGACTGTCTTAGGCTCTATTTGAGATACAAAGGCTAAATAATCACATGGGATTACGTTACCTCTAGTTCTTACCCCAACCGATGGATCTCTAATAATGTTATCCAATAGGTGATCCTTCTTGTATCTCCATTCTTTTGGAAGATTACCATGTGATATATCTTTTTTCTGTAGATCTTGCAAGGGTGGATCTTCCTTGTCCTCGATGGATGTGTTCTTTAATTTCTTGGACAATTCATCTGGATCATCAATATCACTATCTACTTCCTTTCTCAATGAAGGGTTAGTTTCATTAAAGATAACATGTACTGTTTGTTCAATTAGTAAACTATGCTAATTAAATACTCTATAACCTTTGGGTTTAGAAGCATACCCCATAAAAATACCTTTATCGGATTTGGAGTCTAGCTTACCAATATCCCTTTTTCTGTTGTTGTGGATGAAGCATGGACATTCGAATGTTCTGAAATGACTAATCTTTCGCTTCTTCTACTTGAATAGCTCGTATGCAGTCTTCTTCAGGATTGGCCTGATCATAACTCTGTTGATTATATAGAAAGCTGAATTGATGGCTTCGGCCCAAAAATACCTTGGTAAATTATATTCTGACAACATTGTCCTTCCCATATCTAATAAGGTTCTGTTCTTCCTCTCAGCAACTCCATTTTGCTGAGGTGTCCTTGGCGCTGAGAAATTATGTTCTATTTCTTGATCATCACAGAACTTTGTAAATTTCTCATTTTGAAACTCTCCTCCATGAACTGACTGAATAGTGACAATGCTATACTTCTTATCTTTCTGAACTTTCTTTCTGAAACTAACAAAGCTATCAAATGTGTCATCCTTGTGCTCCAAGAAAGATACCCATGTAAATCTGAAATAGACATCCACTATGACGAATCCAAAGTTCTTTCCTCTAAGACTTGTGGTCCTCATCGGCCCAAATAGATCCACATGTAGAAGTTCTAATGGTTTAGAGGTTGTTACCACTAACTTTGATTTGAAAGATGATTTAGTGTGCTTACCTTTTGCACACGGTTCACAGAATCCTTCCATTCTGGTGCTTACTTTTGGCAGACCTTCTACTAGATTTCTCTTGATTAGCTTTCTAATCCCATCCAAGCAACAGTGGCCCAATCTTTTGTGCCAAAGTTCAATTGACTGCTCTTTGTTTGCTGCAAGACATATGTCCTGATCATTTAACTCGTTTAAATGATGCACGTACAAGTTCTTTTTCCTGCTTGCTTCAAACACAACTGCACCATTTTTCATAATACTGCACTTTGACTTTTGAAACTTAATCTGATGCCCTTTGTCACACAGCTGGCTGATGCTGATAAGATTGTGCTTGAGTCCTTTTACACAAAGTACATCTTCAATAATGATTTTTCCTTGACTCCCAACTGATCCGCAACCTACTACTATCCCTTTTCCATTATCACCATATGTCACTATGCCTTCTTCAGCTTCAAGGTGAGACAACAGCTTCCTGTTGCCTGACATATGCCTTTTGTCTAGGTACCACTTAGATGCTCGAAGGCTTTCCTATAATGGAAACTCTAAACTTTAGGTACCCAAGTTCTTTTGGGTCCTGGTTGGTTAGTATCATAATTTTTCTTCTTAATTATCAATCTTTTATGTTTAGTTGGACATGTTATTTTAATGTGACCCAATTTGTTGCAGTGGCTACAACAAGATATTTTACTTATTTTTTCAGTTGGAATATACTTAAGGTTTGACTTATATGCAGTGTCTTGTTTGGCTACAAATTTTGGTGTTGGATATATTTTAGGATGTACTACCGTTTCTTCATTATCGGGAGGAGTGTATCCTAAGCCATATTTCTTTTTCCCTGATCTTCTAACTCCTTTTAGTATTAATCATGTTTTTCCATTTGTACTGGATAATTTTTCATTTTCATTTGTTAATATTTTAATTTTTTGATTTAATTTATCTACAGTTTCCTGGTTTTCCATATTTGCTATCTGATTATTTTTATCTTTTAAGTCTTCGCACAATAATTTGTTTGTTCTTTTTAGCTCAGTAACTTGTTTTTCTAACTGCTCATTTTCAGATTTTAGATCGAAATTAGTATTTTCTAAACATGCATGATTTTTCTTGCTAACTTTTAATAATTTACATACTTCTTTATATTTACTGTATAACTCATTAAACGCATCTTCTAAGCTATCAGATTGAGATTCGTTACAAGAAGTAAAAGAGGAGTCAGAGGTTACCTTTTCCTCGACATTTGCCATGATGGCCATGTTGGCCTTTTCTTCTTCTTCTTCGCTTGAACTTGATTCACTGTCTGAGTCGCAGTTGTTGTCCCAAGCTGCTGCCATGGCCTTCTTATTGTATTTTCTGAATTTTCTAGTTGAATCTTTCTTTCTGACTTCAGTCTTCTTTAGTTTTGGACAATCGGTCTTGATGTGTCCCGGCTTCTTACATTCATAGTAGATAGGCTCAGCTCTCTTTGTCATTGCCTTCGGCCTTCTTGAAGTCGTTGCTCTTCTTGAAGTATCTCCATCCAGATTGGTACTTCTTCTTCGCAAGTATGCACTGTAATCTTCTAGATAGAAGCACTTCTTCATCATCGCTGTCTTCATTGCTGACTTCATCCTCAGATTCTTTGTCAGAGCTACCCTTTGTAACCTTGAGAGCATTGTTGTGCTTTTTCTTGCTTGAGGATTCTCCGAGCCTCTCCATGTTGATCTCATGAGCCATGAGTGGCCCAATGAGTTTCTCCAGTGACATTCTCTTTAGATCATTTGCCTCTTCTATTGTTGTCACTTTAGGAGTCCATGAGGCTAGTAGGGATCTTAAGATCTTTCTGACCATACCTCCCATTTCGTAGCTTCTTCCAAGACCAGCCAGCCCATTTGTGATGTCTGTAAATCTGCTGAACATCTGAGTTATTGACTCTCCTAGCTACATCTGGAACCTCTCGTACTGTGTCCCCAGAATGTCTATTCTGGTCTCTTTTACTTTGTCTGTGCCTTCGTACGTAATTCTAAGCTTCTCCCACATTTCCATCGCTGATTTGCAGGTTGAAACTCTATTAAACTCTTTCTTGCTAAGTGCGCAGCATAATATGCTCTTAGCTTTGCAGTTGAGAGAGATCTTCTTTCTATCACCTTTTGTCCAGTTTTGTCTGTTGTTTAGAACAACTAGATCACCTTCTTCTATGATGAACCATATTTGAAAATCGAATCCTTGTAGGAAGTACTCCATCCTGGTCTTCCAGTAGGTATAGTCCTCACCATCAAATAGAGGAGGTCGGTTTTCTGAATGACCTTCAATATTCCCTTGAGCTGCAATTTACCTTTGCTCTTGAGATCATGAGATCTTCTTTCTTGAAGAGACTTGGCTTTGATAGCACTCGTTGCCCAGCTAGCAAGCCTAGAGAGGGGGTGAATGGGATTCGTAAAATTTGATTATCTAAACATGTCAATAAGAACGATCACACACAAGACATTTCGCTTGACTGTTAGTGTTAGTAGAAAAGCAAACATCAAACACAAAAACAAACAATCACACTACACATGGATTTTATCCTGGTTCGGACCTCCTCTCCACGGGAGTCCTACGTCCAGTCCTTGAGCAACAACTCAGGATTCCACTACCCAAGGGTACAGTCCCCCTCAAGGACACTTACACATCCAGCCGCAGCTGGCCTTCTCTTCATAGCCTGAAGAGGAATACAACACCCTGGAGCCCAGGTCTTCCTTCAACACGAAGGGAATACAACCACCTATTATCTACAGGTCTTCTCTTCAACCCCGAAGAGGAACAACACAAAGATGTGAGAATATCAGGTGAAGTGCCCCTAGACCTGGTTTACAACAAGTACCAGATTTGTGGCAGAGACTGAGAGTAGTAGATCTACGAAGAAAAAAACTCTCAGAACTCAAAGGTGCTCCCCAAAGAATTATACAAGAACACAGAGAGCAAGAGCTACACAAAGGTTCTGAATGAGACACAACTCTGATTCTAAGACTCTAAAGCGCAAAGCTTCTCGTTGTGAATTTGAATTGTCGAACTATCAAGCTATCTTTCTTTTGGAGTCTTGAGTCTTCTATAAATATCTCCTCTTGCTAAGATAGTCGTTGGGGAGTCTGTTGTTTCCAATCTTTGTGAACATTAGACTGCATGGTTCTCTTTTGCAATCAACGGTCCTTTACGTTCCATGCACGCAAGATGAAGATCCTTCTCGATATCCTTCATCTTCCATTTTGTCCAACGTTGTTAACAATTGTGCTGTCAGAGACCTGCACACAATAAATGCTAAATGATAGACAGCTATGCTGTCTCTTGTTGTTAGTCAATGTTAGAACGAATTTACATCAAAATAGAAATATCAATTTGTTTGCTAAAAAGATTTTTCTAATATAAGCGTAGGAATAGCAGCTGTTTGTGCATGCATTATGCAGTGAAATGTTCAATCACAATAAATGCATGGATATCGGAGAAAAGTGAGGGGAGACTTTGACTTTCAAAATATTTGAAATATGTTTAAATATAAACCCGTTATAAATCATGAAATCGTTGTGAGTATGACTTATGAAATCGTTATGTGAATGAGTCGATGTTCATGTAAATCCTTACACATGTATAAGCAAATCGATGTGAACATAAATCATTATACAATCATAATCAAATTATTGTAGAGACAAATCGTTATGAGAGTATAAGCAAATCGCTATGAACAAGTCGTTATAATCAAATCGTTGTTTTGCTTCATCGAATCGTTACACAGACCAAGTCGTTGTTCTGACTTATCGAATCGTTGCAGTGAGCAAATCGTTGTGTAACATATCTAATCGTTATGGAACTTATCAAATCGATGTGAAACCGAATCGTTGTGAGAGCAAATCGTTGTTCTCACTTACGAAATCGTTGTGAGAACAAATCGTTGTTCTCACTTATCAAATCGATGAGAAACTAAATCATTGTGAGAGAAAATCATTGTTCTCACATTCACATCGTTGTAAGAACAAATCGTTGTTCTCACTTAACAAATTGTTATGAGATCGAAATCGATGTGAAACAAAATCGTTATACTCACTTACCAAATCGTTGTGAGATCAAAATCGTTATACTCACTTAGCGAATCGTTGTGAGGTCGAAATCGTTATACTCACTTAAAGAATCGTTGTGAGATCGAAATCGTTATGACACTACAAATCCTTATGAAAATGAAATCAATATGATTCTAATGAAATCGTTGTAGCATATAGAGAGTTGATGTGTACTTAGAGAAATTTCCTGCTCTATATTTTAAATGCTACAAGGTAAGAAATACTTACATGTTTTCTTGATTTTGTCTGATTTACTTCCTGTGCCTAAGCTTCATGAAAACTTGTTAGATGACACTTTATTGAAGTTTTTTTAATCACCAAAATAGATCTATAATTCATAAAATTATATGGGGATGAACTGATCATCATGGGAGACTTTAGGAAAGCATGTAAACAAGAGAAACCAGTCTCAAACCCCATGGATCATGCATTTAACATGAAGTTCTACTCTCAAGGAAACCTCTGCATGAATGGAGCATGGATCTCTCACCCTAAACCCCAAACACGATGGTGAAAGAAGGATCTCAAGGGGAAGGGGAGCATGCTAGAATGAGGGGCGGTAGGGGAAGAGAAGTCCCTACCTCAAAGAGTAGAGCGATCCCATTGGGGCCTTCTCATAGGAATGGTAGCCACCTCCTCGCTCCTAGCACCACACAGACGTTGCCTACATGATGGGGACGTCACCACCTCGCCAAGAAGATCGCCAGAGAAGCAAGAAGGTTTGGAGGAGGAAGAAGAAGGAGGAAGAAGGAAAGAAGAAGGGGAGGGGGAAATGGAGTGCCTGCCTCGGTTTTGAACTGACAACCCCAGAAATACGACAGATCGGGGCGGCGTGACAAGAACGTTGTCGCGACGGCCCCAGAGGTCGCGACACCATGTCGCGACCGACCCCCAGGTCAAATCAAAACATGACAGTCTGCCAGGTCACTTCAATGTTGTACACACCCTGACACTCAACAAAGTTGTTCTGACAAAAATGACAAGCGTCAGAAAGGTCAGAAGCGAAGTCGCATCACCTCTAGATGCCGCGACAAGAACGCCTCGCCCACCTCCGTCAACGTTGTATGCACGTCAACACTGTATGCACCCTGACACCCAAAAAGGCAGTTCTGACAGAAAGGACAAGCGTCAGAACGGTTAGAAATGAAATCACGTTGCCTCCAGATGCCGCGACAAGAACGTGTCGCCCACCTCCGTCGTCACCTTAACGCGATGGACGGGGGTGCCGCGACAAGAAGCTTGTCGTGACCGGCCCCTCTGGCGCGATAATGTCGCAACCAGCAAGTCCATCACGACCCTGAGGATGGGGCCAAGGCCCAAGGGAGCCGAATCTTACATCCTTCCCCCCTTAAGAGATTTCGTCCTCAAAATTGAAGAAACTCGTTCTATGGAAAGGAAAGCAGTAAGGGAAAGCAACATACCAATCAGTCAAACAGGTATGGAAACTGCTCTCTCATCTCATCCTCGAGCTCCCAAGTGGCCTCACCACCCTCGTGATTCTCCCAAATGACCTTGACGAGTGAAATATGTCTCCAGTGCAACTACTGCACTCTGCGGTACATAACTCTGGCCGAGTACTCCGGCACCGACAAGTCTAGTGCAACCTCAATCTGCAAGTAGTCCAACAAATGTGACGGGTCTGCAATTTACCTCCTCAGCTATGAAACGTGGAAAACACAGTGCACTTCTATCAACTCTGTAGGAAGATTCAACATGTACGTGACCTCGTCGATCGTCTCTAATATGGGAAAAGGACCAATATACTTTGGACTAAGTTTTCCTCTCTTACCAAATCTCATAACACACTTGGTCGGACCTCCTGCTTGCCCTACTCAGCCCCCTGCTGGACCGACTATTCTGCAAACCATGACTGGCGCTTCTACTATCAGCTCTGCCCAATCCAGGGACTGGTCATCTGCCTGAACCTTGAACGCAGGCCGGAGCTGCCCAAACCCGAAGAAGAGGAAAAAGTCGCACTACCACGGCAACCAGTGGGATGCTGGTACGGGGTGGTCCTAGAGGAAGCTCCTCCCTGCTGCTGCTACTGCTACTACCAGGCCTCTCTCTCCAAGGCGGTGGCCTTAGCCACTACCACTCCCAAAGTGGCACACATGTGATCAGTCACGCCCCACCGTAAATCTGGTCTCAGTTCTGCAATGAACCTCTCTGCACAAGCCTGCTCACTACTGGAAACATGGGGAACATGCCTCAACAACCAGACGAACCTCTGATGATACTGTGCAATTGGCATGTCCCCCTGCATGAGCTCATGAAACTGATCCCATCTCTCACGTCGAGCATAATCAGGGAAATAATCGTCGTGGAAGACCTTTAAGAACCGCTACTAGGAAATGTGATTTAGCCTCTACCCAGGGAAGGGCATATGCCTCTAAACTCTCCACCACTCATGGGCTGGTCCCTTGAGCTGATACAATGCCAATCTCACCTGATCCTCCTCGACGCACTCCATGGTCTCGAACGTACACTCCAACTCATGAGTCCAACGCTCAGCCCTATCTGAGTCATAGTCACCAAAGAATGTCGGTGGTCGGAGGTGCAAGAACCTCTCCAAGAGGGCGGTCCTATCCTCAATCACTGTCGTCCTCACCCTACTAGCTTGGGTACTCCCATTACCCGACTCCTGCTGCACAACTGGCTGCACTGTCTGTGGGTCTGCTTGTTGTTTAGGTACCAGTGGGGGAGGCACTTGTGGGTGTCCTCCTACTACTGCCTGCCCAGATGCCATGCCCCTTGGAACATGGCACTGAAAAACTACTCGGGCATGGGAAACAAAGCCTCGTACTGTGATTGTGGGGGCTGGTACCACTGCTGCTGCTGCTCACCCTGTGCCGCTGCTGCCGCTGCCTTCTGAGGCTGTGCCACAGATTCCTCTACTAACACATCCTCCTGAATCTGACTTAGAGTTGGCATATGTAAGTCAGCCTGCTGGTCTATCAGCTCTCTGGTTTATCTGTGTCAATGCAGAGCCCTATCCTGCATGGCACAGAACCAACAATGTTAATGATACTAACTCGTGCAGCTAGCAGTGTACTTGTACTTCTCTTGGGACATTCTGATTGTAGTTTAAATCCACTACAGGTCCTGTTAGTGTAACGACCCAGAATCCGCATTACCAGTAACCAACCAGTAACTCGAATTCTGACCCGCTAACCCACGAGACAAGCTCGGAAGGGTAAAAAGTGAATGTCCAAGGAGACTATATATAAGAAGATACAGGCCATGTAAAGCTGTAAGATTTCACTATACATGAAACATAACATGTACAACTCAGAGTCCGAGCTAAGTACAGAGTACAGAAGTACAACAAAAAGTACTACTCACTGCAGCTAGGGCGCACCAACACCGGAGTGGCTAGACTCGCCTGGAACGGGAGTCGACGATGACCCACCTGAAAGGGAGGGGAGTGAGTCTCAAGAAAAGAGACCCAGTAGGGAAAAGTAATCCCCATCGGCAACAGTACTAAAGTGCGGAAAGTAAAAACAGAAAGTAAATACATGTCGCATCACAACCAAAACTAGTAACAACCATGCGTCTCCTTGACAGGAGTGTGTTACAAAACTGTAAACCTCGCGGCTCAGTAACACACACTCACACACAGTAGGTAGGACTCATCTAGGGTCTGTGGCTCGGCGTCCCGTCACCACAGAGTCTCTCAACCCCAGCCACGTGTGCACACTACAGACGCTCTGTCTCGCGTCTGGTCCACGACTGGTTTTCCCCCTACGCCTGACCCTAGCGGTAGAGAAGGGGCTCCACGGAGACCGGCTCGAAACCACCACAAGGAGTACGCACAGGACAGAGACGCTCTCAATGTCCTGGCTCACCGACGGAGGACCCCCACACGCCGATCATCTAGACAGAGCGTCGCTCTATGTCCAGGTGACAAACAGAAATAGAAGCACGGTAACTCAACGCGAGTACAGACGGTAACATTCTCAATGTCTGAAACACCGTACAATAGACGGACACCTCGTGTCACGTCTCGACACAGTTAATTACGCATATGCACAGGCGGAGCCACACTCTAAGCCTGGCAAACTGTGTTAACAGGCGGACATCGCACGTCAACACCTTGAAACACAAAATAGGACCAAGGCCTGCTGGGACACAAGATATTAACGGCAACATCGAATGTCGCCAATCAAGATGTAGACGGCATTCATATTGCCGCCAACACTTGGTTAACGGCAATAGAACTTGTCGTTAACATCAACATTGAAGATCTCAATGTCAACATATGTGGACATTAATATCCTCAGCCCTCTGAACCCAGAACAGCGCCAGGTCAGTCCAACTGGGCAAATCCGCCCAACAACCATAAAATTGATGGAGGGAAACATCTCCTCGCATCTTCTAACACTACCAGAACTTCGAAAATCCACGATCCAACACTTGGATCGCCCAAATCACCCAAAATCCTCGCATGGCATAACCCAACCCTAAAACACAATTAGCATACTAATCTATAATAGTTGAGTATGCTGATCTATTAAGGAGGGTTTAAGGGGTTAAGTCCCTACCTTAGAACACCTCAAAAACTCCTAAACAACCACCAATCGTGCAGGAACCCCTCGAAGTCTCCGCGCGAATCACACCAAATCTTCGCGTTTCCCGCCCGATCTAACACTGCCACACGTACCAGGGTCTTCCCACGAGCTCCCATCAACCATCTGAAGTGGTGGAAACAGACAAAGGTAAAAGTGGAGGGAAAGAGAGGAAAGGAAATGGAAAGGTTGTTGCTCTCGGGCTGCCCTATTTCTACAGAAGCTACAAATAGATATCCACATACCTCGCCGCCTATTTGAACCGCCAATTGGTCGACGTCTGGACCGCTTGTCGTCAAGCTCAACGACAAACGTCCACATCGCTGGACGCCAATACCAAGTCATCAGCTAGCCCCTGGCCGTCAACCCCAAGTCAACGACAATGTCCCTTGTCATCAACCACACCCGAACCTCTACAAGACCCAATAAGGATCCGGTAAGACCCGAGACCTTACAACCCTCCCCCCTTAAGGAATTTTGCCCCCGAAATTCAAACAACATAAAGAAAGAAGACTCACCAAAGAGGTACGGAAACTGCTCGCGCATTTCGTCTTCTCGCTCCCATGTTGACTCACCACCTGAATGCTGCTGCCACGCAACACGAACTAAAGGGATTGCCTTGTTCCTCAATCTCTAAACTCGGTGATCCTCAATATGCAACGGAAATTCTGGTACTGTCAACACTGGAGTCACCTCAGACCACTCTGTACTCGGGAGAACGTGAGACTCGTCAGAAAGGTACCTCCGAAGAATCGACACGTGGAACACATCGTGGACTGCTGCCAACTCTGACGGAAGCTCAAGTCTATATGCCAAACCTCCGACACGCTCAGTAATGGTGAAAGGTCCAATAAAGCGGGGACTCAACTTTCCACGCCTACCGAACCTCACCACTCCCTTCATAGGAGACACACGGACAAACACCTGGTCCCCTACCTGAAACTCGAGCGATCGTCTGCGCTGATCTGCATAACTCTTCTGCCGACTCTGAGCTGACTGAAGCCTCTGCCTCACAAGCTGAACTACCTCAACTTCTTGCTGAACTAACTCTGGCCCCGTGAAAATCCGTTCGCCAACCTCGAACCAGTCTAGAGGAGTGCGACACGGTCATCCGTACAAAGCCTCATATGGTGCCATACCGATACTGGAGTGATAGCTATTATTATATGCGAACTCGACCAACGACAAGTGAACTGTCCACGATCCCTGCCACTCCAGACAACAAGCTCTAAGCATGTCCTCTAAAGTCTGGATAGTCTGCTCTGACTGACCATCTGACTGAGGGTGGTAGGTGGAACTAAAAGCCAACTCTGTCCCCAAAGCCCTCTGGAAACTGCGCCAGAACCCAGAAGTGAAGCGAGGATCTCTATCAGATACAATAGAGATCGGCACTCCGTGCAAAGGAACAATCCACTCTATGTACAACGTGGCCAACCTACTCACACCCCAACTAGTTCTGACAGGGAAGAATCTAGCAGTCTTCGTCAATCTGTCCACAAGAACCCAAATGCTGTCAAAACCTCCATCTATCCTCGGCAAACCACAAACAAATTCAGTCGTAACATGGTCCCACTTCCACATCGGAATCTCTAACGGCTGCAGAAGTCCTCCTGGACGTTGATGTTCGGCCTTCACCTGCTGATAGACCAAACACTTAGCAACAAAAGCCGCTATGTCTCTCTTCATCCCAGGCCACCAAAACTGACGTTTCAACCTATGATACATCTTGGTCGACCCTGGATGAATCGAGTACCTGGAACCATGTGCCTCCTGTAACACAATTCTCCTGACAGACTCCTCAACAAGAACATAGAGTCTATCTCGGAACCTAACAGTCCCGTCCTCGCGAAGCTCAACCTCTGGAAGAAGTAACACACTATGTAACTCGGGATCTGCCTGCTGAGCCTCAACAACCTGTCTCACAACGGCGGGAGCCGCCACAAATTGCCCAACACACATAGTCGACGACTGGACGAAACTGTGAAAGACCCTTCTGCCGCAGACTGCCACAACTGCCACTCCCTTAGCATCAGATGACTCATCTGTGCTTTCCTACTCAAAGCATCTGCAACTACATTCGCTTTTCCAGGCTTATACTCAATCATAAAATCATAGTCTTTCACATATTCCATCTATCGACGCTGTCCCATATTCAGATCCCTCTGAGAAAACACATACCTCAAGCTCTGGTGGTCGGTACGGACTACAAAACTCACTCCGTACAGGTAAAGACGCCAAATCCTCAAAGCAAATACCACAACTGCAAGCTCTAGGTCATGGGTCGAGTAACTCTCCTCGTGGGGCTTAAGCTGGCGAGACGCATAAGCCACCACTCGGCCTTGCTACATCAAAACCGGACCCAGACCAACACCTGAAGCATCTGTGCAAACCTCAAAACCCTCCTCACCTGAAGGTAACGCAAGGACTGGCGCTGACGTAAGCAGTCGCTTCAACTCTATGAAGCTCTGCTCACACTGCTCCGACAAAAAAAATGGAACCCCCTTTCTCGTCAGCCGAGTCAAGGGTACAACAACCTGAGAAAAGTCCCGAACAAACCTACGGTAGTAACCTACCAAGCCCGAAAAGCTACGAATCTCAGACACAGTCCTGGGACTCTCCCACTGCAAAACTGCCTCGACCTTCGCTGGATCCACAGAAACTCCCTCACCTGAGATCACGTGCCCCAAAAAGTGAACCTGTTGTAGCCAAAACTCACACTTACTAAGTTTGGCATACAACTGGTGCTCTCACAAGGTCTGCAACACGATCCTCAGGTGCTCGGCGTGCTCCTCCTTCGAAGCGGAGTACACCAGAATGTCGTCAAAAAACACTACGACAAACCGGTCCAAGAACTGGTGGAACACCCGATGCATCAGATCCATGAAGGCCGCTGGTGCATTGGTGAGCCCAAACGGCATCACCAAAAACTCAAAATGTCCATATCTGGTCCAAAAAGAAGTCCTCTCAATGTCAGTGTCTCTAATCCGCAACTGATAGTAGCCCGACCTCAGGTCGATCTTCGAAAAGACAAGAGCAGACTGAAGCTGATCAAAGAGATCGTCAATCCTAGGCAATGGATACCTATTCTTGATGGTTACTTGGTTCAGCTTCCTATAATCAATACACAATCTTAGGCTACCATCCTTCTTCCGAAAACAAAACAGGTGACCCCCAAGGAGAAAAGCTAGGACGAATATAGCCCTTCTCCAACAGCTCCTCAAGCTGCCTCTTCAGCTGCTGGTGCCATACGGTATGGTGCATGTGCAAATGGTACAGTGCCAGGAACCAACTCAATAGTAAACTCAATCTCTCTCTCTAGTAGTAGACCAGGTAACTCTTCCGGAAAAACATCCGAAAACTCACTCACTACGGGAATGTCCCCCACTCCCGAGGTAACCTGGTCAAGGGTCATTGCAGAAACTAGAAAACCCTGACAACCAGAGGCAAGCAACCTCCCCGCCCTCAAAGCAGAAACTAAAAAATGAGAAGTAAGAGGTACGATACCCTGAAAGTAGAACGCTGCTTCCCCAGGTATCCGCAAGTGCACCCTCTTCTTCTGGCAATCCATCACCGCACCATACCGCTCTAACTAGTCCATACCCAAAATCACATCATAATCCTGCAACTGCAAAGCAAACAAGAGAGCTGACAACCACTGATCCTGCAACTGCATAGGTACCTCCTCGAGACAGTAGGACGTAAGGACAAAGTCCCCTGTCGGCAACTCTACTGCTAGCTCAATAGACTCTCCCGTACTCAACTCTCCAAGGGAGTCTAAAAACTCCTCAGACACAAAAGAGTTAGAGGCACCGGAATCAAACAAAACTCTAGCTGTATAACCAAAAACTGTAACAGTACCTTCCACTAGCTGAGCTGCCTCCGCGTCTGCACGGGTCAAGTGAGTAACACGACCTCTACCTCTTGACCCACCAGAACCTCCGGCCTGCTGACGCTACTGCACGGGTGCCTGCTGCTGCTGCACTCAGGGCTGTGACTGGGTCTGCTGCTGCGGCACACGAGGTAACAAAGGGCAATCTCACGCCATGTGACCTATCTGGTCACACCGGTAACACTGACCAGCAAAAGAACGTTGTACCGGCTGCGAAGGCTGCCCTACCGGCTGCTGAACACTCCCAACAGACTGCTATCTCTGCTCTACCTGCCTCCTGTCATGTCGAAACTTCCTCCGAGATCCTGACTTCACCGTCGTCCCAGCAGAAGTGGACGCGTAGGAAGTCGTGGCCTTTGGAGTCGCCTGCACACTACTCTGCTGCTGCCGTGGCTGAGTCGAAACTACCTGTGTCTGAACCTCTACGCTCCGAGCACGGGTCCGCAAAGTGTCAACCTCCAACGCTGCTGCTGTCTGATAGGCCGCGTCCAAGTCTGTCACGCGCGCAACTATCAGCGCCTGCCTGAGCTCTGGCCTCAGGCCCCTCACAAACTGCTGAGTCCTCAGACTCTCATCTGCCATAATCTGCGGAGCATAACGCCCTAGCTCTACAAATCTGGCCCTGTACTGCACTACAGTAGAGTCCCTCTGCTGCAAGTCCAGAAACTGGTACAACCTCTCCATCCAGACGTAAGTAGGACAAAAGGCCCTCTCAAAAGAAACGACAAACTCTTGCCACGGAATCTGTCTAAGTGGGCGAGACTGAAAAGTAGTTTCCCACTCAGAGGACCAGCAAGTCAATGCCTGCAACTGGTAACTAGCTAACAACACTCGCTCCTCGGGAACACACTCCATGGAACGGAAAGTCCGCTCCACTGCATCCAACCACGCCCGCGCGATGTCTGGATCAGGCTGGCCCAGAAACTGGGGAGGATGAAACTGTAAGAACTCCCTCAACACCTTCCCAGTACTACCCTTGGGTACCGGCACATCACGGTGCTAAGCTACAAACTGAGCCATCCCCTCAAGAAATCGGGTCAAGTCTAATCCCTGAGCTGCCTGAGGAGGAGGTGGCGGCGGTGGCAGAACAATGCCATTGTGTGAGTCCTGTGGCAAAGGCTGCGTCTGCTGAGGTGGCGGGGCGTCTCCAGCCTCCTGACGAGTCGCCTACTCAGCCACTCCCTCTCTAGGAAGTCGCCTAGGTGCCATAGTACTATACACAGAGCAAAAACCACACACACATATTAATATATTAACTACCTCCGGGCTAGTTAGCTGCTACTGTACTCTTTGTACTCTGAGTTAACATGATGAGTATTTCCTTATATATATCTCATCAGACCAGGCTCCGATACCAAACTGTAACGACCCAGAATCCGCATTACCAGTAACCAACTAGTAACCCGAATTCTGACCAGCTAACCAACGAGATACACACCATGTAAAGCTGTAAGATTTCACTATACATGAAACATAACATGTACAGCTCAGAGTCCGAGCTAAGTACAGAGTACAGAAGTACAACAAAAGGTACTACTCACTGCAGCTAGGGCGCACCAACACCGGAGTGGCTAGACTCGCCTGGAACGGGAGTCGACGATGACCCACCAGAAAGGGAGGGGAGTGACTCTCAAGAAAAGAGACCCAGTAGGGGAAAGTAACCCCACCGGCAATAGTACTAAAGTGCGAAAAGTAAAAACATAAAGTAAATACACATCGCATCACAACTAAAACTAGTAACAACCACGCGTCTCCTTGACAGGAGTGTGTTACAAAACTGTAAACCTCGCGGCTCAGTAACACACTCACACACAGTAAGTAGGACTCAGCTAGGGTCTGTGGCTCGGCGTCCCGTCACCACAGAGTCTCTCAACCCCACCCACGTGTGCACACTACAGACTCTCTCTCTCGCGTCTGATCCACGACCGGTTTTCCCCATACCCCTGACCCTAGCGGTAGAGAAGGGGCTCCACGGAGACCGGCTCGAAACCACCACAAGGAGTACGCACAGGATAGAGATGCTCTCAATGTCCTGGCTCACCGACGGAGGACCCCCACACGTCGGTCACCTAGACAGAGCGTCGCTCTATGTCCAAGTGACAAACAGAAATAGAAGCACGGTAACTCAATGCGAGTACAGACGTAACATTCTCAATGTCTGAAACATCGTACAATAGATGGACACCTCATGTCACGTCTCGACATAGTTAATTACGCATATGTACAGGCAGATCCACACTCTAAGCCCGGAAAATTGTGTTAACAGGCGGACATCGCACGTCAACACCTTGAAACACAAAACAGGACCAAGGCCTACTGGGACACAAGATATTAACGGCAACATCGAATGTCGCCAATCAAGATGTAGACGGCGCTCATATTGCCGCCAACACTTGGTTAACGGCAATAGAACTTGTCGTTAACATCAACGTTGAAGATCTCAACGTCAACATATGTGGATGTTAATATCCTTAGCCCCCTGAACCCAGAACAGCGCCAAGTCAGTCCAACTGGGCAAATCCGCCCAACAACCACAAAATTAATGGAGGGAAACATCTCCTCGCATCTTCTAACACTACCAGAACTTCGAAAATCCACGATCCAACACTTGGATCACCCAAATCACCCAAAATCCCGGCATGGCATAACCCAACCCTAAAACACAATTAGAATACTAATCTATAATTGTTAAGCATGCTGATCCGTTAAGGAGGGTTTAAGGGGTTAAGTCCTTACCTTAGAACGCCTCAAAAACTCCTAAACAGCCACCAATCGCACCGGAACCCCTCGAAGCCTCCGCGCGAATCACACCAAATCTTCGCGTTTCCCGCCCGATCTAACACCGCCACACATACCAGGGTCTTCCCACAAGCTGCCATCAACCATCGGAAGTGGTGGAAACAGACAAAGGTAAAAGTGGAGGGAAAGAGAGGAAAGGAAAAGGAAAGGTTGCTGCTCTCGGGCTGCCCTATTTCTACAGAAGCTACAAATAGACGTCCACATACCTTGCCGCCTATTTTAACCGCCAATGGGTCGACATCCGGACTGCTTGCCGTCAAGTTCAACGACAAACGTCCACATCGCTGGACGCCAATACCAAGTCAACGGCTTGCCCCTGGCCGTCAACCCCAAGTCAAGGACAATGTCCCTTGTCGTCAACCACACTCGAACCTCTACAAGACCCAATAAGGTCCGCTAAGACCCGAGACCTTATAGTTAGACTCTCTCGCTCTGATACCAACTGTAACGACTCCGAGAACCCAACCCTCGGCCCCAACCGAGGACCTGATTTTCGTGGTCGCCGCCCATGGATCTGGGAACCCAGAAGGGGTATAACACGAGTCTAATCGGATATGTAAAGGAGATAAACGCCAACTTCTAAACTAGGAGCACATGCGGATGTAAAGACAAGACTATGACGTAACGCTCTAGGTGTAGTCCCAACACGCAACGAGTACGAGTAAGCAAAGGGGAAGAACAAAGCCCGTAGGGGCATAGCCCGAGAGTGAATCAAAACTGAACAAAGGGGGAGTCCCACTGCTAGCTACGGAGATGATGATGACTTCCCCGTCTACTCCGCGCGATGTGCACCCTGCCATTGCTGCGACGTCTCACCTGCAAAAAGGAGGGATGAGCTTCACAACAGAAGCTTAGAAGGGACTACCAATCTCTTACTTGCTTTAATAGGCAGGATAAACAATTATAATTAAAGTAAATGACAATAGTTATATAAATTAATCTAGCACAGGAAAGTGCAGAAGGAAAGCTAACCAACTAGCAATGGTACGGGGAAGTGTAACATGGTCAGAGACTCCGTACAAGCTGCACGTCGTCACCACCACACAACTAGTAACACAGATAGAGGTAACCTTGCCTGGGCAAGTGACACTAGCTACAGAAACTACTACCACTAGTCAACCAGTCAAGAGCATTCACTGACATCTTACCCTCGACCTATGTTCAGACCTCCACGTCCCCTCAGAGTGGAGGCAGGAACAAAGTAACCACAACAGTAACCGTCGTAGTATGTCCAGACTACGGTCCCACGCCTGGTCTCTCTAGGTGGTTATGGGACCACAAAGAGCGAGGCAGTGAGAAGAAGGACTAGCTAGCCTATGCCGAGAAGAACACCAAACAACCTCGGCGTCCCAGACCAACCACGAGAGCTATGCAAATGACTCGACACCGCTGTCCTAACTACCTTTTCTCCTCTGCTCCAGAGTCCATGACTCGAATACGCCCGTCGTCTGGAGCACTCCCTCAACGAGCACATGAGGATGGGGGTCCTAGGTAAATGGTAACAACCTATCACGGGACAAGCCCTCAAGCACTGAGCACCGGGGGAACGACTAGTGTAGGGACATACTAGGAACTAGCACTAGTGCTATAGGTACAGAAGAAGCTAGGAATAGTGAAGACTCAGTGAGAAACGGACTTCACATGAACTCCTCTGAATCTGTTATTGTCGCAAGGCCCATGGCTATTGCGACATTGTCGCAACACCAAGGCTAGCCGCAATAGTGTCCCGACGCCTTGAGTTATCGTGACGAAGTCGCGGCGCGCATGCCCGCCGCGACAGCCTAATCTTGTCATGGTCAGCACATGCATTGTGACACCATCGCGACTCTCAAGCCGATCGCGATCTCAGACAGTGGGGGTCCCAGTACAATCCACCTAGGGATCGCCCCAAAAACCACCAAAACACACCATTCAGGGGAGGGGAGTATGGGAGACTCTATGAAAGCATGTAAACAATCCAAACCACCCTTAAACCCCATTGATCATACATTTAACAAAAAGTTCTACTCTCAAGGAAACCTCTCCACGAACGAAGCATGGATCTCTCACCCTAAAGCCAAAACACGACGGTGAAACAAGGATCTTAAAGGGAAGGGGAGCATGCTAGAACAAGGGGAAGAAGAGAAGTCCCTACCTCAAAGAGTAGAGCGAACCCGTTGGGGCCTTCTCGTAGGAATAGTCGCCACCTCCTCGCTCTAAGCACCACACAGACGTCACCTACACGAAGGGGACGTCACCACCTCGCCAAGAACGCAAAGAAGATCGTCGAAGAAGCAAGAAGGTTGGGAGGAGGAAGAAGAAGGAATGAAGAAGGGGAGGGGGAAATGGGGCGCCTGCCTCCGTTTTGAACCGACAGCCCCAGAAACACGACGGATTGGGGTGACACGACAAGAACATTGTCACGATGGCCCAAGAGGTCGCAACACCACGTCGCGACCAACCCCCAGGTCGCAACCCCAAAAGTGGTCAAACCAACGATCGATTAAACCAGAACGCGATGGCCTGCCAGGTTGCATCAATGTTGTACTCTCCCTGACACCCAACAAGGCCATTCTGATAGAAAGGACAAGCATCAAAAAGGTCAGAAGCTAAGTCACGTCGCCTCTAGATGCCGTGATAAGAACGCATTTCCCACCTCCGTCGCCACCTTAACGCAACAGATGGAGGTGCCGTGACAAGAAGCATGTCATGACCGGCCCCTCTTGTGTGACAATGTTGTGACCAACAAGTCCGTCGCGACCCTGAGGATGGGGCCAAGGCCCAAGGGAGACAGATCTTACAGAGATCAACAAGAAGATGATCTATTCCTGGTTTGTGTCAAGGAAACTATAGAAGATATACCAGACTTCTCGATCACTGAAGATGGAAGATTACTCTTTCATGATAGGACCTGTATGCCTGATAATGAAGAACTTAAAAGGAAGCTGATGGATGAAGCCCAGAAGACCAAGTACACTATTCCCCCTTGTGCAACCAAGATGTATCAAGACATGAAAAGAATATTTTAGTGGCCAAACATGAAAAGAGAAGTAGCTAAGCATGCTGCTCATTATCTCACTTGTTTACAAGTGAAAGCAAAACACTGATGCCCTGTTGGTGTACTCAAACCCTAAGATATCCCAGAATGAAAGTGGGAAAGCATTGACATGGATTTCATCATGGGTTCATCCAGGACTTGTGGTGGACTCGATGCCATATGGGTAATTGTTGATCGACTAACTAAGTTTGCCCACTTTCTACCAATCAAAAGTAAGTGGACTGTGGATGTGTTAGCTGCTCTCTATGTGAAAGAGATAGTGAGACTGCATGGAGTTCCATCACTAATAGTCTTAGACTGTGACCCAAGATTTACTTCTCATTTTGGAAGGGACTGCAAATAGCACTTGGTACTAAACTCAACTTTAGTACTGCATTTCCACCCACATATAGATGGACAAACTGAGAGGACTAATCAAATTGTGGATGACATGCTAAGAGCTTGCACAATAGATTTTGAAGGCTATTGGAATGAACAATTGCTTTTAATGGAGTTTGTCTATAACAATAGCTATCAGGCAAGTATAAAGATGGCTCCATTTGAAGCATTATATGGTAGAAGTTGTAGGTCCTCAATATGCTACAATGAAGTTGGTGAACAACAATGGTTAGGTCCTGACATGGTGCAAGCTACAGCCAGGGACATACAGGTTATTCAGGATTGGCTCATGATCGCTCAATCAAGGCAGAAGAGCTATGCCGACAAGAGAAGAAGAGACTTAGAATTTCAAATGGGAGATCATGTACTTTTGAAGGTATCTCCTAGTCATGGAATACATAGGTTTGGAGTCAAGGGGAAGCTAAGTCCAAGATTCATAGGCCCTTTCGGAGTACTCGCAAGGGTTGGTGAAGTCATATACTGATTAGCGTTGCCTCTACATTTAGCGTTCGTACACAATGTATTCCATGTCTCTATGCTCAGAAAATATGTGTATGATCCTACCCATATCATATGCCATGAAGGCTTGATGCTGCATAAGGACCTGACATATGAAGACAAGCCTATAATCAAGGGGTTGCGTGCCCCTCGAAATACACAACATGGTATCATTCATAGCATGAAACATGGATCGTGATCGCCACTTAACATGTTGCCCTAAGATATAAATGAAGGCTAAAGGCTAAGATGCTAGGAAAAGGAGATAAGAAGGGTCAGTTACAGATGTCGCGACAGGAAGACCAATCGCGATATGAGGCTTGTCGCGATGCCTTGACTGGGCGCGTTCTTATTGTTGTGACGCAAGATGCCGACACCTTCTCAACAGCGCGAGAGATGAATGGGTGAACCTTCTTCCTGTCCTCTAGCCGACTAGAGAACAAGAGCCCCTCATCTAATCTAGCCTTAGTACCTGCCAAACCAGCAAAACACCAAAAAGAAAACTTGTTAGACCATATTTATGTGAAGTATCTACTCAAAATGAAATGAAAAGAATGAAACATGGATGGAAGGAAATGGGAGGTGTTTTGAAACCCATTGGGTTGCATAAAACGTGGGAAGAATGATGTGTTTCTATTTAAAAGAAAATAATAACATGCATGAAAGGAAATAAGAAGGAGAGAAAGAAGAAAGGGCCCCAAAGTGGTGACTCCCTGGCTGTAGGTAGTGCTTTTAGGGTCGTGCAACAGCCTTTGAAGAATATGGAAGTTGCCTCCTCACCCACCAAGCTCCATACTTGAAGAAAGATGTGTGACTTGATGAAGAGGATAATGAGAAAAAGGGAGAAAATGGGAGGGCTACGAGCTAAGAGGGAGCTCTGGCAAGAATTGGGCAGCACTTCGTGGTAGCTAGAGATCCTCCCCTCCTTCTGAAATGGTAGGGTCACTTATATAGAGAGGAGAGACAATATCCTGTCCATAAGTGATAATGGCCCATGCAAATAATAAAATGTCAAGTAAATCTGCATGGAAAGAGTCCTAGGAGGGTTCGAAGGTGAGATGGAACCTCAAACCGCGGCTGGGGGGTTGTTGTGGATGAAGATAAAGCCGAATGGGGGATAAAGGGGAGGTGGTTGTGGAGGCCAGTGCATGCAGACCATGTCGCGACGGGTTGTAGGGATGCGACAAAGATTGTCGTGATGGCCAAGATGGTCGCAACCATGAATGTACGTGAATGGATATGCATGGCCTGTCGCGACGGCTAGTGTGGACGCGACCTTGATACTAACGCGACGCCACGACCCGTCGCGTTAAGGATGACCGATCATATTGGAATTTTAATCGATTATTTAGGAAAATAATCAATTATTTAAGGATTTTAATCGGTTAAAAGGCATGAACACGACCCTCAAGGCCGTCGCGTTAAGGTCTATGGGTTGAAACCCTGGGACAAAGACTCTAGAAGTGATAATTGGGCAGGACAAGCTGAGAATTGGGCTTTTAATGGGATCAAGGACATGGCTAATGAATGGGCTCAAGATGAGTGACCAACTTGGGGCTTATTAAGGGAGTGAGAAATATGGTTCAGCTTATAAGCCAGAATCGGATGTCTACAGATTGCCCCTCCTTGGCTTCCACTTTGCAAGGGAGCGAAGCGGAAGTGTAGCGAAAGTGTCATGAAATGACGATGGAGCGGAGATGATGTGGAGTGGATAGAAAAGATAGGAGCCAAGGTAAAAAAACACCCAATCTAACAAGCAATTGGAATCTTCTTGAAAGCCCCAAGTTAGCTACTCGAGCAAAATGCAAGGAAAACACATGTCTGGATGAAAGGGAGAGAAAAAAGGACGATCAACCCCTCGATTGAGAGTACCCTAGATGATTGGCCTGCAAGTTTCATTTTGGAGGGACATGTGTGTGCCAGACAAGTAACTCTGACTCAAAACCTGGGAGCAGTTCGCAACCAAAACATATCAAAAGAAATAAGGATGAACATTGGATAGAGAATCCAGAGAGGGAAATTCGTGACAAACTAGCAAGAGCAACTCGCTCGAAGACAAACCTTCTGATTCGGATTGGAATAGGATTTCTTGTTTTGAGCATGGAGAACTGTTGGGCATTCATCAAAAGCTCATCATTAGCCCGAAATGAGTCATGATAGCTTAAAGACCTACATGATGTATGTTGGGTTAAAAAAAAAAAAGAAATCATCAAATCAAATGCAAAGAAAAGAGAAAATAGCAAATACATCAAGGATAATATTGCTAAACTAGACAAGAATGGGTCGAGGATCTTCCTACAACCGCTGTGCAAGACAGAGTCCATCATCCCCATACTCATCCAACTTAACGGTCTGTCCAACGATTAACAATGTGCACATAGATCATCACTGTTTTTGATGAATGGAACTTAGATCTCAGAACATATAGAGAACCAACCGGTCCTTGAAATGATATAATAAGTAAGCTAACATATAGTAATGCAAGGGAATAGGAATAAGAAGATCATACCTGAACTTACCTGTGTGGCTCCATTTTTTTATTTTTCTATTTTTTGTGATTTTCTGATAAATAGACGAACAATAATTGACTAAAAGCAAAGAAAATATGTACAAACACAGCATCAACATAAGCAAACTATGTACAGACACCAGAAAACATAACATGTATTAACGCGAAACCTCTAGGGATCGCGACAATGTCACGACGCCCATGACAATCATGGCCTTATCGCGTCGGATCGGGGCGTCACGACACTATTCTATGCGCTAAACTCCAGAACCGAGCCTTATCCCTATCCTATGACCAATCCTATTGCCTATTGGACTTTTAAACCCAAACCTAATGTAACTCGAACCCCTAGGGACGAATTGGAGTGGGATTAACCCCTCCTAGAGCTCTATAAATAGGGGTGCAGGGCTCCAAATTCGTAGTCCACATTCTCTCTCTTCTTCTCTCTTGGTTTTCTCTCTCTCCAAGCCATGAAGAGGTCTTTTTCTTCCTTCCAAGCCAACTCTATCCCCTATGGTGGTCCAAAAGCAGCAAGGATGGCCCATGAGGAGCTCCATCGCCTCACCTCAGTGCCCAGTCATCTAAGCTCTAGATAAGATGTTCAAGTAAGTTCTTCTATCTCATCTTCTAGTCTTTCTCTCTCCTCTTATTCTTCTTCTTATTCCAACCTTTTTTCTCCTTCTACTTCTCCTACCAACCTCCTCCTCCTTTTTCTTTTAGATCCTCCTGGGTGGAAGACGCTATTCCAAGATCCCATGGCTGGAGCCCATGATAAAGGCACTCCCTATAGTGTCCATCAACTTGTTGTGTGAGTGGAGGCTGACTACCGTCCTAGTGCTAGCAAATAATTATTACAAGATCGTGCACATCTGGGATAGCATTACAGCGCTCGTGAAGTTGTGGCATCCACAGACGCATACCTTCGTCTTCCCTTCCTTTGAAGCCACAATTTTACTAGAGGAGCTAGAGATCATGTTGGGGCTCCCTAAGGATAAGAAAGGGGCGGAGCATCTCATCTCACATACTGTAGCCCGTGTCAACTCTTGGGCCATCCTCGGCGAGATCACCACCAAGACCTGGGATCTGAGCACCATAACAAGCCCAGGCTATATCCACCTGATCCCCCTCTCTCAATGGATCGCCACCCAGTGCAAGAGGAAGACTGGGAACTATTTAGCAATAGCTAAGGCCGCCGCCATCTGCATATGCGGCGTCATCCTCTTCCCCACATAGGATCTATTGGAAATTGACTTGTGGCATCACATGCATAGCGAAGTAAAAACAAAAATCGATTTCCATCCATGTACATGATCGGGCTATGATGTACGGTGCATGTAAATATACATACAAATAAGGCGTGAGACAATCTCACCTAGGGGAGATCGTATATCCCCTAAAGCGCAGAACTAGTCCTTGATTGAAGGATCTCTCGCGAGACTCCCTCTAGCGGTATCCGCACAGTGGATGATCGACGATGACGATGACCCCTCCTTCACCGGTGGTGCCATTCTTCCACATCGTGCAACACCACACAGTGGCCAACAGCAGCAAGTAGCAGCAATAACATGAGGGTTCGGCCCTCCTAGTTCTCCTTGATGATCAGTCCATCTCCATGTAATTTATTGTTAATTATATGTATTTTTGGTGATTAAAAAAACCTTGAAAAGTATTTTCTAACATCTTATGAAGTTTATCCACAGGAAATAATTCAAGCAAAATCTGTAAGTTGTCTACACACACTACCATCTGAAGTTCAATGCATATGTTTTTGTCTAAGTACACATCGACTTCTTTGATAGAACAACAATTTCTTAAGAAGAACATTGATTTCATCCTAACATCTATTTCATATGTAAAACAACATTTTTTGACTTAAAATGACTTTATAGAAACATCGATTTTCTTTCACTTAAACATCGACTTTGTCGCTACAACGACTTCATAAAAACATCGATTTTGTTTCACTTAAACATCGACTTCATCGCTACAACAACTTCATAGAAACATCGATTTTGTTTCACTTAAACATCGACTTCGTCACTACAATGACTTCATAGAAACATCGATTTCGTTTCACTTAAATAATGACTTGGTTGTTACAACGACTTCATAGCATAGATTTCATTGCAACAACAATTTCGCTTCACTTAAACAACGATTTGGTTGCTACAATGATTTCATCCCACCTAAACAATTATTTGGTTGCTTTATCGACTTCGCTTTACTTAAACATCAATTTCGGTAGAACAACGACTTCATGCCTACAATGATTTCATCTCTACAATGAATTCACTCAAACAACGATTTCAGTAAAACAACGACTTCATGTTTATATCGACTTCATTTCAAACAACGATTTCATCAGCACATCGACTTCAATTAAACAACGACTTTGCACAGAACATCGATTTCATTAATACATGGATTATGCTCACTTCGACTTGATTTCAACATGGATTACATTCTCACTTGACTTATGATTATATCATTGATTTAATATCAACATCGACTCTCTCTGGGTACAGCCTGTCTAAATACATCAACCCTCTATTAATAATTGAAAGATATGCGGAACTATCTATAACAGTAATATGGAAGGGGGGTTGAATAGATTACTATCAATTGGAAACACAATGGTCTCCTTTTTGATTCAACACTGACTTATTGAAAACTTAAACAGATATGTATGAAATTCGAACTATGACGTGTGTGCTGATTGTGAGTAGAACAAGTAACAATCCACCTAACGTGTGAGTAATCAACGTGCCTACCAATCATCTACCGTGAAATGTTCAAACCACAGGACATGAAGATTTAAGATGGTTCGGAGTACACAACTCGTGTATCCTACGTCCGCTGTCCACACACACATGCAGAACAATTGCCTATAAGCCAGTTCAACTCTACAACACACACACCCACATTGTCTGATGCAGCCACGCAATCAGAACAACAGACCATACGTGGATCAAGCACAAGGGTCGCTTGAACCATCACCACACACACAGAGATGTAGAAAGTAGAACAGAGAAAGAGTTCTGAGCTGAGGATCAAATCTATGATAAGAACTCTTTAGTGAGTTCATCCAGAAGACTTTAAACTTCACGTCGTTGATGACCACGTGATGAAGGCGAAGCTTTAATCGAGGACGAACTGGCTTCAACTCCGCTCGTGAGATGGATCTTCCATGAACTGGACAGAGGGTTGAAGCAGAGCAGCAGAGAGAAAGCCTTCCTTGGATCTTGGCTAGGGTTTTTGGTATGGTGGCTTCTTGCTGCGAAAATACCTTCATATGATCTTTATATAGGGGTGTCCAAGTATGGTGAGTCGTGCTTAAAGGGATCACCCAAATATAGATCATATCCTGACCATCAGATCTTACTTAAACTTCAGCTGTCGACAGGCACTTCATAGCTGTCGACAGCTACTGCTCAAAACTTGTTTCCAAAACCATGGTGTTGCTGGAAAACTGGATCTGTCGACAGGCGATTTTCTGTTGTCAACAGGCCATCTGTATCTGTCGACAGGCAAGCTTCAGCTGTTGATAGCTACTGTTCCAACTGAGCTTCCAGTAGCTTGTTTTGTTCTGGATGGTCTATCTGTCGACATGCTTCTTCTTGGCTGTCGACAGGTATGTACTTGAAGTCTTATTCAAGGTCTTTTGTACCTGACTTTGGTTGCTTGTTTTGCATTCATTCACACCTACATAAAAAGTTATTCTAAATGAGATACAATGAATACATAGGTGATCACTTTTGCACTTGCTTATTTCATTCATGTCTTTTTCAAATTTGTCATTTTACAAACATTAATTGCAGCATCCATTAAGTTCAAATTATCAAAAACATTTAAGCACATGAGAACACAACAATAATTACATTTTAGACAGTTGTCAAACATTCTCGTTTAAATCTTCTTTAAACATTCTTTAGTTCCATTCCATATGATATTCAAATGAATTTCAAATCTTTGTTGGTTTAAATTTTTCCCGCGAAAGCATGTTGTATCCCATGTTCTCTAACATTTATTGTGACAGTAGAAACCTCTGCACGATATATCTTTTACCTATCTTGCCTATAACACACAAAGTCACAATGGCAGAATGGCATTTCCCTTCGTCTATATCTTCATACAACACAACTACTAATGTTGACTGACAGTTTAGACAAGAATAAGTTGTCTATGTGTCAGCATTTATTGGGTGCATGGTTTTCGGTGGAAACGCACGTCTCAAAGATGGACCTGTCATCCTGACAAGAGGATAGAAGATTCAGACAATCTTTCCTTGAGTATGTGTGTCCATCCGAGCATTTATGGCTGTAGGCTCACTTGCTCTTTCCTTAGAACCAGACACTCCAACGTGCATGAAGATGTGAGACAACGGATATTTCAACGGATACTTCAACGGTCAAATTATTTCAAAGAAGATAAAAGAAGACTGGTGACTCGAAGCACGACAAAACTCTTTCAACCTTTGAGAAGCTTGAACACCTCAGTCACCTATAGAACGCAAGAGCTAGCTCATCCATTTCAATTCTTTGTAGCTCTTAGCTCTCTGTAGAATATTACATTGCCTTTGAGAGCTTGCATTGATCTGAGAGAGTCCATTTGTGATAATCTTGTGTCTCTCAGACTTCGCCTCAGATCAAGCAGTGATTATAAGCTTGGTCTTGGGGCCTTTCTCTTTCAACTCATTTTTCTGTGAGCATTCCTCTTCTGGTGTGAAGAGAAGACCTATTGTACCAGGTGGGGAGATCCCTCTTCTGGTAGAGAAGACAAGGCCAGCTGTTGCTGGATGTGTAAGTGTCCTTAAGGGGGACTATACCCTTGTTTAGTGAAATCCCAAGTGGTTGCTTAGGGACTGGACGTAGGACTCTTTAGGATAGGAGATCCGAACCAAGATAAAATTTCCTATTGTCTGTGTGATTGTTCTCTTTGTTTTGATTAACTCAAACTCTAACTATTGATCTTAGTGTTGTCTGTCAAGTGTGTTTATTTACAGGAATTATTAGAAGAAGAATTTTTAGCAATCCATTCACCCCCCCTCTAGGCTTGCCATCTGAGCAACACTCCTCTTGCCTAGGGAGAGCACAGGAGGGAGAGATGGGAAGGGAGATGTAGAAGGTGGTTTCTCCTCTCAAGATCTAGCCTATGAACTTCAAAGAGAACCCTTTCTATTTATAGAGAGCCTAAAGGACACCTCATTAGGGACACCTCATCATGTCATGATGACAAGGGACACCTTGCAGGGACACCTCGTCCTATCATGATGACAAGAGGGACACCTCATCATGTAATCTTGACAAGGGTCACCTCACATGGACACCTCATCATGTCATAATGACAAGAGTGACACCTCGCAGGGACACCTCATCATGTAATCATGACAAGGGACACCTAGTCATGTCATGATGACAAGAGAGACACTTCATAGGGACACCTTGTCATGTAATCATGACAAGAGGGACACCTCGCATGGACACCTCGTCATGTCATGATGACAAGAAGGACACCTCGTCATGTAATCATGACAAGGGACACCTCACAGAGACAGCTCCTCATGTCATGATGACAAGGAACACCTCACAATGTCATGATGGCTAATGATGATGAGGTTCCTCCTTCTAGAAGGGGTGAGGTGGCATGATCTTGGTATGCTCCCTTAATGGATCCATATCACATAGGTCCATAATGGGTTAAATAAGGCTTATTGGATAACTTTTATCCAATCCTCTATTCATCGCATTATCCAATTTATGTGTGTGACCCTCTAGGCCCAATATCGAGCTAGCCGTGAGTTGCACTCGTCAGAACTCCTTCAGACTTAGTGAATTATTATCTCTATAATAATTCACTTAACTCATCGATTATGAACATACTAGGCCACTATGCCATAATCCCCAGACGATACGAGTGATCAAATCCATTGGACCTGTCTGCCCACAGTTACCGTGTACCTATAGTCACTCATCCATCTATTATCCCAGAGACCGTATATTAGGCATGGTGTTGTCAAGCCTATACGGAATCTATTAAAGTCAAACTCTTATCAGATTCTCCTAGAGAACTCCTTCTCTCTAAATACAATTGACCCTGGCCAGGGATTTGCCTGAGTAAGATAATATGGGATCTTCCTCTCACGATACTGAGAGTGGATGATCCTCTATTGACACATAATTACCTTCGTAAGGTTGGCTACCATTCCCAATGACTGGCTATACTAGACCTGGAACATCAAGACCTATAAATCCAGTTTCAAACAATGGAGTACTCAAACAAGACATTTTTGGTGTCTCAAGTCTAAGGACCAGTTTCACAACTGAGACTACGAAATCTCTATCTAACGATCAAGTATCATTAACCATACAACATTCATAGAACGGATCATTCAGTGAACTCATTCTCCAATAAGCACCTACCCCATATCCATAGTGTCTCCACACAAGCAGCTATGAGACCAGTTGCTTCCATCACACGGACAGGTATATGGCACACCGGTCATTTTGGTTATCTCAATGTCCTTCTTGAGTAACCTATGACTAGGAACATTTAGGATTTGTGTTTACAGAGGATCGGCCTCATTATCATGATCTCATCATGATCCAATTCCCATTATACAGACCCATGGACATCACAGTATACATACGCATGAAATATACAGTGAGAAAATACCATTATAATATTACCAAAAGAGATTGTACATAATTACAAGTGCCATCACTCACGTGAATTGTCTTGTAGAGCACCTATAACTAGCAATCTCCCACTTGACCAAAAACCTACATGTCTGATTCCCATCAGACCTTAGTGTCGCTCAAAAACAATTTGAGTCAGTGGCTTTGTCAGTGGATCCGCAATGTTATCATCAGATGAAATTCTTTTTACTCCTACATCGCCACGGGCCATGATCTCTCTGATCAAGTGGAACCTCCTTAGAATGTACTTAGACTTCTGATGAGACCTAGCTTCCTTTGCTTGAGCAATCGCCCCGTTGTTGTCGCAGAACAATGAAATTGGCTCTTCATGGCCAGACACCACTCCTAAATCTATGATGAACTTTTTCAACCAGATAGCTTCCTTTGCTGCTTCTGATGCAGCAATGTACTCTACCTCAGTAGTCGAGTCACCAGTAGTCTCTTGCTTGGAACTCTTCCAGCTTACTGCTACTCCATTCAGGGTAAAAATAAACCCTAAGTTAGACTTACTATCATAGATTTTAGAATAGAAACTTGAGTCCATGTTGCCTTCAACCTTGAGGCTACCTCCTCCATATACTAGTAAAAGATCCTTAGTTCTTCTTAAGTACTTAAGGATACACTTTACTGCCTTCCAGGGTTCCAAACCTGGATCTACCTGATACCTACTCGTAACACTTAGAGCATGTGCTATTTCAGGTCTAGTACATAACATTGCATACATGATAGATCCTATAGCAGATGCATATGGTATTCTATCCATGTATGCCCTTTCTTCTAGAGTCTTTGGGGTCATACTCTTAGAAAGAGAAATTCCATGTCTCAGTGGTATGAGGCCTCTTTTGAAATTTTCCATGCCAAATCATTTGACTATCGTGTCTATGTACATGGACTGGGACAAGCCAAGCATCCTCTTAGATCTATCTCTATAGATCCGAATCCCTAAAATGTAGGATGCTTCCCCTAAGTCCTTCATGGAGATGTTCTTTGATAACCAAGTCTTAACTGTGGATAGCATTCCAATATCATTTCCAATGATGAGGATGCCATCCACATACAACACCAAGAAAATGATAACACTCCCACTTACTATCACGCCCCTCCAATTTTGCAAGGGAATAAATCGGAGGGAAACGTGGGCAACGAGTATGGTAACGTAAACTGCGCATAGAGACGTAAATATCAAAGCATCTAATGAACAATAATTGAAATAAACTCTTGATTCCATTATAAAATCACTAAGACTATTACAACCACTAATTCGCAGCCAATACATAGGGCTCAATGACATCATTACACTGAAAAGAAATCTAAAGCAATAACTACTAGACTCCAATTGTGCTAGGGTAACTTCGTCATTTGACTCCAAGTTGCTCATCACTCTGGTCTCATCCCATTGGTACGTATAACGTCAAGGTCTGACTTACCTGAGACACAAATAACAAATAACGAAGGGTGAGCGATAACGCCCAGTAGGACTTAAATCTCAATAGTCAAGCAGGCTTTAAATGATTAATGCTTTAAATGGCAGAGTAACTAATGATAGAGAGAGTCATGTAAAGTCGAGAAAGTAATAGCACAAGTAACATGGTTCGAATAGTAGATGAATCAAGTATAGTAGGATGATTAAAGTCAAGTCACGATAGAAATGATAACATCAATAGCAGGTAACATCATGGTCAAGAAATAGCAAGTGACATGTATAGCAAGAAATGAGATAGCAGATGGTCATGTAAAGAGTAAATTGCACTTTGATTGATTCTCATCAATCGAAATAGTATTGCACTTTCGATCAACTTTCGTCAATCGAAATAGTAATGGAACTTTGTTATCTGTAGATATCCGAGAGATAGCATAGCACTTTTATTGTCAATAGACAACGAGAGAGTATAGCACTTTGAACACGATTATGTCACGTTAGAACGCAACAACTCAAGATAGCAGGTATCAAGTAGAGCGAGTAGAGAGTACGATAGTAGTCGCTCAATAATAGGATAGTGGTAGTTCAATAATAGTGCAGTACGTCTGAACTAACAGACTAATAGTAACAGTCAGATGTCTAGATAATTTAGAACAGTCAGTCAGGACCGGTGCAATGCAAATATCGTCTATAGCCCCTGCATGTATTTTCGGGTGGCTCTCTACCCCCAGGACTATATTGGAGCACCTCGGACACTCTCCGTGCCCTGAACAATATGCATTCAAGTCAGTAGAGTCGCAAGACCCTTTTTAGCGCTAGACAGTCATGAACAGTACAAAACAGTAGATGCCACTATAGCTCAAGGGTACCAAGAGAGTATGAGATAGACGAGATAGTAGAATGAACATGAAGAGATGAGCGAGTAAAGTATAGATGCGATCTTATGGTCATTGCACATGAAACGTCGAGTAACGCACGATAGTAACAGTTGCTCAACACGCGCGTATGGTGTTGGCAGTCAAGTGGAATTCAGTACCTTTCCGCTGGCCATGTTACGCACAGGTCCAGAGGTCCGGCGTGATTCAAGATAAGAGAGAGAACAATCTAAGGCTATACAGATCTTACTGATCCCTAGAGTGTATCATAGGTGTTAGGGTACAACTAGCTCATCGACTATGTTGGAACCCATGGACAGAGGAGACTTACGGAGGCCTTGCACAAGAATTCACTAGTCCGGCAGAAGGAGTATCCGATGGAGAGTTCGTCAAAGTCAAGAGAAAGTGTGAATATAGAAACAAGTGCTCAATGTTCTAAGGGAATTCTAGAACAGTGGAGCGTCGGTAACAGTATTCCCAAAACATCGCGAGAATCGTAGACAAGTTCATTCAAAATAGGGCAATAATATATATAATTTAAATGAATTGCTAGATGTACTGTGTCAATTTTCATGCCAAGTTAAGTTCTATTGGATGTTTCAAGTGTGTGCATGTGACATAGGGAATCATGGAATATGAATGAGTAATGTGAATAACTTAAATTAATTAAAATATGTCCAAGATTTATCAGCTTCGTTTATTGTGTTAGGATAGTTAACAGGGCATGAGTTCACTATAGAAAGACAAGACATGCAAAAATAGGGGGTTTTCATGAAAAACTTTAGAACACGACGAGTCTCTGTAAGGGTCATGACGGGATCAAGTGTGCACGCAACAGGGCCTTGTAAGGATTGCGATGGGCTTGTCTGAATAGGCAGGCAGATCACGATAGGGTCTTCTGAGGATCGCTACAGGTCTATCAGGTCGGCGGCCAGAACGCGACAGGGTACCCTGTCGCGATAAGATCGTGACAGGTTCCTGTGCCGTGACCGCCCTGAGAACGCGACCTATCGGGCCGTCGCGTTCTCAGGTTCTGAGCCTGAGTTTGAGCGGGAAAAGGACAGAGCCTTGGATTGCGGGCCAACTTTCTATCTTTTGACACAGGGTCATTTAGAAAATCATAACTAATTGTATAGTCAATGAAAAATCATGAAAAAAGTTGCATATTGATCTAGACATACGTGAGTACTTACAGTAAATAGGAATTTGAAAATAGATAGATTTTCGACATGCTTTATTCAAGTCAAACATGGAGTACATGACACAGTGAGCAGTTGAGATGAGAGAATTAATTCACGAAGTAGGGTGGATAAAAATTAGAGCTTTTAGGGGCAAAAGATGCCTAACATGCATCAGTATCTCCAATAAAACTTTGAGAGCATGGGATCGAGTATTCACGGAGATATGAATTAAACATGAAGGTTCGGGGTCAAGAGAGTTGTAGGACTTCAAAATTCAAGAAGAAAATATTGGCTAGATGGAAAATTATGAAACTTGAATGTTTTGTTCCTAGTACATGGAACAATCTACAAGCGAAATCTTATGATTTTACCTTGTGAGAATGCGTACCTTGACTCGATTTCCTCTTCTAGGGCTACAACTTGAAGAACAAGAGAGAGAGCTTGAGAGAGTCTTCTCCCCACGAGATCTCCTCCTCCTTGGCCTCTACTCCTAGTCCAGCAACCCTTGGCAATGAACTAGGGCCGGCCATGGGGGATTTAGGAGAGTATTTACGCTTGTTGGGTTGTTATTTCCTAATAGGACTCTAACCACCATTAAATTCTGAATTCCCTATTTTTTAACCTCCTTCCAAGCTTTCCACTTCCTATTTGGGTTAGGATGGGAGTTAAATTCGTGGCCAACCTATTAGGGTAGGTTTAGGAATCCAATTCCATCTTAAATTAGCTATTTTAATGCTTAAATACATCTTTTCTATTTAAGCAATATTTAAATTGTGAATTTAGGATATTTTCCTATTATTCTTCTTTTAAAAGTCTCTATTTTGGCCCAATAAATTATAGAGGGTCCATTTCACAACACACATTATTTATTGGAATTTTTCTTATGGGAATTCTCCATCTTAAATAGGGAAAAAAATAAAATTTCAGAAATTATTATATTTTTCTTACTTGAATTTATTCATGGGCCATGAGAGGTCCATTGGTCCAATTCCAATAATGGGTAATCATTTAATGATGTTGGAAGTCTCTCTGACATGTTTGTTTAATTTATGGGCGTATTATCTTTCCGTGTTAACGGTTTTCCGACTTAGTTTCCTAATTTGGATAATTAGTCACATTATGACATATGCTTGGCCAATCGGATTTTTTGATGCACAAATTTCTTCATGGAACACTTGGGGATAATATTTGGGGTTGATTTATAATTTTTAGGTAATTTTTAGATGTGTTCTTGCACATACGATAATGGTATGTATGTTTCTATCATTTTGTTTTATAGAAATTTATTATTTCGAAGTATTAAATTTTCCGGGTTGCTACACTTACCTTCCTATATACACAAGTCTCATCTTCGTTCTTAACGAAGTCATAAGATTTGATTACCACATCAATGCTTATGTTCCAACTTCGGGAAGCTTGCTTTAGTCCATAAATGGACTTAAGTAACCTGCATACCTTATCTGAACTTTTCTTGGAAACGAGCTATCAGGCTGTATCATATACACCTCTTCCTCGAGGTTGTCATTGAGGAATGCAGTTTTCACATCCATCTGCCAAATCACATAGTCATGGTGTACTGCAATGGCCAATAAAATTTTGATAGATTTTAACATGGCGACAGACGAGAAGGTTTCGTCATAGTCAATACCTTGCCTTTGACGATATCCTTTTGCCACAAGGCTTGCCTTAAAGGTCTCTACCTTTCCATCTACTCCAATCTTCTTCTTGAAGATCCATTTGCACCCAATGGGTACAATACCCTCAGATGCATCAACTTGGTTCCAAACTTGGTTGGAGTACATGCAATCCATCTCATAATTCATGGCCTCTTGCCATTTCCTGGAGTCTATGCTCATAATAGTGTCCTCGTAGGTTTGAGGATCAATATCCTCGTAGTCTTGTCCCTTGATATGTCCCACATATCTTTCAGGAGGGATAGGAACTCTACTTGACCTATGCAAATTTGAAATTTGTGTGATAGGTACCTGAACAAATTCTTCTTGCAGAATGGTGCTTGAGCTAGCTTCCCCAACCTCACTCAATTCTATCACACTCCCACTATTTCCACCAAGAATGTGTTCCTTCTCAAGAAACACTGCTCTCTTGGCAACAAAGACCTTTTGGTCCTCAGGGAGATAGAAGTAATACCCACAAGTTTCTTTGGGGTATCCCATGAATATGCACCATTCCAACCTTCACTCCAATTTATCGGGATTGTGTCTCTTAATGTGGGCAAGGCAGCCCCAAATCTTAATAACTTTAAGATCAGACTTCTTCCCTTTCCATATCTCATATGGACTAGACACTACTGTCTTAGTTGGAACTCTGTTAGGAAGGTAAGCTACGGTTTGTAGGGCATATCCCCATAATGACATGGGTAGGTTGGCAAAACTCCTCATGGATCGCACCATATCCAACAATGTGCGATTTCTCCTTTCCGATACACCATTGAGCTGAGGTGTATGAGGAGGAGTCCATTGGGATAGAATCCCATGGTCCTTTAGAAATTGGGTGAACTTTGTACTCAAGTACTCTCCTCCTCGATATGAACGAAGAATCTTGATACTCTTTCCACTCTGATTTTCTACTTCATTCTTATATTCTTTGAATTTTTCAAAAAGCCTCAGACTTGTACTTCATTAAGTACACATCTTCGTACCTTGAGAAGTCATCAGTGAATGTAGTGAAGTAAGAATATCCTCCTCTGGCTTGTATGGACATAGGTCCACATACATCAATGTGTATGAGTTCTAGTAACTCAGAAGCTCTCTCTCTAGTTCCACTAAATGAAGAGTTGGTCAATTTTCCTTGAAGGCAAAATTCACAGGTTGCATATGATTCATAATCAAATGGGTCTAAATATCCATCCTTTAACAACCTTTGAACTCTACCCTCATGGATATGACCTAGCCTACAATGCCATAAGTAAGCCTTGTTCACCTCATCTCTCTTTCTTTTAGACGTACTAACATTCATGACATGTGAAGCAACATCTAATGTAAACAAACCATTGAACAATGTTCCTTTACTAATGATCTCATCATCCAAAATTAGTGAACAACCATTGTTCTCAAAAACAAACTTATATCCATTTTTAGTTAAACATGAAATGGAAATGATGTTTTTGATGATAGTAGGAACAAAGTAACATTTATCAAACACAAGTGTGGCTCCACGAGGTAGTAGCAGATTGACTTCGCCGACAGCAACGGCAGCAACGTTTGCACCATTCCCCATTCTTAAGTCAACCTCACCCTTTGCCAGTCTCCTACACTTTGTCAGAACCTGCAGCGAATTGCAAATATGAGATGCACATGTAGTATCTAATACCCATGCATTATCATAATTTTATGACAAATGGAGATAATTAATGAATATACTTGAAGCTTCTCTAAGCTTCTACTTTGCCTTTTCTGCAAGGTATTCCTTGCAGTTCCTCTTCCAATGCCCATCCTCGCCACAGTGGAAGCACTTTCCTTTGTCCTTGGCCGGGTCTTTCTTAGCAACCTTTGACTTGCCCACTTTGTTGCCTTTGCTTTTGCCCTTCTTAAGGGTCTTCCGTGCCTTCCTCTTCTTGTGTATCTCATCAACATGGAGAACTTGCTTCTCCTCCTTAATGGAACCCTCAGCTTCCCTCAACATATTAAGGAGCTCAGGTAGGGTTGCCACTATCTTATTCATATTGAAATTCATAATGATCTGTGAAAAGGAATCTGGAAGGGATTGAAGTATTAGATCCATGCACAAGTCATCCTCGAGGACAAGTCCTAGACCTGTGATCTTCTCGATCCACTCAATCATCTTTAGGACATGGTTCTGAACCGATGCCCCTTCTGTCATCCTCATCCTAAACAGACTCTTTGATATCTCGTATCTTTGAGTCTGTCCTTGCTCCTCAAAAAAGGTGCGGAGATGCAGCATGATGGATTGAGCATCCATCTTTTCATGCTGTCTTTGCAGCTCGAGAGTCATAGAGGGTAGCAAATAACATTGAGCAAGAACCGAGTCCTCTTTATATTTCTTATAGTGAGAAATGACTTCCTCACTAGTCCCTTCCACTGGCTCGTCCACAATCTCATCGAGGACATATGCAATTTTCTCCGTTGTAAGAACAATTCTTAGGTTTCGAAGCCAATCAGCGTAGTTAGGACCAGTGAGATGATTGACATCTAATATTCTATGCAGTGGGTTTGCAAGCGACATTTTTCTGAAAAATAAAGATGTAGCAGAAATTAGCAACATGCATGATGATCAGTCCATCCCCATATAATTTTATTTAATTATATAAAATTTTGATGATTAACAAAACTCTAACAATTATTTTCTAGCAAGTTTTTATGAAGTTCATCTAGAAGGAATAAATCGAGCCTAATCTGTAAGTAATTCTTACACTGTATCATTTAAAGGTCAGAGCATGCATTTCCTCTAAGTCCATATCGATTTCCTTTATGGCATAACGATTTCATAAGAAAAAGAACGATTCTATCGCTATAATGATTTCGGTCTCACAACAACTCGTTAAGTGAAACAACGATTTCGGTCTCACAACGATTCGTTTAGTGAAACAACGATTTCGGTCTCACAATGATTTGTTAAGTGAAACAACGATTTCAGTCTCACAACGATTTGTTAAGTGATACAACGATTTCGGTCTCACAACGATTTCGTAAGTGTAACATCAGTTTCGGTCTCACAACGATTTCGTAAATGTAACATCGATTTCGGTCTCACAACGATTTCATAAGTGTAACATCGATTTCGGTTTCACAACGATTTTGTAAGTGTAACAACGATTTCGCTCTCATATCGATTTCGTAAGTGAAACAACGATTTCGGTTTCGCATCGATTTCATAAGTAAAACAACGATTCGGTCATCGGTTTCTTAAGAGAAACAACGATTTGATTGTTGTAATGATTTGATAAGTAAAAACAACGATTTGATTGTTATAACGATTCAATAAGTGAAAACATCGATTTGCTTATATCTGTACAACGATTTGCTTGTACAACGATTTGCTTTCTCTTGTACAACAATTTGCTTATGCTTGTACAATGATTTGCTTATATCTGTCTAACAATTTTCTTGTACAACGATTTGCTTTCTCTTGTACAACGATTTGCTTATGCTTGTACAATGATTTGCTTATATCTGTACAACAATTTGCTTTCTCTTGTATAATGATTTGCTTATATCTGTACAACGATTTGCTTGTACATCGATTTGTTTATCTTTGAACAACGATTTGCTTAAACAATGATTTATTCATCTTTCAACAACGATTTGTTTATGTTTGAACAACGATTTGAGAAAACAATGATGTGTTTATGATTGAAGAACGATTTGCTCAAACAACGATTTGTTTATGTTTGAACAACGATTTCCCTATATTTGTATAACGATTTGCATAAACAACAATTTCATAAGTTGAACAACTATTTCATTGTCATAACGACTTCATGGATTACATCGATTCCACACATGATATTCAAATATATTTTTAAATATTGTGAAAGTCAAAGTCTTCCCGCGTGCATCACTAATATCCCTGCATTTATTGTGACTGTACACATCATCTGCATGTCGCATGTGTGAATGTTTTCTACACCCATGATACAATAGCAAATACTTTATTTGGTGATAGAATGGCATTTCGATTTTGGTGTACGTTCTTACTGCATGGTTTCTAACATTGACTGACAAGCATAGAGACAGTCTAGCTGTCTACAGTTTGGCATTTATTGTGTGCAGGTCTTTGTGAGTACTAAATCTTACAACGTTGGAAAACTAGAAGCTGAAGAATATCTAGATGAATCTTCTCTTTGCGTGCATGGCTCCAGAGCATTAAATGGTTGCAAGCTTACCTGTCACAGACCTCTGACCATGCTATCTAACGTGTCTCTATCATAGAGACAACAACCATTTCAACGGCTATATTTTTCAAGAGAAGATATATAGAAGACTGATGTCTCCATGAAGAACAACTTTGGCACCTTAGAGCTTTCAGAGAACCAACCTTCAACTTGCGAGCATCGGAAACAAGAGCCCCAAAGTTTCACTCCATAATCTTCTGTAGCTCTTAGCTCTCCGTGTTCATTTGCTTAGCTTTTGGAGAGCCTTTGTAGCTCTGAGTGTTTTCATCTAGTGAAAATCCTTCTCTCTCAGACATTGCCTCGGATCAATCTTTTGTTGTAAGCTTCGTCTAGGGGCCACTTGCTTTTATTCACATCTGTTGTGAAGTTCCTCTTCGGGTTGTGAAGAGAAGACCTATTGGAAAGAGGTGGCTGGTATTCCCTTCGTTAAGGAAGGAAGACCTGTGTAACATGGTGGTTTTTGTACCTCTTCTGGGTTAGAAGAGAAGGCCAACTGCGGCTGGATGTGTAAGGGTCCTTAAGGGGGACAGTACCCTTGGTTAGTGAAATCCCAAGTTGTTGCTTGGGGACTGGACATAGGACTCCTTGGGATAGGAGGTCCGAACCAGGATAAAATCCTCTGTGTCATGTGATTGTTTATTTGCTAGCTTATCTTTTTTCATCACTAACACTAACTATCGATCTTAGTATTTTTTTGTCAAAGCATTTTTGTTGACAGGTTTTTATCTAAACGAATTTTTAAAATCCCATTCACCGCCCCCCCTCTGGGAATGCTAGCTGGGCAATAAGTGGTATCAATGCCAAGTCTCTTCGACAAAGAAGATCTCATGATCTGAAGAGCAAAGATAAATGGCAGCTCAATGGTATGCAGAAGGTCAGTCAGTCAACCGACCCCCTCTATTTGATGGTGAGGACTACAACTATTGGAAGACAAGAATGGAGTTCTTTCTCCAGGGTCTCGATTTTCAACTGTGGTCCATCATAGAAGGAGACTTAGTTGTTCTCAACAATAGAGAAAATTGGACAGATGATGATAAGAAGAAGATATCGTTAAACTACAAAGCAAAGTGTCACGCCCCGATATTTAGCAGTAGAATAAATACCGGAAGACGTGAACGATACAAATAGACGTATCACAGTTGAATAGCGCAGAGTCACAATTAAACATAACAACACATTTGAGACCATAATATTGTCATCCAAAGTACTCTTTATTCCATTTCAATTCACTAGTTACAACCTTACATAAGAAGAACCAACTAAAAAGGGTTCATTATTCAAATGAAAATATTTCTCTAATACATAGTCTATTCAAATATCTATTCCTAAACTATCAACTCCTCATATGGCGGTTGCTCATCACTCTTGCCCTAACCCATCAGTCTCCTCTGGTTCCTCATCACTACCTGAAAAGGGCAGGATGATAGGGGTGAGCGAACTAGCTCAGTAGGATTTACATCTCAATATTGTGTGGGCACTAGTATACATGATTAACATTTTAAATAGGCAAGATATGAACATGTATATGATGACAATGCATGCAATACTAATAGATTGAATAGCAGAGTAGAACGGATATCATATCAGATCAATGTCGAGTTGCATATACAATGGACAGATATTTCAAGAGTAGAATCGTATCAAGTGAATTGGCCATATTCACAGATATCACGTATTCACGTGATCAGACTTATCATATCAAACTTATCATATCATATCATATCAAACGAAGGCACATTCACACAAATCTTGCATATAGTATCAGTGCCATGCCACGCACCACAAGTCCATACTCCCGCGGTTAATAAGTACGTTGGGGCGCTCGTCCCCAGGACCAGACAGGGCCCCTATTGCACAGGCATTAGTCAAATGGACCGAAGTCCCATATTGTGCCGAACAACATATTCATATTATGGCCACAGAGTTTCAATGACAAGCTCATAGTAAGAAAGACATGATCATTCATAGAGTCAAGTTATGACAAAAGCTCAAGAGAACAAAAGGGCAGTATAACGACGTATCTTATGTTTCATAATTCATTAATGTCTTGACATGAGGATGACTAATGACAGATCGTATGCAGAACATGTGCTCTCTACCTCCAGGGTACTTCATGGTACAACCAGCTTGGCCTCTATGTGGGAATCCATAGAGAGTGAAGACTTACGGAGGTCTTAAGGAAAAGATCGCTAGTCTTGCCGATTCGAAATGACCGATAGAGAGCTCTCAATTCCCCAAGAAGGGTGTGCCTATTCGTGCAAAGGTGTAAGTGACGTGTCACGGATCTTTCCTAACATGTATGCAATTCACAAATAATTAATTGAACAATGGAAAACATATAGCTATTGAAACTCATATGCAAATCATGATATTAACTCCACTAACAAGTCCATACTAACATGTATTCATCCCCACATTCATATCATTTTCTTATCAGATCAATTGACAATAAGTAAGATCACAAGATAATCCAATGAACATAAGGTCAATCACAATTACACATTAGAATCATATTCATATCATTACCATTTTTCAATGGGTTGATTTCTTTTACGTCCATGCATACTATATAACATCATGCACATGCTAGTAGACATCATGTAATGATCAGACCCAGGACATGCAATTTTTTTGCAAGAGTAGTGTCGACACACCCCCTACTGGTGTCGACCCAATGCTTCAAACACACGGCCAAATGATGATGAAATGGTCAAGTACTGACGACACAGAATCAAGTAGTGTCGACACAATGCTTCAAACACAAGGCGAAATGATGAAGAAATGGTCAAGTGGTATCGACACAGAATCAAGTAGTGTCAACACTAGACCCAGCTCCCAGAGAACCCAGTCAACCGGTCTGTATAGGGTGTCGACACAGGATCAAGTAGTGTTGACACAGGATCAAGTAGTGTCGACATAGGATCAAGTAGTGTCGACACAGGATCAAGTAGTGTCGACACAGGATCAAGTAGTGTCGACACAGGATCAAGTAGTGTCGACACTAGAGACCCTTCCCAGAAATCCTTTGTGCTAGTTTGGGGCAGTGTGTCGACATACCCCATGGGCAGGTCGACACACTCCGGGAACTTTTCCACCATTAGTCACATCTGGACAAGTGGCACTCTAGGGATCTTGTGAATCGGCCTTGGATCATGTGCCCACGCACCCCTAGAGTACTTTTGGCCATGTTGGGCTAAAAATTTCCCCAATCCTTGTACTCCAAAGGGTATCCCATGAAAAGATCAATTAGAAATCTCCAGAAATATTTGAGGAACATAAAAGTCATGTGTAACCCGAAAACACATCTCATGCACCGATTTACTTACCATGCTTATATCTCTCTAACGAAAGACATTTAGACAAAATGTTAAACATAAAGGATGACCATAACAACTAGTGGAATAACGTTTATGTTGGGAACATGACCTAAATCGGTCTTTAATCTCATGAAAAATAGGAAGAACATAAAGCTAAGTGAAGCCCGAAATCGCAGTATCATGTAGCGACTCTCTTACCATGCTTATAACTCTCTAACTAAAAATCTTTTAGACAAAATGTCCAACATAAAAGATGATCGTAACTACAAGTAGAAGAACTTTGATGTTGGGTATTTAGTCTAATTAGGTCTTGAATCATGTTCATGATAAGAAGAATGGAGAAAGCTCTAACTGTGCTCGACTTAGGGAAAACTACTAATACACAATGTATACTCAATGAAAATTAGTCAAATCAATTGCAAATGAACCTAGACTCGAAGATATATATGATGGTGTTGGTTTTCTTTACTCTTGGCCCGAGAACACCTACCTTTATGAAGATCTAAGACCAGTCGACGTTTTGGACGCAGCAGAGGATGAAGAGGGATGAAACTCTGGTTCCCAGCCTTTCTCCTCCTCCTCTGAAGCCCTAGCCCGCCTCCAAACGACCTCAACTCATTGCCAAACCTTCCCCAAGAGTTTAATGATGAGTTCTTATAGTTTTAGGGTTCTATTTCATGTCCTAATGGGACTAGGAAAGGGGCTGCGAATTCTGCTTGGCCCTTCCATGTTTTGGGTTTCTCCCTCCCAATTAGAGTGGCAAAAGGTTTAGGAAACCACCTCTTAGTGTTGGGTCCGGTTTTGGCTTACCTTGCATGACTAATTACCCTAATTTTAACCCTAAATTGCCCTGCCTAATTACTGCATAATTACATACATGAATTTCTGGGTATTTTCTTGTCCCAATTTTTATCCTTGGGCCAAATGTGCTCTGTTGGCCCAATCTTGTTAATGGGTTATGAATACATGATGTTGTAATTCTCTCCAACATGTTTATTTAATTTATGGTCGGGTTATTTTTCCACGTTAACAATTTTCCAACTTAGTTTCCTAATTCGAGTAACTTGGTCACGTGTGACATATACTCGGCCAATCAGTTTTTTCATTGCATGAATTCCTTCCTGGAATGCTTAAGGATAATATTTGGGGTTGGTTTATAATTTTTACAGAATTTTTCGATGTGTTTTCTCACGTACGATAGTGGTACGTAAGTTCTATCATTCCGATAATACGGAAGTTATTTATTGACTATTTTCATACTTGAATTTGTTCATGGGTCATAAGTTGTCCATTGGTCCAATTTATTTTATGGACTATCCCCATGTTTGGAGTCCAACCATTATTTTAATTTGGTTCATGATCATATTTTATACACATGATAATGGATTTTCCAACTTATTTCTTAATTACGATAATAAGTCACAATAACTCTTAAACATACCCCAAATGACTTTTATTGACCAAAATTTCTTTATGGATCATTAGAGGATATTATTTGAAGTCCATCTATGATTTTTTATTTAATTTTCTTACTCATCTAAGTATGTGTGATAATGATTTCTTGACTTACTCCCTTATTACGATACTCAGTCGCAAAATGCCTTAAACTTGGACCATCCGATTTTCCTTTCCACGAATTTCTCTGTGGGTCATTAGGGAGTATTATTTATAGTTAAACTATGGTTTTTATGAAATTTTCTAATGGGTTTTTGTATGTATGATAATGACACATGTATTTTTTTGCTATTTCACAAATATTGAATTTATCATTCGATTTATTTCTATTTTTCCAATTACTGAATTTTCGGGGTGTTACACAAAGAGTATATTGTGTTGTGCGCTGAGCAAGAAAAAATTTAATAGGATCTTAGCATGCAAATCAGCAATGGAAATGTGCGAGAAACTCAGAATCACATATGAGGGAACAGAGAAAGTCAAAGAAACAAGGAGAGATATCTTGGTAGCTGAGTATGAGAGATTTCAAATGCAACCAGTTGAATCAATCACACAAATGTATAACAAATTCACAGATATTACAAATGGATTGGCTGGGCTTGGAAGAAATATGACATGGGAGATATGGTAAGGAAATATTGAGATCCCTACCAGCCTCGTGGACTTCTAAAGTAACAGCCATAGAAGAAGCAAATGACTTGAAAATGATATCTCTTAAAAAGCTCATTGGGTCACTAATGGCCCATGAGATAAACATGGAAAGGCTTGGGGAGTCCTCCAGTAGAAAGAAACACAGCAATGCTCTCAAGGCTGCAGAAGACACATCTGGTGATGAATCAGATGGTGATAAAAACACTGGAAGCAGTGAAGATGAGGAAGCATTCCTATCCAGAAGATTACAGCGCATATTGACCAAGAAGAAATACCAATCTGGAAGAAGATATTTCAAGAAAGGAAAAGACTTCAAGAACCCGAAGTTAAGGATTCAAAGAAAGCTGAACCCATATACTCTGAATGTAAGAAACTTGGACATATTAAGGCTGAATGTCCAAAACTAAAGAAGGCGGAGTTCAGAAAGAAGGACAGCTCGAAGAAATTCAAAAGGTACACAAAGAAAGCCATGGAAGCTACATGGAGCAACGACAACGACTCAGATAGTGAGTCAAGCTCCAGTAAAGAAGAAGAAGAAAAGGCCAACCTGACCTTCATGGCAAACTTAGAGGAAAAGGTAACTTCTGACTCATCCTTTAATTCATGCAATGATTCAGATTCAGATAGTTTAGAAGATGAATTTAATGAATTATATAGTAAATATAAAGATGTGTGCAAATTATTAAAAACCACCAAGAAAGTCATGCATACTTAGAAGTAACAAACTCATATCTAAAATCTGAAACCGAGCAGTTAGAAAAACAAATCTCCGAACTGAAAAAGAGAAATGAATTGTTATGTGAAAACCTAAAAACTAAAAATGAACAAATAACAAATTTGGAAAACAAGAAACTTTAAATGAACTGAAAAAGGAAGTTGACACACTAACTAAGGAAAATGAATATTTAACTAATACAATTGAAAAGTTTACAAATGGTAAATCAACTTTAATACTAAAAGGAGCTAGAAGATCAGGTAAGAGGAAGCATGGCTTAGGATATACTCCACCAGATAATGAAGAAACAATAGTCCATCCTAAAATCTATCCAACGCCAAAATTTGTAGCTAAACAAAATACTGAATATAAATCTAACTTTAAGTACATCCCAATTGAAAAAGTAAGTAGAATATCTTGCTATAGTCATTGTAATAAATTAGGACATACCAGAACAACCTGTACGACAAAACACCTAAAATGGATCCCTAAAAGAAAAGCTAATGAAACTAACCATCAAGGACCCAAAAAAACTTGGGTACCTAAATCTTAGTGTTTTCATTACATAGAAGGCTTAGAGCATCGAAGTGGTACCTGAACAGTGGGTGCTCAAGGCACATGACAGGCAACATAAAGCTATTGTCGCACGTCAAAGATGAAGAAGGCACAGTGACTTACGGTGACAATGGAAAGGGTACGGTGATCAGCTGTGGTCCGATTGAAACTCAAGGCAGAATTCTTATAGAAGATGTGTTATGCGTTAAAGGTCTCAAACACAATTTGATAAGTATCAGCCAGCTGTGTGACAAGGGTCACCAGATCAGGTTTCAATAGTTAAAGTGTGTAATTATGAAAGATGGTATAATAGTGATCGAAGCCTGCAGAGAAAAGAATCTATATGTTCTTCATCTAGAAGAGTTGAAGGATCAGGATGTATGCCTTGCAGCAAATAAAGATCAATCAGCTGAACTATGGCACAGGAGATTGGGTCACTTCAGTTTGGATGGAATTAGAAAATTGATCAAGCGAAATCTGGTGGAAGGCTTGCCCAAAATAAGCTCAAGAATAGGTGTATGTGAACCTTGTGCAAAAGGGAAGCATGCAAAGACATCTTTCAAATCAAAGACAGTAGTAACCACCTCCAAACCATTAAAGCTACTACATATGGATTTATTTGGGCCGATGAGAACCACCAGCCTTGGAGGAAGGAATTTTGGATTTGTAATAGTTGATGATTATTCAAGATTTACATGGGTATCATTTTTGGAGCATAAAGATGACACTTTTGACAGCTTTGTTATGTTCAGTAAGAAAGTTCAGAAGGACAAGAAGTTCAGCATAATTAGTTTTCGATCATATCATGGAGGAGAGTTCCAAAATGATAAATTTGCAGAATTTTGTGATGATCAAGAAATTGAGCATAACTTCTTAGCACCAAAGACACCACAGCAAAATGGAGTAGCTGAGAGGAAGAATAGAACATTATTAGATATGTCCAGAACCATGTTATCAGAATACAATCTTCCTAGATATTTTTGGGCTGAAGCAATCAACACAGCATGTTACATAATAAATAGATTGATGATCAGGCCAATCCTGAAGAAGATAGCATATGAACTTTACAAGAAAAAGAAGCCCAAGATCAGTCACTTCAGGGTGTTCGGATGCCCTTGCTTCATCCACAATAATGGTAAGAGAGATATTGGTAAGTTAGATTGTAAATCTGATGAAGGAATATTCATGGGGTATGCTTCTAAACCTAAGGGTTATAGAGTCTTTAATAAATAATGTTTATTAATTGAGCAAACTGTCCATGTTATTTTTGATGAATCTAATCCTTCCTTGAGAAAGGAAGTAGATAGTGATGATGAAAATGCAGAAAAATTACCCAAGAAACTAAGGGATACATCTATCAAGGATAATGAAGATCCACCCTTGGAAGAATTGCAACAGAAAGAAATATCTCATAATGATCTTCCAATGGAATGGAGACACAAGAAGGATCATCCAAGAGACAACATCATTGGAGATCCATCTGTTGGGGTAAGAACAAGAGGTAATGTCATTCCCTGTGATTATTTAGCTTTTGTATCTCAAATCGAGCCTAAGACAGTCAATGAAGCACTGTCTGATGAATCTTGGATTATAGCCATGCAAGATGAACTTAATCAGTTCAAGAGAAACCAAGTTTGGTCCCTTGTTCCGAGACGATCAGATCATCCTGTGATTGGCACCAAATGGGTGTTCAGGAACAAATTGGATGAAGCTGGTGTTATCACTAGAAACAAGGCTAGACTGGTTGCTCAAGACTATTCCCAATAGGAAGGCATATATTTCGATGAAACCTATGCACCAATGGCTAGACTAGAGGCAATTCGGATTTTACTTGCTTATGCATCTACATTAGATTTAAAACTTTTTTAAATGGATGTAAGATCGGCATTTTTAAATGGATACAAAAGGAGGAAGTCTATGTAGAACAACCTCCTGGTTTTGATGATGTAGATTTTCCAAATCACGTTTTCAAATTGCATAAGGCTCTGTATGGTTTAAAACAAGCACATAGAGGATGGTATGAAAGGCTTAGTGCATTTTTATTAAACCATGGTTTTATCAGAGGACAAGTAGATAGCACTTTATTTATTAAGTCAAAAGTCAAAAATATATTACTTGTGCAAATCTATGTGGATGATATAATATTCGGATCTACTGATGAATCTTTGTGCAATTACTTTGAAAAGCTTATGTAGGGAGAATTCGAAATGAGCATGATGGGGGAACTCAATTATTTTCTTAGACTTCAAATCAAGTAAGGCAAAGAAGGCACACACATCTGCCAAGCGAAATACACCAAGGAATTATTAAAGAAATTTAGATTCGACAATGCAAAGCTACTGTCCACACCAATGAGCACATCTACAATGTTAGATAGTGATAAAGATGGTAAGAAAGTAGATCAAAAACTTTACAGAGGTATGATAGGATCATTACTTTACTTAACTGCTAGTCGACCTGATATTCTATTTAGTGTATGCATGTGTGCAAGATATCAGGCTGATCCTAAAGAATCTCATTTAATTTCTGTTAAAAGGATTTTTAGATATCTAGCTAGAACTCATGATCTAGGTTTATGGTATCCAAAATCATGTGAAACTAGTTTAGTAGGATATTCTGATGATGACTATGCTGGATGGCAAGGTTGATAGAAAAAGCACCAATGGAAGTTGTCAATTTCTTGCAGGATGATTGATTTCATGGTCCTCAAAGAAACAAAATTCAGTATCACTATCAACAGCTGAAGCTGAGTACGTAGCTGCTGGAAGCTGTTGCACTCAACTACTATGGATAAAATAATAACTTGAGGATTATGGACTGCACATCAAGACCATTCCATTGTTGTGCGACAACACCAGTGCAATAAATTTCACCAAAAATCCAGTCAGCACTCCAGAACGAAGCATATAGAGGTTAGATATCATTTCATTAGAGATCATATAGCAAATGGGAATAAAAATATTTCTTTTATAGATACCTTAAATCAGTTAGCAGATATCTTTACAAAAGCCTTACCTAAAGAGAGATTTACATCTCTTAGAAAGGAATTAGGCATGTAAAATTTGTAATAGATTTCCTACACGTAACTGAAATAATAACAGTTTCAGAATAATGCTTATTCTTCCCTGGAATTAAGGAAATCCTTTAATTGCTTGCGTCATAAATTGCTTTGACGGTTCTTTATTTCAAAAGACCTTATCTATTGCAAAATCGTTCTCTTTTGTCGTTTCCGCATTATTGCGGTGTCCTTTCAAAAGCAACTTTAACTTTCACTTTTAATCCTATATCTATGCCATGCGATTCCACCTTTCTCTCTCATCTCTTTCGACTTGCTTGGAACGATCAACGCTATCAATTTCGGCATCCTCTCTGTGTGATTTCGAAAGAATCCCTCTGTTCGCGCCAAATCTCTTGAGGGCTTCTATCTAATCCTTCCCACGATCCTCCAGAACCTTTCTGTGTTTAAATCCTGGCGGTTTCTAGGGTCTCCGGACTGTTGGTGCCTACGGTGTTGCGTTCCTCACAGTAGAGCAGTAGTAGGAACGGTTTGCAATGGTGAAGACGAAGTTCTATGGTAACAAGGCAGTGGATGTGGCTGATTTGAAGAAGAACGGGATGCACAGTGTGTGGTAGCAGCAATGCAGAGGATGAAGTGGGACAAAGATGGTGACTATTTCAGAGGCAAGCTATCCAGATTTGGTGAAGGCTTTCTAACTATTGAAATCAGAAGCGGACGAGTCCCTGACCTCCACAGTCAAAGGTATTCCTATCCACATCAATATATGATCTATTGGAGAGTCTGTTTTGAGTGTCTACCAGAGTGGTCGCAGTGGGGTAGACAGTGTCAACATTCATGTCAAGGGACTGGGGATTATTGGTATTGATATAAGTTGAAGGATGGTAAAATCATATAAATCATCTGAATGCTTTCAATAGGATTCTTCAGTTCAAAGTTTGCCAGATCCTAGTGCCCAGAAGTGCTACTTTTTCCACTTGCCTGAAGGTAGATTCAGACATGATGTTCTGGGCGTTTCAGAACCAAGATATCAATATGGCAGAGGTGATTATTGAAAGAATGAAGTTCGCAACTGCGATGATATGGGACAAGAAGAACAAGCTCAACGTATCCCTTCCCTATGCTCACCTGCTGACAAGAATTTTCCATCATTTCAACATAGACCTGAGCCGTGAAGTTTCAGAGAAGATAGGCCAAGCCATCAGAAGTAGAAATATGAAAAAGAGTGGTTTTTCTCTTGTTGCCAGAGTTTGGACAAAGACTTCAGTCGTTGAAGGTGAGTCCATTATTGGAGAAGCTTAAGAAGTTCCTGTTACAGAAGCAGATGTAGAGGCAGAAGTGAGGGTTGAAGACCCTGTCGCAGAAGCTCCAGCAGCCCCAGCAGTCCTAAAAAAGGCAGTAGCAGCAGTCAGGCCAGAAGAAGAACCAGTGGCTAGTCCAAGAAGAATTGAAGAAATTCCTCCATAACACATTGAGCCCGTTGGGCAATCATCAGAGGTTGATACCCCCACGACAGTTATTACATCTATTCTTCATTAAGTATTGGATATTGTCGCCAGCTTTCAGGGGGAGCAAGAAGAAGTTGTTCCGGAAGTTGTGGCACCAGGCCACAGTGATGTTCAGGTAGAGGATGCTCCTGCTCAGGGGGAACATGTGGCTGAAATGGCAGCAGATGTTCATGGGGAGCCTACGGCTAGCTCCCATGTTGATCAGTTTTAAGAAGGTGTTATGGAGAGCACCTCGGATGAAGGTGAAGTTTCTGTTGATAATGTGGAGCCAGTTGTTGGCACCAGTGATAAAGGCAAAGGTGTAGCCACTGAAGTTCCATTATGTACTAATAAGGCACACCGATGGTCAAAGAATAAGAAGCTCAGAGTGAACCTGAAGCCAGTGATTGAGAGATTAGATTCACAAGGGAAATTTTTTTGCTCTGTGCAGTCAGATATCACATCCCTTTTTATGAGCCAGAGCTCTATAGTCAACAAGGTAAGTATGGTAAAATTAGCAATGAGGTGGATGAAAACTGAGTTAGGAAGTATGAAAACATTAGTGACAGATCTTTCAGATGAGGTGAGGGCACATTTAGCTTCCACTGCCCCACCTGCTCCCACTCATGCAGTTCTAGAATCTTCAGGGCCGTCAGGGCCAGTTTCAGTAGAAGAAGTTCAGCCACCAGGGCCAAGGAATGAAGAAGAAATCCAGCCATCAGGGACAAGTAATGCAGAAGAAGAAGTCCGGCCATCAGGGCCAATTGGTGTTGAGGACTCAGGGCCATCAGGGCCAAAGGTTGTTGAGGAATCAAGTCAAGATCAGCCAGCACAGCTTGCATCTGGGCCACCAGGGCCATCGGTTGAGCAGGCAGAGCCTCCAAGGCCAGTTGTGGATGAGTCAGAGCCATCCAGGCCAGTGGAATCTCTGGATGAGCATGGAAGAGTTGAAGCACCTGTAGAAGAGGCTATGCCCCCAGAGCCCCCTATTTCTCCTCTTCAAACTCCAGCCCCTCCTTCTCCACCTTCATCTACCACTGCTCCTCCAGCTCCTGCCACCTTTAAACAACCTCTTCCAAAAATCATTTCCTCACCTACACGATTTCCTACCACAACCTCCTCTTCTCATGTTTCCTCCACATTCATTCCTCCTCCTCCTTCTGAGGCACCTCCAGCATCCTCCTTAGCTGGAGCCTCATCTTCTGATCCTTCATCAGCTGGACCATCTGTACCACCTCCCTCTACTTCTTATTCTTTCCTTCATCATCCTACTCCTCCCTCCTTTGTTACCATCATTCTAGAGGGTGCCCAACTTGAAGGTCCCTTTATCCAGGACATCAAAGATGAGTTTGAAGTAGCCATACTTCGCTCAGTCCTGTCAGTTGGCACTCACATTCATAGGACAGGCTCTTCCAGCCATGTTCCTAAAAAGAGAAAAAATATCTCCAACCTTGCTATTTCTTCTGAGCCTCGTTTTCCACCTCTTTGGTTTTCTCTCACTGTTGAAAATCGAAGACGGTCTATCTATTGTGAATTCCTCCAGAAATGCACATTTGCCACGATTTTTGGCCTTCCTCACCTACATCTCACCGCCCACCTAAATGTTGTTCTCCCTCTCTCTTCTCTTTTAAAAGTTGAACAGTCAAAATTTTTCTCTATGACAGAGGCTAAAAATGTAGATCAGTGGGCTCAGGGCCATCAGTCTTTATACAGGCAATTCATATCTGCCAGCTCTACTCGATTCCCACCCAAGGATCACCCACTCACTCTCTCTGAGTGGATTGTTATTCATCACAATAATACTTGGGGTCCATTTATTCAGAAGGAGATCAAGCTTATCCGCTAGTTCTAGATGTTTAACGATTACATCTATCTCAATAATCTGCCCGAAGTTCAGCTTGGCCAGTTCCGGCAAGCTATTTCTCTTCATGGTTCGGATGCTACTCATTCCACCTCCATTATAGTGGATTTTGCCATATTGGAGATACCAGATGTTGTGTTCCTGCCTCCACTTCATTCCTTAGTCATGGAATCTACAGTAGGCCTTCCTATTTTTGAAAGATTTGCTAGGGTCATGGGGCACATTTCAGTGTAGAAAGGAAATTCCCTTGCATTCCACCGATTCATCTACCGGGAATATTACCAGGGCTACATCAAGTCTGATGTTCTTGCCCCTCTATCTCCAACAGAGTGGGATAGACATTACCCTCTCACTGCTCCAGTAGCTTCTTGATTCAATGCTTCTAGGCAGATCAAATTAACCCTCTATCTGCTGCCAAATTATAGATATTAACTCCATTCATCTTGTTCGAGACCCATTTGATATGTGGGTTGAGAGATACAAAGTATATATTATAATGAAAAGGAACTGAAGCGCCAGCAAATCTTCTACCCCATTTCCATTGATCAGTTCCTCCAACATCCTAGCTTTTGTACTTCCAGCACCTATAAAATGTCTCTTGGCAAGGATGAGTATAGAAATTTCGTGGAAGCTCAGAGGCAACTGCACATCCAAAGGATGGCTGCTATTAAGGGACCTGAAAGATGTGCGGAATTATCCAATATGGTAATCTAGAAGGGGGGTTTGAATAGATTACTATCTATTAGATATATTATGACCTTCCTTTTTATGGAAACACAGACTTTTGAATTTCAAAATAGTTTAAATCAAACTAAAATGTGTGTTAATTGTAAGTAGATAAAGTAGCAATTATCTAGCGTGTGAAAGATTAACGTGCCTACCAAACATCTAGCGTGAACGTTCAAACCACAGATAGGATGATTTAAGGTGGTTCGGAGTACACAACTTGTGTATCCTACGTCCACCGTCCCCACACACACGTAGAAAGAGACTGCTATCAGCAAGTTCACTCAATACAAACACAACACACTCACGTCGTCTGATGTAAACCACGATCAGAACAACATGACAAACGTGAATCAAGCAAACGGACGCTTGACTCAACAACACACACACACGAGATATGAAAAACAGAGATAAAGAAGAGTTCAGAGTTGAGATTTCAAATCCTGATGTGGAACTCTTCAGATGTCATCGCGATGTGCTTCAAGCTTCGTCTTGACAGGTATCAGTTGAGGAGAAGCTTGACGAGGGCCAATCTGGCTTCACCGTCCCAAGAGGATGTCTCTTTGTATGCGGCTGACAAGTTGATGCAGAGCAGCAGAAAGATCTTTCTCTCTTGAAACTTTGCTAGGGTTTTGTGTGGTGGGCTGCTTCTGTACAAAAATAACTCTAAAGAGTTCCTTTTATATGGGTGTTTTAAGTATGGAGAGTCGTGACAATTGGAAACACCCAATTCGAAACGTATGGAGATCTCGTATTGAGATTTTCTCTTGTCTGTCGCGACAGTAAGAAATGCATTTATCGACAGATGTAAACAGACTTGCAAAAGGCAGAAGGCTGGGCTTTTCGGGAGACAGTTCCCTATGTGGATCTGTCGACAGGCGACTTGAGTCTGTCGACAGGACACCTTTGCAAGGAGCCTGTTTGTTCTGTCTGTGATGATCTCGTCGATAGATCAGTGGGGCTGTCGACAGGTACATCTTTGTTAGTACCTATTAGATCTGTGTGCAGGGCTGCGACAGGCATCTTTGGGGGTTGTCGACAGGTACTGTTTTTAGTGCTATTCTTGATCTTTTTGATCTTGTTTTGGAACATTCTCTTGCATGCAATCTCACCTATATTTAAGAGCATTGTTAGTGAGATAATGTGAACATTTAGATAATCAAATTAAACATGTGTTTCTTGATTAACATTTTCTTGACTTGTCATTCTTATCATGTTTCACACATTCATATCACATGAAATTGTATTGTTCATGAAATGCTCATCGATTGCTCATCATCAAAAAATAAACATCTCAAATATAAATCCATGTATACCCAACATTCTCCCTATTTTTGATGATGACAAAATTTCAATTAATGTACAATTGATGTTTCTCCCCCTTTTGACAACATCCAAAAAGACACGTCATGCACGCATGAATAGAGCAAAGAACTGTGACTTTCATTGAAGTGGCAAGCATTACACACAGTTACAAAATGGAGTGACAACGTGACAAAAGGAATTACAAGGAAGAGAATAACATGACCAAGAAATCAAACTAGTACATTAAGAACAAGACCATGACCATGAACATGACCCAAACACAGTGGACACCTAAACTCTCTAAGCAGCATCATTGCCAGGCGGTGCAGAGGCCTAACGAATCTCATGAATCTCTGTGGAGAGTCTAGTAAGTCTAAGCTGAAGCTGGACTTGAGTATCAGCTAGTGCTTCAATGCTCGTATCAACAGTGTCCCATCATTCACTTAGCTTCTCAAAGCATGTGGTCATCTGGAGCTGTAATTGTGCAACTGGGTAGAGATAAAAGTCTCGGAGAGAGAGGACTCATTAGGCACTTGGTCGCTAGCTGCAACACTATATCATCTCCCTGAGCATCTATGGGATCGGACTGGGATTCTTCAGCATCATCCTCACCGTCATCTCATCATTAACCTCAGCAATTGTCGGTCCCTTACCTTTGAGTTCTCGGACACAACCCCAACAACCAATTTGTAGCCATCCTGTGAGCAGTAGTGAGATCAAAGGAGCTACGAGACTTGAGGTTTGTCATCTCTTCTTTGGAGATTTGGATGCGGATGAACAAAAGAAAATAAGTGATTGGACATGCATAAGGCATAGACCTATTGGAATTGCGAAGGCATATGTGGATGCGAGAGATTAAAAGGAGTGGTAGGTTGACTTGTTCACAGTTAAGAAATGCATGAAAACTGGATTTGTGAATGGTAGTCACAAGTTCCCGACTACCATCCTTGGGGACTATGACTGTGGTAAAGATATGGTGGATGAGAGGATGAAGAGGGGAGAAGGAGTTGGCATTCATTTGCACACGATCTTTAGATGAATCGTATTGCTGCCGAGTGATGAGTGTGTAGTACTCAGATGCCATGGGTGATGTTGCATGATATCAATGCTAGTATTGGAATTTGAGTGCAACGGAGAAATGATTAGGAGTGATCAGAAACGGGGTGCCTTTCACCTTGGTATAAAGATCGGTTGGAGAGTACCGCTTGTGAGAATAGCAGAAGGGAGACCAGCCCTGGGTGTCAAAAAGTGGCTGCAACCCGGGAAACATGTCTTCCAGAGACACAAAATCAATGTATCTGGGCTGCACGAACTTGGTAAAGGTGCCATGAACATTGAGAAGTTGCAGATTTGAGGAATAAGGAGCTCTGGCAGACGATCATCCCGATGCTTCGTTCGGCGCTCGGTGTGAACCCTGGAACCCTCGCCGACTTGGGGAGAACGAGGACCGCGACGGGAACAAGCTTCTTGCTTTGGGGAGCCATCAGAAACAAGGATCTCGAAGTAGAGAGGGATGTGAAAGGTGGAAGGAAACACGAGAAGGAGGAGACACCTGAAGAGGCAGACTCTGCTCTGCACCCTGGAGAAAAAGGGTTTGGTGGAGATGGAAGGAGGAGGGAGTTTTTGGAAGTGGAAAAGGGAGGAAAGGGTCGTGGGGTCCTTTTAAAGAAAGTGGGAAGGGATTTGAAAGGACGGGGACCCACGAAATCCGCCCTAGATGGCCGCCCGTTGGGCTTCCAAAACAAGTCCTGCCGCCGGCTGTCGACAGGTGAACAGTGCCCTGTCGACAGGCACTTGCAGAAAGTGTGCCAGTGAGTATTTTGAAGGATTTTTCAAGGCAATGAGCTTCCAATGTGTATATAAGATGAAAATAGGTAAATACACATTATAAAATGTCATACCCACTAATAATTAGGACATGTCAATTATCGACAATGGTTGTGAAATAATATTCCCAGACTCTCAAGTTGCAGCATAAGGAGTACACTGAACAAAAAGACATAGGAGAATAAAATAGACTGCTTGAATAAAACCATTGCAAAAGAACATATTTCTTAGTATGTGACAGTCAAAAGGTGTATATAAAAAAAATGTCAACATGGGCAATTTTTCATTAACAACAGCTTGGCTTTGAAAAGAAAAAATTGAGGAGGCTACACTCTATTTCTTCTCTTGTGATTTGTATCTAAACAAACAGTAAGAGAGAAAGTGGTAATTAGGATCACTATGACCTTTACGTGAAGATAGACATGGGTAATGCCGGTATCCCCAGTTACTCAGTGGAAGTGACCATCAGACCATTATAGAGATAAGGAGTAAGCCTTTTGACGTGAAGATAGACATTGTGATGCCCATATCCCCGGTTACTCAGCAATACTCATCATTGCTCTGCCTTTATTCCCTTATTGAATTTGATACACTTTGATTTTTGTTGTTTTTTTTTGTGAAATAGGTAGCTTTTCTCCTATTTGATTGTTTGTTTGAAAATCAAGGTCAAAAGTTAGATAAGGCATAAAAGCCAATGCAAGACATAACATTCAATAACCTTTGGACTTAGCACATTACTTAAAAAACATGATATTCCACAAGGGAGTTATTCAAGTGAGTTAGGTTAGACTCATGTATTTTGTTAAATGTACTCAAAATGATGCAACCTAGACTCACAAGAGAATGGTATGTCAAAATCATTGTGATTTGGACAATGTCGTTGATATTATGTGGATATGAAAGATTATAACATAAGTAAGTCACCAATTTGCACCTTAGATACATTAGTGAAGCATGATCATGAAGTATGTTGAGACAGGACAAGCAAAACTCAGCAAGAGGTGCATCTGTCGACAGCCATTGGGTGCCTGTGTACAGATTCGAACAGTGTGAATTAACTGTGTTCAGGTAGGTGGCGTCTGCCGACAGATACAGAGTGGTCTGTCGACAGATTTCAACAGACTGAAGAATTGTGAGTTTGAGATGAGTAATTCTGTTAGGGGCTGTCGACAGCAAGGAGTGGGGTTGTCGACAGGAGCTGTGAGAAGGGTTTTGAAAGCAGATATGAGAGATATCATTTGAGTTCCATGCCAAGGAAGTGAAGCAATGAAAAATGGATAGTTTCCCTTAAAAATCACTCATCTACCTTAACCTAGCTCCCCCATAGTGTGTGCATGTGAAGACTCAACAAGCAAGCAATTCAAGACACATTTGCACAAGTTTAGCAAGCAATTTCACACAAGTTCATAAATAAGGACAGACCATCACAAAAAAATCCATTTGTTTACAAAAATGAATGGGCAAATTGAAAAGAATCCACATACCTAATTCAAAGTAGATGACCCTTATTTGCAACTTGACTATGGATACGTGGCGAGAATGTTTTCTTACGCATAATGATAGTTTCCAAACAACATAACTTGTTCTTCCACAGATCACCATTTGATATACCTCATAGTCGGTGCACACAAAGAACATATACTTCAAAGTTTGGTATGGGCTTCATTGCATTTTGCACAATCCTAATTCTCTTCTCAATGTTGTGAATCTATCCTCAGCCAATGGTTTTGTGAAAATATCAGCTAATTGCTTATCAGTGGGTATGAAGCTGAGCTCCAAGGATTTGTTGGCTACTTCATCTCTCAAGAAGTGGTCTAATCTCAATGTGTTTTGTCCTAGAGTGTTGGACTGGGTTCTTTGAAAGATTGATGGCACTAGTGTTGTCACATAAGATAGGTGTGCATCCAATGTCAATATTGTAGTCAGACAGTTGACTTTTTATCCACAACACTTGAGCCGCACAACTCCCGCAGCAACATACTCTGCCTCTGCAGTGGAGAGTGCAACCGAGTGTTGCTTCTTGGATGCCCACGAAACCATGCAACCACCAAGTAATTGGCAGTACCCACTAGTGCTTTTCCTGTCTATCTTACATCCAGCATAATCAGCATCAGAATATGATATCAAGTCAAAACTACTTCCTCTTCCTGCTGGATACCAAAGACCCCAAAGGCATCCGTACCTGAGAGATATTCTGAATATCTCTTAACTGAACCAATGGCTTTCCTTTGGACTAGATGATATCTAGCGCAAGGGCAAACACTGAATTGTATATCGGGTCTACTTGCAGTAAGATAAAGAGTGAGCCAATCATACCTCGGATTGCTTTTGCATCTACCGGTTTACCTTTCTCATCATTTTCCAATTTTATGCTGTGCTCATGGTGTTGAAGCAGGTTTGGCTTGCTCAAACTGAAAAGCGTTTCAAGAGCTCCTTACATATTTTTCTTGATTAATGAAAAGCCATCTTCATGTTGCTTCACCTACAAACCAAGAAAGAATTGAAGCTCCCCCATTAGACTCATCTCAAATTCGATGTGCATATGTTTGGAAAACTCCTCACACGTGATGGTTAGTGGAACCAAATATAATGTCGTCACATAAACTTGAACAACAATTATGTGATTGCAAACTTTCTTAGTAATAGAGTTTGGTCCACTTTACCTCTTGAGTAGTTTTTACTCACCAAAAAGTTGCTCAGTCTGTCGTACCAAGCTCGGGGTGCCTGTTTCAACCCCTAGAGAGCTTTGTGCACTTTATAAACATGGTTAGGCATTTCAGAATTTTCAAAATTGGGTGGTTGAGAGACGTAGACTTCCTCTTTGATGTAGCCATTGAAGAAAGCAGTTTTAACGTCCATTTGAAAAAGTTTAAACTTATGTGAGCATGCATATGCTAATAAGATTCTAACTGCTTCAAGTCTAGCTGCAGGGGCAAAGGATTCTTCAAAGTCCACACCAAATTCTTGATTGTATCCTTTTGCTACCAGTCTAGCCTTATTTCTCACCACTTTACTCTTCATTTAGTTTATTCCTAAAGACCCATCTTGTTCCTATGACAGAAATTTCAGGGGTTCTAGGAACTAAACTCCAGACCTTATTTCTTTGAAATTGACCAAGTTCCTCATGCATAGCATCAATCCATGAATTTTCTTTTAAGGCCTCTTCAACATTTTAGGTTCCACTTGAGAGACAAAAGCTGACTGATCTTGTTCAATTATTTGTCTAACTTGAGATCTAGTTTGAACTGAATCATTTACATCTCCTATCACATTCTCAAGTGGGTGATCTTTGGAATACCTCATATTGGTGATTGTTGAAGGACCGGGTTGATCTTGGACTTGTGGAAGTTGATCTTGTGGAGGTTGTTCTGGAGGAGGGTGTGCTTGAGGAGTTTCATGTTGAGGCTCTTCCTCTTGTGGATCTTCTTCAGATTCAACATCTTGTTTTCTGAACAGATTTTTGACATCTTCATCGTTGTACCTGCGAAGATATCCACTTTTATTTTTAGAAACTACTTTAGAATTTCCTTTGCTTTTGCTTGTAGTTCCTCAAGTGTTGTTTTCTGCATCTCCATCTTGAGTCCTGTGAAGGTTTTCAGTGTTAGTTTTTGCATGATACTCATCAAAACAACATGTGGAGTTTCTTCCACAGTTTTTTCTTAACGTTAAACACCTATATGCTCTAGAGTGTTCTGAGTATCCAAGAAAAATACCTTGATCACTTTTGGCTTCAAATTTGTCTAAATCAACTTTATCATTGTTATGAATAAACACTTTTGAGCAAAACTCTGAAATACCCATACTGGGTTTCTTACCTTTTAGCAGTTCATAGGGTTTTCTTTTTCACGGGTCTTACCATGGCTTTGTTGAGAATGTAGCATGAGGTGTTTACCGCTTCTTCCCAAAAACTCCTTGGGAGTTGACTTTCGACCAGAAGAGTACGAGCCATTTCCACCAGGGTTCTGTTCTTTCTCTCCAACACCATTTTGCTCCCAGAGTCCTTGGAGAGGAAAACAAGTGTTCTATTCCTTGGTGCCTGCAAAAATCAAAAATGAGTTTTTATCAAACTCTCCCCCGTGATCAGTGCGGATTGAGATATCTTATTAACATTTCCATGCTCAATCATATTAAAGAATTCTTCAAAGATTTTCAGTGCTTCATTTTTGTGAGCCAGATTTTACCCAAGTGAACCTAGAAAATCGTCTACAATGACAAAACCAAATCGTTTGCCATTGAGACTCAGTGTTCTAGTAGGTCCAAAAAGGTCCATGTGCAACAATTCATAAGGTTTAGAGGTACTTACCGGTGCTTTTGATTTGAAGGATTTCCGGTTTGTTTTTTCCTGTGCACATGCATCACAAAATTTTCATTCTTATTGAAGAAAATTTCAGGAAGTCCATTTACCAGTTTCAGCCTCATGATCTTGTGCAAGACATTGTAGCTTGCATGCCAAGCCTACGATGCCACAAGGTAAGCTCATCCTGTTTACTTGCAACAAGACACAAATTTTCATTTTCTGGATCATCTAGATCAACCAAATAAATGTTGTTACTCTTTTTCCAGAAAATTTAAGACTTCCTAGTTCCTTATCAACAATTTGACATGAATTTGATTCAAAGACAACTTTATGACTTTATCGCACAGTTGGCTTATGCTAAGCAAGTTATGGTGAAGACCATCAACTAACAGTACATTGTCTATTGAGTTGGAGGCATACTTACCAACCTTGCCTGAACCAATGATCTGGCCTTTATTGTTACCTCCAAAAACAACTTGACCTCCTCTTTTTCCACCAGCAAACAGAATTTGTCTTTGTCGCCCGTCATGTGCCTCGAGCAGCCACTATCCAGGTACCATTTGTTTTGATTTTGGGCTACTAGGCATTCTTGCATATGTGGATCAGACAAGAGGTTTGGTACCCAAATACTTTGGTCCCAATGTATAATTCATTCCAAAAAGTAAATGCTTCGGAATCTAAAGTTGTTTGATTTTTAGTTTATTTGGATTATTCTAGCATCGTTTTGCATTGTGCCCAACTTTCTAATACACATTGCATGATGAAGATTTTTCCAAAACAGTGGGTTTGTTATTCTGAGGAAAATGCATGGGCATTTTACCCTTCTGTTGCCTGGTTAGCTTTTCTTTGGAAGCATGTTTCCAGACCTGTCGACAACCCTCTTTGGGGCTGTTGATAGACTTCTTAGTTGTGTTAACAGCTGAACTGATTTTCTTGGGTTCCTGTTTCTTACCCTTGGCTTGACCTTTCTTATTCTTGGAAGGGACTTGATAGCTGTGCTTGGGCTAGAATCAACAAAAGAAGTTATCAAAGTCTCTCCCATTTTCTTTTGTTTTACTGGTTGATATCGAATTCCATGTTTTGCAACAAAGATGTTTGACCCCAAAATTGCATCAAGATTCTATTTTCCTTAACGAACCTTTTAAGATATTCAGATTTTTCTTTTAGATCTTTTTCAGCATGTTCCAACTTTTTCTTAGTTTCTTGATGTTCATTTTGAAGACGTTCAAGAGAGTTGGTTAGACTTTCCTTTTCTTTTTGACTTTCTTGCAATTTTATTTTCAAGCAATCCATTTCCTCACAGTGAGCTTCCTCATCAATTTTCATCATTTCAGTCTCTTTAGTTAAGGCAACAACTTGTTCATCATTGTGTGTGTTATGAACAAAAAAATTGATTTTCTTTTTCAATGCCTTGTTTTTAGATTTGAATTCACAGAATTTTTCAAACAGGACAGTGTATGCTTCTTCCCATTCATCAACAGTATAAGTTTCAAAGGAAGAGTTTACCCTCATTGGAGTCGTCACTTCTAGCAATAGACACTGAATTTCTTCATCTCCAGAGGCTTCTTGTGCGTCCTCGTCTTCATCTTCATCACTCCAAGTTGCCAACATTGCCTTGGCTTTCTTGAAGGTGAATTTCTCTTTCTTCAACTTTTTCTTGAGTTCGGGGCATTCTCCTCTCATATGCCCTTGTTTCTTGCACTCATAGCATACAATGTCAGACTTTTTGTTAGACTCAAATTTTTTGAAAAATCTTTCCAAATTTATTTGAAAAATCTTTCTTTTGGAAGGATTTGGAATTACCTGAGCCTTTCCTTTTGAATTTGAGGATTCCTTGAATTGTCTAGGAGCATGGCCTTTCATCATTTTCACTATCACTAGACGTTTCAGGTTCATCACATTCCTATTGAACTCTTTTTTGGATCTAGAGGAACTTTTTCTTGAAGCTTTTAAGGCAATTGACCTTTTGGGTTTTCTTCTGTTCTTTCCTTTTCACATTTATCTTAAACATTTCATACTCAGAACTAGCATGCTTGCTTTGGTTCTCTTACCTCGGACGTACCTTCGTAGATAAGTTCAGGTTTGTTCACATCTCTTAGTGAAGTGCATGTGGAGACTATTGAGTATTCTTTGGGATGAACAAAGCACTGCATCATGTTCAGGGCACTCCAGTTGAGAGTTCCCTTTGCAATCTGGTCCTTCGTCCAGGTATCTTCGTCCTCGGGAAGGTTGTATGCTCCTTTGCTGACAATTTTCCATAGTTCGAAATTTTGAGCTCTCAAAAACACCTGCATGTGATTGTTCCAATATGGATAGTCAGTGCCATCAAAGAAGGGTGGCCTAGTCACAGAGTGTCCCTCGGGCATTAACCCCTTGTTAGACTCCATAAGACCGAGATTCTCCTAATCGCGAGATCAAGCTATAAAAGCAGTAAATCGGAGAAACCTCGCTCTGATACTAATTGAAAGATGTGCGGAATTATCCAATATGGTAATCTAGAAAGGGGGGTTGAATAGATTACTATCTATTAGATATACTATGACCTTCTTTTTGATGGAAACACAAACTTTTGATATTTCAAACAGAGTTTAAATCAAACTAAGATGTGTGTTAATTGTAAGTAGATAGAGTAGCAATTTATCTAGCGTGTAAAAGATCAACGTGCCTACCAAACATCTAGCATGAAACGTTCAAACCATAGACACGATGATTTATGGTGGTTCGGAGTACACAACTTGTGTATCCTACGTCCACCGTCCACACACACACACAGAAAGACTGCTTATCAGCAAGTTCACTCGCTACAACACACACACACTCACGTCGTCTGATATAAACCACGATCAGAACAACATGACAAACGTGAATCAAGCACAAGGACGCTTGACTCAACAACTTACACACACGAGATATGAAAAACAGAGATAAAGAAGAGTTCAAGGTTGAGACTTCAAATCCTGATGTGGAACTCTTCAGATGATCGTCCCGATGTGCTTCAGGCTTCGTCTTGACAGGTATCAGTTGATGGAGAAGCTTGAGAGATGGACAATCTGGCTTCAATCTCGTTCGGAGGATGTCTCTTTGGTTGCCTGGATGGACGGTTGAAGCAGAGCAAAAAGATCTTCTCTCTTGAGACTTTGCTAGGGTTTTGTGTGGTGGCGCTTCTGTATGAAAATAACTCCAAAGAGTTCCTTTTATATGGGTGTTTAAGTATGGTGAGTCGTGACAATTGGAAACACCCAATTTGGAAACGTATGGAGATCTCGTATTTAGATTTTCTCTTCGTCTGTCGACAGCAAGAAATGCATCTGTCGATAGATGTAGATAGACTTGCAAAAGGCAGAAGGCTGAGCTTTCTAGGAGACAGTTCCCTGTGTGGATCTGTCGACAGGCGACTTGAGTCTGTCGACAGGTACACCTTTTCCAGGAGCCTGTTGGTTCTGTCTGTGCTGATTTATCGACAGACATCAGTGGGGTTGTCGATAGGTACATCTTTGTCAGTACCCTATTAGATTTGTCTATGCAGGGCTGTCGATAGGCATCTTTGGGGCTGTCGACAGGTACTTGTTTTTAGTGCTATTCTTGATCTTTTTGATATTGTTTTGGAACATTGTCTTTCTGCAATCTCACCTACATTTAAGAGCATTGTTAGTGAGATTATGTGAACATTTAGATGATCAAATTAAACATGTGTTTCTTGATTAACATTTGTTTGACTTGTCATTCTTATCAAGTTTCACACATTCATATAACATGAAATTGTATTGTTCATGAAATGCTCATCGATTGCTCATCCTCAAAAATAAACATCTCAAATATAAATCCATGTAAACCCAACAGGACCTTCCTACTCTATGGTTTATGGAGCTATCCAAGATTATTTTGAAAAGCAGGAACGCAAGGCATGGCTGATCATTACTCCCTATGCCTCCCTCATGTCCCCTGTTTTCAACATTCTTGTACCTCCTCAGTGATATAATATAATGTTTCTTCTGGCTCCCATTTATCTTTCTTCTATTCATTCTTGTGTGTTTTGATTCTTTTTGCTTAATGACAAAAAGGGGAGAAAATAAAACATTCTGAAATACATATCAACAAAATCCTCATTTTAGAAAATTTACTCAAGTTTATTTCAGAACATTATATGTTATGTTTTGTTATGTTTTGTCATCATCAAAAAGGGGGAGATTGATGATCAGTCCATCCCCATATATTTTTTTAATTATATACAATTTTGGTGATTAACAAAACCCTAACAATTATTTTCTAACAAGTTTTTATGAAGTTCATCCACAGGGAATAAATCGAGCCTAATATGTAAGTAATTCTTACACTGTACCATTTAAAGTTCAGAGCATGTATTTCCTCTAAGTCCATTTCGATTTCCTTTACGGCATAATGATTTCATAAGAAAAAGAACGATTCTATGGCTATATCTATTTCGGTCTCACAACGACTCGTTAAGTGAAATAATGATTTTGGTCTCACAACGATTCGTTAAGTAAAATAACGATTTCGGTCTCACAACGACTCGCTAACTGAAAAAACGATTTTGGTCTCACAACGATTCGTTAAGTGAAACAATGATTTAGGTCTCACAACAATTTGTTAAGTGAAACAACGATTTCGGTCTCACAACAATTCGTTAAGTGAAACAACGATTTCGGTCTCACAACGATTTTGTAAGTGTAACATCGATTTCGGTATCACAACAATTTCGTAAGTGTAACATCAATTTCGGTTTCACAACGATTTCGTAAGTGTAACAACGATTTCGCTCTCATATCGATTTCGTAAGTGAAACAACGATTTCGGTTTCACATTGATTTCATAAGTAAAACAACGATTTGGTCATCGATTTCTTAAGAGAAACAACGATTTGATTGTTGTAACGATTTGATAAGTAAAAACAACGATTTGATTGTTATAACGATTCGATAAGTGAAAACATCGATTTCCTTATATCTGTACAATAATTTGCTTGTACAATGATTTGCTTTCTCTTGTACAACGATTTCCTTATGCTTGTACAACGATTTACTTATATCTGTACAACGATTTGCTTTCTCTTGTACAACGATTTGCTTATACTTGTACAACGATTTGCTTAAATCTGTACAACGATTTGCTTGTACAACGATTTGCTTATATCTATACAACGATTTGCTTGTACATCAATTTGTTTATCTTTGAACAATGATTTGCTCAAACAATGATTTATTTATGTTTGAACAACGATTTGTTTATGTTTGAACAATGATTTACTCAAATAATGATTTGTATATGTTTGAGCAACGATTTGCTCAAACAACAATTTATTTATGTTTGAACAATGATTTGCCTATATTTGTATAATGATTTGCATAAACAATGATTTCATAAGTTGAACAATTATTTCATTGTCATAACGACTTTATGGATTACATCAATTTCATACATGATATTCAAATATATTTTCAAATATTGTGAAAGTCAAAGTCTTCTCACGTGCATCACTAATATCCATGCATTTATTGTGATTGTACACATCATCTGCTTGTCGCATGTCTGAATGCTCTCTACACCCACGATACAATGGCAAATACCTTATCAGGTGACAGAATAGCATTTCTATTTTGGTGTACGTTCTTACTGCATGGTTTCTAACGTTGACTGACAAGCATAGAGACAGTCTAGCTATCTATGGTTTTGCATTTATTGTGTGTTGGTCTTTGTGAGTACCAACTCTTACAGCATTGGAAATTTAGAAGCTGAAGAATATCTGGATGAATCTTCTCTTTGCGTGCATGGCTCCAGAGCATTAAATGGCTGCAAGCTTACCTGTCATACACCTCAGACCATGCTGTCTAACGTGTGCCTATCATAGAGGTAACGACCATTTCAACAGCTATATTTTTCAAGAGAAGATATATAGAACACTGATGTCTCCATGAAGGACAACTTTGGCACCTTAGAGCTTTCAGAGAACCAACCTTCAACTTGCGAGCATCAGAAACAAGAGCCCCAAAGCTTCACTCCATAATCTTCTGTAGCTCTGAGCTCTCCGTGTTCATTTGCTTAGCTTTTGGAGAGCCTTTGTAGTTCTGAGAGTTTTCATCTAGTGAAAATCCTTCTCTCTCAGACATTGCCTCGGATCAAGCATTTATTGTAAGCTTGGTATAGGGGCCATTTGCTTTTATTCACATATGTTGTGAAGTTTCTCTTCGGGTTGTGAAGAGAAGACCTGTTGGAAATAGGTGGCTGGTATTCCCATCATTAAGGAAGGAAGACCTGTGTAACATGGTGGTTCTGTACCTCTTCTGGGTTAGAAGAGAAGGCCAGCTGCGGCTGGATGTGTAAGGGTCCTTAAGGGGGACATTACCCTTGGTCAGTGAAATCCCAAGTTGTTGCTTGGAGACTGGACGTAGGACTCCTTGGGATAGGAGGTCTGAACCAGGATAAAATCCTCTGTGTCATGTGATTGTTTATTTGCTAGCTTATCTTCTTTCATCACTAACACTAACTATCAATCTCAGTGTTTTTCTGTCAAAGCGTTTTTATTGACAGGTTTTTATCTAAACGAAGTTTTAGAATCCCATTCACCCCACCTCTAGGCTTGCTAGCTGGGCAACAAGTGGTATCAGAGCCAAGTATCTTCGACAAAGAAGATCTCATGATCTGAAGAGCAAATATAAATGGCAGCTCAAGGGTATGCAGAAGGTTAGTCAGTCAACCGACCCCCTCTATTTGATGGTGAGGACTACAACTATTGGAAGACAAGAATGGAGTTCTTTCTCTAGCATCTCGATTTTCAACTGTGGTCCATCATAGAAGAAGGAGACTTGGTTGTTCTCAACAATAGAGAAAATTGGACAAACGATGATAAGAAGAAGATATCGTTAAACTGCAAAGCAAAGAGTATACTGTGCTGTGCACTGAGCAAAAAAAAAATAATAGGATCTCAGCGTGCAAATCAACAATGGAAATGTGGGAGAAACTCAGAATCACATATGAAGGAACAGACAAAGTCAAAGAAACAAGGATAGATATCTTGGTAGCTAAGTATGAGAGATTTCAAATGCAACTAGGAGAATCAATCACACAAATGTATAGCAGATTCACAGATATTACCAATGGATTGGCTGGGCTTGGAAAAAGATATGACAAGGGAGATATGGTAAGGAAAATATTGAGATCCCTACCAGCCTCGTGGACTCCTAAAATAACAGCCATAGAAGAAGCAAATGACTTGAAAAGGATGTCTTTTGAAAAGCTCATTGGGTCACTAATGGCCCACGAGGTAAACATGGAAAGGCTTGGGGAGTCCTCCAACAGAAAGAAACACAGTAATGCTCTCAAGGTTGCAAAAGACACATCTGGTGATGAATCAGATGGTGATAAAAGCACTGGAAGCAATGAAGATGAGGAAGCATTCCTATCCAGAAGATTACAGCGCATATTGGCCAAGAAGAAATACCAGTATGGAAGGAGATATTTCAAGAAAGGAAAAGACTTCAAGAAACCCGAAGTCAAGGATACAAAGAAAGTTGAACCCATATGCTATGAATGTATGAAACTTGGACATATTAAGGCTAAATATCCAAAACTAAAGAAGACGAAGTTTAGAAAGAAGGACATCTCGAAGAAATTCAAAAGGTAGAAAAAGAAAGCCATGGCAGCTGCATGGAGCAATGACAGTGACTCAGTCACTGAGTCAAGCTCCAGTAAAGAAGAAGAAGAAAAGGCCAACCTGGCCTTCATGGAAAACTTAGAGGAAAAGGTAACTTCTGACTCATCCTTTAATTCATGCAATGATTCAGATTTAGATAGTTTAGAAGATGAATTTAATGAATTATATAGTAAATATAAAGATGTGTGCAAATTATTAAAAACCACCAAGAAAAGTCATGCATGGTTAGAAGTTTATACATAACTAAAATCTGAAACCGAGCAGTTAGAAAAACAAATCTCCGAACTAAAAAAGTGAAATGAATTGTTATGTGAAGACCTAAAAACTAAAAAATGAACAAATAACAAATCTGGAAAAACAAGAAACTTTAAATGAACTGAAAAAGGAAGTTGACACACTAACTAAGGAAAATGAATATTTAACTAATACAATTGAAAAGTTTACAAATTGTAAATCAACTTTAATACTAAAAGGAGCTAGAAGATCAGGCAAGAAGAAGCATGGCTTAGGATATACTCCACCAGATAATGAAGAAACAGTAGTCCATCCTAAAATCTATCAAACGCCAAAATTTGTAGCTGAACAAAATACTGAATATAAATCTAACTTTAAGTACATCCCAACTGACAAAGTAAGTAGAATATCTTGTTGTAGTCATTATAATAAATTAAGACATGCCAGAATAACCTGTACGATAAAACATCTAAAATGGATCCCTAAAAGAAAAGCTAATGAAACTAACCATCAAGGACCCAAAAGAACATGGATTTTTATCTTAATTATATCCCACTATTTTCTCGCAAGACACATGACACCCTCTAGCATGTGAATTGGAAGTTTCCGGCAAACTCCTAGTGGGGATCGGGATCCAATTTGGCATCTTGGCATGACCTTGAGGGACTCGACCAATCATACCAAGCCGAAATGGTAGGCAACTCTTGTCAATCACAACTCTTGTGATTCCCGTCATCATTTGGCCTCCAAATCACCATGGCCGAGAGGGACTCTGTCAACCATGATGTTTGGTTAAGCTAACACCATCATTACTAGATGAGTTTGATTCGATGTTATGCTCCCGAGGGACTCGACCAAGCATACCATGTCCTCAAGTCACCGGTAACATCTCCATGTCGTAGGCCAGATATCAAATCCTAATATAGGTGATCCTGGAGTGACTCTGTCAACCCATTCTATATCAAGAAAAGATGTTTGCCCTATAATGATGGAAGGCCATGTGAATCAATCTTATTGCCATACGCTTGCCGACTTAATATATTAGTAACAGAGGGAGTTTTTATTTGAGTGGTCTCATAGCTAAATAATGTACCACACATATATTTAGCATATACTTACATCGCAGGCAAATATGTACATAGTAGGTGCGGAAATCAATATAAATCATATATATAAATAGCAACATCAAATGATCATCGACCAAATTCTAGCGTGATTAAGTCTGAGCCAAATGACTTGATCATTAAACCCTATGTGTGTACCCAACGCATCCCATGCATGGTGTTCATCCTCCTCTTCGTCATTGGCTCTGTCGGTAATTCCATGCTTCTGGCGTGCCTCTGAGAGTGATTTTAAATAATTACAATAATTACAAATGACTATAGGCACGCAGGCCCAAAAATATACATTTAATCAATTAAGAAACCTTGATCATATCAAGGGGAATTACACCATTGGGAGAGGTAGAAATATGCAATGATTTTAATGAGAAAGAGAAGGGGGCTCGCACACCCCAATGAATCACCATCCACACATAGGTCCATGATCATCTACCCATAATATACACATCACATGCATATATATAAGCTACTAGAAATTAATTAAACACTTTAACTAATAAAACTATTAGATTAACCCTTAATCTAATACTTGGATTAACTCTTAATCGATCTGAATTGATCAAAATATCAAAACCCGAACATCATAGCCTAACCTGGCTATGATACAACTGTTGAAAATCGACTTAGGGCATCACATAGACAGCGGAAGTAAAAACAAAAATCGACTTCCATCCATGTACTTGATCGGGCTATGATGTACGGTGCATGTAAACATACATACAAATAAGGCGTAAGACAATCTCATCTAGGGGAGATCGTATATCCCCTGAAGCGCAGAACTAGTCCTTGATTGAAGAAGCTCTCGCGACACTCCCTCTAGCGGTATCCACACAGTGGATGATCGGTGATGACGATGACCCCTCCTTCACCGGTGGTGCCACTCCTCCACGTCGTACAATGCCACACAGTGGCCAATAGTAGCAAGTAGCAGCAACAACAAGAGGGCTCGGCCCACCTAGTTCTCCTCTTGCCTAGGGAGAGCACAGGAGGGAGAGATGGGAAGGGGGGATGTAGAAGGTGGTTTCTCCTCTCATGATCTAACCTATGAACTTCAAGGAGAACCCCATCTATTTATAGAGAGCCTAAAGGACACCTCATCAGGGACACCTCATCATGTCATGATGACAAGGGACACCTCGCAAGGACACCTCATCCTGTCATGATGACAAGAGGGACACCTCGTAGAGACACCTTGTCATGTAATCATGACAAAGGACCCCTCACAGGGACACCTCATCATGTCATGATGACAAGAGGGACACCTCATCATGTAATCATGATAAGGGACACCTCGTCATGTCCTGATAACAAGAGGGACACATCATAGGGACACCTCATCATGTAATCATCAGAAGAGGGACACCTCACAGGGACATCTCTTCATGTAATCATGACAAGAGACACCTCACACGGACACCTCGTCATGTCATGATGACAAGAGGGGCACCTCATAGAGACACCTCATCATGTAATCATGACAAGAGACACCTCACAAGGACACCTCGTCATGTCATGATGACAAGGGACACCTCATAGGGATACCTCACAATGTCATGATGGCTAATGATGATGAGGTTCCTCCTTCTAGAAGGGGCGAGGTGGCATGATCCTGGTATGCTCCCTTAATGGATCCTTATCAAAGCTTATTGGGTGTTACCCAATAGGTCCATAATGGGTTAAATAAGTCTTATTGAATAACTTTTATCCAATCCTCTATTCATCGCGTTATCCACTTTATGTGTATGACCCTCTAGGCCTAATATCGAGCTAGCCGTGAGTTGCACTCGTCAAAATTCCTTCTGACTTAGTGAATTATTATCTCCATAATAATTCACTCAACTCATCGATTATGAACATACTAGGCGACTATGCCATAATCCCCAGACGATACAAGTGATCAAATCCATTGAACCTATCTGCCCACAGTTACCGTGTACTTATAGTCCCTCATCCATCTATTATCCCAGAGACTGTACATTAGGCATGGTGTTGTCAAGCCTATACGGAATCTATTAAAGTCAAACTCTTATCGAATTCTCCAGGTGAACTCCTTCTCTCTAAATTCGATTGACCCTAGCCGAGGATTTGCCTGAGTAAGACAATATGGGATATTCCTCTCACGATACAGAGAGTGGATGATCCTCTATTGACACATAATTGCCTTCCTAAGGTTGGCTACCATTCCCAATGACTGGCTATACTAGACCTTGAACATCCAGACCAATAAATCTAGTATTAAAGAATGGAGTACTCAAATAAGACATCTTTGGTGTCTCAAGTCTAAGGACCAATTACACAACTGACACTACGAAATCTCTATCTGACAATCTGGTATCATTAACCATACAACATTCTGAGAACAGATCATTCAGTGTCATTATCTCTCCACAAGCAGCAGCCATATCCCTAGTGTCTCCACATAAGCAGCTATGAGACCTGCTGCTTTCATCACACGAACATGTATATGGCACACTGGTCTTTTTGGTTATCTGAATGTCCTTCTTGACTAACCTATGACTAGGAATATTTAGGATCTGTGTTTAAAGAGAATCAACCTCATTATCATGATCTCATCATGATCCAATTCCCATTGTACAGACCCATCGACATCACAGTATACATACGCATGGAATATACAGTGAGAAAATATCATTATAATATTACCAAAAGAGATTGTACATACTTACAAGTGCCATCACTCACGTGAATTGGCTTGCAGAGCACCTATAACTAGCAATCTCCCACTTGACCTAAAACCAATCACCTACATGTTTGATTCCCATCAGACCTCAGTGTCGCTCAAAAACTATTTGAGTCAGTGGATCCGCAATCTTATCATCAGATGAAATTCTTTTAACTGCTACATTGCCATAGGCCACGATCTCTCTGATCAAGTGGAACCTCCTAAGAACGTTCTTGGACTTCTAATGAGACCAAGGTTCCTTTACTTGAGCAATCTCCCCGTTGTTGTCGCAGAACAATGAAATTGGCTCTTCATGGCCAGACACCACTCCTAAATCTGTGATGAACTTTTTCATCTATATAGCTTCCTTTGCTGCTTCTGAAGTTGCAATGTACTCCGCCTCAGTAGTCGAGTCAGCAGTAGTCTCTTGCTTGGAACTCTTCCAGCTTACTGCTACTCCGTTCAGGGTAAAAACATACCATAAGTTAGACTTACTATCATCGATATCAGACTGGAAACTTGAGTCTGTGTAGCCTTCAACCTTGAGGCTACCTCCTCTATATACTAGTAAAAGATCCTTAGTCCTTCTTAAGTACTTAAGGATACACTTTACTACCTTTCAGTGTTCTAAACCTGGATCTACCTGATACCTGCTCGTAACACTTAGAGCATGTGTTACATTAGGTCTAGCACATAAGATTGCATACATGATAGATCCTATAGCAGATGCTTATGGTATCTATCCATGTATGCCCTTTCTTCTACAGTCTTTGGGGACATACTCTTAGAAAGAGAAAGTCCATGTCTCAGTGGTATGAGACCTCTTTTGGAATTTTCCATCCCAAATATTTTGACTATGGTGTCTATGTACATGGATTGGGACAAGCAAGCATCCTCATATATCTATCTCTATAGATCTGAATCCCCAAAATGTAGGATGCTTCCCCTAAGTCCTTCATGGAGAAGTTCTTTGATAACCAAGTCTTAACTGTGAATAGCATTCCAATATCATTTATAATGATGATGATGTCATCCACATACAACACCAAGAAAATGATAACACTCCCACTTACCTTCCTATATACACAAGTCTCATCTTCGTTCCTAACGAAGTCATAAGATCTGATTACCTCATCAAACATTATATTCCAACTTCGGGAAGCTTGCTTTAGTCCATAAATGGACTTAAGCAACCTGCACACCTTATCTGGACTTTTCTCGGAAACGAATCCATCAGGCTGTATCATATACACCTCTTCCTCGAGGTTGCCATTGAGGAATGCGGTTTTCACATCCATCTGCCAGATCTCATAGTCATGGTATGCTGCAATGGCCAATAAAATTCTGATAGATTTTAACATGGTGACGAGCGAGAAGGATTCGTCTTAGTCAATACCTTGCCTTTGACGATATCCTTTTGCCACAAGCCTTGCCTTAAAGGTCTCTACTTTCCATCTACTCCAATCTTCTTCGTGAAGATCCATTTGCACCCAATGGGTACAATACTCTCAGGTGCATCAACTAGGTTCCAAACCTGGTTGGAGTACATGGAATCCATCTCAGAATTCATGCCCTCTTGCCATTTACTAGAGTCTATGCTCATAATAACATCCTCGTAGGTTTGAGAATGAATATCCTCAGAGTCTTGTCCCTTGATATGTCCCATATATCTTTCAGGAGCGATAGGAACTCTACTTGACCTACGCAAATTTGGAATTTGTGTGATAGGTACCTAAACAGATTCTTCTTGTAGAATGGTGCTTGAGCTAGGTTCCCCAACCTCACTCAATTCTATCACACTCCCACTGTTTCTACCAAGAATGTGTTCCTTCTCGAGAAACACTGCTCTCTTGGCAAGAAAGACCTTTTGGTCCTCAGGGTGATAGAAGTAATACCCACAAGCTTCTTTGGGGTATCCCATGAATATTCACCATTCTGACCTTGATTCCAATTTATTGGGATTGTGTCTCTTAACATGGGCAGGGCAGCACCAAATCTTAATAACTTTAAGATTAGGCTTCTTCCCTTTCCATATCTCATATGGACTAGACACTACCGTCTTAGTTGGAACTCTATTCAGAAGGTAAGCTACGGTTTGTAGGGCATATCACCAGAATGACATGGGTAGGTTGGGAAAACTCATCATGGATCGCACCATATCCAATAGTGTGCAATTTCTCCTTTCCGATACACCATTGAGCTAAGGTGTATGAGGAGGGGTCTGTTGAGTTGTGTGTTTTGATGATGACGTATTGATGATGTCTACATTCTTATACTTTTGATTTTAATGATGACTAAAACATTTGGTTGTAAATGATGTCCAAACACTCATGCTTTCATTTTAATGATGACATATTTTTTATACTTAATATTTCATATCTTACTGATAATGACATGTTTTGATGGTCCATTCTTCATTTGTACAGGTTTACAAAGTTTTTACAATAGTAGATCGACACTACTTGACAGTAAGGTCGACTCTACCAGTCTGCCTAGCAAGTTCCTGAAGAACAAGCTGCTAGTAAGGTCGACACTAGCTGAGAGTAATGTCGACACTAGTTGCCATCCAGTGAACTAGTTTTGGAGATATTCTCAGCTTTATAGAGTTTTTACAAAAGTAGGTCGACACTACTTGACAGTAAGGTCGACTCTACCAGTCTGCCTAGCAAGTTCCTAAAGAACAAGCTGCCAGTAAGGTCGACACTAGCTGAGAGTAATGTCGACACTAGTTGCCATCTAGTGAACTAGTTTTGGAGAAATTCTCAGGTTTACAGAGTTTTTTACAAAAGTAGGTCGACACTACTTGATAGTAAGGACAACTCTACCAGTCTGCTCAGCAAGTTCCTGAAGAACCAGCAGCTAGTCAGGTCGACACTAGTTGAGAGTAAGGTCAACACTAGTTGTCATCTAGTGAACTAGTTTTGGAGCTATTCTTAGGAGGTCGACTTTGTCTGTTGATCAGGTCGACTCTAATGTTCTGCTAGTATGCTGAAACTATTTATTTGGTCAGTAGGTTGACTCTCTTGAAAAATAAGGTCGACACTCTTTTAGTGCAAACACAGAATTATGCAGAGCATAAAATCCAACGGTTGTGATCTTTTCCTAAGATCTTTTTGGGAGATTCCATATTTACCAAATTTCCCTTTCATCCAAGTGGCAATGAGGTAAAGGCCTTTTGGACATATGGCAGCCTTGGGTGCACTCTTGGTTTTTGTGTACACCTTTCTCACGTTCATGAGACTACACAGTGGCTTTATTAGCCTCCATCTCATCTGAAGCAGCCATCCCTGTGAGCCTTTCATCGATTCCATCCAAGAGGACGTGGGGATCAAGGCCAAGCAATGAGAGAAAGCTCTGGAGTGCTGAAATAGATGCAGATCAAGAAGAAAAGCAATAGAGGAAGAAGGAATCGTGCAAGCAGCAGATCTGAAAACAAAGCATCGTGGATCATGCAAAGAAGAAGTAGTAGAGATGAGAAGAAGAAGGAGATCTGAAGGTAGGTGGAAGAGGAAGTCAGTGCAAGAGCAGAAGCACAAAGCTCAGCATCCGTGGAGAAACTCAAGAGCATAAGTTCAGATCTGAATCTCTCTATAAATCAGATCTGAAATAAGGTATCGCCAATTAAGGCTAATTTAAAGGAGTTCAGATCAAATTGGTTGAGAAGCACAACCAGATGATGCATATACGCAAGATGATCTGAAGCACCCCTTCAACTCTCAAGATTTGAAGATTCAGAGTTCAGATTACACAGTCCAAAGGAAATTGGACAAAACTGAAGGACAGGTGTTTGAGGATTTGTTTCACTTAACTCTGATCTTCTTGTGTATTTGATTTTTTCGTTTAAACTTCTTCTCTGAACTTGTTTGGTGGTCCTACTGGTAATAGGAGTGTTGATCCATACTGTATGTGTGTGTGGATTAAGGAGGTCCGTATGACCTTGAAGCTGTGAATCAGTAGAGAAGCTGTGAATCAGCAGCTAGCATGCTGTGTGTCAGCGTTTGAGTGAGGGGTGGACGTAGGTCTTCGTCTGGGAGCTGAACGACCTAAAAAATCTCATATGCAATGGTTGGATCTATTTTCAACTAGATGCTTGCATAGGTTTCTGCATTCACATTGCTTATCTAATTTCCTCTAACATCAATTCACTCATTCACATCAGTTCAGTAAAATTTTGAGTCTGTTTAGATCATTAATGTGAAGAAAATTTTTAATTGCTTAAACTTCTACTGAGTTTTGTTATTGACCTATTCAACCACCCCTTCTAGATCTGTTCACACCTGTGAAAATGATGTGTTTGCTAAAAACCAGAAACAGAAAATTGAAAAACAAACAAGTTTCTACAAAAGTTCCCAACCTTCTTCATCAACTCAAAGTGCTCCAAGGCAAGCTTCAAATCCACATCATGTTAGAAGCTACCAAAAGGTAAATGCTCCTCAAAGGAAAATGGGGTTCTAGCAAAGGTATGTACCAGGTAAGGAATTCTCAAACTTGACAGTAAGGTCGACTCTATCAGTCTGCCTAGCAAGTTCCTAAAGAACAAGCTGCCAGTCAGGTCGACACTAGTTGAGAGTAATGTCGACACTAGTAGCCATCCAGTGAACTAGTTTTGGAGAAATTCTAAGGTTTACAGAGTTTTTTACAAACGTAGGTCGACACTACTTGACAGTAAGGTCAACTCTACCAGTCTGCTCAGCAAGTTCCTGAAGAACCAGCTGCCAGTCAGGTCGACACTAATTGAGAGTAAGGTCGACACTAGTTATCATCTAGTGAACTAGTTTTGGAGCTATTCTCAGGAGGTCGACTTTGTCTGTTGATCAGGTCGACTCTAATGTTCTGCCAGTAAGCAGAAACTATTTATTTGGTCAGTAGGTTGACTCTTTTGAAAAATAAGGTCGACACTCTTTTAGTGCAAACATAGAATTATGCAGAACATAAAATCCAACGGCTGTGATCTTTTTCTAAGATCTTTTTGGGACATTCCATATTTACCAAATTGCCCTTTCATCTAAGTGGCAATGAGGTAAAGGCCTTTTGGACACGTGGCAGCCTTGGGTGCACTCTAGGTTTTTGTGCACACCTTTCTCACGTTCATGGGACTGGACATTGGCTATATAAGCCTCCATCTCATCTGAAGCAACCATCCCTTTGAGCCTTTCATCGATTCCATCCAAGAGGATGTGGGGATCAAGGCCAAGCAGTGAGAGAAAGCTCTGGAGTGCTAAAACAGAAGCAGATCAAGATGAAAAGTAGCAGAGGAAGAAGAATGAATCGTGCAAGCAGCAGATCTAAAAACAGAGCATCGTGGGTCATGCAAAGAAGAAGTAGTAGATCTGAGAAGAAGAAGAAGATCTGAAGGCAGGTGGAAGAGGAAGTTAGTGCAAGAGCAGAAGCACAAAGCTCAGCATCCTTGGAGAAACTCAAGAGCATAAGTTCAGATATGAATCTCTCTATAAATCAAATCTGAAATAGGGTATCACGAATTGAGGCTAATTTGAAGGAGTTCAGATCAAATTGGTTGAGAAGCACAACCAGATGATGCATATACGCAAGATGATCTGAAGCACACCTTCAACTATCAAGATTTGAAGATTCAAAGTTCAGATTACACAGTCCAAAGGAAATTGGGCAAAACCGAAGGATTGGTGTTTGAGGATTTGTTTCCCTTAACTCTGATCTTCTTGTGTATTTGATTTTTTCGTTTAAACTTCTTTTCTGAACTTGTTGGGTGCTCCTACTGGTAATAGGAGTGTTGATCCATACTGTATGTGTGTGTGGATTGAGGAGGTCCGTATGACCTTGAAGCTGTGAATCAACAGAGAAGCTGTGAATCAACGGTTGGCAAGTTGTGTGTCAGCGTTCAAGCTGTGAGTCAGTAGTTGTTTGAAGATGTGAATCAGAAGTCTAGTGGAGCCTCACTTGGTTTGAGTGAGGGGTGGATGTAGGTCTCCGTCTGGGAGTCGTACCACCTAAAAAATCTCGTGTGCAATGGTGTGATCTATTTTCAACTAGATGCTTGCATAGGTTTCTGCATTCACATTGCTTATCTAATTTCCTCTCACATCAATTCACTCATTCACATCAGTTCAGTAAAATTGTGAGTCTGTTTAGATCTTTAATGTGAAGTAATTTTTTAATAACTTAAGCTTCTGCTGAGTTTTGTTATAGATCTAGTCAACCCCCCCTTCTAGATCTATTCAAACCTGTGAAAACGATCCAACAGAGTCCATTGGGTAGAATCCCATGGTCCTTTAGAAATTGGGTGAACTTTGTACTCAAGTACTCTCCTCCTCGATCTGAACGAAGAATCTTGATACTCTTTCCAGTCTGATTTTCGACTTCATTCTTATATTCTTTTAATTTTTCAAAAAGCCTCAGACTTGTACTTCATTAAGTACAAATGTCCATACCTTAAGAAGTCATCAGTGAATATAATGAAGTAAGAATATCCTCCTCTAGCTTGTATGGACATAGGTCCACATATATCAATATGTATGAGTTCTACTAAATGAAGAGGTGGCCAATTTTCCTTGAAGACAAGATTCACAGGTAGCATATGATTCATAATCAAATGGGTCTAAATATCCATCCTTTAACAACCTTTGAATTCTACCCTCATGGATATGACCTAGCCTACAATGCCATAGGTAAGCCTTGTTCACCTCATCTCTCTTTCTTTTAGACGTACTAACATTCATGACATGTGAAGCAACATCTAATGTAAACAAACCATTGAACAATGTTCCTTTACTAATGATCTCATCATCCAAAATCAGTGAATAACCATTGTTCTCAAAAACAAACTTATATCCATTTTTAGTTAAACATTAAATGGAAATGATGTTTTTGATGATAGTAGGAACAACGTAACATTTATCCAACACAAGTGTGGCTCCACAAGGTAGTAGCAGATTGACTTTGCCGACAGCAACAACAACAACTTTTGCGCCATTCCCCATTCTTAAGTCAACCTCACCCTTTGCCAGTCTCCTACACTTTGTCAGAACCTGCAACGAATTGCAAATATGAGATGCACATGCGGTATCTAATACCCATGCATTATCATAATTTTTTGACAAATGGAGATCAATCATGAATATACCTGATGCTTCTCCAAGCTTCCGCTTTGCCCTTTCTGCAAGGTATTCCTTGCAGTTCCTCTTCCAATGCCCATCCTTGCCACAGTGGAATCACTTTCCTTTGTCCTTGGTCGGGTCTTTCTTGGCAACCTTTGCCTTGCCCGCTTTGTTTCCTTTGCTTTTTCCCTTCTTAAGGGTCTTCTATGCCTTCCTCTTCTTGTTGATCTCATCAACATGGAGAACTGGCTTCTCCTTCTTAGTGGAACCCTCAGCTTCCCTCAACATATTAAGGAGCTCAGGCAGGGTTGCCACTGCTTGTTCATATTGAAATTCATAATAAATTATGAAAAGGAATCTGGAAGGGATTGAAGTATTAGATCCACACACAGGTCATCCTTGAGGACAAGTCCTAGACTTGTGAGCTTCTCGATCCACTCAATCATCTTTAGGACACTGCTCTGAACCGATGCCCCTTCTGTCATCCTCATCCTGAACAGACTCTTTGATATTTCGTATCTTTAAGTCTGTCCTTGCTCCTCAAACAAGGTGCGGAGATGCAGCATGATGGATTGAGCATCCATCTTTTCATGCTGTCTTTGCAGCTCGGGAGTCATAGAGGGTAACATATAACATTGAGCAAGAACCGAGTCCTCCTTATACTTCTTATAGTGAGAAATAACTTCCTCACTAGTCCCTTTCACTGGCTTGGCCATAATCTCATCGAGGACATATTCAATTTTCTCCATTGTTAGAACAATTTTAGGTTCTGAAGCCAATCAGCATAGTTAGGCCCAGTGAGATGATTGACATCTAATATTCTACGGAGTAGGTTTCCAAACGACATTTTTCTGAAAAATAAAGACGTAGCAGAAATAAACAACATGCAGACTTTTGAATTTGTAGAAAATTATGACATGGTTTTTTATCTTAATTCTATCCCACTATTTTCTCACAAGACACATGACACCCTCTAGCATGTGAATTGGAAGTTTCTGGCAAACTCCTATTGAGGATCGGGATCCAATTTGGCATCTTGGCATGGCCTCGAGGGACTCGACCAATCCTACCAAGCCCAAATGGTAGGCAACTCTTGTAAATCACAACTCTTGTGATTCCCGTCATCATTTGGCCTCCAAATCACCATGTCCGAGAGGGACTCTGCGAACCATGATGTTTGGTTAAGCCAACACCATCATTACTAGATGAGTTTGATTCGATGATATGCTCCCGAGGGACTCGGCCAAGCATACCCTATCCTCAAGTCACCAGTAACATCTCCATGTCGTAGGCCAAATATCAAATCCCAATATAGGTGAGCCCGGAGTGACTCCGTCAACCCATTCTATAGCAAGAAAAGACGTTTGCCTTATAATGATGGAAGGCCACCTGAGTCAATCTTATTGCCACACGCTTGCCGACTTAATATATTAGTAACAGAGGGAGTTTTTATTTGAGTGGTCTCATAGCTAAATAATGTCCCACACATATATTTAGCATATACTTACATCACATGCAAATATGTACCTAGTAGGTGTGGAAATCAATATAAATGATATATATAAATAGCCACACCAAATGATCATGGACCAAATTCTAGCGTGATCAAGTCTGAGCCAAATGACTTGATTATTAAACCCTATCTGTGTACCCAACGCATCCCATGCACGCTGTTCATCTTCCTCTTCGTCATTAGCTATGTCGGTAATTCCACACTTCCGCCGTGCCTCCGAGAGTGATTTCAAATAATTACAAATGACTATAGGCATGCAGGCCCAAAAATATAAATTTAATCAATTAAGAAACCTTGATCATATCAAGGGGAATTACACCATTGGGAGAGGTAGAAATACACAACGATTTTAATGAGAAAGAGAAGGGGGCTTGCAGACCCCAATGAATCACCATCCACACATAGGTCCATGATCATCCGCCCATAATATACATATCACATGCATATATATAAGCTACTAGAAATTAATTAAACACTTTAACTAATAAAACTATTAGATTAACCCTTAATCTAATAGATGGATTAACTCTTAATCAATTTGAATTGATCAAAATATCAAACCCGAACATCATAGCCTAACCTTGCTCTGATACCACTGTTGGAAATCGACTTGGGCCATCACATGCACAGCAGAAGTAAAAACAAAAATCGATTTCCATCTATGTAATTGATCGAGCTATGATGTACGGTGCATGTAAACATACATACAAATAAGGCGTGAGACAATCTCACCTAGGGGAGATCGTATATCCCCTGAAGTGCAGAACTTGTTCTTGATTAAAGGAGCTCTCGCGAGACTCCCTCTAGCAGTATCCACATAGTGGATGATTGGTGATGACGATGACCCCTCCTTCACTAGTGGTGCCACTCCTCCACATCATGCAACACCACACAGCGGCCAATAGCAGCAAGTAGCAACAACAACAAGAGGGCTCGGCCCTCCTAATTCTCCTCTTGCCTAGGGAGAGCAAAGGAGGGAGAGATGGAAAGGGGGATGTAGAAGGTGGTTTCTCCTCTCAAGATCTAACCTATGAACTTCAAAGAGAACCCCTTCTATTTATAGAGAGCCTAAAGGACACCTCATCAGGGACACCTCATCATGTCATGATTACAAGGGACACTTTGCAAGGACACCTCGTCCTGTCATGATGACAAGAGGGACACCTCGTCATGTAATCATGACAAGGGACACCTCAGAGAGACACTTCATCATGTCATGATGACAAGAGGGACACCTCGCCATGTAATCATGACAAGGGACACCTTACAGAGACACCTCATCATGTCATGATGACAAGAGGGACACATCATAGGGACACCTCGTCATCTAATCATGACAAGAGGGACATCTCGCAGGGAGACCTTGTCATGTAATCATGACAAGGGTCACCTCACAGGGACACCTCGTCATGTCATGATGACAAGAGGGACACCTCATAGGGACATCTCGTCATGTAATCATGACAAGGGACACCTCACAGGGGCACCTCGTCATGTCATGATGACAAGGGACACCTCACAATGTTATGATGGCTAATGATTATGCGATTCCTCCTTCTAGAAGGGGTGAGGTGGCATGATCCTGGTATGCTCCCTTAATGGATCCTTATCAAGGCTTATTGGGTCTTACCTAATAGGTCTATAATGGGTTAAATAAGGCTTATTGGATAACTTTTATCCAATCCTCTATTCATCGCGTTATCCACTTTATCTGTGTGACCCTCCAGGCCCAATCCGAGCTAGCCGTAAGTTGCACTCGTCAGGATTCCTTCTGACTTTGTGAATTATTATCTCCATAATAATTCACTCAACTCATCGATTATGAACAAACTAGGCCACTATGCCATAATCCCCAGACGATACAAGTGATCAAATCCATTGGACCCGTCTGCCCACAGTTACCGTGTACCTGTAGTCCCTCATCCATCTATTATCCCAGAGACCGTATATTAGGCATGGTGTTGTCAGGCCTATACGGAATCTATTAAAGTCAACCTCTTATCGGATTCTCCCGGAAACTCCTTCTCACTAAATCGGATTGACCCTGGCCAGGGATTTGCCTGACTAAGACAATATGGGATATTCCTCTCACGATACCGAGAGTGGATGATCCTCTATTGACACATAATTGCCTTCGTAAGGTTGGCTACCATTCCCAATGACTGGCTATAATAGACCTGGAACATCTAGACCTATAAATCCAGTTTCAAAGAATGGAGTACTCAAACAAGACATCTTTGGTGTCTCAAGTCTAAGGACCAGTTACACAACTGAGACTACAAAATCTCTATCTGATAATCAGGTATCATTAACTATACAGCATTCCGAGAACGGATCATTCAGTGAACTCATTCTCCAATAAGCACCTGCACCATGTCCCTAGTGTCTCCACACAAGCAACTATGAGACCAACTGTTTCCATCACATGGATAGGTATATGGCACATCGGTCTTTCCGGTTATCTCAATGTCCTTCTTGAGTAACCTATGACTAGAAATATTTACGATCTATGTTTAAAGAGGATCGGCCTCATTATCATGATCTCATCATGATCCAATTTCCATTGTACAGACCCATGGACATCACAGTATACATACGCATGGAATATACAGTGAGAAAATACCATTATAATATTACCAAAAGAGATTGTACATAATTACAAGTGCCATCACTCACGTGAATTGGCTTGCAGGGCACTTATAACTAGCAGGATCATCTCTTGTCTGCAGAAAACCTAAGCGTCATCAGCTGCGTGTGGGAAGGTATGCATATTTCACCGGCCGTCTTAGGTTATTAATATGCCAGACTCTCTTCTGTAGCTACTAGCGGACCACTCATTGGCTCCATGATCGCCCTTGAGTGTTGGATGGGCATGCACATCTGCTACAAGGCGATGGATGACACCTCCGTCAAGTGTATGAGCATGGTTCATCATCCCCTCTCCATCGTAGGCACTCCATTGCACATGACCACCTAGGCATGGTACAAGACCGCAGCGGCCAAGGGCCTGAAGGAGTGGAGGCTATACTTGAACACATTGCAGGTGGAGCAGTTTGAGATGCACCCAACCTTCCTTTACAACAAGATTATCTTCCTTCCTCAGCGTGTTGGCCTAGACCTGTGATTGATAGGAAATGAAGCATTGGTGCTCTACAACCGCCATTGATGTTACCTTCAGCGTGGTGTGGCACGCATGGTTGTACCAGCTCTCTCTCACTACCTACCTATTCAAGCAAGGAAGATGAACGATGTACAAGAGGAGCGGGACGTGAGGAGCGCCATCATTCACTGGGAGTGGTGTGCCATGGGCCTCATCTGAGCGGAGGTGACAGAGGATGATGATGTTTACCATGAATATCTACAAGCACAGAGGAGGATCCTACCACGTGGAGATTGTGCCTTGGCGGAGATTGCACAGAGTGTAGGACATGCTTGAGGGGGTTGGGAATTGTATCAGGTGGTAGGCAGGGCAAGAAAAGACGATTGATTGATCATGGATATGATTGAAACTTATATTTGACAATTTAGATGAAAAAAATCAAATTTTTATTCACAATTTGCATGCTTCAGGTGATGTCAGGATAGCTACAGACGTCGCCTTAATGTTGCAATGGCTTGATAGGTCGCGACATACAAGGCCGTTGTGACCTTAATCGACAGTTCAAAAACATAGTGGCCCCCCTTTTCCCCTTTTTCGTGCTCACACCTCTCCTTTCCCTCCGGCAATTCCGAACTCTGGCGATTTCCCTCTCTGGCCTTTACCCTCTCTCTCTCTGTGCTCTCTCTTTCTCTCTCTCTCTCCCACTTTCCCACTCTTTCCCTGCAACAATGGAAGGTGGCGGTGGCGATGGTGAGAGGAGCAAATGGCCGGCGAGGAGGCCTCAGCGGCAGGCGGAGGAGATTCCGGTGACGGAGGTGGAGATGATGGAGGAGGAAGCACCGGCATTGGACGTGGAGGCTATGGCGATGGCCCGGAAGGTGGCCATGAAGAAGGTAAGCCCCAAAACCCTAGCCCTTCATTTTTGGTGTGTAGATATGATGAGGGAGCCCTATAGAGGGCAGATACAGGGTGCAAAGCCCAAGAGAAACACCACCAGAGAAGGGAGGTTCCAGTCGGCCACCGACTGAGAACACGACGGCCCGCCCCGTCGCGACAGAATTAGAGGCTGTAACATTGTCGTGTTGGCCAATGGCCGTCGCGACATGGTTGTGGCCACCCTAGGTGTCGTGAGCAAGTCACGACGCATCGGGGCATCGCGACAAGGTCACGACCCTCTAGGTTGACGCTACTTTAGCCGAGAGCATCTGGTGTAAGGCCCTTGAATCTCCGTCGCATTATTTGTATTTATGTGTGTATATTTGTGCTTGTGTATGTATGTACATATTTACGTACGTATTAATTAGTACGAGTACGTGTGCATGAGTTTATATTAAATATAAATAATGTATGTATTGCATGGTGATAATATGGATATAATACCATATACATATTGCATGTATATACACACGGTATGCATGGTTTTCTGCATATTTCAGAGTTCTAGCCGAAGGCCATCTTGGCGTCAACCCCAGGCCGTTGAGCTGGTGTCAGCGTCCAGACATGGACGTCGACACTAATGACGCCAATCTCTCTGGCCTGCATGCGCAGCAGAGCTGCAAGCTTCTGAAGCAAGAAAGCCAACCATTGGGGGACTATCCCCAACGGCTCTGAAGGCTGTCAAATCAACCTGGTGAGTGGGAGAGAGACTCCCCTTATGTCTGAACCCGAAATGGCCTCTCCCCACTCCTCCCTTCACCTTGCAAGAGGAGAAAAAGTGAGAGGAAAACCCTAGGAGAAAACTGAGAGAAAACCCACCTTGAAACCCAAGAATCCATCAACCTGAAGATTGTTCTGGAGATCTACTGCTTCAAGAAGGTAGCTGGATCAAAGGAGGAGGCTTCCCCGACATCCCCGTGGCATGGAGATCACCCAGGAGCCCGGAGGAGGAAGACCTAGGAGGGAGTTCTGCACTTCTTGGGACAGCCCAAGGAGAGCTTCACCGAGCCGTAGATCCTTTGGAGGAATTTTTAAAAGGCAAGTGACCTATCCATGATGTTCCCGTATGTGTCTAGGTCATTTCTACAATTTTTATGGATTTTTCCTCGAGTCCTAGACCCTCCCATTCACCCAAGTTTGAGAGGTCGGGTCTGTGTTTCTGTACAGACCTGCATCGACGGCAAGGTCTTTGGACGCCGATATTATGCTTGGCGTCCATCGGCCATGCCGCTGACCCTGAGTCAGCGGCCAGAGACTGCCGTCAAGTTCCTCTGGACAGAACATTGAACTGTTCTGCCCTTCCTATACACTAATTTCGGTATGGTTTCCGTGATGAGGATATATGGTAACCTTATGCTCTATGTATATTGTCAATTGTGGTGTGTGGATGAATATGGTGTGTAATGGTGAATGTAGGAAATATTGTATCCCATGAATTGTAAGCATGACTTGTTAATGATCTTGTCAAATTTATGTTTCATGAGTAAGACTAGACTGAATGCCTTGGTTTTGTCAGTTCATGAAGATTAGTAGATCAGTAGATGTATGCCCAATTTTGGTAAATTGATTCATGCTTGTATAGATTGCAAATAAATTCGGTTCGGTAAATAGAAAGACATGCAAGAATGGTTTGGGGTGATCGATTTGTGAATGTATGATTTAGGATAGTTCTGTATCCCCAAATCATGCACATAATGGTAATCCCTGTTCAAACAGTAAATGGCAAAATTGCATGATGTGTTAAATTCCATGTAACTTAAATTGTGAATGGCATGCAAAATAAGTGTTTGATTTTCTGTAAATTCTATTTAGCTCATAAAAATCTGAAAATTTGAGTGCATGATCTTGAACCCGAAAACAGCATGTGGTTAAAATTTCAGGTCATTTGGATCAGTAAATAAGAAGTTATGTATTTTCATGTGAAATGTGATAATCTACGTATATTATCGTAATGTGGTTAGTTATTTTCTAAACCCCACTTGATTAGTGAAAATTTCTGTGTGTTAAACTCCTGAAATCTGTAGTGCCATGTCAGGAAAATAGAGATATTCATGTGAGTGAGAAAGTGAATGTGATGGAAAGTGTGAAGTGTAAAACCATGTGTAAAACGGTAAATGTGTAATGTGTAACTGTACCAATGTGACACTGCTTCCGTAGAGGGCAGTGGAGCTGTATCAGGGAAAAGTCCCCCTGAGAAAGTTCAATGTGTAAGTGACCCTAAGGGCATTAGGGGGAAATCCTGGAGGTGGACAAGTTCCACTGGTTAGGGTGGAGACTTGTTCTCCCGGTCTGCGCAGTCCAAGAGTCGCCATTGGAATGCCTAGATGGCGTCTATGTGTAATGTGATGTGTATATGTCCTTCTTTAGTGGTTTGGACTATGTGTCACGGCACCTAAAATGTGTATGTGAAATGTGTAATGTGTATGTGTTCATGTGTAAATGTGTAAGTGATCAATGTGAATGTGTATGTGTAAAGTGTAACTATGTGAAAGAGGAAACTTGTGAAAAGAAAATGTGAAACTAAAAATGCGAGAATATGTTATTGAAACCCATGTGAGACAAATCTGAAATCATGTGAAATCAGAGAATTTATGTTATTATCATCATGTTATTATGTGCAAAGATGTCTAGAATCCATGATAGGGATAATTGGTGAAAACGGGTACAAGATAGCATGATTGTTTGATCACATGATATGTTTTATGCAATATTGTAGCTCTCATGTATAGGTTTACAGCCATTAAACCATGTGAAATCAGCAACCTAAAGCATGAGAAAAGGGTTATGTATGTACTTAAAGACATGTGAAATCCATGCTAGTTGTGTTCCCCTTTCATGTATGCATAATGTTCATGTTGGTAGCTCTCATGTTTTGATTCTTTGAAGACAAAATTTCATGAGTAAATGGAATAGAGAGCATGTGATAGGTGAATTTTATTCTTAGAAATCTGAAAGCATGATCCATGTATAAAATTGAAAAACTTTCATGATAGGTTGAAACTCTAAATTGACTAGCATGCCATGTGTAGTAAATGTTGAATGTGCATGTAGAAACCCCTATAACTTATATGTGTATGTTATGAGTAGTGTCTCTTGCTGAGTCTTTGGACTCACTCCTTGCTTCGGCGTACAGGTGTAGTTGGTGACGTGGCACCTTTGGAGGAGACAGTGGAGACGGACTCCGAGCGCGGAGATTAGCTAGTTTTGGAGCTTCTTTGTGATTTGTGTATTTCTTAGTATGTACTTTGAACATTGTATTAGAATTATCATGAAAAAAATGTATAAGTGTGGACATTATGTATTTTATTTCAGCAATTTAAATTATGTGGACCCTTAGTTCTTTTATGTTAATTGCGAATTGCATGTATGTTTAATGTGGATGATGAATGAATGGAGACAATGGTCTTTTACTTCCGCTACTCTGTTGTATATTCACGTGTATCTCAGCTGTATGTATCGTTTGGGTAAATGTCCCACTGTGAGGACTCTCGCTATACCGACGTGGGTTGGTATAACCGTACCGGTATAATGAGGGCCGTCACAGAGATTGGTAGCAGAGCGACCGGTTGAGATTGCACATGAATATACCTAAGTCATCATCCCCATTGCATGCTAAGTATGTCCACATGTGTAGAAAACCCTAATAAGAAGTGAAAGATAGATAAGAAAATGGTTAGAAAACTTTGTAACCTAGCTCTAATGGTGGCTGAAATTTTATTACAGCCATGGCTTCCCGTGGACGACGTGGAGGTGTGCCAGCTCACGACGACGAGCAGAGGTGTGAGGAGCGGGCGGAGCAGCAGGCCCCGGCCCCACAGGGTCCTGTGCTTCCCCCACCACCGCTAGTGGACTACGGAGTATTCATGCAAGGTCTGGTGCAAGCCATGCAGACGCAGGCTCATACCCAGGCAGCACTCCAGGCCCAGTTGGAGGCCCAGGTAGAATAATGAAACAACCTAGTAGTTGCTATTTAAATTGCATGATATTGTGTTTATTGTATATTGTTATTGTTTAATGTAGCAGGCTCAGGCCCCAGCTCAGGACCATGGTGGACCTTCCATCATGGAGCGATTCAAGAGGATGACCCCACCCTCTTTTAAGGGGGAGAGTGATCCGCTAATGGCAGAAAGTTGGATGAGGGAGATAGAGAAAATCTTCCGAGCTATCAGGTGTCCTGATGAGGATAAGGTGACATTGGCCACCTACATGCTACAGGTATGTTTTGGTTTATGCTTGTATGTTGTTTGTCAAGTTAGAATTTGTTAGTTGGTGCTTATGAAGGTGTATTACAGGAGAGAGCGGATGTATGGTGGTCCTCCTTGCTGCGTACACGCTTTGAGGACGGAGCAGTAGACGTAGCATGGGACGCGTTCGTGAGGCTCTTTCGAGCCAAGTTTGTCCCAGAGCATATCCAGGACAAGATGGAGCAAGAATTCCTTTCCCTAATGCAAGGATCAATGACCGTCCAGGAATACGAGGCAAGATTTTATGAACTTTCTAAATATGCACCGCATATTGTAGAGGATGAGCGCAGGAAGACCAAGAAGTTCGTGATGGGACTCAAGCCATCACTGCGGACGAGACTCGTGGCGTTTGACCACCGCACGCTAGACGAGGCCCTCAGCGCTTACTGCAGACAGGAGGGAGAAATGGAGCAATATCTGGAGGAGAAGAAGGCTTCGCAGAAGAGGCCGGCAGCGACATTCCAGCGGCAGGATAAGAAGAAAATGGTGTACCAGACACCGCAGAAACCAATGACAGTCAGCAACTCCCAGGTACCTTCTGTACGTTCCCCCGGTGCGAAGAATGAGTGTCCCCACTGCGGGAAGACACATGGTGGGTCCGAGTGTTGGTTAGTAGCGGGTAGATGCTTGAAGTGTGGGAGCAGCGACCACAAGATCAAAGACTGCCCAAGACTTCAGCAGGGAGCTCAGCGTGGAGCACCAGTACCAGTAGTAGCGGCAGCCGCGCCAGCTACAGGAAGACCAAGAAGGCCTCGAGCCCCAGCTCGAGTGTTTGCTTTAGCTCGCGAGGACGCCGAGCAGGCGGAGCATGTCACCGAAGGTACGGTTTTACTTTTCGGTGTGCACGCTCGGGTTTTGTTTGATACAGGTGCTACTCACTCGTTCATTTCCGAGCGGTTCGCTAGGCAGTTAGCCCTAGAGTCAGGCATAGAGTCTGAGGAGTTAGAAGTCCCTTTGTCTGTGCACACCCCTGCGGGTACGGTATCGACTTGGAAGTGTATTCCGTCGTTACCTGTGTGCATTGAGGATAGATTCCTAGATGGGTGTTTCCTCTTGCTAAAGATGAAGGACTATGATTGTATTCTTGGTCTGGATTGGCTAGAGGAGCACTATGCATTAGTGGATTGTCGTCGGAAGAGGATTGTTTTCCGCATTCCTGGTGAGGACGAGTTCTCTCATCCCTTGCCAAAGAACTTAGCGGGAAAGTTAGTTATCTCTGCCATGAAGGCGATGCGCATGGTGAACAAGGGTTGTGACGCATTTCTTGCCAGCGTTATGCTAGTACCCGATGCTAGTTCGTCACTGACTCTTGCAGAGATCGATGTGGTGCAGGAATTTCCAGATGTCTTTCCCGATGACTTGTCTGGATTGCCACCGGATAGGGAGATAGAGTTCAGTATAGAGTTGCTTCCAGGCACCTCTCCTATCTCGAAGGCCCCATATCGGATGGCCCCTGCAGAGTTAGCCGAGTTGAGGAAGCAATTGCAAGAATTGCTTGATAAGGGATTTATTCGCCCTAGTGTTTCCCCTTTGGGCGCACCTGTATTGTTTGTCAAGAAGAAAGACGGGTCACTTCGGTTGTGCATCGATTGTAGGAAGTTGAACCAAGTGACTGTGGAGAACAGGTACCCCTTACCTCGGATTGATGATCTGTTTGACCAGTTGCAGGATGCATCAGTCTTTTCCAAGATTGACTTGCGATCTGGTTATCATCAGTTACGGATTAGGAGTGAGGATGTGTCCAAGACGGCATTTAGATCCCGTTATGGACATTATGAGTTTTTGGTTCTTCCCTTCGGATTGACCAACGCCCCTACAGCGTTCATGGATCTCATGAACCGGGTGTTTAGTCCGTATTTAGATAGCTTTGTTGTTGTGTTTATTGATGACGTGTTGGTCTATTCTCTGGATGAGGCCACACATCGTCAGCATTTGAGGTTAGTCTTAGAGGTTCTCTGTGAGCACAAGCTGTATGCGAAGTTCAGCAAGTGCGAGTTCTGGTTGCGCGAGGTTCACTTTCTCGTGCATGTTATCTCCGGCGCTGGTGTTGCAGTTGATCCAGCAAAAGTCTAGGCAGTTATGGATTGGGAGATTCCCCAGACTCCTTCGGAGATTCGTAGTTTCACTGGGTTAGCTGGTTATTATCGGCGATTCATTGAGGGTTTCTCATCCATCGCCGCCCCTTTGACAAAGCTGACCCGGAAGGGTGAAAAGTTCATATGGTCTGAGGCATGTGAGCGCAGCTTTCAGTTATTGAAGGCTAAGCTTACTTCTGCTCCGGTATTGGTATTGCCTAGTGGTCTAGAGGGCTTTGCCATTTATACAGATGCATCTCAGATTGGTTTAGGCTGTGTACTCATGCAGCGAGAGAGGGTAGTGGCTTATGCTTCTCGTCAGTTGAAGGAGCATGAGAGGAACTATCCAACTCATGATTTGGAGCTCGCAGCTGTGGTTCATGCACTAAAGATCTGGAGGCACTATCTTTATGGTGTCAGATTTGAGGTGTTTACCGACCATAAGAGCTTGAAGTATCCTTTCTCCCAAAAGGAATTAAACCTGAGGTAGAGAAGATGGATTGAGTTCTTGAAGGACTATGACTTCGACCTTCAGTATCATCCTGGAAAGGCGAACGTCGTAGCGGATGCTCTTAGTAGAAAGAGGTCTTCGCTCCAGCAGGAATGAAAGATGTTGGAGGATGCGGCGTGCTCTATGACCGAGTTAGAGCCATCGTTGTGTCAGGCTTTTGTAGCTCAGCTATCCCTTAGATCCTCAGTCTTGGATGAGGTGATTGAGCAGCAGAAAGCCAATCCTAGATTGTTGGAGTTAGTGGGTAAGGCGGGCATTGCTCGTGATGAGGACGGTGTGATTAGATTTCAGCACCGTGTTTGTGTCCCCGATGCAGTAGATGTCTGTGAGCATGTGTTAGCGGAGGCTCATAGATCGCGATTCTCTATTCATCCGGGTAACACTAAGATGTATCAAGACCTGAAGAGATCATTTTGGTGGTCCGGCATGAAGAAGGATGTTGCGGATTATGTGTCTAGATGCTAGTATGTCAGCAAGTGAAAGCCGAGCGGCAGCGACCATCTGGCCTTATGCAGAGGATGGATATCCCCGTGTGGAAGTAGGAAGCTATCACTATGGATTTCGTATCGGGTTTGCCTCGATCTAGAAGGGGCAATGACTCGATTTGGGTAGTTGTAGATAGATTCTCGAAGACTGCTCATTTCTTGCCTATGAAGAAGAAGCAGTCAGTAGAGAGTTTAGCTAGACTGTATGTTAGCGGTATTATTAGATTGCATGGTGTGCCGAAGTCGATCATTTCGGATCGAGATCCGAGATTTACTTCAAGATTGTGGAAGGGTCTTCAGGATGCGTTAGGTTCGGAGCTTAAGCTCAGCTCGGCGTTTCATCCCCAGACCGATGGACAGTCCGAGAGGACTATCCAGACGCTCGAGGATATGTTGAGAGCGTGTGTCCTGGATTGGAAGGATGATTGGGAGCGTCATTTACCTCTTGTGGAGTTCGCATACAACAACAGCTTTCATGCTAGTATTGGTATGGCTCCATTCGAGGCGTTCTATGGTAGGCCCTGCAGATCTCCTTTATGTTGGGAGGAGACTAGTGATAGGCAGTTGATCGGACCGGAGTTAGTTCAGGAAACTTCGGATAAGATTCAGCTTATCAGGAAAAGGCTTGTTGCGGCACAGGATAGGCAGAAGAGTTATGCCGACAACAGGTGAAAGGATTTGGAGTTCGAGGTTGGCGATCATGTCTTCTTGAAGATATTGCCTACTCGAGGTGTTGTCAGATTTGGCAGGCATAGCAAGCTAAGCCCTAGATTCATTGACCCATATGAGATTCTCAGACGTTTGGGCAGCGTGGCGTATGAGCTAGCTTTACCCCCAGCTTTGGCTAGCGTTCACCCGGTGTTCCACGTATCTATGCTCAGGAAGTATGTCCGAGATCCGTCTCATGTGATTAGTCATGAGCCAGTGGAGATCCAGCCAGATCTTTCGTATGTCGAGCAACCAGTAGACATTCTTGACCGGAAGGTTCAGCATCTCCGGAACAAGAGTATTGCGTCGGTGAAAGTTCTATGGCGGAACTTCTCGCGTGAGGAGGCTACGTGGGAGCTTGAGGATGCGATGAAGAAGAAGTATCCCCTTTTGTTTGAGTAGTGTCGTTCTAACTTCGAGGACGAAGTTTGTTTAAGGGGGAGAGGGTGTAAGGCCCTCGAATCTCCGTCGCATTATTTGTATTTATGTGTGTATATTTGTGCTTGTGTATGTATGTACATATTTACGTACGTATTAATTAGTACGAGTACGTGTGCATGAGTTTATATTAAATATAAATAATGTATGTATTGCATGGTGATAGTATGGATATAATACCATATACATATTGCATGTATATACGCACGGTATGAGCTGGTGTCAGCGTCCAGACATGGACGCCGACACTAATGACTCCAATCTCTCTGGCCTGCATGCGCACCAGAACTGCAAGCTTCTGAAGCAAGAAAGCCAACCATTGGGGGACTGTCCCCAATGGCTCTGAAGGCTGTCAAATCAACCTGGTGAGTGGGAGAGAGACTCCCCTTATGTCTGAACCTGAAATGGTCTCTCCCCACTCCTCCCTTCACCTTGCAAGAGGAGAAAAAGTGAGAGGAAAACCCTAGGAGAAAACTGAGAGAAAACGCACCTTGGAACCCAAGAATCCATCAACCTGAAGATTGTTCCGGAGATCTACTACTTCAAGAAGGTAGCTGGATCAAAGGAGGAGGCTTCCCCGACATCCCCGTGGCGTGGAGATCACCCAGGAGCCCAGAGGAGGAAGATCTAAGAGGGAGTTCTGCACTTCTTGGGACAGCCCAAGGAGAGCTTCACCGAGCCCTAGATCCTTTGGAGGAATTTTTAAAAGGCAAGTGACCTATCAATGATGTTCCCGTATGTGTCTAGGTCGTTTCTATAATTTTTATGGATTTTTCCTCGAGTCCTAGACCCTCCCATTCACCCAAGTTTGAGAGGTCGGGTCTGTGTTTCTGCACAGACCTACATCGACGGCAAGGTCTTTGGACGCCGATATTATGCTTGGCGTCCATCGGCCATGCCGCTGACCCTGAGTCAGCAGCCAGAGACTGCCGCCAAGTTCCACTGGACAGAACAGTGAACTGTTCTGCCCTTCCTATACACTAATTTCGGTATGGTTTCCGTGATGAGGATATATGGTAACCTTATACTCTTTGTATATTGTCAATTGTGGTGTGTGGATGAATATGGTGTGTAATGGTGAATGTAGGAAATATTGTATCCCATGAATTGTAAGCATGACTTGTTAATGATCTTGTCAAATTTATGTTTCATGAGTAAGATTAGACTGAATGCCTTGGTTTTGTCAGTTCATGAAGATTAGTAGATCAGTAGATGTATGCCCAATTTTGGTAAATTGATTCATGCTTGTATAGATTGCAAATAAATTCGGTTCGGTAAATAGAAAGACATGCAAGAATGGTTTGGGGTGATCGATTTGTGAATGTATGATTTAGGATAGTTCTGTATCCCCATATCATGCACATAATGGTAATCCCTGTTCAAACAGTAAATGGCAAAATTGCATGATGTGTTAAATTCAATGTAACTTAAATTGTGAATGGCATGCAAAATAAGTGTTGGATTTTCTGTAAATTCTATTTAGCTCAAAAAAATCTGAAAATTTGAGTGTATGATCTTGAACCCGAAAATAGCATGTGGTTAAAATTTCAGGTCATTTGGATCAGTAAATAAGAAGTTATTTATTTTCATGTGAAATGTGATAATCTACGTATATTATCGTAATGTGGTTAGTTATTGTCTAAACCCCACTTGATTAGTGAAAATTTCTGTGTGTTAAACTCCTGAAATCTGTAGTGCCATGTCAGGAAAACAGAGATATTCATGTGAGTGAGAAAGTGAATGTGATGAAAAGTGTGAAGTGTAAAACCATGTGTAAAACGGTAAATGTGTAATGTGTAACTGTACCAATGTGACACTGCTTCCGTAGAGGGCAGTGGAGCTGTATCAGGGAAAAGTCCCCCTGAGAAAGTTCAATGTGTAAGTGACCCTAAGGGCATTAGGGGGAAATCCTGGAGGTGGACAAGTACCACTGGTTAGGGTGGAGACTTGTTCTCCCGGTCTGCGCAGTCCAAAGTCGCCATTGGAATGCCTAGATGGCGTCTATGTGTAATGTGATGTGTATATGTCCTTCTTTAGTGGTTTGGACTATGTGTCACGGCACCTAAAATGTGTAATGTGTGTGTGTTCATGTGTAAATGTGTAAGTGATCAATGTGAATGTGTATGTGTAAAGTGTAACCATGTGAAAGAGGAAACTTGTGTAAAGAAAATGTGAAACTAAAAATGCGAGAATATGTTATTGAAACCCATGTGAGACAAATCTGAAATCATGTGAAATCAGTGAATTTATGTTATTATCATCATTTTATTATGTATAAAGATGTCTAGAATCCATGATAGGGATAATTGGTGAAAACGGGTACAAGATAGCATGATTGTTTGATCACATGATATGTTTTATGCAATATTGTAGCTTTCATGTATAGGTTTACAGCCGTTAAACCATGTGAAATCAGCAACCTAAAGCATGAGAAAAGGGTTATGTATGTACTTAAAGACATGTGAAATCCATGCTAGTTGTGTTCCCCTTTCATGTATGCATAATGTTCATGTTGATAGCTCTCATGTTTTGATTCTTTAAAGACAAAATTTCATGAGTAAATGGAATAGAGAGCATGTGATAGATGAATTTTATTCTTAGAAATCTGAAAGCATGATCCATGTATAAAATTGAAAAACTTTCATGATAGATTGAAACTTTAAATTGACTAGCATGCCATGTGTAGTAAATTTTGAATGTGCATGTAGAAACCCCTATGACTTATACGTGTATGTTATGAGTAGTGTCTCTTGCTGAGTCTTTGGACTCACTCCTTGCTTTGGCGAATAGGTGTAGTTGGTGACGTGGCACCTTTGGAGGAGACAGTGGAGACGGACTCCGAGCGCGGAGATTAGCTAGTTTTGGAGCTTCTTTGTGATTTGTGTATTTCATAGTATGTACTTTGAACATTGTATTAGAATTATCATGAAAAAAATGTATAAGTGTGGACATTATGTATTTTATTTCAGCAATTTATGTTATGTGGAACCTTAGTTCTTTTATGTTAATTGCGAATTGCATGTATGTTTAATGTGGATGATGAATGAATGGAGACAATGGTCTTTTACTTCCGCTACTCTGTTGTATATTCGCGTGTATCTCAGCTCTATGTATCGTTTGGGTAAATGTCCCATTGTGAGGACTCTCGCTATACCGACGTGGGTTGGTATAACCATACCAGTATAATGATGGTCGTCACATCTGAACTATATGATATGCTGACCGGTTGCTTCTTTATGTGCTTGCAGGGCGAGATGAGGGCTAGGGTCTCCTGGCTCCTGGTGTAGGCTGTCTACTTGGCACTCCTGGGATTCTAGAGGCGGCGACTCGATGACATGGGGTTCGGTGAGGTCCTCCGCATGGAGTGGATGAGGGCGGATGCTCCTCTCACCCAGGCATTGAGGAGCAGGTGGGATGCGGAGGCGACTGCCTTCGTGTTCGCATGGGGTCACATGATCCCCGACCTCAAGGACGTGAGTAGGATCACCTGGTTGAGGGTCTACGGCCGCCTGGTTAGTGGATTTACATACCCATGCTATAGAGATATTGCCCGTAGACTCCAAGACTTGACAGTTGGTCATAGGTCTTCTCTAGTTCCTAGGGTGGACCTACAAGAGAGCTTAAGGCTAGTACAAATGGGCCGGGATGTAGGAGAGACGGCTGATGAGCAGTTGGACTGGCTGGTGAGAGGGTGTAGGGAGGGGCAATGCGGTCCACTGCCGCTTCCTTCCGTTGCTGGAGGACTTGGACTAGGTAGGAGAGTATGCTTGGGATGCCGCCCTTTTGGCGCACCAGTTTGACAGCCTGGGGACCTCCGACCGGCAGAGGGCGATCAGCGGGTTCTTCCCCTTCCTCCAGTTACTGTTCACTTCTTTCTGTCATACTTATGTATTTCTTCTTGCAAATATGTGATCTGACTGTGCTTCCTCCCTTGCAGGTCTGGATCTACATCCACCTCCCAAGCATGGAGAGGGGGATTCTGGGGCGACCAGGCCTTGTGCCCCTAGCTAGGCGGTGGGTGCCGTGCCGAGACACACACCCCTTGGAGGAGCAGCTGGTATTCATCCATGATGTCATTGACGTCTACCCTTAGCTGGATGTAAGTACTATCCCTTCTCTAATCCTCATTTGATTTTCTTAAATGCTTTGGCTATTAACAATATGTGTTATTTGTTGTGTAGGTGGTGTGGTAGCCATATCTGGAGGAGGGAGACGAGGGACATCCCTGGTTGGATCAGGCCCGCCCCTACTTCGATAGGGTGATGTGGGTGCATGCTCTCAATCGGGTGCTACCTCTACACCTACATCTGGCTCAGCGGTCACTCGGTCATCGTTAGAGTGCCGTGGAGTTCCCCAGTCGAGGCAGGACCCCTAGGCTTGGCCTGAGCTTTCGGGGACTCCATGACACGACCCATTCTTACGAGCGGGCCCGAGAGTAGATTGCGGACTGGGAGCACCGAGGGCATCGGGTTACGTCTGACGCACAGACTGACAAGGAGTACCTACAATCCTTCCCCTTGAAGTATGGGGCGAGGGTCTATAGGGGTCCCGACGACAGGTATACCTCTGAACATAGACCTTGTGAATTTCTTTTGACTGAACTGGATCTAACATGACTTTGTGGTTTGCAAGAGGATGTGACCGGAAAGATAGCATCACTCCAAGCCCTACTGCACTCCGTCGTGCAAAACTGGGATGTGGCCAAGGGAGAGACGGACTAGATAGTAAGTACCTACTCAGACTTGTAGACACCCATTTCTGGCTCAAAAGTCGAGCCAAATTTCTTGTCATATTATTGATGCCCCATGTTGGCTCATCATTGCCTATCTGACTTTATCCGATCATGGTATCCTTTCATTAGTTCATCGCCCTGGTGGGTTCTTTCTGGTCACATCACTCTTCTTCTTCATCATTATCTCATAGTTCTTTGAGTCAGGAGTCCAACGCTTCAAACTGCACATCAATCCGATACCCATGCAAGGAGATCAGACCCTTTGAATGAGCCATATACTGAAAGTTCATGAAGGCGACAACTACTCTGTCGCGTTCTACTTCAGAAAGTGACACCTCGATACGTCGCGTTCTTATTTAGCATTTTAATTCCCTGAAAAATCTCCAGAAAATGCTTAAAAGGTTTCCTTCTATGGAAGGTGACGTATCGAGGCGTCGCGATCTGATAGCGACCATGAGCCCATCGCGTTCTGGTTTCCATGCAACATACCGTTTCCTAACCTGACTTGGACCCCTGCTATTGATGAATAGTCTGACTTTTAGTTGGTCTAGAGGCGTCCAAATCCTTCCAAATTTGGAGGAGACCCTCTTTAGAATGTCCTTTCCGAGTTTTGATTCCCCTTGCCCGAGCTTACTTACCCAAATTCGGACCATGCCCCATTATTCTCCTCCAAGCCTGTTCAGGAATAATCACATATAAATCCCATCATAGAGCATCGTTTAGGGCGAGGCCGGCGTCTCCTTCTATCTCACCCAGAGAGCTTCGAGTTTTTAGAAGACCTCTCATCCTCCAGACGACCAGGATGTACCCCCAGGGCGTTTTCTCCCCATCTACGCTTTCTTTCTTCTATCATTCTTGATTTTCTCTCTTCATACATGCATGTTAGATCATTTTCTTTCGTAGATTTGCATTAGAACACATCACACACACCTATTTTAATCACCCAAAGGGGTTAAAACCCCACCCCACGTGAGTTCCTCCCAATTAGTTCATGTTTACTCTTTGTTTTGGGATAGATTCTACACAAAATAAAATTCTAATGGGTGTTTTGTTGTTTTAATGTTCTTGGCAGGGTTGTAGAAGACATTAGCAGCATGAGGCTCTTGCCCCTTGGCCGTCTGAGGAGCAGGAAGAAGAGAATCCACAATCTTCATCTTCTGAAGCAGAAGGCGACTTTCATCTGATCGCGATCTAAGAAGGCGACAGTCCGCGCGTCTCGTTCATAGAACCGGAAGGCGGCACCTCCATCGTCGCTTTCACGTTAAGGCGACGGCGGGCCTATCGCGTTCACAGGACCAGGTACCCTTCTGCACCTTTCTTCCTTTTCCAAATTAGTTAGCACCTTCCTTCATCATACATCTCTTTGCAACTGCTTTGGTGGTGATCACGGTCCTTTTTCCTTATTTTTAATCATCATCTTTGGGGAGCAAATCCCATGATTACAACTTTTGGCGATCACGGTGGGACAAGTTGTGCCTATCGTGCTTGTTACTGTTTTTCCCTGCCGTTTTAAGTCTTTCAGGTGTGTGGTCTTTCTTTAGATTCCACACTTTCCATTTATTAAACTGCTATTTTTAGTTCTGCTGCTTTGGGTCAGAAGGCGATGTTGAAGTCGTCACTATCTGGAAGGCGACATGGAGGTCGTCGTGATCAGGTCAGTGCCCTGATTCTATATCTTTCATGTGTTTTGGGTTTATTTCAAGTACTCCATCCATGCTCTGAGTTATTTGATGCATCTTACATGCCTGTGAGAGTCTGTTAGTCCTTCATGTTATAAGGTTGTTTGAATTTTCGTGCATAATCAGGTACTGTCTGATCTTTGTCCACTGCGAAGAGGAACGCGACAAGCTTCCTGTCACGATCCAGGTCGCGATAGGTAGAGTGTCGCCTTCTTCTTATGAGAGCAGATCGGCCTAATTTCTGTTTTGTTAGTACTAGGGTAGACTTTGCATGCACTCCGGTGCACATAGGGCGTGCATACATATTTCCATATTTTAGTTTAGGTTGTCCTCCTTGGCAATGCCCGCTCTCTCGGCCACATACTCCTTGTGTCCGACTAGAGCACTCGCTCGAGGGCCTCCGTAAGTCCCCGCTGACCGTGGATTCCCACACGGTCGCCGGGCTGGTTGTACCTGTTGCCACCTAGAGTTAGGGTTCATTCATTGGTAAGTTTGAGAAATCCTAGTTAAACCTGAAGTTGGAAGCTTTCTCCCTTTAGGAAACCTTTCCTTTGAGGGAACTTGCTAAAAATATCAATCCATTAAAAAGGTAAACTTGAACTAAATAAAAGAAACCATCATCATTGCCAACTGCTTGTTTTGGGTGAGACATTTTCTCTTTCTTTTTTTGCATAGGAGTGTTTGTTTAGGAAACTAAGTGTTAGTTTATGTCCGGGTGTCTCTTAGGTCTGGACAGGCTTTCCTTATTTTGGCACACCCACTTTCCAGATATGGCATCCTACTTGAACCCAGTCTATGGTGATAAGAATCCGAATGCTGCATTCTACACCACCCATGACTACGAGGAATCTCTTCCTCATGATCTCCTCTAGGAGTCGACCCGACCCTGGGTTGCTACAGTCGACACTAGTGATAACCATCATCTCGACAATGGTGGCCTATCACTAAATGTCCGTTCTCCTCATGCAGTCGATCAAGCTGCTCAACTCATGTGCCTAATTCCTCAGCTTGATCAATCCCAAATCCAAAATCTCATGACGGCCCTCAAAGGAATGGCCGCCTCATTACCCTCACCTAGAGCAGTCTCCTCTCGCCCCATGGCATCTACCTCCGGCCCCCACATCATCACGGGACCAGCCGACAACACTCCCATCCGGCTGCAGGCCATTCGATTCACTCCTTTCGAGTCTGAGCACTATCATCCATGTGAGTCGAGGCCCCGGTCTCCACCATATTTCCCTTGCCATCCGCCACAAATTGACCTACGTGCCAGGTCGGAATCTCGTGCCTCCTCCTTGTATGCTCAACCCTCTGCCGCTCCTGACATGATGTCTGAGTGAGCGTCGATCAAAAAGGAACTCCAAGAGCTGCAAAGGCAAGTTGACCCTAGGCAGCACCATGATGTTCACATGCCTAACTTTAATGGCATGTGGGTCCCATCTCCATCCGAACCTCCAAAGTACTGCAAGTACAATGGCACTGAAAACCCCTATATTCACATCAAGGACTTCATCTATGAGTCTGCACCCTATCAGCATGGCCGCCGCTTGATGGCGTATCTATTCCGCCGGTCAGTAGATGGGCCTACACTAGATTGGTTCTATTCCTTGCTACTTGAGGATGCAAAGGACTTCGCCACCGTGAGGGGGAAATTCCTTGAACAGTTCCAAGACAGGGTTGGGCCAGAGTATTCTCTTACGGACCTCAAGGCAGAAAAGATGAAGTCGGATGAAGAGTTCGCCACTTATGCCGACAGATGGAGACAGATTGCCACACGAGTCCCTGGGTACCTTCTGGAGGGAGAGAAGGTTAAGATCATCACTGCCAATGCAACCCCTGCCTATAAAAACATCCTAGCAATGAATGATATCACCTCCATGCACCAACTGTACAGTCAGGCTCGGTTTATCCAGACCCAACTCAAAGACTCTGCCATACACTCCATGTTCGAACCTCAAATGTCCCGCTTCCAAAGAAAACCTCAGGGACCGGTGACCGAGGGTGTCCAAGTCAACTAGAAAGTGAGTGCATTCAACCCTGCAGGCCAGAACAACAACCGTCAACCTTACACTGCCCAGGGTCAAAACCACACCAATCCCCCACAAGGCCAGCAGCCCCAATACAACCAAGTACCACCTCTTGAAGGATCCCAGCAAAAGCGTCCCCTAGGCCCAAGGAGAACTCAGTAACCACCACTCCCTCAGACACTCTCTGACATCTTCTTGGCCTTAGTCTCCACAGATGCCATCAAGCTCCCTTCGGAAAGGCATTAAACCTAAGTGTGGACCAGACAAGGTACTGCATGTTCCATCGGTAGCTGGGTCATACCATTGAGCAGTGCTTCACATTCAAAGACCTGGTATATGATCTGCATGAACAGAACGGACTAGACTGGATAGCTCTCCGATAGGTGATCAGAGACATCAAAGAAAGGCAGAGGCAGTAGCGCCAACCACCCCCTCAACAACAGCTACAACAAGAGCCGTTGCAGGACCTAGGGATTATCCATAACCCCTTGCCAAACCATCCCCCAGCTCCTAATCCACCACAACCGCCAGCCCAGGTAAACCCTATTGTCCACTACCCCCCTCCTCAAGCGAACTGGACGTATGATGATGAACCCGATGTTCAGCAGATGATGGCCATTAACCACCAATATCCTCAACAATCCGAAACAATACAACTATCCAACACGGCTCCCCAGACAATCCCTCCTTTAGTTTCCCAGGCCAATGCCATCATACTGCCCATCGGCTCAACACCTGCGCTAGTCACTATGCCCTCCATTATCCTACCACCTACCACATCCCTTGCTCCACCTACCTCCACGTTACAACCACCCATCATAACCACTCCAACATCCATTCCGCCGCCACCCTATCCTCCACCAGACAACCCGTCAATGAACCAACTACCCTGCGAAGCGGACAAGTTTTTCGTCGCCCGTATCCACCCATCTCCACGACCTCCACCAGCCAAAGCAATCCCCAACCAGTCCTGCAGCCACAGCCTCAACAAAAACCACAAGATGAGGGGGTGATTGAGCCGTTACCCGGTACACACTATGATATCCTCAAGCATCTCGACCATGTGCCAGCTAAGATTTCCATACTGGAATTGATAAAGAGATCCAAGGAGCACCAGGAGGCATTGAGGGATTTCCTACAAAGGGTAGTGGTGAATGAGGACATGCTCGCCGACAAACTGCCGAGTACACTAGCCATGGTGACTCGTGGGCCGGCCATCACCTTCGCCGAGAATGAACTAGCACCCCCAGAAGCCAGGAGGCTCCCGCCCTGTATTACCCTAGTCATCAACCATGTGGCAGTAGGTGCAGCACTGGTCGACACTGGGATGTCAATAAATGTCTGCCCACTGAGTACTCTGAGAGCCTATGATGTGTCAGAAGGGCTGCTAAAACCAACGCCAACCACCATAGCCGCATATGACAACTCTAGAAGATGTTGCCACGGCATGGTGACTTTACAAGCTGAACTGGGGCCGTTAGCCATCACTGTTGATTTCTATGTACTTGACATCGATCCCATGTTCAAGGCCATCCTGGGGCATCCATGGTTAGAATCACTAGGAGCTGTTCCATCCACTGCACATGAATGCCGAAAGTTCCCCTTCCAAGGATGGATCATTAAGGTCAAAAGCATAGCCACTGCTCACACGATTGACGCCATCAACGACACCCACCTCCCAGTTGTCTGGCCCACCAACAAGCCTGTTGTCTCGGTGCTGGACATCAACTACCCATGGGCTTATTCATTCCATTCCAAACAAGAGGCAAGTCCTGCACAAGTCAATGCGGTCAAGAGGAAGGAGCCACTAAACACCAAAGGGTGGTAAATCATGATGAAGCTAGGCTATGAAGAAGGCAAAGGCCTAGGGGCAGAACTGCAGGGCATCACCTAGCCTATCCCAGACATCGTAATGAAAAGCCGATGGGGACTAGGCTATAGGGAGAAGTCCAAGCCATGGTCAACTAGCACATCCACTCTCAAGGCCGACCGCCAACCACTCACATGGACACTCTGGTGTCACCTTGTCAGAGGCCCTACCCAACCTGGGTATAACACTGTGGTGGTTGAGGCAGAGCTGTCACAACACAATGTGCATGGCAGACATTTCACGAGGCACATGGCCCCCATGCTTACATACAGGGCGCTAGAAACACTCCGCCCCAGAAAGAGAAGGAAGACAGGGGACCCAGAGGGTGAATGGTACTGTTGGTTTTATATAGAAAACATCACAATAGCCTTCAGCTGTCTGTTCTAGGAGGAAGAAAGAACATGGCCGCCAGCTGCAGCCGAACTAGTAGATCCTTCCACATCCATCACATCCAAGAGGTAGTTGATAAGCGACGCCACTGACGTGAAAGAGCGAAACATCCCCTACGAGGAAGGGAAGACTGTAGACGAGCTCTGAAGGGGTACGTGCTTGGCCATCCATCCATCACCCCTGAATTATCTCCTCCCCAACCTCGTACATTCATCCCCTCCCTTACTCATTTGGTTGTCTCCCCAACTCCTGACAGCTGTGCGCAACATCCTCACTCCTGATCTCCCACCTACAGTCCTCTCTACTTTGCAATCTGATCCGAGCGATCACGAGATCACTCTCTCATGCTGCATGCTCTCCTCCGATCTCCAAAAAAAACGCCAATCTTCAAATGCACATTGAGGTTGAGGAGCCAGCATACCTCCTTCACCCTCCTGATCAGGGGCACCCCTCAGCTGGGGCTTCCCCTCTCGCTCCTTCATTAGGAGCCATCCTCTTCGAGGACACCATGTCCTCCCCTAGTCCTGTAGAGTCATCTAGCCAGTTTGGATCGTCTAGGTTAAAAGAGTCTAGTCTTAGTCTAGGAGAGTCTAGGGTAGAGAGTCAGATCAACCCACGCCCGCCAAGTCCAAACATCACCCTAGGAAGCAACGAGGCAAGGCTATTCCCCGAAGATACCTTCAAGAGTTAGCTCGGCGATTCCAGGCACTATTGCTAATAGAGGAGTTCACAAAGGATGCGTTGGTGTTAGAAGAAGAGATTGAGCAGGATGGGGTGTTCGTAGGCGACGGATTTGGTGTCTAGGAAATCATGAATGATGAGGACTCGATCGATGAAGAGGATGGCGAAGTAGATGACACTGCCGAGATGTACGCGAGTGGAGTAAGAAGATTTGATGAACCTACTAAGGAAGTCAATCTTGGAACAAACAAAGATCCCAGGATAGTGATTATTTCAGCAAACCTCCCTCCTGATGAAGAAGAGGAACTGGTGCAAATTCTGAGGGAGTACAAGGATACCTTTGCCTGGTCGTATGAGGACATGCCCGGCCTAGACCCCTCATTAGTGGAGCACCAACTTGTATTAAAAGAAGTGGCAAAGGCCATAAAGCAGAAACTCAGAAGGTTCCACCCACTTATGGCCCTGAAGTTGAAGGATGAGGTAGATAAACTCCATAAGGCTAGATTCATCAGGGTAGTGCTTTATCCGAATTGGGTGGCAAATATAGTCCTAGTCATGAAGAAGGACAGAAAAGTCAGAATCTTTATTGACTTCCAGGACTTAAATAAGGCATGTCCAAAAGATGACTTCCCGCTTCCTTACATTGATGTGCTAATTGATAACACTACTGGGTATGAGACCCTCTCATTCATGGATGGATATTCAGGCTATAACCAAATCCGTCTAGCTCCTGAAGATCAAGAGAAAACATCCTTCACCATGCCCTGGGGAACGTAATGTTACGTAGTCATGCCATTTGGGCTAAAGAATGCTGGGGCTACCTATCAAAGGGCGATGATGGCCATATTCCACGATATGATGCATGTTTATGTAGAAGTGTACGTGGATGACATCTTGGTGAAGTCAAGAACCAGGAGAGAACACCCCAAGATCCTCGCCAAGGTGTTCCAAAGGTCAAGGGAGTATAAGCTGAGAATGAATCCGAAGAAGTGTTGTTTGGGGTATCATCAAGAAAGTTGCTAGGCTTCATAGTTAGTAAGCAGGGAATTGAGATCAATCCAAACAAGGCCAAGGCTATTACGGAAATGTAGCATCCAAAGAATATTTCACAAGTAAGAAGCTTGATTGGGCGTCTGCAATTTATTAGAAGATTCATATCACAAAATTCACAAAGATGCCGACCATTCTATGACCTCTTGAAAGGAGGGGCAAAGTTCGAATGGAATGACAAGTGCCGAGAAGCCTTTGATGATTTGAAGAAGTATCTCATGAATCCCCCAGTTTTGCAATCTTCTATACCCAAAAAACCACTAATCCTATATCTCTCATTCATTGAGGACTCCCTAGGTGTTGTCCTTGCACAACATGATGAATCTGGAAAAGAAAGGGCAGCATTCTATCTCTCTAGGCTTTTCAACACCGCAGAATCCAAATACACCACGGCGGACAAAACCTGTGTCGCGCTCATGTGGGTAGTCCAAAAGCTCAAGCACTACTTTCTTGCCCACGAGGTCAAGCTGATCTCGAGGATGGATCCACTAAGATACCTCTTAGAAAAGCCTATCCTCTCTGATCGGCTTGCACATTGGTAGAGCTTCCTCTCACATTTCGACATCTCTTTTGTTGTCCAAAAGGCCATCAAAGGGTATGCCATCTCCGAGCACCTTGCCCATTTGCCACTCCCTCATAGCAATTCCATCCGAGAGGAATTCCCTGATGAAGAGCTCTCGGTCATCTCCAAAGATCCCTTCTGGTCCCTCCATTTTGATGGTGCGCTCAACTCTCAGGGACGGGGCATTGGAGTCGTGCTGCTCACCCCAGAGGGCATTACCATCCCCATCGCTTTTCAACTCACCTTCTCCGCCACTAACAACATGTCCGAGTATGAGGCTCTCTTAGCTTGTCTTAAGCGCGCTTATATCTTAGGTGCATCCCACCTCAGAATCATAGAAGACTCTCAACTAGTTCTGCGGTAGGTGCTCTCAACTTACCGCACTCGTGACCCAAAGCTTAAGCCATATCAAGATCTGGTCACGTTGTTGGCAAGGCAGTTCCGCAAGCTTATCTATGTCCACACTTCTCACTCACATAATATCCATGCTGCCGCCTTGGAGTCACTAGCTTCATCTCTATCCTTCCCTCTAAGTCACCAGACTGAGACAATTGTCGTCCAACGGCTCGACGTTCCATCTATCCAGGATTCTTGGTTCAACAACCTTAGGACAACCTTAGAAGAAAGGGCTAGGAAGAGAGAAGGGCAACAAGTCATGCTAGCTAAGCTTGAGGAAATTTTATATGAAGATGAACTGCTATGGTATTATGAGATTGAGCAGTACTGCAAGGATGGGTCATATCCCGAAGGAGCAAATGCGGAGGATCGCAAGGCCATAAGAAGAGCTGCCTTAAGGTACACAGTCGTCGAGAAATTTTGCACAAGCGGGCTCTTAATGGGGTTCTTCTGAGATGTCTCAATGATGACGAAGCTTGGAAAATGGTAGAAGGAGCACATGCAAGTGAATGCGGGGGGCATGTCAACAGTCAGATGCTTGCTAAGAAGATCATTAGGCAAGGCTACTACTGGCCAACCCTAGAAGAAGACTATGCCATCTACGTCTGTAGGTGTGTCAAATGCCAACTCCATGCTGATAAAATTCATGCTGCTTCATCCTCACTTCATCCACTCTCCACACCTTTGCCATTCTCCATGTGGGCTTTTGATATTGTTGGCCCCCTTGGTGATCCTAATGCTCATACCAAACAAAAATCCTTCATCCTAACAACAACTGAGTATCACACCAAGTGGGAAGAAGCAGAAGCATTTGCAGAAATCAAAGCATCCACCGTGTGCCGCTTTATCATGATGAATATCATCTCGCGGTTTGGAGTGCCAAGTAGCATCGTCACAGATAATGGGCCACAATTCATCTCACAAGAACTTCAGGACCTCTGTAAGAAATACAACGTCACTCTGCATCATTCATCTCCATATTACCCACAAGGCAATGGCCAAGCTGAAGCAACTAATAAAACCCTTCCTAAAATTTTGAAGAAAACTTGTGAATCGCATAAATTCGCCGATTGGCCGAAAAGCTAATAGAGGCTCTATGGGCCTATCGTACCTCCGTCCATACTCCCACGGGGCAAACCCCGTATGCTCTCACCTATGGGATGGAGGTGGTAGTTCCATATGAGATCTTGATCCGTTCACTAAGAGTCCAACTAGAGTAGGAACTTAACCTTGACGAACGTCGAGAGGCGTTGCTGGTCCAGTTGGAACTCTTAGACGAAATGCGACTCATGGCGGCCGATCATGTACTCTCATGCCAAAGGCGAATCTCAAGGTCTTTTGAAAAGAAGGTAATTGAGCGAAGATTTCAAGATGGTGATATGGTCTTGAAACGTATTTTTATCAAACCTGGAGGTCCAAGGTCTAAATTGCAACCAAATTGGGTGGGCCTGTACGTTGTGAAAGAAGTGTATCCAGGAAACGCCTACTGCCTAGTTAACACTGAGGGCGTAGAGTTGTCACATCCGTGGAATGGGTTGTACCTCAAAAGATTCTATCCCTAGGTCTTTAGGTGTGAGGCCACAACACTTAGATCAGGGATAACCCCGTGTTATGAGTCCGAAGTCTCCACCCCAATCATCAAGGATTGACCTAAGTTAGGACCAACCCACGCACATGGCAAGCCCGGGTGACTGCATTTAGTAGGTATCGTAGCTATAAAGGCCCTACTTTAGCGATGCGATGGTCATTCTCTTCCAAATCGATCGAAGTGTAGGGGCAAGGGTCGTGAGGGCGAGGTTGTCAACCTTAGGCATACCCTGATGAGAGGAAGTCTCAAACAGGGATGGTCAAATAGCATAGGCAAAGGAACAAAGAAGCAAAAGAAAGGATAGAAAAAATACATGATAGAATAGGGGATGGCAAGAGTGGCAAAGTCCCCGTGGGACGCTCATGAGCCCGATCGTGGGACGCTCATGAGCCCGATCGTACGCATGCCCCAGACAGTGCAAACACATAAGAAAGACCACAAAGTCCCTACACAACAGACCTAATCTTTGAAGGGTATGCTGCGGGAAGAAGCTGGACCCGATGTCCTTAAAACCTACATTAAACTTTCCTTAAATAGTCTTCCATTTCCCACTATAAGATCGGGTCATCCCTTAGGTATGGCCTAAGTAGCTGCACTATCAATTAAGAGCAGCTGCCCATGGCATGTCACCCCTAAATGCACGTCCTATCTTAGTAAAGCCTTCGGTCAAAAGGAGAAGTGACCAAGATGCCTAAACCAGTGGTTTGAAATGGTTTATGTGTTGTGACCCAAAAGGGCGAGTACCTTCCGTCTCACGCGTCTTATTTTAAGAAGGGCTAACGTCGGCTTTAGACGTCTTTCAAAACTCCAAAAAAATCAAATATTTCAAAACTCCAAAAAAATCAAATATTTTAAAACTCTAAAAAAATAAAATATTTCAAAACTCCAAAAAAAATCAAATATTTCAAAACTAAAAAAAATTCAAATATTTTAAAAACTCAAAAAAAATCAAATATTTCAAAACTCCAAAAAAATCAAATATTTCAAAACTCCAAAAAAACAAATATCTCAAAACTCCAAAAAAATGTTTTCAAAATCTCAAAGAACACTTTACTCATTCATTCATGCATGTCATTTATTTATTTATGTCATTTCACCTATTTAATAAGGCTTAGCCCCTTTACCATTTATCGAGATTGGTTACTTGTCATACTTAAGGCAAGGGGCTAAGTCGAAGAACAGATCTAACTTGTCTTCATGGTTGTCCTAAGTGTGCAGGTTGCAATAGAAGAATAAAAGCGGCACTCATATCTCACTCGTCACTGTCATACAATCGCATTCCATAGACAAAAGATTCCATTCTATTCTATTCCATATCTACATCATCATCATCATACATCATGAACAAAAGGGACAAAGTACAAGCCCTCAACCACTCTCCCCTGTACCCTCAGGCAGACAGCAAGGTGGAGGGGCCCTGCTGATCCGCTGGGGATGCCACTCCTACTGGCCGACGAGCGACTGCGCCCGACCAAGGACAAGGCTCTCTCTATCCCCCTCACCCACCTCTCGACGCAGTCCCGTCGCCTCATCCGCCTGAGGGCGTAGGTGTAACTCTGCCATCTCCGCCTCTAGCACAGTCATCCGCGCCAGCGCTTCCTTCAACTCTGCCTCCTACAAGTCAAGCATTTGCCAATAAGGGAAATAAAAAACAAGGGGTACGTAATTAATAACTCACCCGCTCACATAGCTGGGCCATGGCATCCTCCGCTCGGGTCACTGCTGCTGCCAATTGACTGTCCAGTACGGAGCGGCTAGGCTCGTCTCGGGAAGTAGAAGCACCTCCCACCATCTGTTGTGCCCACTCCAGCTCAGTGCGCTGCATGGAAAGACATAGGAGTCAGTCAACTGAAGCTAAGGGTAAAAGGAGGCAAGAAGTAGAGCACTCACCAGCTCGGTCACGGTCCACTGGAGGTCATCCCTCAACCGGATTGTGGAGTGGAGGACACCCTCGAGGGAGGCAATCCGACCCTCAGGATCAAGCTGCAAACACAAGTCAGGTTAGCCAAAGGATTAATAATTGCAAATATTCAGAAAGGGCTAAACTAGTAACACTCACCGGTCGTCAGGTCCCCCTGTAGACATGGGCCCCGTACCTCCATTGTAAGGCCCTTGATTTTTATCTTGAGTGTTTGCTTATGTATATATGTGTATACGAGTATATACTATTGATGTATAGACTATTATGCATGGTATTTATTTGTGTGAATTGCATGAATTAGTGCTGATGTAATGTATGCATGGTATATATGTATATATTTATATGTGTGTGGTGTATATAGTTTCTGCAGTCTTAAGTCTGATCTGTCGACCAGTAGGCGTCAACATGAGTTGACGTTTATTGGGAGTCAGCGACCACATCGATGGACGACAACTCTATATTGGTGGCCAGAGATGTTGACATTTATTTTCCAGATCTGTTGCGATCTCAAATCCGGAAACGCCCTAAAAAATGTCGCCCTCTGATTTGGAAACCATTCCCCAATGGTAACCTAGCCTAACCCTTATGCGTATCCGACCCCAACTTCATATTGTCCAATTTTCGGCCAAGTCTGTCCTTTTGACTCTTGGGTCAAAAACCTAGACTTTCTGTGCGAAAACCTGTTTTGGAACTCTTCAATTCGGCTACTGGAGGCTTCATCCGTGATCTGCATTCACTGGAGAGGACTCTGAACATCCGGGAATGACTTCCCCACGTTGGTGTGCAGTGAAGATCAACAGGGAACTCGGATAAAGAATGATTTGAAGGCTCTTTGGCTCAGGCTGAGGAGAGCTTCTTCAACTCAAAACATCGATTGGGGATTTTATCCAAGGCAAGTAACCCATCCACATCATCCCTACATGTGTCTAGTATGTCCAAGAAATTTTAGGATTTTAATTCGAGTCCTGGAACCCCCCATTCAGTTGATCTTTTGTGTTTAGTCTGTGTTCTGCACAGACAGGAACTTAACGGTAGGAGCTATTGCCGTTAAGATCTGAACATGGCGGCGGTCTTTGTTGCCGTTAACTTTGTAGGCGGCCACCCCTTGCCGTTTAGTTCTTCCGGCAGAAACAATGTGTCTGCTGCCCTATAAAAACTATTTTCTCAAAAAAAAATTGCGCATGAGGATTTAAGATAAACTTTATATGATATGTAAATATTTGTGTGGAGGCATGTTGTGGATTGTTATGAATTTCTGTGGATTTCCCACACTATTAGAATTATCAAAAATGTCTAGTTGACAGGTTTTAATCTTGTAAAATCTTGATTATGCAAATCTGTGTGGAATTTAAAAGTCATGAAATTTCTGTATATCAGTTAAGGGTTTCAGTTCATGCTATATAAAATTTGAAATTTTATGATATCTGTGTAAATTATTAAAATTTCTGAATGGTAAAATGAAGAGCATGCTGATTTAGTATAGAAATTCCAATAAATTGTATGAAAGTAGATAAATTCTTGAAAATTAGCATATGTTCAGTACTATCAGTATGCATGTGTAGCATGAACTATAGGTCTGAATGATAACAACTATGTAAATTGGGCTATTTTAACTTGAGATAATATCACTATTTGAATTTTATTGAATAGTGGATATTTCAGAAAATTATGAACCTTCATATATGTGATATGTGAGCAGCAAACGACTTGTGGTTAAATTTTCACATTCATTGGATAACAATAGGTACTAATTACAATATTTTCATCATGAAAAAGGTATGGTTTAGTGTAATTAAAAATGATTAATGTAATTACAGCATGATATGAATCAATTAGTAGTTGTGACTGATTAGTTCTATTAACACTAGTACCATGATAGGGAACCTGAACCATGTGCGTGAATGTGAAAATAAGAATAACGGGTTAAAATCGTGTGAAATTGTGTGTGTGTTAAAATGGAACATATGTAAATGTGCCAATGGGTGACACTGCTACCTTAGAGGGCTGTGGAACTGTACTGTGGTAAAGTCCCCACGGGAAGGTTCATACTGTGTGATGTCCCACGGGCATTGGGATTAAATCCTGGAGGCGAACAAGTATCGCTGGTTAGGGTGGAGAGTGCTTCTCCCGATTCTGCGCAGTAACTAAGATTTATCACTTGAATGCCCAGGTGTTAGATATGTGTTGTGATTAGTGTGTGTCCTTCTAATGGTGGTTTGGGCTATGTGTCACGGCATTTAAATAATGTGAAATTGTGTTTAAGGGAATATGCATGTGAAAACTGTGAAATTGTGTAAATGATTATATGTTCATATGAACTCTTGTGATAGCACGTGAAATGATAACTTCTTAAATGAATATGTTATGTACATAGAAAAACAGCAAGCTTTTCATGTGTATAAATGTGTTATTCATGTGAATATTATTATAGAATCCATGCTAGAATTGTCTCTTTCTTTATGCGTATAAACTCCATGTTAAGATGACAAATGTTAACATGTGAATATATAATGTAGTTAAATGAAACTTAGTTTAACATTGATAAATGTGTAGAGAGCATGTGATAGGCTTTAAGTTATTGAACACTTTGTACTAAACAATTCCCATGTGTAACATGTGTAGAAATCATGTTTAGGTCCTATTTGCATAAATAGCTAAATCCATACTTATATGTGATTGTGTGGTATGAGAATGTGAATGTTAGGTGATGCATGTAAGTTTAATGTGTTTATAGTTATTTGTTGAGTTTTTTTGAACTCATCCTTGCTTCGGCGTACAAGTGCAGACGTTTCTACTTCTTCCGAGGAGATTGTTAGAAGCGACTCGAAGCGGAAGTAGGAGACCTCGTTTAGATTCAGCGTTGTACTTTCATTTTCATAAGTATGTAATAAAAAGGCTTTGCGTAGTCTTATGTGGACAATGTATCTAAATCATTTCTTAGTTAAGAAATGTTTAGTTCTCTTTTCCTCTATATGGACTTTGAATAGAATGTGGATGATGGAATAAGAGTTACTGTCCAGTCATTTCATTTCCGCTGTCATGTGATATATATATATATATATATATATATATATATTTGTGTATGTTTCAGCCTAATTGTACAATTGTTGGGTAAATGTCCCACTGTAGCGGCGTTCATTATACCGATGTGGGTTGGTGTAACCATACCGGTATAAGGAGGGTCGTTACAGAGATTGGTATCAGAGCTACATGCTGAAGTTGTACATAAATATGTACATACCATCATCTTCATGTATGCTAAGTCTGTGTAGATTTTCCACATAGATAAGTAAATAGTTAGAAATTAGATATTCTAGTTCTAAATTGTGATTAAATCATTTTGCAGGAGATAGCTTCGCGTGGTAGGCATGGTGTTCCTGCTCGTGAAGGTGAGCAGAGGAGAGATGAGCCTCGGCATGAGGATCAGGGTGAGCAGTAGGCCCCAGCACCCTAGGGTCCTGTGCTTCCCCCACCGCCACCAGTAGACTATGGAGTGTTCTTGCAGGGTTTAGTGCAGGCCATGCAGACGTAGGCCCACACTCAGGCTGCACTCCAGGCTCAGGTTAGAATGATAAAAAGGGTAGTCTGTTTTACTTGATGATATGTTTGCTATGTTGTTATGCTATATGTGTTGCTTATGATGTTTGCTGTGGCAGGCTCAAGTGCCAGTTCCCTAGGCCCAGGACCATGGTGGACCCTCCATCATGGAACGGTTCAAGAGGATGTCGCCACCATCTTTTAAGGGGGAGAGCGACCCGTTACTCGCTGAGAGCTGGATGAGGGAGATCGAAAAGATCTTCCTGGCTATTAGGTGCACTGAGGATGACAAGGTCACTTTAGCCACCTATATGCTATATGCTGGTAGTAGTATGTGTAATTTAATTCGGTGGTTATTTCTTTAATTATAGATTATGTTGGTTAGTCCTTATGGGTGGTTTTGGCAGGAGCGAGCCGATAGGTGGTGGTCCTCGTTGTTACGTACTCGGTCGAGGATGGTGCTGTGGACTTTGTTGGGATGAGTTCGTGAGGCTCTCCGACGCCAAGTTTGTTCCGGAGCACCCAGGACAAGATGGAGCTGGGTCCTCTCGTTGATCAGGCTCCATGACAGCACTGGAGTACGAGGCAGGGTTTCCGAGCTATCGAAATATGCCCCTCATATTGTAGCTGATGAACGCAGGAAGGCAAAGAAATTCGTGATGGGTCTGAGGCCATCGGTGAGGACGAGTTGGTGGCTTTCGACCATCGTACCCCGAGCAGGTGCTCAGTGCGGCGTGTCAGCAGGAGGGAGAGATGGAGCAGACCTGGAGGAGAAGAAGGTTCTCAGAAGAGGCCCGCGACTCCTTTCCAGAGGCAGGAGAGGAAGAAGGCGGTTTCCAGTCACCGCCGTCCTGTGGCATCGAGCAGGGTCAGGTACCTTCTCAACGTTCCCCTAATGGTAAGAAGGAGTGTCCTCATGCGGGAGGGCACATGGTGGTATGAAATGTTGGAAGTGGCGGGGAAGTGCTTGAGTGAGGGGCAGTGAGCATAGGATTAAGGATTTCCCCAGACTACAGTAGGGAGGTCAGCGTGGAGCGGCACCAGCCCCAGCACAGCAGCAGCGCCAGCAACAGGAGACCAGGGAGACCTCGATCCCCAGCTCGAGTGTTGCGTTAGCTCGTGAGGACGCCGAGCAGGCGGATCATGTCACCGAAGGTACGGTTTTGTTCTTAGGTGTGCATGCTCGAGTTTGTTTGATACGGGTGCTACCCACTCGTTCATTTCTGAGCATTTGCTAGGCAGTTAGCCTTAGAGTCAGGAATAGAGTCTGAGGAGTTAGAAGTCCCTGTCTGTGCACACACCTGTAGGTACGGTATCGACTAGGAAGTGTATTCTGTCTTACCAGTGTGCATTGAGGATAGAGTCCTAGAAGGGGTTTCTTCTTGCTAAAGATGAAGGACTACGATGCTATATCTTGATCTGGATTGGCTAGAAGAGCACTATGCGTTAGTAGATTGTCGTGGGAAGAAGATCGTTTTCCGCATCCTGCTGAAGATGAATTTTCTCATCCTTTGCCAAGGAACTTGGCAGGGAAGTTTGTCATCTCTGCCATGAGGGCGATGAAAATGGTGAACAAGGGTTGTGACTCTTTTCTTGCCAGCGTGGTATTTACCCAAGGCTGATGAGTCCTTACTCTGCAGAGATCGATGTATTGCGGAATTTCCAGATGTCTTTCCTGATGATTTATCTGGATTGCAACTGGCTAGAGAGATAGAGTTCACCCTAGAGTTGCTTCCAGGCACCTCTCCTATCTCGAAGGCACCGTATCGGATGGCACCTACGGAATTAGTGAGCTAAGGAGCAGTTGCAGGATTTATTAGATAAGGGTTTATTCGTCCTAGCGTTCCCCTTGGGGCGCACTTGTCTTATTCGTGAAGAAGAAGGATGGATCACTTAGGTTATGCATTGATTATAGAAAGCTAAACCAAGTGACGGTGAAGAACAGGTATCCCTTACCTCGATTGATGATCTTTTGACTAGCTGCAAGATGCATCAGTATTTTCTAAGATTGATTTGTGTTGGTTATCATCAGTTGAGGATTAGGAGGGGGATGTGTCCAAGATGGCTTTTAGAACCGTTATGGACATTATGTTTTGGTCCTTCCTTTTGGTCTGACCAACGCCCTGCAGCGTTCATGGATCTCATGAAAAGGGTGTTTAGACCATACCTAGATAGTTTGTCATAGTTTTTATTGATGACTGTTGGTCTACTCTCCGATGAGGCCACACATCGTCAGCATTTGAGGGTAGTGTTAGAGGTTCTCGTGAGCACAAGTTGTATGCAAAATTCAGCAAGTGCGATTTTTGGTTGCGCGAGGTTCATTTCCTTGGGCATGTTATCTCGGTGCTGGTGTAGCAGTGGATCCAGCGAAAGTCCAGGCTGTATGGATTGGGAGATTCCCAAGACTCCTTCGGAGATTCAGAGTTTTCTTGGTTTGCGGGTTATTATCGGCGATTTATTGAGGGATTTTCATCCATCGCCGCCCCATTGACTCAGCTGACCAGGAAGGGAGTGAAGTTTGTTTGGTCCGAGGAGTGTGAGAGTAGTTTTCAGTTATTGAAGACTAAGCTCACTTCGGCTCCTGTGTAGTTTTCGAGCGGTGTAGAGGGTTTGCTATCTACACGGATGCATCTCGGATTGGCCTTGGCTGTGTATTGATGCAGCAAGGAAGGGTAGTAGCATATGCTTCTCGTAAATTGAAGGAGCATGAGCGAAAATTATCCGACTCATGATCTGAGCTTGTGGCAGTGGTTCATGCACTGAAGATCTGGAGGCACTATCTTTATGGTGTCAGATTTGAGGTGTTCACTGACCACAAGAGCCTAAAGTATCTTTCTCCCAAAAGGAATTAAACCTTAGGCAGAGGAAGATGGATTGAGTTCCTGAAGGACTATGACTTCGACCTCCAGTATCATCCTGGAAAGGCGAATGTCGTAGCGGATGCCTTAGCAGAAAGAGGTCGTCTCTTCAGCAGGATTGGAAGATGTTGGAGGATGCAGCGTGTGCGATGACTGAGTTAGAGCCATCATTGTGCAGGCTTTTGTAGCTCAGTTGTCCATTAGGTCTTCGGTGTTGGATGAAGGGATCGAGCAACAGAAGCCGACCCTAAACTCCAAGAGTTAGTGGTAAGGCAGACATTGCTCGTGATGAGGATGGCGTGATTAGATTCCATCACCGTGTTTGTGTTCCAGACATCGTGGATGTCCGTGAGCATGTTTTAGCAGAAGCTCATAGGTCTAGATTCTCTATTCATAGGTAACACTAAGATGTACCAGGATTTGAAGAGATCTTTTGGTGGTCTGGCATGAAGAAGAGATGTAGCAGAATTTGTGTCTAGATGTCTAGTTGCCAGCAAGTGAAGGCCGAGCGGCAGCGACCATCTGGTCTTATGCAGAAGATGGAGATCCCAGTATGGAAGTGGGAGGCTGTCACTATGGATTTTGTTACGGGTTTGCCTCGATCAGATGGGGTAACGACTCGATTTGGGTAGTGGTAGATAGATTCTCGAAGACTACGCATTTCTTGCCCATGAAGAAGAAGCAGTCAGTAGAGAGTTAGCTAGATTGTATATTAGTAGCATTATTAGATTGCATGGTGCCGAAGTCGATCATTTCGGATCGAGATCCCGATTTACTTCGAGATTATGGAAGGGTCTTCAGGATGCGTTAGGTTCGGAGCTGAAGCTCAGTTCGGCATTCATCCCCAGACAGATGGAGTCCGAGAGGACTATCCAGACGCTCGAGGATATGTGAGGGGGTGTGCTGGATTGGAAGGATGATTGGGAGCGCCATTTACCATTAGTGGAGTTCGCATTATAACAACAGTTTTCATGCGAGTATTGGTATGGCTCCATTTGAGGCGTTGTATGGTAGGCCTTGCAGATCTCCTTTATGTTGGGAGGAGACTGGTGATAGGCAGCTGATTGGTCCGGAGTTAGTTCAGGAGACTTCGGATAAGGTCCAGCTGATTAGGAAGAGGCTTGTTGCGGCACAGGATAGGCAGAAGAGTTATGCCGACAACAGGAGGAAGGATTTGGAGTTCGAGGTAGGTGAGCATGTCTTTTTAAAGATTTCGCCTACTCGTGGTGTAGTTAGATTTGGCAGGCATGGTAAGTTAAGTCCTAGATTCATTGGCCCGTATGAGATTCTCAGACGATTGGGCAACGTGGCATATGAGCTAGCTTTACCCCCAGCGTTAGCTAGGTTCATCCTGTTTTCCACGTATCTATGCTCAAGAGGTATGTTAGAGATCCATCTCATATTATTAGTCACGAGCCAGTAGAGATCCAGCCAATCTTTCTTATGTGGAGAAACCAGTAGCTATTCTTGACCGGAAGGTTCAACATCTCCAGAACAAGAGAATTGCATCGGTGAAAGTTTATGGCGCAACTTTCGGGAGAGGAGGCTACTTGGGAGCTTGAGGATGCAATGAAGAAGAAGTATCCTCAGTTGTTTGAGTAGTGTCAGTCTAACTTCGGGATGAAGTTATCTTTAAGGGGGAGAGGGTGTAAGGCCCTTGATTTTTATCTTGAGTGTTTGCTTATGTATATCGTGTATACGAGTATATACTATTGATGTATGGACTATTATGCATAGTATTTATTTGTGAATTGCATGAATTAGTGCTGATGTAATGTATGCATGGTATATATGTATATATCTATAGTGTGTGGTGTATATAGTTTTCTGCAGTTTAAGTCTGTTCTGTCGACCAGTAGGCGTCAACATGAGTTGACGTTATTGGGAGTCAGCGGCCACATCGATGGACGCCAACTCTATATTGGCGGCCAGAGATGTTGACGTTTATTTTCTAGATCTGTTGCGATCTCAGATCCGAAAACACCCCCGAAAATGTCACCCCTCTGATTTGGAAACATTCCCCAACGGTAAACTAGGCTAACCCTTATGCATATCCGACCCCTAACCCTTATATTGTCCAGTTTTTGGCCATGTCTGGCCTTTTGACTCTTGGGTCAAAAACCTAGACTTTCTGTGTGAAAACCTATTTTGGAACTCTTCGATCCGGCTACTGGAGGCTTCATCCAGTGATCTGCATCGACTGGAGAGGACTCTGAACATCCGGGAACGACTTCCCCACTCTGGTGTGCAGTGAAGATCAACAGGGAACCCAGATAAAGAAGGATTTGAAGGCTCCTTTGCTCAGGCCGAGGAGAGCTTCTTCAACTCAAAACATCGATTGGGGATTTTATCTAAGGCAAGTAACCCATCTACATCATCCCTACATGTGTCTAGTATGTCCCATAAATTTTAGGATTTTAATTCGAGTCCTGGAACCGCCCATTCAGTTGATCTTTTGCGTTCAGTCTGTGTTCTGTACAGACAGGAACTTAACGACATGATCTATTGCCATTAAGATCTGAACTTAGCAGCGGTCTTTGTTGCCGTTAACTTTGTAGGCGGCCACCCCTTGCCGTTTAGTTCTTCAGGCAGAAACAATGTGTCTGCTGCCCTATAAAAACTATTTTCTCAAAAAAAAATTGCGCATGAGGATATAAGATAAGCATTATATGATATGTAAATATGTGTGTGGAAGCATGTTGTGGATTGTTATGAATTTCTGTGGATTTCCCACACTATTAGAATTATCAAAAATGTCTAGTTGACAGGTTTTAATCTTCTAAAATCTCGATTATGCAAATCTGTGAGGAATTTAACAATCATGAAATTTCTATATATCAGTTAAGGGTTTCAGTTCACGCTGTATAAAATTTGAAATTTTATGATATCTGTGTAAATTATTAAAGTTTCTGAATGGTAAAATATGGAGCATGCTGATTTAGTATAGAAATTCCAATAAATGGTATGAAAGTAGATAAATTCCTGAAATTTAGCATATGTTCAGTACTGTCATTATGCATGTGTAGCATGAACTATAGGTCTGAATGATAACAACTATGTAAATTGGGCTATTTTAACCTGAGATAATATCACTTTTTGAATTTTATTAAATAGTGGATATTTCAGAATATTATGAACCTTTGTATATGTGATATGTGAGCAGTAAACGACCTGTGGTTAAATTTTCACGTTCATTGGATACAGTAGGTACTGATTACAATATTTTCATCTTGAAAAGGGTAGGGTTAGTGTAATTAAAAATGATTATGTAATTACAACATGATATGAATCAGTTAGTAGTTGTGACTGATTTAGTTCTATTAACAGTAGTACATGATAAGGAACCTGATGGAGGAATCGATCAGAGCGCAGCGGAAATGCGATTCCCTCCCGTAGATATCGTTGCCGGCGGTCAGATCGAACACAAAAACGGAGAACCCGCGCACAGGAAGATCTTATCTTTACCTTTGCGGGGTTGCGAACTCCCGAATCCGGGGAGGAAGTGGCACTGGAGGCGCTGGTGCTTCAAGCCGTTCAAGTGTCCGGCCTCTAGACGTATCCATGCGAGCTCCGGACGCAGGGATCTCCTCGGTCTCCACGCGTCTCCCAAATCTCAACTCCACCATGTGCCAGAGAGAGGACAGAGAAGGTGGGGGCGCCCAGGGAGAGAGAGAGAGGAGGGGGCGACCAAGGAGAGAGCCTGGAGCTTGGCTAGGTTTGACTCTCCGCTAATATTTATAGACACTGCGGTTTCACAAAAACATAGTTATTGTCTATAACGACCATCCTGCCCAGTCTGCTCGGAACTCTATGTGTGTGACCCTCTAGGCCCAAGTGCTAGTCCAGTTTTCAGCCCATTAAGCCCAATAACTCTTTATTGACTTACTATAATTAATAATATCTCATATTATTAATTACACAATCAATTATTGTCTCAAGATAATGACCAGGCTTCCAATCAAGTTGGGTGCCAAGCAACACCACTTGATCCTGGAAAGCATTGGGTTTAGCAACCCAATCAAGGAACCTTTTTCTGTCATCAGTTACCACGTGACTAAAATCCTTCGCTCGTACAATGCTCTCGAGTGCACTTAGGGTATGGTCAACTGTCAAACCCTAATGTGCGCACTCACTTGGTTTAGATACTGCATAGCATTATCAGAAACTCCTTTTTTGATAAGTAGTCTTGCCCTGGCCAGGGACTATCAGGCATCTTTCCCTAGAGTATTCACTCTCTTATTACGAGAGAGAGCGATCCCATGTTGACCACACAATCACCTTCGAAGGTATTCTGCTAGATCAAAACACTTAACTGATTAAGACCCCATGGCTAGAGATCTATAAGTCAAGGTCAAAACCTAGAAGTCCACCAACAAGGTGTCCTTGGTGTCTCAGGTCTAAGGACCAATCACGCCACTGTGACAATGAATCTAGCTGGTTGATAGTTAGATAACATTACCATCCAGCGATTCATAAGGATCAGTTCAGTGAACTGATTCTCCAATGAGCAACTACAGATTCACCTTAGTGTCTCCACAAAAAGTGACTATGAGACCAGTCACCCTCATATATGAGCAGGTGCAACCTGTACTAGTCTAACGGATATTCGATGTCCTTCTCGAATATCCTCCGTCTAGGAACAATTAAGAATATACGTTTAAAGTGATGAACAGTCCATCCCCTCGTAATTTTAAATCCATTACATACTTATTTTGGTGATAACAAAACTCTGTCAAAAGCTTTCTAACTACATTTCATTTATCCTTAAGCACAGGAATTCTTCAAAGAAAATCAAGCACTTATGGTAAGTACATATATGCATTGATTCCAGTAAAGATGTAACGACTTCTTTGTAAGTTCTAAAGTTCAAACAAGTCGATGTTATAACGATTTCATAAGTCATCGTAACGATTTCCTTAGAAAGCGTAACGACTTGCCAGTCATAACGATTCATAAGTCATCGTACGATTTCTTTAGAACTCGTAACGACTTGCTCGTCATAACGATTTCTTTAGAAAGCGTAACGACTTGCCAGTCATAACGATTTCATAAGTCATCGTAACGATTTCTTTAGAACTCGTAACGACTTGCTCGTCATAACGATTTCTTTAGAAAGCGTAACGACTTGCCAGTCATAATGATTTCATAAGTCATCATAACGATTTCTTTAGAACTCGTAACGACTTGCTCGTCATAACGATTTCTTTAGAAAGCATAACGACTTGCCTATCGCAACGACTTTATAAGTTATCATAACGATTTCCTTAGAAAGCGCAACGACTTGCTTGTGGTAACGATTTCATAAGCTACCGTAACGACTTCTTTAGAACTCACAACGATTTGCTTACCGTAACGACTTCTTTAGAACTCGCAACGACTTGCCTGTCATAACGATTTCGTAAGTTATCTTAACGACTTCTTCTGAATCTATAACGATGTGTTATGATTCATAACGACTCTCTTAGACTATCATGATCTCATAACGATTTCATAATACATGTTTCCATCAAATAAATATTTTCTTTGATTTGAAACACGTTGAATAGTCAAAGTCGTATCTCACCTGTTTGACTGCTATGCATTTAATGAAGACTGAACGTATCTCTGCATGCACGCAGAACATATCTTCCATTATCGTGTATTCTTTGCATGTATCCTTTTAGAACGATTGACTGTCACTACTATATCTGTGTTTACTTGCTCTAACGTTGACTGACATCTGGAGATAGTGTTAGTTGTCTACCATTAAAGCTCAACTTTTGTAGAACCTTGAAGTTGTACCATCTTACAACGTTGGACATAGAAAGAACTACAAGTCACCTCAGAAGATCTCATCACTTTGCGTGCTCCAAAGAACAAAAGACTGTTGACTGGAAGCTTCCATAAATCCTTCAGTCTAACGTTCACCAAAGCTGTGAGACAACGGCTATCTCATCGTCTACATTCAAGATGAAGATATAATATATATATATATTATATATATATATAATATATATACAAGACAAAATATTGAAGATACATAGATAGCGATCAAGAAAGAAAAACAACTTTGCAGTCTTTCAAGTCTTCACAAGAATTCTAGAGCCAGCTTTGTCATTCCATTCCGCCTTGGCTCTTAGCTCCCTGTGTGGTGAGAAAATTCAGAAGTGAGCTAGAATAGTTCTGAGAGAGAGCACCTGTGTAGATCTTTAACTCTTAGTGCTTATAGCTTCAGATCGAGCTCTGTTAAGCTTGATCTAGGGGCTATTCAATCCTTTTTCAGATTCCCTTGTTTGTTTCCCTTCGGGTGTGAAGGAAGACCTAGTGGTTTCCAGGGTGGGTGTTTTTCTTTCCCTTCAGGAGTGAAGGAAGACCTGGTCGTACCAGGGTGTTGTGTTCCCTTCGAGTGTGAAGGAAGACCAGCTGAGCTGGGTGGTTGTTTCGTCCATAGGGGGACTGTACCCTAGATAGTGGAATCCTGAGGTTTGCTCAGGGACTGGACGTAGGACTCCTAAGGAGAGGAGATCCGAACCAGGATAAATCTGTGTGTTGTGTGATTGTCTTCTTTGTGTGATTGTTCTTTTTCTAACCATTACTATCTCTTCCAAGAACGTTTTTGTGTTTGTTTAAGTTCAGGTTTTAACTAAGTGAATATTTTAAAGACCAATTCACCCCCCCCCTTTGGGTTCGCCAACCGGGCAACATAAAGGATATTAACCTCATTGTTATGATCTCATCATAATTAACAGCCATTGCGTATATTCATGGACTTCAGAATCAAACGGTAAACGAATTACATAATGAATACAAAAGCCTTATTAATTATCAAAGAATAAGATTGTACAAGTTATAATTGGCTTGAGGACACCCATAACTAACAATCTCCCACTTGGACTAAAGCCAAAGGAACTCTTTCCACCATACATCTCCTCTAGTGATAATCTCCCGATCAGGTGAAATCGCCTCAGAATGTGCTTTGACTTCTGATGAGACCGCGCTCTTCGCTTGTGCAATGGCCCCATTGTTGTCACACAGCAATGGGATCAGATCAGAGTCACCCGGCACCACACCAAGGTCGGTGATGAACTTCTTCATCCACACTGCCTCCTTGGCGGCTTCAGCTGCAGCAATGTACTCAGCTTCTGATTGAGTCTGCATGGTTTCTTGCTTGGAACTCTTCCAGCTCACTGCACCTCCGTTAGGTGAACACAAACCCAGATGTAGACTTGCTATCATCTGGATCTGACTGGAAACTCGAGTCAGTGTATGCCCGAAGTTTCAAGTCCCCTCCTCTATAAACCAGAAATATATCCTTAGTCCTTCTCAAGTACTTAAGGATACATTTCACAGCCATCCAATGTTTTCGCCTGGATTTGCCTGATATCTGCTCGTAACACTAAGAGCAAATGCTACATCAGGCCTTGTACATAGCATGGCATACATGATAGACCCTATAGCCGAAGCATAGGGGACTCTATCCATGACTGCCCCTCTTCAGGAGTCTTAGGAGACTGCTCCTTAGAGAGATTAATCCATGTCTCATTGGTATGAGACCTCACTTGGAATTTTCATGCCAACCTTTGACAATGGTATCTATGTACGTGGATTGGGTCAAGCCAAGCATCTCTGACTCATCATGGATTGTACCATGTCCAACTAGGTGCGATTCCTCCTTTCCGATACACCATTCATCTGTGGTGTATAGGGAGGAGTCCATTGAGAAAGGATACCATTATCCTTTAAGAATTGTGTGAACTCTGTACTCAAGTATTCACCTCCTCGGTCTGACCGTAGATTTTAATGCTCTTTCCAGTTTGCTTCTCAACTTCATTCTTAAATTCTTGGAATTTCCCAAAGGCTTCAGATTTGTACTTCATTAAGTAAACAAATCCGAACCTTGAGTAGTCTTCCGTGAATGTAATGAAGTATGAGTAGCCACCCTTGGCTTGGGTAGACATTGGACCACATACATCCGAGTGTATTAGTTCAAATATGTCCTTGGCCCTATCTCCATGTCCACTAAATGGAGATTTGGTCAACTTACCCATTAAACAGGATTCGCAAGTTGCATATGATTCATAATCAAATGGATCCAAGTATCCATTCTTATGCAACTTTTGAATCCTATTCTCGCCAATGTGACCAAGCCTACAATGCCATAAGTAGGCAGTGTTCACACTATTCTTACTTCACTTATGAGAAACATCAACATGGAGATTTTCATAAGAAACATCAAGCAGATACAAACCATTCACCAAATTTGCCAAAGCAACTAGTTTATTTCTCAAATAAACTGAACAACTATTGTTCTCAATGGTAAACTTGTATCCAATTCTGTCTAAACAAGAAACAGAAATAATGTTCTTAATGATACTAGGCACAAAGTAGCAATCATCTAATAAAAGCAAATCTCTTGAGGGTAACTTGAACTTCACTGTCCCCACAGTGTGTGCACCAACACTTGCGTCGTTTCCAAGCCTCAAGTTCACCTCGCCCTTGCTCAGCTTCCTTCTACTTGTCAGCACCTGCACATCATTGCAGACATGAGAAGCACATCCAGTGTCTAAAACCCAAGATGTAGAATCTTAATAGACAAGTGATGATCTATCATATAGATACCTGAAGCTTCGCCCAGCTTCTGCTTTCTCCTGAGCCTTCATTGCAAGGTAGTCCTTGCAATTTCTTTTCCAGTGCCCCTTCTTCTTGCAGTGGAAGCACTCGGCCGTTTCTGCTCTTTTGCTTATGTCCTTCTTTTTTTTTGCTTGGACTGCTTCTTTGCATTGCCTTTCTCAAAGGCTTGCACTGCTCTCCTCTTCTTGTTGGACTTTCCAATCATGAGAACAGTGGGCTTTTCCTTCTTAAGGTTGCCCTCAGCAGTCTTCAGCATGTTCAGCATCTCAGCTAAACTCACCTTCCAAGACATAGGCAATGCGCTCAGACCTGAGGACAATCTTCAGGTTCCTGAGCCAATCCGAGTAGTTCGAGCCTGTCAATTTGTGGCATCCAGTATGCCTCGGAGTGGGTTACTCGACGACATTTTTTCCAATAAAGGAAATGTAAATACAATTAGAAGATGTTCATAATAATAATTAAATCTAGATTAGGACTTTAATCAAGATTAGCTCCCACTATTTTCCGACAGACTGTATAACCCTCAGATATACAGAATGGGAGACTCCGACGGTCTCCTAGTGGGGATCGGAATCTTACAGACTCATAGCATGATCTTGTGGATAGCACAACAAACCATACTATGATCTGAAAACGGTCAACTCTTGACACTTGCAACTCTTGCAATATCCGATCTTATTTTGGCCCCTGAATTTTAATGACCTTGTGGATAGCACAACAAGTCATTAAATCCAGTCTAAGCAGTACCATCATTACGTAACGAGCATTGATTTAGATGTAGCCCTTGTGGATAGCACAACAAAGCTACACCAGTCCTCTATCCCGTTTAAGGCATCACCATGCCATAGTTTTAGTCTATCATCAGATTTGGCAAGCCTTGTGGATAGCACAACAAACTTGCCCGATCTAATGGCAATTAATAAGAAACCTTGAACAAGTCAAGGGGAGTACATAACAGGAGGGAGATAGAATGTACAACATGGATTTAAAAGAGCAAGAGAGGGAGGCACGCAGTCCTCATAAGTTACATCACATGCCACAATACATAAACATCATCACATGATATCTAAGTCCATGATCATCCATCCACACATCAACACATCACATGCATCAAAAAGCAATTATCACATAATACTTCTGAAATAACTTTATTTCAAATATATAATAATTATATTTGAAAACCATTTAACTAAACAATTTAGCTAACATGGATAACATCTAAACAACTTTAGATAAACGCCATTCACCGTTGCTGTATGAATCCACCAAAATTCAATGTTAATTAATTTAACAAGAATCACATTCTTAAATTAATTAACATGCTTTAATTAGATAAGAGGAAATAACTAAAACAATTTTAGAATTCCCTTAAACTAATTAAACAATGGGTCAAACATCTGAAAATTAATTTACAGAGAGCTAAAATAATTTTAAAAGCTCTTAAAACTAATTTCAAAATTTTCTGGTATTTTAAGAATTTTTTCTGGTTTTTTAAACAATTTAAAAAAAATTTAAAAACTTGAAAAATGGGGGAAAGGGCCGGTCGGATCCGGCACGGGCCGGATCCGATCGCGGCCCGCTTGGGACCGCGGGGCGTCCGCCCGCGACTTACCCGCGGGCGGACCCGCACGAAATCCGCGAGCAACCTGCGCGCGGCCCGCGCGGGGTCGCCCCCTCCGCTAGAACGGAGGGGCGCGCGGCTAGGGTGAAACCCTAGCCACCGCCGCCCTCCGGCGGAGGGCGGCCTCGCCGGCACCCCGCGCCACCTCCGGCGGCTGCGGACGGCGCCGGCGGTGCCGGAGATCGTCTCCCATCGCCCCCAAACACCCAGAAAACCATGAAAAAACCCCATAAAATGCAGAAAACGGCCCTTTCTTGGACTGTCCAAGAAGCATGGCGGCGGCATCTTGCAGGGGTCGTGTGGCCTCTACAGAGGGCCAAACGACGCCACAAAGGGTTCTTCGCGAAGCCCTTGGTACCAGGAACAACTTCCATGTACCAAACGGGAAGTGCACATCCCATGTGCACCCAAGAACGAGGTAAAAACTAGGGATTCATGCTGAACGTGAATCGACGAAAACGGAAAAAATGACATTCATATGACGCCGATGGCGGAAGTGCGAAACTACCGAATCCGGGGCGGAAGTGGCGCTGGAGGCACTGGTGCTTCAAGCCAGTCAAGTGTCTGGCCTCTAGACATATCCACGCGAGCTCCGGACGCAGACGGGATCTCCTCGGTCTCCACGCGTCTCCCGGATCTCAACTCCACCATGTGCCAGAGAGAGGAGAGAGAAGGTGGGGGTGCCCAGGGAGAGAGAGAGGAGGGGGCGACTAGGGAGAGAGCCTGGAGCTTGGCCCAGGGTTTGACTCTCCGCTAATATTTATAGACAATATGGTTTTTCACAAAACCCCAATTATTGTCTATAACGACCATCCTGCCCAGTCTGCTCGGAACTCTATTGCGTGTGAGGCCCAAGTGCTAGTCCAGTTTTCAGCCCATTAAGCCCAATAACTCGTTATTGACTTACTGTAATTAATAATATCTCATATTATTAATTACACAATCAATTATCGTCTCACGATAATTGACCAGGCTTCTAATCAAGTTGGGTGCCAAGCAACACCACTTGATCCTGGAAAGCATTGGGGTTTAGCAACCCAATCAAGGAACCTTTTTCTGTCATCAGTTACCACGTGACTAAAATCCTTCGCTCGTACAATGCTCTCAAGTGCACTTAGGGTATGGTCAATTGTCAAACCCTAATGTGCGCACTCACTTGGTTTAGATGCCGCATAGCATTATCAGAAAACTCCTTTTCTGATAAGTAGTCTTGCCCTGGCCAGGGACTATCAGGCATCTTTCCCTAGAGTATTCACTCTCTTATTACCGAGAGCGAGCGATCCCATGTTGACCACACAATCACCTTCGAAGGTATTCTGCTAGATCCTAACACTTAACTGATTAAGACCCCATGGCTAGAGATCTATAAGTCAAGGTCAAAACCTAGATGTCCACCAACAAGGTGTCCTTGGTGTCTCAGGTCTAAGGACCAATCACGCCACTATGACAATGAATCTAGCTGGTTGACAGTTAGGTAACATTACCATCCAGCGATTCATAATGGATTAGTTCAGTGAACTCATTCTCCAATGAGCACCTATAGATTCACCTTAGTGTCTCCACACAAGTAACTATGAGACCACTCACACTCATCATATGAGCAGGTGCAACCTGTACTAGTCTAACCGGATATTTGATGTCCTTCTCGAATATCCTCCGACTAGGAACAATTAAGAATATACGTTTAAAGGATATTAACCTCATTGTTATGATCTCATCATAATTAACATCCATTCCGTATATTCATGGACTTCAGAATGAAACAGTAAACGAATTACACAAAATGAATATAAAAGCCTTATTATTATTATCAAAGAACAAGATTGTACAAGTTATGATTGGCTTGAGGACACCCATAACTAACACCTGAACTATGTGCATGAATGTGAAAATGAGAATAACGGGTTAAAATGGTGTGAAATTGTGTGTGTGTTTAAATGGAAAATGTGTAAATGTTTCAATGGCTGACACTGCTACCTTAGAGGGCTGTGGAACTATACTGTGGTAAAGTCCCCACGGGATGGTTCATACTGTGTGATGTCCCACGGGCATTGGGGTTAAATCCTGGAGGCGAACAAGTATCACTGGTTAGGGTGGAGAGTGCTTCTCCCGGTTCTGCGCAGTAACTAAGATTTATCACTGGAATGCCTAGGTGATAGATATGTGTTGTGATTACTGTGTGTCCTTCTAATGGTGGTTTGGGCTATGTGTCACGGCATTTAAATAATGTGAAAATGTGTTTAAGGGAATATGCATGTGAAAACTGTGAAATTGTGTAAATGATTATATGTTAATATGAACTCTTGTGGTAGCATGTGAAACAATAACTTCTTAAATGAATATGTTATGTACATAGCAAACCAGCAAGCTTTTCATGTGTATAAATGTGTTATTCATGTGAATATTATTATAGAATCCATGCTAGAATTGTCTCTTTCTTTATGTGTATAAACTCCATGTTTAAGATGACAAATGTTAACATGTGAATATATAAACGTAGTTAAATGAAACTTAGTTTAACATATTGATAAATGTGTAGAGAGCATGTGATAGGCTTTAAGTTATTGAACACTTTCTACTAAACAATTTCCATATGTAACATGTGTAGAAATCATGTTTAGGTTCTATTTGCATAAATAGCTAAATCCATGCTTATATGTGATTGTGTGGTATGAGAATGTGAATGTTAGGTGATGCATGTAAGTTTAATGTGTTTAGAGTTATTTGTTGAGTTCTTTTGAACTCATCCTTGCTTCGGCGTACAGGTGCAGACGTTTCTACTTCTTCCAAGGAGATCGTTAGAAGTGACTCGGAGCGGGAGTAGGAGACCTCGTTTAGATTCAGCGTTGTACTTTCATTTTCATAAGTATGTAATAAAAAGGCTCTACGTAGTTTTATGTGGACAATGTATTTAATTCATTTCTTAGTTATGAAATGCTTAGTTCTCTTTTACTCTATATGGACTGTGAATAGAATGTGGATGATGGAATAAGAGTTACTTTCCAGTCATTTCATTTCCGTTGTCATGTGTTATATATATATATATTTGTGTATGTTTCAGCCTAATTGTACAATTGTTGGGTAAATGTCCCATTGTAGCGGCGTTCATTATAACGATGTGGGTTGGTGTAACCATACCGGTATAAGGAGGGTCGTTACATCCATGCATAGGCATGAAAGTAGTCCTCATCACTGGTGGCCTCAAAGGTCACCACCCGGCCGCACTGTCGCCAGTCCTCGAGCTGCTCCCCGGCTCGCTCTCTCCAGTCAGTGACCTGTTGGATGCCACGGAAGCTGCAACCCGGCTTCTCCCATAGCCTCTGCCATGTCGGGAACTCCACTACCGCCTGGTGGAGCCCCAAAGTCCTCGCCACCAGCTGCAGGTGGAGTGGCACCACCGTGTTGAAGGCATGGAGCCAGATCTCCCTACTAAAGTAGGGGCGGCCCTGCTCCACCCACGGCTGGTCAGGGTCGTCCTCCCCAGCGAAGGGGGTCCACTCAACTTGCACATCATAGGTAGAAAGCTCATTAGCAAATTGTCAGTGACAAATTAAGGAAGGGTTGCAAAGGGTAGAAGTACTCACATGCCCAAAATGGACGGCGTCCAGCACGTCCTGGATGAGGGTCACCTATAAGTACAGGGACCGCTTATCACGGTTAAACCACCAGCACTGCAAGAGTGGCACAGAGCCCGGCCACCTCGGCACTCCCCGGCCTAGGGAAGGGAGGTAGTGATAGGCCCACACCTGCAAAACAACATAGTCAGTATCATAATCAGTTAAAATAAGCAGGAAAATCAATAAAGGGTAAGGGTGAGAAGCGTACCTGTAGAAATGGAATGAACCTAGCCACCCCTGTCTCCCTGCCAGAGGTACCCAGGCTGTCGAAGAGGTGGGCCAGGAGGGCCGCACCCCATGCATAGCTCCCCACCTGGGTCAGATCCTCAAGCATGGGTAGACACCGACAGCTCACTGGGTCTCCTCGTGTCCCCAACATCAGCTTCCCGATCACGAGAATCAAGAAGCATCTCAGGTCTCTATTTGTCGCTGCTCCCTCCTCCGCCGTCAGCGCTGCCCTGGCATCCACTGTTATCCTGGCCATGTACTCTGCCGGGCCTTCTCCAGTCTGGTGGCGTGCGTCTGCCACCCCCAAGCTCGCCTGCAGCCTCATCCTCGGCACCAAGGATGATCTCTCCCGTGTCACCTCTAGTCCTAGGAGCCTCTCCACCATCTCCTGATAGCACGTGTACGTCACTCCTGTCACCGCCTGGCTGTCTACCCTCAAGCCGGTGATCCGTGCCACGTCCTCTAATGTGCGGATCATATGACCCCACGGGAGGAAGAAGGCATGGCACTCGGGGTCCCAACGTTGCTTCAATGCCTGAATCTGCACCACATAGGGCGTGAGCTCCTCTATCCAGAGAAAAGGGCTGAACCCCATCTCCTCCAGGCGCGTCCTCTGGAAGTCCAACAGCCCCTGGTAGACTGCCTGGACAACTGCCCATCCTAGTCGGGACCGTAGCTCACTCTGTAAAACAGTCATAAAAACACAAAGATCAACCAAAATCCACAAAAACAACACTCTATTCAGATCGCGACAGGCCCCCTGTCACCTTCTGAAGGCGACACAATGGGTGCCAGGTTCCGATTCTTGAAGGCGACGGGACGATCGGTCGCCTTCTAAACACGACAAACCCTATGTCGCATTCTCCCTGGTAATGCGACAGGAAGCCTGTCGCGTTCACAGGGTGACCAGGGGTGGCCAATAGCTGTTCCCCTGTCATTCCAACTTGGGCCAAATGCCCTACATGGGTTCTAGGCACCTCAATCCGCCCGTCCCCCCATCAATCATGCTAGAAAAGTTAAAGTTTTGGCCTACCTTTTTGGGGCTGGTCCCTTCTTCGTCGCCCGACGCCTCTGGGAGGTCTACCTTCATGGGGAGGGCCGGAGCCTCCTCCCCCATTGCTGTGGAGGCTTCCTCTACCGTCCTCCATCGGCAGATGGTCTTCTTGGTTCTCCTCAAACAGTCCCCGCCATCGCCACCTTCCATGCCGCCGCCCTTCATCGCCTTGGTCACCGGAGTAGAGAAGTAGGGGAGAAGGAGACTGGAAGAAGGAGAGAGGAAGCCGCTGTCGCCGCCGGTTGGATATCATCAGAGGAAAGGAAAAGGGGCAGCCAGAGCTCTCTGTCGCCGGAGAAGAAAGGTGGGAGAAGAGAGAGAAGAGAGAAGAGAAAGAGAGAAGAGGCGTGGGGACCCAAATTCAAACCGCCTAAGTCCTATGATCGCGACAAGGAACCCGTCACCTTCTATTTATGTCATGACGGGCTCACTGTCGCATTCAAGATTTTGGTCGCGACTGTTAACTTGTCGCTTTTAGGGTCGCGATGCGCAAAGTGTCGCATTCTCAGTTTCTTGCACAAAACCATTAAAAATCACATTTTCATGCTAAATCTCAAATGCTTACATCATATAAAAGCTGAAAATTGTCATAAATGTCTGATACATCACTATCATCCTCCCAACACATCAAATCTCCCAAAAATCTTAAAAAAAAAAAAATTACAATCAAGTCTCTCTCGCTAGTTCTCGGTCCCCACGTGGTCGGATCTCTCTGTACTCCCTAAGGTACGCCAAATATGTCTCACGCTCCTCATGCACCGTGGGTGATAAGGCGTGAGTGGCACACACGCGCCATATCACTAGAGCACTCCGCACGGCCTGCTCGTCCTCCAGATCTCCCAAGCGTCTCGCTTTCATAAGAGGTAAGTGTGACGGCTGAAGTAGCTTTGTCCTTGGCTTCCCGATCTGATGATAGCACTTGTGTGGGTTATAGAGAACCATCGCCATGTTCCCCACAAGCTGTAGGTCCAGTCCGCGCCCAAGGGGAAGTCGTATGTCCTCTCTGCGTAGCGCCGCTATGTCCATGGCGAAGTGCTCGATCAGAAGTGTGTTGAGGTAAAGTTGCCATGCACTCCATGTTTTCTTATCCACAGTCCTGCATACGACGCGATCGGAGAATTTGGCCGCTCCGCCAATGAAGCACAAAGGATGGCACCCAAAGATCCGGCTTTCTGTAGTGGGATTTTCTACAGGTTTGAATTTTATCCTCACTCCCAACCAGCACTCTAGGAGGATCATAGAGCCGTAAAGTGGGCCCCCCGAAGCCACCGATGTGAGACCCGCATAGAGGTAGGCCAAAACCGCATGGGAGAGGGAGAGTCCCCGCCATACCGCGCTAATGGCGCTAAGGCTTGCGTGGTCTAAGAGGTGATCCCTGGACGGGAAAAGTACCACCCCACATAAGCACATAGCCACGGCTTTGGCTATTTCATGGTAGTTCCCACACTTACTCTTACAATGCGATATAACCCATTTCGACAAGGGAACTAGGTGAATGTGTTGAGGGCTAACCATGGTATACACATCTCCAGGATCCATCATGAATTCGCCTAGGATGAGTTTTGGATTGATAGGCTCAACGGTATAACTGGTTTTTTGCTCATCTCCCCTTGTAGTCTTGGGTAACGCCATGAATGCCTCAACCTCTTCAAGAAGAACGGTGGCCTCAAACTTTGGGAAAAGAAAGGTATGGGTTTGTGGGTGCCATAACTCTATCAAGGCAGTGATGCTATGCCAATCAAAGGAAATCTTATGATAGTTATGGGCAACTATGAAGATACCCCCCAAACCCCACTCTCTCAAGGCACGGATCACATGCATGGGAGGACCTTGATCATGGGTGCTATTCACGTGAGCTTAGAGTATCGGCGAGAGCCGGGGAAGAGCTAGAGGAGAAGACAAAAAAGAAAATAGAGGAGAAGAAGAAGAACATGCATTAATAGAAAAATTCAGAGTTGAAAATAACAGGAAATTGAAAAGATCATCTTACATACCTCTCTTACATCGCCATTGCTACTCAGATGATTGGGGACATCCGTCAACCTCAGGAGCTCGCCGTAGGATGTTCGGGTGCACTTGGGATCTCCATAGGAAGCCTCTTCACCCATGGGAGCACTTGGAGCTCTCTTCATGGCCATGGGAGTCTTGGGAGCTTGAAGAGAAGTAGGGAGGGTTGGAACTTCAAATTTGGGCCTCTCCCCCCTTATTTATAGACATTTGGGACTCCCATTCATGATGGGAATGGGTTTAGAAGGGTTAGTGGAAGTTAAACCCAGACTAGGAAGCCTTAAGAGTCCAAGTGAGAAGCAAACATGGAGTTCTCGGGTTGCTTTTTTGTGTTCTGGGTGCAAAACCTGTGATCGCGACGTATCGACATGTCGCCACCTAGTCACGACAGACTCATGGTCGCGTTCACTTTAAGGTAGCGATAGTCCTACTGTCGCGTTCAATGTTTGAGTTTTGTTAGTTAATTCCTTTGCATTCTTGTGATTTCTATTGCCACTTTGAGATATGTCTGGGCTTGTGCTTTAAGCCTTTCAAATATTTCGGTGCATATTGAGCTTGTATCCTGTTATCTTTATTGCTTTGTTGTTTTATCTTGAACATCCTTAAAAATTAGAAAATGCAGAAAATTCATGAAAAAATCAAAAAAATCAGAAAATTTAAAAGAATGGCTCGTCAGGTGAGTTCAGGTAAGTATTTCTAACCTTCATCTCTGCATTACTATATGGTATCTACCCTCCTATATCATCTCAAGGACTGGTTGGTTCTCAGTGTGTTCTGGGATTTGAGTTCCCCTTCACTAAAAACAAGGATGATCTAGGTGTGCACTGTTAGTCGTTGGATAGGCCGTTAGATGGTATGGCTCAGGGACGATGGATTCTATCGCACGCCGAGGATGCGAAGTGTCTTGACCCTTGCTCATTTTGTCTAGCAATACTATCCTTGAGTATTTGTTATTTTCTCCTTTTCTTTTGCATTTTATTTTATGATTTCTTTTCTTTTAGCCTAGCATGCATCATTTAAGATCTTTGAGCTTCATGCCTCATGATTAGTTAAAGCCAGCTTCGCGATGATGTTTCAACCACATCTTCATTTCTCATACATGATTTCATTCCCTTCCGAATTTGAAAGTCTCTTCGAACTAGTTGCTTGGTCCAGTTTGCCAGTATGGTTCCTACTCAGGATTCCTCTCATCCCCATTCATTATATCAGTCATTCCTTTTCCCTCTGATCTACTCATTAGTCATGAATCGCTCAAAGGCCAGAGTCGAATCGACCCGCCAGGCAGCACTATCCCCTAATGAACGAAACCTGCAAGCCAAGATGGCCAGGGTACCTCTTCAGCAAGGGGTTGATCACTTCTTTTCTTTTGATCTTTATTCGTCCGGGATTTGAACCATCCCTGCATTCTGTTCCAGCCATGTTCGAAGATCGACGGATAATTCTTGCTGCTTATTCGTTCAGAATGGGTGTCTCTCTACCTTGATGCCCGCTTTTCATCTCATTCTGCTTCATTCCACTACATCGTCATTTCATGCCATCTTCACTTCACTATTGCTCCACTCCCTTGCAAAGCAGGCATCAAGGAGGGGCAATCTGTAGACACCCATTTCTGGCCCATAAGTCGAGTCAAATTTCTTGTCATATCATTGATGCCCCACGTTGGCTCATCATCGCCTAGCTGGCTTTATCCGATCATGGTATCCTTTCGTTAGTTCATCACCATGGTGGGTTCTTCGTGGTCACATCAGTCTTCATCTTCATCATTATCTCGTAGATCTCTGAGTCCGGAGTCCAACGCTTCAAACTGCACGTCAATCTGATACCCATGCAAGGAGATCAGACCCTTTGAATGAGCCATATGCTGAAAGTTCATGAAGGCGACAACTACCCTGTCGTGTTCTACTTCAGAAGGCGACACCACGATACGTCGCGTTCTTATTTGGCATTTTAATTCCATGAAAAATCGCCAGAAAATGCTTAAAAGGTTTCCTTCTATGGAAGGCGACGTATCGAGGTGTCGCGATCTGATAGCGACCATAAGCCCGTCGCGTTCGGGTTTCCATGCAGCGTACCCTTTCCTAACCCGAATTGGACCCTTGCTATTGATGAATAGTCTGACTTTTAGTTGGTCTAGAGGCATCCAAATCGTTCCAAATTCATAGCAGACCCTCTTTAGAAGGTCCTTTCCGAGTTCTGATTCCCCTTGCCCGAGCTTACTTACCCAAATTTGGACCATGCCCCATTATTCTCCACCTAGCCCGTTCAGAAATAATCACATATAAATCCCATCATAGAGCATCGTTTAGTGCAAGGCCAGCGTTTGCTTCTTCCTCTCCCAGAGAGCTTCGAGTTCTCAGAAGACCTGTCAGCCTCCAGATGACCAGGAAGAGCCCCCCAGGGCATTTTCTCCCCATGTACGCTTTCTTTCTTCTATCCTTCTTGATTTTCTCTCTTCATACATGCATGTTAGATTGTTTTATTTCATAGATTTGCATTAGAACACATCACACACACCTATTTTAATCACCCAAAGGGGTTAAAACCCCACCCCATGTGAGTTCCTCCTAATTAGTTCATGTTTACTCTTTGTTTTGGGATAGATTCTACACAAAACGAATTTCTAATGGGTGTTTTGTTGTTTTAATGTTCTTGGCAGGGTTGTAGAAGACATTAGAAGCACAAGGCTCTTGCCCCTTAGCCGGCTGAGGAGCAGGAACAAGAGAATCCACAATCTTCATCTTCTGAAGCAGAAGGCGACATTCATCTGGTCGCGATCTAAGAAGGCGACAATCCACGCGTTGCGTTCATAGAACCGGAAGGCGGCACATCCATCGTCGCTTTCATGTTAAGGTGATAGCGGGCCTGTCGCGTTCACAAGAGCAAGTACCCTTCTGCACCTTTCTTCCTTTTCCAAAGTAGTAAGCACCATCCTTCATCATACATCTCTTTGCAACTGCTTTGGTGGCGATCACGGTCCTTTTTCCTTATTTTTAATCATCATCCTTGGGGAGCAAATCTCGTGATTACTAGACTTCGGTAACGTACCAGTTCCCTTAGCTTAAAGATATTGATAGGTGTTTCTTGTGCAGCGTGTAGAGTTGGAGAGGCTGAGGACGTCACAGGAGGGTGCGTCCTTGTCTCGGGCAGCAGTGGAGGGTTCCTAGTCTGATCTCGCTGATCAGCTAGCGGGTGCTCTGGGGAGGGCAGAGGTGGCCGAGGCTGCACTGGAGGAGAGGGTAAGGGTAACTCTAACTTGGTCATTTTTTAATTTTGAGATTGCATGCTGACATGCTTTGACACAGGTTGCAGAGCTGAGGACCGCCACTGGCTAGGTGAGCCACTTGCGCGAGCAGGCTGACACGGCAGCAGTGTCAATCAGCTAGTGGCGTGTCTAGGCAGAGACGTCAGCAGCGGAGTGGCTCAGTGGTGCCTGCAGGCTGAGGTGGCGGTGAGCCAGGTGGGGGAGCTGTTGAGGGAGTTGGAGACGGTACATGTGCAGGGGTCGTCAGTGGACCAGGCAGAGCTGTCCCATCTATGCACTAAGACATCCGCTCAGTAAATCCTCATTAATAAGCTTCGGAGTTTAGTGACGGCGATTGGCCAGAGCCGGAGCAAGAGTAGGAGTGGAGCGAGCGGTGCCTTCTTGAGATAATATTTAGCAGGTTCCTCTAGCCGCCGGAGGAACGAGGAGGAAGAGAGACGTCGGGAGGGCGAGACCAGCGCCCGATGTGTTGCTCAAAACATCTTGTCTTTGTAGACTTACCAAAACAAGTTAGATCTGCTCTTTGGCTCAGCCCCTTGCTTTAAGTAAGGAATGGCTTTAACTTCATGATATTTAAGGGGTTGAGCCTTATTAAATAGACGAAAATAGAAAGCAACAATGCATGATAAAAAAAACATTATGTACATCTAAATTTTTTTGTTCTTTTTTGAAGTTTTCTATTTTTGTTTTGAATTTTTTGGGTTTTCTAATTTTGTTTGGATTTTGGAGTTTTAAAAAAATGGAGTTTTTTTATTTTTTGGAGTATCTAATTTTTTTTTTTTTGGAGTTTCTAATTTTTTTGGATTTTTAGAGTTTTTTTAATTGGTTATTTAGACTTTTCTTTTTTTGTATTTTTGATTTTTTTTTGGATTTTTGAACTTTTTTTTTGGATTTTTGGACTTTCTCTAACGGCACCCTCTGCATTTGAGTGATTAGTTATGAACCTCATCTCCTATTTCTTGTTGTCAGCCACCCCCTAAGTGCAGCGTGCATATGTTCTTAGCTTCCCTTCGGTTGATTGCCCCTAGTTATTAGTGTTCCTTCATAGACCAGGTGTGGGAATGTTTCGGTCATTAGTGAGGATAGGAAGACATAAGGGGGTAAGACCTAGCATCGGTGCTCGGGATGCTTGTTTGTTGACTAGTTAGGCTGCATCTCATGTGGATTTTGTTTATTGTCCAAAGACTTTGAGGTCATTGATTTTGTTTGGGGCATGCCTACGATCGGTCTCATTTTTTCTCGCGAGGACTTTGCCACTCTTTGCTATGCCCCTATTCTTCATTTGACTCATTTGCTTTTCTGTATTTTTGTCATTTCATTCCTTTGCAATTTTAATTTACCACCTCTATTTGAGATTTCATTCACACATGATGTACCCCCTTCTCTGTCTTCAAACTAATGATCCTTTTTCCCCTACACTTTGTCCAAGTAAGGGGAGAATAGGCCTTCACTTTCCCTACAAAAGGGCTAAGTAGGAACACCTTTGTTTAAGGGGAATCGACCAGAGGTTGCTGTGTTGTGTGTGTCAACTGGACATAGAGGTTATTTGACAACCATAAAAAGGATATGAGACCCAAGAATGCTGGTACACCATTGCAGGGTAGCACCGCTATATAAAATCTTTAAGGGTAGAATCTTTTAAGATACAAACCATTCCACAGGTGAGAGAGCTCCTCACCATCGGCATTCACTAGCCTATAAGCATTCCTAGGATACACTTCCTTGACAACGTATGGACCTTCCCAATTAGCTTGCAATTTGGACCAAGGACCTCTAGGTTTTATGAAAATTTCTTCAAAACTATGTCTCCTTCTTAAAATTGTGTTCAATCACTTTCTTTTGAAAAGATCATGAGAGTCTGTTTTGATATGAAAGCACATGATCAGCTGCGGCTAGACGTCGTTCGTCTAAGAGTTCCAACTGTAAAAGTAACACCTCTCGACATTCATCGAGATTAAGTTCTTTGTCTAGTTGTACCCTTAGAGAAGGAATGAGTATCTCATATGGACATACCACCTCCATCCCATAAATGAGTGAAAAAGGAGTCTGCTCTGTAGGTGTGCGGACGGAGGTATGGTAGGCCCATAGAGCCTCAATTAATTTCTCAGACCAATCACAAAATTTGTGAGACTCACATGTTTTCTTTAAAATTTTCAAAAGTATTTGTTTGTGGCTTTGGCTTGACCGTTGCTCTATGGATAATACGGAGACGAATGATGCAGAGAAATGTTGAATTTTTTACATAGATTCTGAAGCTCTTGAGATACGAACTAAAGTCCATTGTCGGTGATGATGCCGCTTGGCACTTCAAACCATGAGATGATGTTATTCATGATAAACCGGCACACGGTTGAACCTTTGATTTCCGCGAATGCTTTAGCCTTGGCCCACTTGGTGAAGTACTCAGGAGCAGTGAGGATGAATGATTTCTATTTGATTTGAGTATTAGGATCACCGAGAGGTCCAATGATATCAAAGGCCGACATGGAGAAATGCCAAGGGGATGATAGTGGATGTAGAGAAGAAGATGGAGCATGGATTTTTTTGGCATGGAGCTAGCACTTGATGCACCTACGAACGTAGATGGCACAGTCTTCTTCTATGGTTGGCCAGCTTAGCCAGCATCTGACTATTCACATGCCCTCCACAATCACTGGAGTGGGCTCCTTCCACTACCTTACATGCTTCTTCGTCAGGCAAGCATCTGAGGAACATCCCGTTTAGAGTGCGTCTATACAACACTTCTCCAACAATGGTATATCTTAACGCGGCCCTACAGATGGCTCTCGTATCTTCGGACTCAGCTTCCTCTGGGAAGGTACCGTCTTTGCAATATTGTTCAATCTCGTAGTACCATGGCCTTTCTTCTTCCATTGTCTCTCCTAGCTTCATGAGCATAACTTCATTTTCTTCTCTTCTCTCTAACTTCATAATTAAAGAGCTCCTAAGGTTGTCGAATCAAGAATCCTGAGTGGATGGTGCTTCTAACCTCTAGACAATGATAGTCTTAGCACTCTGGCTGAGAGGGAAGGAGAGGGATAAGGCCAAAGATGCCAAGGCATCAGCCAAGATATTCTGAGAGCAAGGAGTGTGAATGTAGATGAGTTTGTTGAATTACTTAGCTAGGAGTGTGACCAAGTCTTGATAAGGCTTGAGTTAGGGTCACGAGTGTGGTAAGTAGAAAGGACCTGCTAAAGAACGAGCTGAGAGTCTCCTATGATCTTGAGTTGACGCACGCCTAGAAGATAGGCACGTTTGAGACCATCTAGGAGAGCCACATACTCGGAAATGTTGTTGGTGGTAGGGAATTGGAGTTGGTAAGCCAAGGGAATGGTGAATCCTTCTGGGGTGAGCAGAACAACACCTATGCCCCGTCCCCTAGAATTCAGAGCTCCATCGAAATGAAGTGACCAGAAGGAATTGCAAGAGATGAGTGACAGGTTTTCATTAGGAATGTTTTCTTGGACCGTGTCACTATGGGGAAGAGGAAGGTGAGCAAGGTGCTCAGCAGTAGCATACCCTTTTATAGCCTTCTGGACCACAAAGGTGACATCGAACTGGGACAAGAAACTCTGCCAACGTGCTAATCTGTCGACGAGGACTGGCTTTTCTAGGAGGTATCTGATGGGATCCATCCTAGAAATCAAACTCATATGATGAGCTAGGAAGTAGTGCTTCAGTTTCTACACTATCCATACTAGCACTACGCATGTTTTCTTCATAGTGGTGAGTTTGAGCTTGGTAGGATTGAAAAGCCTAGACAAATAATAAACTGTCCTTTCTTTGCTAGTTTCATCATGTTGCGCAAGGACAGCTCCTAGGGAGTCCTCAATAGTTGACAGATATAGGATGACGGGTTTTCTTAGGACAGGCGCCTGTAGCACAGGTGGATTCATAAGATAGATCTTGAGTTCATCGAAGGCTTCTTGGAATTTAGTATTCCATTCGAATTTTACTCCTCCTTTTAACAGTTCATAGAAAGAATGACACCTTTAAGAATGTTGAGATATAAATCTCCTTATAAAATGTAGTTGACCTATCAATCCTCGAAGCTCGGATATATTCTTAGGAGGAGGCATCTCACCTATTTCCTTGGCCTTGTTCGGGTCTATTTGAATCCCCCGTTTGCTAACTATGAACCCTAATAGCTTGCCTGTAGAAACCTCAAATACGCACTTCTTTGGAATCATCTTCAATTGATACTCTCGTGGGCGTTGAAACACTTTGGCAAGCACAGAGGAGTGTTCTCTTCTAGTCAAGACTTCACCACAATGTCATCCACATAACCTCAACATGAATATGGATCATATCATGGAAGATTGCTAACATTCCCTTGATATGTGGCATCGCATTCTTCGATCCGAATGGCATAACACATAGGAATAAGTTCCCAAAGCGTGGTGAAGGATGTTTTCTCTTTGTCCTGGCTAGAAATCAAATAGCCTGAATCATCCATGAATGAAAGAGTTTCAAGCCAGTGTTTCATTAGACACCAAATGTAATAAATCACTTTTGGACATGCTCATGGAAGTCAAACATTGCCCTTTCCATCTTATCCTTTTACCGCCTATGGTGGCCACCACAAGAATAAGTAAACGGTGAACTTCTTTTGTAGCTTTACAATCTATTATCTCAATGCAATATGAGGGTGGAAGCCCAGTGGTGTTATCAATTAGGACATCCAATGAGGTAATGGGAAATCATCTTTTGGACAGCTCTATTTACGTCTCGAATGTCAATACAGATTCGCACTCTTCCATCCTTCTTCATTACCGGGCCTATGTTGGCCACCCACAGAGGATAGAGTACTACACGGATGAACTTAGCTTTGTGTAGTTTATCAATCTCCTATTTCATCTTCAATGCAATATGAGGGTGGAATCGTCTCAATTTCTATTTAACGGCTATTGCCCTTGGCTTCAAGATGTACCTGTGTTCCACTAAAGCAGGGTCAATGCCGGGCATGTCGTCATATGACCAAGCAAATGAGTCTTTGTACTCCCTCAGCATCTCTATAAGCTCTTCTTTTTCTTCAGGAGGAAGATTGGAAGCTATGGTTAGAAGCCTGGGTTCTTCGTTCGTCCCAATGTTTACCTCCTTGGTAGGTTCATCCATTGCCGATGTGGCTCGTCAAATCTCCTCATGTCACTGGCGTACATTTTGACAACGTCCTCTATTTCACCATCCTCTTCATCCACTGGGTCCTCATCATTCAATATTTCATAAATTCCAAATCAGTCGTCTAGCTTCCCCTCTCAAGCTGAGCTTCTATGGTTTAGAACGACCGCTGATTGAATGAACTCTCGATAGCTAGAAGAGTGCCACACCTTTGAGCCAATCTACCAGATATCCATGGAGTATGCCACTACCCTTGCTCTTCCTATATGGAGACGGGGACTTGCTAGATTCTACCCTTGGAGCTAAACTAGAATTAAAACCTACAGAGAACTTTGGATGAGATTCCAGAGGCTTATTGGAAGGTAAATGAAAGGATGCAGCACAGCCGCAGGGATCCTCCGATGGGTCTAGAGGTGGAGGTAGGCCACCCGAGCTCATGGTGCTTGCAGTAAAGTCGTGGTGCAAGGGAACAGAAGGCCCCTCACCCAAAGAGTCCATTGTGATCACGTGTGTCGGGGAGCGGGCATCGCCGCTCTAGCTAGAAGTGAAGGAGAGAAAAGGCGGGGAACAGTGCCGTGGAAGGGGAGGGGAACGAGTGACGGGGATCGCCCTCAGGAGTGGGGGAGTATGGAGATGGGGATCCCCGTCTGAAGGCGGAAAAGGTAAGGACGCAGATTACCGTCCGAAGAAAGAGGCCAGGAGACGTGGATAACCATCCGAAAAAGGAGAGAGGAAAGATGGGGATCGTTGTTCGAAGAGGGAGAGGGGAAAGATAGGGATCGTCGTTCGATCGTTCGGGGGAGTGAGAAAATAGTGGATTTTTTTAAAAACTAATAAGCATACTAATCTAAGGAAAGAGACAAACTACCCTACATTAGAAGGCATCGGGAGAAGGACAGAACCATGCCATTGAAAGAAAGGACGAAGTGGGGTGAGGGAGTGGTTAACACCTTGAGAGCGTAGGACGAGAGTTGGAGGACAAGGGGAGGTGATTGGAGGAATGAAGAGAATTTAGAAACGACAATTGAAAATATGGAATGTTTAGGGGGGCAGGAATACTGTAGTACCCAGAAAATATTAATTTGAAATTTAGATAAAATTGAATTTTTTGCCAAATAATAAAATCAAACTATTAAAAAGAATACGCATCATATTGCTGCATAAAACTCATATAAAAATTTATTAAAAATAATAGTTATACCTTAAATAAATTATCTAATGATCCATAAGAAAAATTGGGCATAGAAAAATCATTTGGACCAAGTTTAGAATTTATATGACTTATTATTGTAATTAAGGAATAAGTCGAAAAATCTATTATTATCTGGGCAATGTGGATTAAATATTAACATAAATTATGGGTAGACTCCAAACGATGTATTGATAGTCCATCATAGAATTGGACCAATGGACCCCTCATAGACCATGAATAAATCAAGTAAGAAAATACAATAAAATTTGTAACTCTATTATTTCCTAATTCAAAGGGGAAATTCTCATAAATTAAACCGTTAAACAAAAAGAAGTGATGGCTTTATAAATGATCACATAAAAGTTATTGGGCCAAAATAGGGATTTTTAAAGAAGAATAATAGGAAAATACCCTAAATTCGTATCTTAAATATTTCCTAAAAAGAAAAGGGATATTAAATCATTAAAATAGTTATATGGGTTGGAATGGGACTCCTAACCCCACCCAAATTGGCTAGGCATGAATTTGTAACCCAACCTAACCTAAATAGGAAGTGGAAAGCTTAGAAGGAGGATAGAAATAGGAAATCTCGAAATTTAATAGGAATTAGAGTTCTATTAGGAAATAGAAACCCAACAAGCATAAATACTCTCTAAACTGTCCATGGCGGTCCTAACACGTTGCTGGGGCTTGATAGACAAGGAGAGGAGGCCAACGAGCAGAGGAGTTCCTGGGGAGAAGGCTTGACCAAGCTTCACCTGTGTTCTTCAAGTTCCAACCCTAGAAGATCAAACGAGTCAAAGGTAGGCATTCTCACGAGCAAACCTAAATAATTTCATCTGTAGATTGTTCCATCCATCAGGAACAAAACCCCTCTTGGTTCATATTTTCCATCGAGCAATTTTTTTCTTCTTGAATTTTGATGTTCTGTAAACATCATGACCCTAACCCTCAACTTAATCTAGATCCCATGTATTACGTGCCCCATGCATGAGATTTTAACGGAGTATGATGGGCGTTAGGCATCTTATGCCTCTGAAAGCCCTAATCCATCCAGTATGTTGCTAGAATTAAATCGTTTACCTGCACTATACCATGTTTTGGTTACTCACGTTGATCTTTTTCAAAACAAGTCAAACCATAATTGTTTTCAAATTCCTATTTTACTGTAAGTACCCTTGCATGTCTAGATTAGTTTTCAAGTGATTTCACAATTTTTCATCCACTGTACACTTTTCTTAATTTCTGAATGAACCTGTGTCAAAATAGGGAAATCTGGACCGTAATCCAAGGTGTTATCTTTTCCCCGCTCGGACTCAGGCGCAGGACCTGAGAACGCAATGGTCCGATAGGCCGCATTCTCAGGGCCCGTCGTGACACAGTACCTGTCATGTTCTCAATGCGATAGGCCACACAGTCACGATCTGTCTCCCTGACCTGACCGCCCTGTCACGATCTTTGAACGGCCCTGTCGCGTTCTGATCTGACCCTGGCCGACCCTTACAGGGGTACGTCGTGATCTGGGGTTTTTGCATGAAAGCCCATGATTTGTGATGCTCTAACTTTAACAGTGTTTACACCCCTTGTTCACAGTCATACACGCAATAAATATGCCTGTTATAAATTGAATGTATAATGAGTGATTTAAAAGACATGCACATGACCTATCTCTATCTATGATTTCTTTTACACATGCACACACTTGAACCATCCAACCATGGCTTAACTTGGCATGAAAATATTTTGATAATACATCTGGTAATTTATTTCAATTACATATTTAAATTGCCATATTTTAAAATGAACTTGTCTTCATTTTCTCGCGATGTTTTGGGAATACCATTACCGACGCTTCACTATTCTAGAATTCCTCTAGAATGTCGGGCACTTGTTTCTATATATACACTTTTCTTTTGACTTGGACGAACTGTCCGTCGGATACTCCTTCTTCCAGACTAGTGAATCCTTGTTCAAGGCCTCTGTAAGTCTCCTCTGTCTATGGATTCCCACATGGTCGACGAGCTGGTTGTACCCTAACACCTATGATACCCTCTAGGGATCAGTAAGATCCAAACGGCCTTAAATTCTCTCGTTCTAATTTTAAATCACATCGGACCACTAAACCTATGCATAACATGGCCAGTGGAAGGGTAGAGAATTCCACCTGACTACCAACACCATCTGTGCATGTTGTGCAATCGTTACTATCGATGTTTACTTGACGTTTCATGTGCATTGACCCTTAGTTTTCATCTATACTCGACTCGCTCGTCTATTCACAATCTCACTACTATCTCGTCTATTCATCTTGTACTCTCATCTCTTTCTGGGTAATCTCTATTGGCCATTAACTGGTTATCTAAAGTTAACAAAATGCCAATGCCTGCACAATAGGGCGATCTGGTCCTGGGGAGAGGCCCGAAAAGTGCCATTTGCCGCGGGAGTTAAAATGATCAGGATGTCGGCATTACATCCAAGTGCCATACTATCAAGATTAATCTATGACAATCAAAATAAAGTGCTATTTCTCTCGGTCTATTGACAAACAAAGTTCTATATTCTATCATGTCTATTGACAAACAAGTGCGCCTATTCTCTCGTTCTCTATTGACAAACAAGTGCTATATTCTCTCTCGGCCATTACGGTAACCAAAGTAACAATACTATCTAGATTGACGAAAGTTAATCAAAAGTTCTATACTATTTCGATTGATGAAAATCCATCAAAGTGTAATTTACTCTCTATATGGCCAACTACTTTCTCTCTCCTTGATATACATGTTACTTGCTATTTCTTGACAATGACGTTACTTGATATCATGTGGTATCGTTTTCTATCTTGACTTGATCAATATTTATTGTGCTATATTTGATTCATCTGCTATTTAAACCATGATACTTGTACTATTACTTTCTCGACTTTACATGACACGCTCTCTCATTAGTTACTCTGTCCTTTAAAGCATTAATTATCTATAGCATGCATGATCCTAAGATTTAAGTCCTACTGAGCGTTATCGCTCACCCCTTCGTTATTTGTTATTGTGTCTCAGGTAAGTCGGACGACGACGTACACGACCACTGGGTCAGGACCCAAGTGTTGAGTGACTTGGAGTCAAATGAGGAAGTTACCCTAGTACAATGGAGTATAGTAGATTTTGCTTAGATTTCTTTTTCAATGTAATGATGTCATTGAGCCCTTTATATTAGCTCCGAATTAGTGGTTGTAATAGTCTTAGTGAAAATTTCAATGAAATGAAGAGTTTATTCAATTATTGTTCATTAGATGCTCTGAATAATTCAACGGTTGTACATTTTACTCTACTAGTTCTTTGCTCATGTCTCCCCGATTTATTCTGCTCATCAAACCTAACTGAAGATTGGGTAGGAACCATGGTTAAGATCTAATATGTATATACTTACACCAATAATTTATGCCATTTCATATCCTAATGTCCAACCTCATGCTTGAAGGGACTCTTAATGGACGCCGACATGAGATCAACTCAAAAGTTAGTCCTGGTTGTTGGCAAGCCGCCCAACTGCTACAAAGAGCTTGGAGCCGACCAAAAAGATTAGGAAGGTGAATAATAAGAAAGGAAGACACCACCTTGGCAAGGAGGCGAACCACCAAAAGAAAATAACAAGGAGTTTTTCAGGATCATCTGGCTTAATGTCATAAGCGGGACTTTGACCAAGGAATGATGGCGTAAGGCTGGTGCATGCCTACATTGTGGCAATTTGGAACATCAAATGTTAGACTGTCCTCTTTTAAAGGAAACCCCCACTAGCAAAAAGGAGCCGTACAGTAAGATAAAAGATAAACGACCAAATAGTGGTAAGGGTAAGATGACGAATGAGAAGGACAGCAAGCGATTGTCCCATGGTCAAGAGGATCCATGTAACCACTGCAACAAGGCAAGCCACGTATCGAAGGACTGTTGGAAGAATCAAGGGAAGTGTTTCCGATGTGACAGCTCAGACAACAAGATTGGAGAATGCCCAAATATGGAGAACAAACATCAAGAAGAATCAAATATGAAGATCCACACAAGGCTGCGGCACAACTCTCTATAAACAACGAAGTGGTAACCGTAAAAGGTAACTCTAAACTTACCCTGATTTACCTTTAGCATAGAATGATGATCTTATGTAACTGGAGAAGTCATGGAATTTGGTGGACCAAATTCATTTAAGTGGGGGAGGATGTAGTACCTCAGAAAATTCATTAATTAAAAATTTTAGATAAATTAAAAATTTGTCAAATATAAAATCAAACTAGTTAAAAAGACTACGCATCATTATTGCATGCATAAGAACTCATATAAAAATTTATTAAAAATTATAGTTATACCTTAAATAATATTTTCGAATGACCCATTAAGAAAATTTGGGCATAAAAAAATCATTGGACCACATTTTAGAATTTATATGACTTATTATTGTAATTAAGGAATAAGTCAGAAAACCCATTATTATATGAGCCAAAGTGGATTAAATATTAAAATAAAATTATGGGTAGACTCCAAACGATATGTATTGATAGTCCATCATAAGAATTTGGACCAATGGACCCCTCATTGCCCATGAATAAATTCAAGTAAGAAAAATACAATAAAATTTGTACCTCTATTATTCCCTAATTAAAGGGGAAATTCTCATAAATTAAACCCAATAAACGAAAAAAAGTGATGGGCTTTATTAAATGGATCAATAAAAGTTATTGGGCCAAAATAGGGATTTTTAAAAGAAGAGTAATAGGAAAATACCCTAAATTCGTATCTTAAATATTTCCTAAAAAAAGGATATTAAATCATTAAAATAGTTAATATGGGTTGGAATGGGAATCTAACGCTACCCAAATTGGCTAGGCACAGAATTTGCAACCCAACCTAACCCAAATAGGAAGTGGAAAGCTTAGAAGGAGGATAGAAATAGGAAATCTCGGAATCTAATAGGAATTAGAGTTCTATTAGGAAATAGAAACCCAACAAGCATAAATACTCTCTAAACTCTCCATGGCCGGCCCTAACATGTTGTTGGGGCTTGCTGGAAAAGGAGAGGAGGCCAAGGAGCAGAGGAATTCATGGGGAGAAGGCTTGACCAAGCTTCAACCCGTGTTCTTCAAGTTCCAACCCTAGAAGATCAAACGAGTCAAAGGTAGGCATTCTCACGAGCAAAACCTAATTAATTTCGTCTATAGATTGTTCCATCCATCAGGAATAAAACCCCTCTTGTTTCATAATTTTCCATCGAGCCAATCTTTCTCTTGAGTTTTGAAGTTCTACAAACATCATCCCGAACCCTCAACTTAAATATAGATCTCCATGTATACTCGACCCCATACCATGAGATTTTAACTGGAGATACAGATGGGCGTTAGGCATCTTATGACCCTGAAAGCCCTAATTTCCATCCAGTATGTTGCTCGAATTAAATCGTTTACCTATACTATATCATGTTCTATGTTACTCACGCTTGATCTTGTTCAAAACCAGTCAAAACCATAATTGTTTTCAAATTCCTATTTACTATAAGTACCCTCACATGTCTAGATCAGTTTTCAAGTGATTTTGCGATTTTTCATCCACTGTACAATTAGTTCTTAATTTCTGAACGAACCTGTGTCAAAATAGGGCAACCTGGACCGCAATCCAAGGTGTTGTCCTTTCCCCGCTCGGACTCAGGCATAGGACCTGAGAATGCAACAGCCCGATAGGCTGTGTTCTCAGGGCCCGTCGCGACACAGTACCTATCGTGTTTTGAACGCAACAGGCCACGCCATGGTGATCTAGCTCCCTGACCTGACCACCCTGTCACGATCTTTGAACGGCCCTATCGCGTTCTGATCTAACCTTGTCGCAACCCTTACAGGGGTACGTCGCGATCTGGGGTTTTTGCATGAAAGCCCATGATTTGTGATGCTCTAACTTTCTACAGTGTTTACACCCCTTGTTCACACTCATACACATAGTAAATATACCTGTTATAAATTGAATGTATAATGAGTGATTTAAATGACATGCACATGACCTATCTCTATCTATGATTTCTTTTACAAATGCACACACTTGAACCATCCAATCTTGGCTTAACTTGGCATGAAAATATTTCATAATACATCTGGTAATTTATTTCAATTATATATTTAAATTGCCATTTTTTTAATGAACTTGTCTTCGTTTTCTCGCGATGTTTTAGGAATATTGTTACCAATGCTCCACTGTTCTAGAATTCCTCTAGAACGTCGGGCACTTGTTTCTATATATACACTTTTCTCTTGACTTGGATGAACTGTCCGTCGGATACTCCTTCTGTCAGACTAGTGAATCCTTCTTTAAGGCCTCTGTAAGTCTCCTCTGTCCATAGATTCCCACTTGGTCGATGAGCTGGTTATACCCTAACACCTATGATACCCTCTAGGGATCAGTAAGATCCAAACGGCCTTAGATGTAATCGTTCTTATCTTAAATCACGTCGGACCTCTGGACCTGTGCATAACATGGCCAGTGGAAGGGTAGAGAATTCCACCTGACTACCAACGCCATCTGTGCGTGTTGTGCAATCATTACTATCGCCGTTTACTCGACGTTTCATGTGCAATGACCCTTAGTTCGCATCTAAACTCGACTCGCTCGTCTATTCACAATCTCACTACTATCTCGTCTATTCATCTCGTACTCTCATCTCTTCTTGGTACTCTCTATTGGCCATTAACTGGTTATCTAAAGATAAACAAAATGACCAAGGCCTGTGCAATAGGGCCCGATCTGGTCCTAGGGAGAGCGCCCGAAAAGTGCCATTTGCCCGCGGGAGTTAAAATGATCAGGATGTCGGAATTACATCCAAGTGCCATGCTATCAAGATTAATCTATGACAATCAAAACAAAGTGCTATATTCTCTCGTGTCTATTGCCAAACAAAGTGCTATATTCTTTCGTTGTCTATTGATAAACAAGTGCTATATTCTCTCTCGACTATCTACGGATAACCAAAGTGTAATACTATCTAGATTAACGAAAGTTAATCAAAAGTGCTATACTATTTCGATTGATGAAAATCAATCAAAGTGCAATTTACTCTCTATATGTCCAACTACTTTCTCTCTTTTTGCTATACATGTTACTTGCTATTGCTTGACAATGACGTTACTTGCTACCATGTGGTATCGTTTCCTATCGTGACTTTATCAATATTCATTGTTCTATATTTGATTCATTTGTTATTTGAACCATGATACTTGTACTATTACTTTCTCGACTTTACATGACACGCACTCTCATTAGTTACTATGTCCTTTAAAGCATTAATTATTTAAAGCATGCTTGATCCTGAGATTTAAGTCCTACTGAGCATTATCGCTCACCCTTCGTTATTTGTTATTGTGTCTCAGGTAAGTCGGACGATGACGTTACACACACCAATGGGTCAGGACCCGAGGGTTGAGCGACTTGGAGTCAAATGATGAAGCTACCCTAGTACAATGGAGTCTAGTAGATTTTGCATAGATTTCTTTTCCAATGTAATGATGTCATTGAGCTGTATGTATTGGCTCTGAATTAGTGGTCGTAATAGTCCTAGTGAAATTTCAATGTAATGAAGAGTTTTATTCAAATTATTGTTCATTAGATGCTCTGAATAATTCAACTGTTGTACATTTTACTATACTATGTACTTTGCTCACGTCTCCCCGATTTGTTCCGCTGCTAAATTGGCAGGGCATGATAGTTGGTATCAGAGCCTAGGATGTCTTAATCAGATATCTTAGATATAGGATGTTCTAGGATGTCCTCATTGGATCTCTTGAGTCTAGGGTGTTCTAGGACAAACTGCCATGACACGTGTCTAAATCAACCATCATACCTAAGTGAGGATTGGGTAGAACCATGGTTAAGATCTAAAATGTATATGCTTACACCTATTAATTTAATGCCATTTCATATCCTAATGTCAACCTCATTCTTGAAGGGACTCTTAATGGACACCGACAAGAGATCAACTCAAAAGTTAGTCCTGGCTTATCGGCAAGCTGCCCAACTGCTAGAAAGAGCTTTCGAGCCGACCAAAAAGATTAGGAAGGTGAATAATAAGAAAGGAAGACACCACCTTGTCAAGGACGTGAACCAGCAAAAGAAACGTAACAAGGAGTTTTTCAGGATCATCTGCCTTCATTGTCATAAGCCGGGACATTTGACCAAGGAATGCTGGCGTAAGGCTGGTGCATGCCTACGTTGTGGCAATTTGGAAGATCAAATGTTAGACTATTCTCTCTTAAAGGAAACCCCCACTAGCAAAAAGGAGTCGTACACTAAGTAAAAGAGAAGCAACCAAATAGTGGTAAGGGTAGGATGACGAATGAGAAGAACGGCAAGGGATTGTCCCATGGTCAAGAGGATCGATGTAACCACTGCAACAAGGCAAGCCACGTATTGAAGGACTATTGGAAGAATCAAGGGCAGTGTTTCTGATGTGACAGCTCAGGCAACAAGATTGGAGAATGCCCAAATATGGAGAACAAACGTCAAGAAGAATAAACATATCAAGATCAACACAAGGCTCTTGCATAACTCTCTATAAACAACAAAGTGGTAACCATAAAAGGTAACTCTAAACTTACCATGATTATTACCTTTAGCATAGAATGATGATTCATATGTAACTGAGCAAGTCATGGTATTTGGTGGACCAAATTCTTTTTAAGTGGGGGACGATGTAGTACCCCAGAATTATGCAGCGGATATTAATTCAGATATTTCGAGTCAATATTCCGAGACGTGGACAGACGGAAAATAAGCCTCTAGCTAGCACACACTAGATGTGTATCAACAGAACATCATAATAGGGCCCAAATACTGAACTCAAATGAAATTGTATTCAAATCACATCTCAATGTATCAAAGTGAACTAATATAACTCTTTACTCTAGGATAACAGGACTAGACTCAATAAAAATGAAAAGTACATAATACCTCAGTTCCTACTACATGAGTCTAACACTCAAAGCAAACTACTATAACTAGACTCATAGTTGGAACGCTCATCACTCGGATGCATTCCCATCGTCGACTTGCTCCTCTTCTTGTATTTCATAGTCACCTAGAATGGTTAAAAGTAGGAGATGAGCAAACTAGTCCAGTAGGATTTATATCTCAATGTGCGGGCAATGATATAAGTGATTAACAATTTAGAACTAGGTAAGCACGATGAATGTCATGATATGCAAGTACGAACAAAACTCATTAAAACATGATACATGAAACTAGCTAGATAGAGTGATCATGATAGAGCGAGATTTAGAATGATATAACAAGATAAAACTGGCAATAGATCATTTTGTACAAGCACGCAAGATTTCACTTGATGTCAATAGCTTTCAAGAATGCAAGATATCACTAATTGCAATAAATGCAGGATGGCCATATCACGCAAGCAAGCAAGCACGCACGAGCAAGATCATGTAACACTAATCAGTCACGAGACACTAATGTACACAAAGGAAAGATTCACCTTGAAATGCATACTAGGACACGTGTATGTGGTTGTTGTATCTATAATTCAACACACAAGTACTCCCAGACAGATGCAATGCCAGTAATGATTATACCCCATGGTTTACAATATATTTATGACTCTACGTCATTGGAGCTAGATTGGAGCCCTTGGACACTCGTCTTGCCCTGTCAGTATCTCATTTCAATTTAAATGTAGATACCCACAGTCATTAATAATGGCCAATAAGAGTTTCAATATGTAAGCATGTGTAATGTCATGTTCATGATGATGACGAGAACAAGTAATAAGTAAATTGAATATGATTTCATGATAACAATGGTCGAGAGATAAATTTCGCAGCATAACAGTACGATTTATACTTTAGTTCAATCTTTACATTAATGGCTTGAGTCTAGATTGTAAATCACACTCACGAGAACAAGATGAGAAGGGAAGTGCACGCTATCTCTAAGGAACTTCAATGGTACAACCAACTCAATCTCCATGAGGGAATCCACAAAGTACGGAGATTTATGAAGGTCTTAGAGAAAAGGTCTCTTGTCTACCGATACGGAATGACCGATAGAGAGCTTCCAAATCCCTAAGAAAGGGCTGTCTAGATGTGCAAGTGTGTAGTGATGTACGCATCTCAATCCACAATCCACCGGTTTCAAACTCGCGAAAGAACTGAACATGATAACAGAGATGAAACTATGCACTCTAACAAAACATGATTGTATTTTTTAAGATGACAATTATCATTTTAATAAGCTAGAACAGTAAGTAGAGTAAATCATAGTTACATGAATGGTCACATCATTAAGAGAGCAATTAGAATGCATTCTGTAATTATAGCTTTTAAATGGGTTTTTACTTTTAAGCCATTACACAGACCTCATGAGATGATTAGAACAAGATGTACAAATCATGCACTTAATACCATGTAAAACAGTGCTCAGGTAAGCCTTGAAATATGCATCCTACACAGTGGACGCACTTCTAAATGTAGTGCACAGGTGAAACAAGCGTAACCTTGATGACTCAAAATCGCGTCCACATGGGTGGCCGCGTTTCACACTGAATCGCGTCGGGGCATCCCGACGCGTTCATGGAAACCATTTAAAATTGCAATATAAAAATCCCTGAAAATCTAGGACGGGAAATCTATCTGAATCGCGTCGGCCTTGGCCGTCGCATTTCAGAGGTTTTTGACCGGTCAACGATACATAGTTTGAGGCACTGTACGGGCCCCAAATCGCATCACCATAGGCGGATGCATTTAACAAGCCCCTTGAATCACGTCGCCTGGACTGGATGCGATTCAAGCTTCATCCCGAAAACACAGAAAACGCAAAAAACACGGGTGCTCGATCAATGCAACGCTTATATCATCTAAGTTAGGGCTTTTGGGACATTAAAGTTTTTGGGAACATGCAATAGGATAGAACTATGATTTTTAGTATTTAAATGGCCTCGGATGTGTGATAAATTGACTTGAATAGGAAAAGTCCTAATTGCGTGACTTTGGCAAATGCCTATAACTCATGATGTACTCAATGGATTCAATGAAATCAGTTTGAAATGAACATAGACTCGATGCTCTACACATTGATATAGGATTTATTAAGGTTTGGCCCGAGAAAAACTACCTTCTGGGTTGAGGAAGTTTCATTCTTCAGAAAAACCCTTGTTCCAACCACTGGTTGAAGAACGCCTAATACTCCTCGAATATTGCATGAAAATTGTGCATTCCAGTTACGTTAGGAAGTAGACCTGACCCTCTTTCCACGGGTATAAGCCTTGCACGATGGGATTTAGGTTTGACCTACCTTTGGTCAACTCCAAGTGGACGGTTTACAGGCTTGAAGCAGATGCGATGGGGAAGAAGAAGGGCTTGGTGTGCTCGGTCCTCTGCTCGCCAACTTCCAAGAGCTCCTCCACACGACCCCAACAAGATGTAAACTCGTCCCCAAGGTTTGGGTGGAGAGTATTTAGCATCTATGGCTTTTGGAAGTCATAATGCAACAAGGAAAGGAGGGTGTGCGGTTTAGCTTGTGGTCTTTTCCATATTTTGAAGATCTCTTCCTCCATTGGAGAGTCTTGGCCATCAAGCAACCTCCATGGATGACTAGCACGAAATTGGTTTGCCAAGTGAGAATTATTTCATTCAATTTTAACCCTAATTGCCTCCTTCCATTTCAGCTTATTTAGGGTGTGCGATTTCCATGCATTTTCTTGCTTCATTTGATTTTTGACCAAAAGTGTGATCCATTGGCCCAATATAGATAATGGGTCATTTAATCTATGATGTTATAAGTCTCTCCAACATTTTCATTTAATTTATGGTCGTGTCGTATTTCTGTTAATGATTTTCCGACTTGTTTTATTATTTAGATAATCGGTCACCGTGTGACGTACACTTGGTCAATTGGATTTTTTGTCACATGAATTTCTTTGTGGAACATTTAAGAATAATGTGTGGGGTTGATTTATAATTTTTACGGAATTTTCCGATGTGTTCTTGCACCTACGATAATGGTACACATGTATTAATACTTCGATATTATGGAAATTATTTATTTCTATTTATTTGAGTTTTTATGTAATTAAATTTTCCGGGGTGCTACAGATGAGGGACTAAAGGTACACAGTAACTGTGGGCAAACAGGTCCAATGATTTGATCACTCGTATCGTCTTGGATTATGGCATAGTGGCCTAGTATGTTCATAATCGATGAGTAGAGTGAATTTTTATGAAGATAATAATTCACTAAGTCAAAAAGAGTTCTGACAGGTGCAACTCACGGCCAGCTCGATATTGGGCTTAGAGATGAATAGAGGATTGGATCAAAGTTATCCAATAAGCCTTATTTAACCAATTATGGACCTATTGGGTAAGACCTAATAAGTCTTGACAAGGATCCATTAAGGGAGCATACTAGGATCCTGCCACCTCACCCCTTCTAGAAGGAGGACACCTCATCATCATTAGCCATCATGACATGACGAGATGTCTTTGTGAGGTGTCCCTTGTTATGAATACATGACGAGGTGTCCCTGTGAGGTGTCCCTTGTCATGATTACATGACGAGGTGTCCCTATGAGGTGTCCCTCTTGTCATCATGATTACATGACGAGGTGTCCCTGTGAGGTGTCCCTTGTCATGATTACATGACGAGGTGTCCCTCTTGTCATCATGACATGACAAGGTGTCCTTGTGAGGTGTCCCTTGTCATGATTACATGACGAGGTGTCCCTGTGAGGTGTCCCTTGTCATGATTACATGACGAGGTGTTCCTACGAGGTGTCCTTCTTGTCATCATGACATGACGAGGTGTCCCTTATCATGATTACACGACAAGGTGTCCCTACAAGGTGTCCTTCTTGTCATCATGACAGGATGAGGTGTCCTTGCGAGGTGTCCCTTGTCATCATGGCATGATGAGGTGTCCCTGATGATGTGTCCTTTAGGCTCTCTATAAATTGAAGGGGGTTATCTTTGAAGTTCATGGGCTAGAGCTTGAGAGGAGAAACCACCTTCATCATCCCCCTTCCATCTCTCCCTCGTGTGCTCTCCCTAGGGAAGAGGAGAACTAGGAGGGCCGAGCCCTCTTGTTGTTGCTGCTACTTGCTGCTGTTGGCCATTGTGTGGAGTTGCACGACTTGGAGGAGTGGCACCACCGGTGAAGGAGGGGTCATCATCATCGCCGATCATCCATTGTGTGGATACTGCTAGAGGGAGTCTCGCGAGAGCTCATTCAATCAAGGACTAGTTCTGTGCTTTAGGGAATATACGATCTCCCCTAGGTGAGATTGTCTCACGCCTTATTTGTATGTATGTTTACATGCACCGTACATCATAGTCTGATCAAGTACATGGATGGAAATGTATTTTTGTTTTTTTTTTACTTTCACTGCGCATGTGATGCCCCAAGTCAATTTCCAATAGTGGTATCAGAGCCAAGGTTAGAATATGATGTTCGGGTTTTGATATTTTGATCAATTCAGATCAATTAAGAGTTAATCCATGTATTAGATTAAGAGTTATATAATAGTTTTATTAGTTAAAGTGTTTAATTAATTTCTAGTAGCTATATATATGCATGATGTGTATATTGTGGGCGGATGACATGGACCTATGTGTGGATGGTGATTCATTGGGGTCTGCGAGCCCCCTTCTCTTTCTCATTAAAATTGATGTGTATTTCTACCTCTCCCATTGGTGTATTCCCCTTGATATGATCAAGGTTTCTAATTGATTAAATGTACATTTTTGGGCCTGCATGCCTATAGTCATTTGTAATTATTGTAATTATTTGAAATCACTCTGAAAGGCACGGCGGAAGCATGGAATTACCAACAGAGCTAATGACGAAGAGGAGGATGAACACCGTGCATGGGATGCGTTGGGTACACACATAGGGTTTAGTGATCAAGTCTTTTGGCTCAGGCTTGATCACGCTAGAATTTGGTCCATGATCATCTAGTGTGGCTATTTATATATATGATTTATATTGATTTCCGCACCTACTAGGTACATATTTGGATGCGATGTAAGTATATGCTAAATATATGTGTGGGACACTATTTAGCTATGAGACCACTCAAATAAAAACTCCCTCTATTACTAATATATTAAGTCGGCAAGCGTGTGGCAATAAAATTGACTCACGTGGCCTTCCATCATTATAGGGCAAATGTCTTTTCTTGATATAAAATGGGTTGGCGGAGTCACTCTGGGCTCACCTATATTGGGATTTGATATCTGGCCTACGACATGGAGATGTTACCGGTGACTTGAGGACAGGGTATACTTGGCCGAGTCCCTCGGGAGCATATCATCGAATTAAACTCAACTAGTAATGATGGTGTTGGCTTAACCAAACATCATGGTTGGTGGAGTCCCTCTGGGCCACGGTGATTTGGAGGCCAAATGATGACGGGAATCACAAGAGTTGTGATTGATAAGAGTTGCCTACCATTTGGGCTTGGTATGATTGGTCGAGTCCCTCGAGGTCATGCCAAGATGCCATATTGGATTTCGATCCCTAGTAGGAGTTTGCCAGAAACTTCCAATTCACATGCTAGAGGGTGCCATGTGTCATGCGAGAAAATAGTGGCATAAAATTAAGATAAAAATGCATGTCTTCATTTTCTACAAATTCAAAAGTCTGCATGTTGTTTATTTCTACTACATCTTTACTTTTCAGAAAAATGTCGCTTGCAAACCCACTCCATAGCATATACAGCCCGAGGTTATCGCGATCGATCCCCTGGTCGTGATAGATGGACCCGGTCGTCACGACTTCAACAGAGACCTATCAGTTGCTATTTGTTAGTTTAGGATAGAATTTACATGCACCGCAGTGCACATAGGCTCATGCATACACTATTTTTCGTGTAGATAGGATTCCTCCTTCTTAGTGGAGACCTTCTCACTTACGAGCACTCGTGGGCTTGTTGGAAATTGACTTGGGGCATCACAGGCACAGCGGAAGTAAACCAAAACAAAAATCAATTTCCAACCACGTACTTGATCGGACTATGATGTACGGCGCATGTAAACATACATACAAATAAGGCGTGAGACAATCTCACCTAGGGGAGATCGTGTATTCTCTGAACCGCAGAACTAGTCCTTGTTTCAAGGAGCTCTCGCGAGACTCCCTCTAGCGGTATCCACACAGTGGATGATCGGCGATGACGATGACCCCTCCTTCACCGGTGGTGCCACTCCTCCACGTCGTGCAACGCCACACAGCGGCCAATAGCAGCAAGTAGCAGCAACTACAAGAGGGCTAGGCTATCCTAGTTCTCTTCTTCCTAGGGAGAGCACAAGACAGAGAGATGGGAAGGGGGTGAAGAAGGTGGTTTCTCCTATCAAGATCTAGCCCATGAAGTTCAAAGAGAACCCCCTTCTACTTATAGAAATCCTAAAGGACAACTCATTAAGGGCACCTCATCATGTCATGATAACAAGGGACACCTCGCAGGGACACCTCGTCCTGTCATGATGACAAGAGGGACACCTCGTCATGTAATCATGACAAGGTATACCTCGTCATGTCAAGATGACAAGATGGACACCTAGCACGGACACCTCGTCATGTAATCATGACAAGCGAAACCTCACAAGGACACCTCATCATGTCATGATGACAAGAGGGACACCTCATAGGTACACCTCGTCATGTAATCATGACAAGGGACACCTCATAGAGACACCTCGTCATGTAATCATGATGACGAGAGGGACACCTCATAGGGACATCTGGTCATGTAATCATGACAAGGGACACCTCGTCATGTAATCATGACAAGGGACACCTCACAAGGACACCTCGTCATGTCATGATGACTAATGATGATAGGTGTCCTCCTTCTAGAAGGGGTGAGGTGGCATGATCCCGGTATGCTCCCTTAATGGATCCTTGTCAAGGCTTATTGGGTCTTACCCAATAGGTCCATAATAGGTTAAATAAGGCTTATTGGATAACTTTTATCCAGTCCTCTATTCATCGCGTTATCCACCTTATGTGTGTGACCCTCTATGCCCAATATCGAGCTGGTCGTGAGTTGCACCCATCAGAACTCCTTCTAACTTAGTGAATTATTATCTCCATAAAAACTCACTCAACTCATCGATTATGAACATACTAGGCAACAATGCCATAATCCCCAGACGATACGAGTGATCAAATCCATTGGACATGTCTGCCCACAGTTACCGTGTACCTGTAGTCCCTCATCCATCTATTATCCCAGAGACCGTATATTAGGCATGGTTTTGTCAGGCCTATACATAATCTGTTAAAGTCAAACTCTTATCGGATTGTCCTGGAGAACTCTTTCTCTCTAAATCCGATTGACCCTGGCTAGGGATTTGCCTGTGTAATACAATATGGGATATTCCTCTCACGATACCGAGAGTGGATGATCCTCTATTGACACATAATTGCCTTCGTAAGGTTGGCTACCATTCCCAATGATTGGATATACTAGACCTAGAACATCTAGACCTATAAATCTAGTATCAAAAAATGGAGTACTCAAACAAGACATCTTTGGTGTCTCAAGTCTAAGGACTAGTTACACAACTGAGACTACGGAATCTCTATCTGACAATCATGTATCATTAACCATACAGCATTCCGAGAACGCATCATTCAGTGAACTCATTCTCCAATAAACACCTGTACCATATCCCTAGTGTCTCCACACAAGCAACTATGAGACCAGCTGCTTCCATCACATGGACAGGTATATGGCACACCGGTCTTTCCGATTATCTCAATGTCCTTCTTGAGTAACCTATGACTAGGAATATTTAGGATCTATGTTTAAAGAGGATCGGCCTCATTATCATGATCTCATCATGATCCAATTCCCATTGCACAGACCCATGGACATCACAGTATACATACACATGGAATATACAATGAGAAAATGTTAAGGCCCTCTAATTCCGTCGCATTATTTGTATTTATGTGTGTATGTTGTGCTTGTGTATGTATATACATATTTACGTATGTATCGAATAGTATAATTACGTGTGTATATGTTTAGATTAAATAAAATAATGTATGTATTCCATGGTGATAGTATGGATATAATACCGTATACTTATTGCATGTATATATGCATGGTTTTTCTGCATAACTTAGGGTTCTGGCCGAAGGCCCCTTGGCGTCAACCCCTAGCCGCTGAGGTGGTGTCAGTGTCCAGATTTGGACGCCGATACTAATCCGGGCGTCCAGCGTTATGGACGCCAATCTCTCTGGCCTGCATGCGCAGCAGAGCTGCAAGCTTCTGAAACAAGGCAAGCCAACCATTGGGGGTTGTCCCTAATGGCTCTGAAGGCTGTCAAATCAGCCTGGTGAGTGGGAGAGAGACTCTCTTTAGGTCTGAACCCGAAATGGCTCTCCCCACTCCTCCCTTCACCTTGCAAGAGGAGAAAAAGTGAGAAAGAAAACCCTAGAAGAAGTCTGTGAGAAAAACCCCTCTTAGCACCCACAAAGCCGACCCCCCTGGAGCTTGATCCGGCGTTCCACTGCTTCAAAAAAGTAGCTGGATCAAAGGAGGAGGCTTCCCCGACAACCCCTCGGCATGGATATCATCCAGGAGCCCGGAGGAAGAGATCTTTGGAGGGATTTCTGCACTTCTTGGGATAGCCCAAGGAAGGCTTCATCAACACCCTAAACCCTTTGGAAGAATTTTTAAAAGGTAAGTGACCTATCCATGGTGTTCCCGTATGAGTCTAGGTCGGTTTTGCTATTTTTATAGATTTTTCCTCGAGTCCTAGACCCTCCCATTCACCCAAGTTTGAGAGCTCGGGTCTGTGTTTCTGCACAGACCTGGCTTGACGGCAAGGTCCCTGGACGCCCAGATCATGCTTGGCGTACATCGGCCCTGTCGCTGACTCTGAGTTAGCGGCCAGAGACCGCCGCCAAGTTCGTCTGGATAGAACAGTGACCTGTTCTGCCCTTCTTATACATTAATTTCGTTATGTTTTCCGTGATGAGGATATATGGTAATCCTATACTCTATGTATTTATCAATTGTGGTGTGTGAATGAGTGTGATGCGTGATGGTAAATGTAGGATAATTGTACCCCTTTAAACTTGTGAGCATGACTTGTAGATAATCTTGCAAACCTTGTTCATGATTAGGATTAGTATGAATGTCTTGGTTTTGGTCTGATCATGAAGATTAGTGGGTCAGTATATGTGTTTGCAATTTTGGTAAATTATCCATGCTTGTGTAAATTGCTAATAAACCCGGCTCGGTAAAATAAAAGCATGCAAGAATGGTTGTGGTGAAATCCATAGATGTATGATTTAGGGTAATTTTGTATTCTCAAATCATGCATATATTAGTAGCCTCTGTTTAAAACAGTAAGTGGCAATTCGCAGGATATGTTAAACCCCATGTTAACTTAAGTTGTGAATAGTATGCTAAATAGTGTTTTATTTTCTGTAAATTCTATTTAGCTCAGAAAAATCTGAAAATTTTAGTGTATGATCTTGAACCCGATAACATCAGGTGGTTAAAATTTCAGGTCATTTGGATTAGTAAATAAAAAGTTATGTATTTTCATGTGAAATGTGATAATCTACGTATATTATCGTAATGTGATTAGTTATTGTCTAAAACCAACTTGATTAGTGAAAACTCCTATGTGTTAAACTCCTGAAATTCTGTAGTACCATGTTAGGAAAAACAGAGATATTCATGTGAGTGAGGAAGTGGATGTGATGAAAAGTGTGAAGTGTAAAACCATGTGTAAAACGGTAAATAAATGTGTAACTGTGCCAATGTGACACTGCTTCCGTAGAGGGCAGTGGAGCTGTATCAGGGAAAAGTCCCCCTGAGAAAGTTCAATGTGTAAGTGACCCTAAGGGCATTAGGGGGAAATCCTGGAGGTGGACAAGTACCACTGGTTAGGGTGGAGACTTGTTCTCCCGGTCTGCGCAGTCCAAGAGTCCCATTGGAATGCCTAGATGGCGTCTATGTGTAATGTGATGTGTATATGTCCTTCTTTGGTGGTTTGGACTATGTGTCACGGCACCTAAAATGTGTAATGTGAAATGTGTAATGTGTACGTGTCCATGTGTAAATGTGTAAGTGACAATGTGAATGTGTATGTGTAAAGTGAACCATGTGAAAGAGGAAATTCGTGTAAAGAAAATGTGAAACTAAAGATGTGAAAATGTGTTATTGAAAACCATGTGAGACAAATCTGAAATCATGTGAAATCAGTGAATTTATGTTATTATCATCATGTTATTATGTGCAAGATGTTTAGAATCCATGTTAGGATAATTGGTGAAAACGGGCAAATGATACATGATTGTTTGAACACATGATATGTTTTATGCAATATTGTAGCTTTCATGTATAGGTTTACAGCCGTTAAACCATGTGAAATCAGCAACCTAAAGCATGTAAAAGGTTATGTATGTACTTAAGGACATGTGAAATCCATGCTAGTGGTGTTCCCCTTTCATGTGTGCATAATGTTCATGTTGATAGCCCTCATGTTTGATTCTTTAAAGATTAAAGTTTCATGAGTAAATTGAATAGAGAGCATGTGATAGGTGAATTTTATTTTAGAAATCTGAAAGCATGATTCATGTATAAAATTGTAGAACTTTCATGCTAGGTTGAAACTTGAATTGACTAGCATGCTATGTGTTGCAAATTGTAAATGTGCATGTAGAAACCACTAGGACTTGTACGTGTATATCGTGAGTAGTGTTGCTTGCTGAGTCCTTGGACTCACTCCTTGCTTCGGCGTACAGGTATAGTTGGTGACACGGCACCGTTGGAGGAGACGGTGGAGACGGACTCCGAGCGCGGAGACTAGCTTTGGAGTTTCTTGAGATTGTGTATTTCATAAGTCTATAATTGAACATTGTATTAGAGTATTATGAAAAGGATGTATGAATGTGGACAATTTGTATTTTATTTCAGCAATTTAAATTATGTGGACCTTTATTCTTTTATGTTAATGGCGAATTGCATGTATGTTTAATGTGGATGATGAATGAATGGAGACTGTTGTCTTTTACTTCCGCTACTCTGTTGTATATTCGCGTGTATCTCAGCTGTACGTATCGTTTGGGTAAATGTCCCACTGTGGCAGCGCTCGCTATACCGACGTGGGTTGGTATAACCGTACCGGTATAATGAGGGTCGTCACAGAGATTGGTATCAGAGCGACCGGTTGAGATTACACATGAATATACCTAAGTCATCATCCCCATTGCATACTAAGTATGTCCACATGTGTAGAAAACACTAATAAGAAATGAAAGATAGATAAGAAAATGGTTAGAGAACTTAGTAACCTAGCTCTAATGGTGGCTGAAATTTTATTACGGCCATGGCTTCCCGTGGACGACGTGGAGGTGTGCCAGCTCGCGACGACGAGCAGAGGTGTGAGGAGCGGGCGGAGCAGCAGGCCCCGGCCCACAGGGTCCTGTGCTTCCCCACCACCGCCAGTGGACTATGGAGTATTCATGCAAGGTCTGGTGCAAGCCATGCAGACGCAGGCCCACACCCAGGCAGCACTCCAGGCCCAGTTGGAGGCCCAGGTAGAATAATGAAACAACCTAGTAGTTTGCTATTTAAATTGTGTGATATTGTGTTTATTGTATATTGTTTATTGTTTAATGTAGCAGGCTCATGCCCTAGCTCAGGACCATGGTGGACCTTCCATCATGGAGCGATTCAAGAGGATGACCCCACCCTCTTTTAAGGGGGAGAGTGATCCACTAATGGCAGAAAGCTGGACGAGGGAGACGGAGAAAATCTTCCGAGCTATCAGGTGTCCTGATGAGGACAAGGTGACATTAGCCACCTACATGCTACAAGTATGTTTTGGTTTATGCTTGTATGTTGTTTGTCAAGTTAGAATTTGTTAGTTAGCGCTTATGAAGGTGTATTGCAGGAGAGAGCTGATGTATAGTGGTCCTCCCTACTACGTACGCGCTTTGAGGACGGAGCAGTAGACGTAGCGTGGGACGCGTTCGTGAGGCTCTTCCGAGCCAAGTTCGTCCCAGAGCATATCCAGGACAAGATGGAGCAAGAATTCCTTTCCCTGACGCAAGGATCAATGACCGTCCTGGAATACGAGGCAAGGTTTTCTGAACTTTCTAAATATGCACCGCATATAGTAGAGGATGAGCGTAGGAAGACGAAGAAGTTTGTGATGGGTCTCAAACCATCACTGAGGACGAGACTCGTGGCGTTCGACCACCGCACGCTAGACGAGGCCCTCAGCGCAGCCTGCAGACAGGAGGGAGAAATGGAGCAATATCTGGAGGAGAAGAAGGCTTCACAGAAGAGGCCAGCAGCGACTTTCCAGCGGCAAGATAAGAAGAAAATGGTGTACCAGACACCGCAGAAATCAGTGGCAGTCAACAACTCTCAGGTACCTTCTGTACGTTCCCCCGGTGCGAAGAAAGAGTGTCCCCATTGTGGGAAGACCCATGGAGGTTCCGAGTGCTGGTTAGTAGCGGGTAGATGCTTAAGTGTGGGAGCAGCAACCACAAGATCAAAGATTGCCCAAGACTTCAGCAGGGAGCTCAGCGTGGAGCGCTAGCACCAGTAGTAGCGGTAGCCGCACCAGCTACAGGAAGACCAGGAAGGCATCGAGCCCCAGCTCGAGTGTTTGCTTTAGCTCGCGAGGACGCCGAGTAGGCGGAGCATGTCACCGAAGGTACAGTTTTGCTTTTCGGTGTGCACGCTAGGGTTTTGTTTGATATGTGTGCTACTCACTCGTTCATTTCCGAGCGGTTCGCTAGGCAGTTAGCCCTAGAGTCAGGCATAGAGTCTGAGGAGTTAGAGGTCCTTTGTCTGTGCACACCCCTGCGGGTACGGTATCGACTAGGAAGTGCATTCCGTCGTTACCTGTGTGCATTGAGGATAGATTCCTAGATGGGTGTTCTTCTTGCTAAAGATGAAGGACTATGATTGTATTCTTGGTCTGGATTGGCTAGAGGAGCACTATGCGTTAGTGGATTGTGGTAGGAAGAAGATTGTTTTCCGCATTCCTGGTGAGGATGAGTTCTCTCATCCCTTACCAAAGAACTTAGCGGAAAGTTAGTTATCTCTGCCATGAAGGCGATGCACATGGTGAACAAGGGTTGTGACGCGTTTCTTGCCAGCGTTATGCTAGTACCCGATGCTAGTTCGTCACTGACTCTTGCAGAGATCGATGTGGTGCAGGAATTTCTAGATGTCTTTCCCGATGACTTGTCTGGATTGCCACCGGATAGGGAGATAGAGTTCACTATAGAGTTGCTTCCAGGCACCTTTCCTATCTCGAAGGCCCCATATCGGATGGCCCCTGCAGAATTAGCCGAGTTGAGGAAGTAATTGCAAGAATTGCTCGATAAGGGATTTATTCGCCCTAGTGTTTCCCCTTGGGGCGCACCTGTATTATTCGTCAAGAAGAAAGACGGGTCACTTCGGTTGTGCATTGATTATTGGAAGTTGAACCAAGTGACTGTGAAGAACAGGTATCCCTTACCTCGGATTGATGATCTGTTTGACCAGTTGCGAGAGGCATTAGTCTTTTCCAAGATTGACTTGCGATCTGGTTATCATCAGTTGAGGATTAGGAGTGAGGATGTGTCCAAGACGGCATTTAGAACCCGTTATGGACATTATGAGTTTTTGGTCCTTCCTTTCGGATTGACCAATGCCTCTGCAGCGTTCATGGATCTCATGAACCGGGTGTTTAGTCCGTATCTAGATAGCTTTGTTGTTGTGTTTATTGATGACGTGTTGGTCTATTCTCCGGATGAGGCCACACATCGTCAGCATTTGAGGTTAGTCTTAGAGGTTCTCCGTGAGCACAAGCTGTATGAAGTTCAGCAAGTGCGAGTTCTGGTTGCGCGAGGTTCATTTTCTCGGGCATGTTATCTCCGGCGCTGGTGTAGCTGTTGATCCAGCAAAGGTCCAGGCAGTTATGGATTGGGAGATTCCCAGGACCCCTTCGGAGATTCGTAGTTTCCTTGGGTTAGCTGGTTACTATCGGCGATTCATTGAGGGTTTCTCATCCATCGCCGCCCCTTTGACAAAGCTGACCAGAAAGGGTGAGAAGTTCGTATGGTCTGAGGCATGTGAGCACAGCTTTCAGCTATTGAAGGCTAAGCTTACTTCTGCTCCGGTATTGGTATTGCCTAGTGGTCTAGAGGGCTTTGCCATTTATACGGATGCATCTCAGATTGGTTTAGGCTGTGTACTCATGCAGCAAGAGAGGGTAGTGGCTTATGCTTCTCGTCAGTTGAAGGAGCATGAGAGGAACTATCCGACTCATGACTTGGAGCTCGCAGTTGTGGTTCATGCACTAAAGATCAGGAGGCACTATCTTTATGGTGTCAGATTTGAGGTGTTTACCGACCACAAGAGCTTGAAGTATCTTTTCTCCCAAAAGGAATTAAACCTGAGGCAGAGAAGATGGATTGAGTTCTTGAAGGACTATGACTTCGACCTTCAGTATCATCCTGGAAAGGCGAACGTCGTAGCGAATGCTCTTAGTAGAAAGAGGTCTTCGCTCCAGCAGGATTGGAAGATGTTGGAGGATGCAGCGTGCTCTATGACCGAGTTAGAGCCATCGTTGTGTCAGGCTTTTGTAGCTCAGCTATCCCTTAGATCCTCAGTCTTGGATGAGGTGATTGAGCAGCAGAAAGCCGACCCTAGATTGTTAGAGTTAGTGGGTAAGGCGGGCATTGCTCGTGATGAGGACGGTGTGATTAGATTTCAGCACCGTGTTTGTGTCCCGATGTGGTAGATGTCCGTGAGCATGTGTTAGCGGAGGCTCATAGGTCGCGATTCTCTATTCATCCGGGTAACACTAAGATGTATCAAGACCTGAAGAGATCATTTTGTGGTCCGGCATGAGGAAGGATGTTGCGGATTATGTGTCTAGATGCCTAGTATGTCAGCAAGTGAAAGCCGAGCGGCAGCGACCATCCGGCCTTATGCAGAGGATGGATATCCCCATATGGAAGTGGGAAGCTGTCACTATGGATTTCGTTTCGGGTTTGCCTCGATCTAGAAGGGGCAATGACTCGATTTGGGTAGTTGTAGATAGATTCTCGAAGACTGCTCATTTCTTGCCTATGAAGAAGAAGCAGTCAGTAGAGAGTTTGGCTAGATTGTATGTTAGCGGTATCATTAGATTGCATGGTGTGCCGAAGTCGATCATTTCGGATCGAGATCCGAGATTTACTTCGAGATTGTGGAAAGGTCTTCAGGATGCGTTAGGTTCGGAGCTTAAGCTCAGTTCGGCGTTTCATGCCCAGACCGATGGACAGTCCGAGAGGACTATCCAAACGCTCGAGGATATGTTGAGAGCGTGTGTTCTGGATTGGAAAGATGATTGGGAGCGTCATTTACCTCTTGTGGAGTTCGCATACAACAACAGCTTTCATGCTAGTATTGGTATGGCTCCATTCGAGGCGTTGTATGGTAGGCCCTGCAGATCTCCTTTATGTTGGGAGGAGACTAGTGATAGGCAGTTGATCGGACTGGAGTTAGTTCAGGAAACTTCGGATAAGATTCAGCTTATCAGGAAAAGGCTTGTTGCGGCACAGGATAGGCAGAAGAGTTATGCCGACAACAGGAGAAAGGATTTGGAGTTCGAGGTTGGCGATCATGTCTTCTTGAAGATATCGCCTACTCGAGGTGTTGTCAGATTTGGCAGGCATAGCAAGCTAAGCCCTAGATTCATTGGCCCATATGAGATTCTCAGACGTTTGGGCAGCGTGGCGTACGAGCTAGCTTACCCCCAGCTTTGGCTAGCGTTCACCCGGTATTCCATATCTATGCTCAGGAAGTATATCCGGATCCGTCTCATGTGATTAGTCATGAGCCCGTGGAGATCCAGCCAGATCTTTCGTATGTCGAGCAACCCGTAGCCATTCTTGACCGGAAGGTTCAGCACCTCCGGAACAAGAGTATTGCGTCGGTGAAAGTTCTATGGCGGAACTTCTCACGTGAGGAGGCTACGTGGGAGCTTGAGGATGCGATGAAGAAGAAGTATCCCCTTTTGTTTGAGTAGTGTCGTTCTAACTTCGAGGACAAAGTTTCTTTAAGGGGGAGAGGGTGTAAGGCCCTCTAATTTCCGTCGCATTATTTGTATTTATGTGTGTATGTTGTGCTTGTGTATGTATATACATATTTACGTACGTATCGAATAGTATAATTACGTGTGCATATGTTTAGATTAAATATAAATAATGTATGTATTGCATTGTGATAGTATGGATATAATACCGTATACTTATTGCATGTATATATGCATGGTTTTCTGCATAACTTAGGGTTCTGGCCGAAGGCCCCTTGGCGTCAACCCCTGGCTGCTGAGGTGGTGTCAGCGTCCAGACCTGGACGCCGATACTAATCCGGGCATCCAGCGATATGGACGCTATCGCTCTGGCCTGCATGTGCAGCAGAGCTGCAAGTTTCTGAAACAAGGCAAGCCAACCATTGGGGGTTGTCTCCAACGGCTCTGAAGGCTGTCAAATCAGCCTGGTGAGTGGGAGAGAGACTCTCTTTAGGTCTGAACCCGAAATGACTCTCCCCACTCCTCCCTTCACCTTGCAAGAGGAGAAAAAGTGAGAAAGAAAACCCTAGAGGAAGTCTGTGAGAAAAACCCCTCTTAGCACCCACAAATCCGACCCCCCTGGAGCTTGATCCGGCGTTCCACTGCTTCAAGAAGGTAGCTGGATCAAAGGAGGAGGCTTCCCCGACATCCCTCGGCGTGGAGATCATCCAGGAGCCCGGAGGAAGAGATCTTTGGAGGGATTTCTGCACTTCTTGGGATAGCCCAAGGAGGGCTTCATCACACCCTAAACCCTTTGGAAGAATTTTAAAAGGCAAGTGACCTATCCATGGTGTTCCCGTATGAGTCTAGGTCGGTTTTGCTATTTTTATAGATTTTTCCTCGCGTCCTAGACCCTCCAATTCACCCAAGTTTGAGATCTGTGTTTCTGCACAGACCTAGCTTGACGGCAAGGTCCCTGGACGCCCAGATCATGCTTGGCATCCATTGGCCCTGTCGCTGACTCTGAGTCAGCGGCCAGAGACCGCCGCCAAGTTCCTCTGGACAGAACAGTGAGCTGTTCTGCCCTTCTTATACATTAATTTCGGTATGTTTTCCATGATGAGGATATATGGTAATCCTATACTCTATGTATTTTATCAATTGTGGTGTGTGAATGAGTGTGATGCGTGATGGTAAATGTAGGATAATTGTACCCCTTTAAACTTGTGAGCATGACTTGTAGATAATCTTGCAAACCCTTGTTCATGATTAGGATTAGTATGAATGTCTTGGTTTTGGTCTGATCATGAAGATTAGTGGGTCAGTATATGTGTTTGCAATTTTGGTAAATTATCCATGCTTGTGTAAATTGCTAATAAACCGGCTCGGTAAATAAAAGCATGCAAGAATGGTTGTGGTGAAATCCATAGATGTATGATTTAGGGTAATTTTGTATTCTCAAATCATGCATATATTAGTAGCCTCTGTTTAAAACAGTAAGTGGCAATTCGCAGGATATGTTAAACCCCATGTTAACTTAAGTTGTGAATAGTATGCTAAATAGGTGTTTTATTTTCTGTAAATTCTATTTAGCTCAGAAAAATCTGAAAATTTGAGTGTATTATCTTGAACCCGAAAACAGCATGTGGTTAAAATTTCAGGTCATTTGGATCAGTAAATAAAAAGTTATGTATTTTCATGTGAAATGTGATAATCTACGTATATTATCGTAATGTGATTAGTTATTGTCTAAAACCAACTTGATTAGTGAAAACTCCTATGTGTTAAACTCCTGAAATTCTGTAGTACCATGTTAGGAAAAACAGAGATATTCATGTGAGTGAGGAAGTGGATGTGATGAAAAGTGTGAAGTGTAAAACCATGTGTAAAACGGTAAATGTGTAAATGTGTTACTGTGCCAATGTGACACTGCTTCCGTAGAGGGCAGTGGAGCTGTATCAGGGAAAAGTCTCCCTGAGATAGTTCAATGTGTAAGTGACCCTAAGGGCATTAGGGGGAAATCCTGGAGGTGGACAAGTACCACTGGTTAGGGTGGAGACTTGTTCTCCCGGTCTGCGCAGTCCAAGAGTCGCCATTGGAATGCCTAGATGGCGTCTATGTGTAATGTGATGTGTATATGTCCTTCTTTGGTGGTTTGGACTATGTGTGACGGCACCTAAAATGTGTAATGTGAAATGTGTAATGTGTACGTGTCCATGTGTAAATGTGTAAGTGACAATGTGAATTTGTATATGTAAAGTGAACCATGTGAAAGAGGAAATTCGTGTAAAGAAAATGTGAAACTAAAGATGTGAAAATGTGTTATTGAAAACCATGTGAGACAAATCTGAAATCATGTGAAATCAGTGAATTTATGTTATTATCATCATGTTATTATGTGCAAGGATGTTTAGAATCCATGTTAGGGATAATTGGTGAAAACCGGCAAAAGATAGCATGATTGTTTGAACACATGATATGTTTATGCAATATTGTAGCTTTCATGTATAGGTTTACAGCCGTTAAACCATGTGAAATCAGCAACCCAAAGCATGTTAAAAGGTTATGTATGTACTTAAGGACATGTGAAATCCATGCTAGTGGTGTTCCCCTTTCATGTGTGCATAATGTTCATGTTGATAGCCCTCATGTGTTGATTCTTTAAAGATTAAAGTTTCATGAGTAAATTGAATAGATAGCATGTGATAGGTGAATTTTATTTTAGAAATCTGAAAACATGATTCATGTATAAAATTGTAGAACTTTCATGCTAGGTTGAAACTTGAATGCTATGTGTTGCAAATTGTAAATGTGCATGTAGAAACCACTAGGACTTGTACGTGTATATCGTGAGTAGTGTTGCTTGCTGAGTCCTTGGAATCACTCCTTGCTTCGGCGTACAGGTATAGTTGGTGACACGGCACCGTTGGAGGAGACGGTGGAGACGGACTCCGAGCGCGGAGACTAGCTTTGGAGTTTCTTGAGATTTGTGTATTTCATAAGTATGTAATTGAACATTGTATTAGAGTATTATGAAAAGGATGTATGAATGTGGACAATTTGTATTTTATTTCAGCAATTTAAATTATGTGGACCTTTATTTCTTTTATGTTAATGGCGAATTGCATGTATGTTTAATGTGGATGATGAATGAATGGAGACTGTTGTCTTTTACTTCCGCTACTCTGTTGTATATTCGCGTGTATCAAAGCTGTACGTATCGTTTGGGTAAATGTCCCACTGTGGCAGCGCTCGCTATACCGACGTGGGTTGGTATAACCGTACCGGTATAATGAGGGTCGTCACAGAAAATACCATTATAAAATTACCAAAAGAGATTGTACATAATTACAAGTTCCATCACTCACGTGAATTGGCTTGCAGGGCACCTATAACTAGCAATCTCCCACTTGACCTAAAACTAATCATCTACATGTCTAATTCCCATCAGACCTCGGTGTCGCTCAAAAACAATTTGAGTCAGTGGCTTTGTCATTGGATCCGCAATGTTATCATCGGATGAAATTCTTGTAACTACTACATCACCACGGGCCACGATCTCTCTGATAAAGTGGAACCTCTTAGAGCGTGCTTAGACTTCTAATGAGACCTAGGTTCCTTTGCTCGAGCAATCACCTCGTTGTTGTCGCAGAACAATGAAATTGGCTCTTCATGGCCAGACACCATTCTAAATCTATGATGAACATTTTCATCCAGACAGGTTCCTTTGCTACTTCTGAAGCAGCAATGTACTCTGCCTCGGTAGTCGAGTCAATAGTAGTCTTTTCCTTGGAACTCTTCCAGCTTAGTGCTGCTCCATTCAGGGTAAAAACATACCCTGAGTTAGACTTACTATCATCGATATCAGACTGGAAACTTGAGTCCGTGTAGCCTTCAACCTTGAGGCTACCTCCTCCATATACTAGTAAAAGATCCTTAGTCCTTCTTAAGTACCTAAGGATACACTTTACTGCCTTCCAGTGTTCCAACCTAGATCTGCCTGATACCTGCTCGTAACACTTAGAGCATGTGCTATATCTGGTCTAGTACATAACATGCATACATGATAGATCCTATAGCAAACGCATAGGGTATTCTATCCATGTATGTCCTTTCTTCTAAAGTCTTTGGGGACATACTCTTAGAAAGAGAAATTCCATGTCCCAGTAGTATAATACCTCTTTAGGAATTTTCCTTGCCAAATCTTTTGACTATGGTGTCTATGTACATGGATTGGGACAAGCCAAGCATGCTCTTAGATCTATCACTATAGATCCGAATCCCCAAATGTAGGATGCTTCCGCTAAGTCCTTCATAGAGAAGTTCTTTGATAACCAAGTCTTAACTGTGGATAGCATTCCAATATCATTTCCAATGATGAGGATGTCATCCACATACAACACCAAAAAAATGATAACACTCCCACTTACATTCCTGTATACACAAGGCTCATCTTCATTCTTAACGAAGTCATAAGATCTGATTACCTCATCAAACCTTATGTTCTAACTTCGGGAAGCTTGCTTTAGTCCATAAATGGACTTAAGTAACCTGCACACCTTATCTGGACTTTTCTCGGAAATGAATCCATCAGACTGTATCATATACACCTCTTCCTCAAGGTTGCCATTGAGGAATGTGGTTTTCACATCCATCTACCAGATCTCATAGTCATGGTATGCTGCAATGGCCAATAAAATTCTGATAGATTTTAGCATGGCAACGGGCAAGAAGATTTCGTCATAGTCATCACCTTGCCTTCGACGATATCCTTTCCCATAAGCCTTGCCTTAAAGGTCTCTACCTTTCCATCTACTCCAATCTTATTCTTGAAGATCCATTTGCACCCAATGGGTACAATACCCTCAGGTGCATTAACTGGGTTCCAAACCTGGTTGGCGTACATGGAATTCATCTCAAATTCATGGCCTCTTGCCATTTCCTGGAGTCTATGCTCATAATAGCCTCCTCGGAGGTTTGAGGATCAATATCCTTGGAGTCTTGTCCCTTGATATGCCCCACATATCTTTCAGGAGGGATAGGAACACTACTTAACCTATGCAAATTTGGAATTTGTGTGATAGGTACTTGAACAGATTCTTCTTGCATAATGGTGCTTGAGCTAGGTTCCCCAACCTCACTCAATTCTATCACACTCCCATGGTTTCCACCAAGAATGTGTTCCTTCTCAAGAAACACTGCTCTTTTGGTAACAAAGACCTTTTAGTCCTCAGGGTGATAGAAGTAATACCCACAAGTTTCTTTGGGATATCCCACGAATATGCACCGTTCTGACCTTGATTCCAATTTATCGGGATTGTGTCTCCTAATGTGGGCAGGGCAACCCCAAATCATAATAACTTTAAGATCGGGTTACTTCCCATTCCATATCTCATATGGAGTAGATACTACCATCTTAGTTGGAACTCTGTTCAGAAGGTATGCTGCGGTTTGTTGGGCATATCCCAAAAATGATATGGGTAGGTTGGCAAAACTCATCATGGATCGCACCATATTCAACAGTGTGTGATTCCTCCTTTCCGATACACCATTGAGCTAAGGTGTATGAGGAGGAGTCTATTAGGATAGAATCACATGGTCGTTTAGAAATTGGGTGAACTCTGTACTCAAGTACTCTCCATCTTGATCTGAACGAAGAATCTTAATACTCTTTCCAGTTTGATTTTCTACTTCATGCTTATATTCTTTGAATTTTTTAAAACCCTCAGACTTGTACTTCATTAAGTAGACATGTCCGTACCTTGAGAAGTCATCAGTGAATGTAATGAAGTAAGAATATCTTCCTCTGGCTTGTATGGACATAGGTCCACATACATCAGTATGTATGAGTTCTAATAACTCAGAAGCTCTCTCTCCAGTTCCACTAAATGAAGAGTTGGTCAATTTTCCTTGAAGGCAAGATTCACAGGTTGCATATGATTCATAATCAAATGGGTCTAAATATCCATCCTTTAACAACCTCTGAATTCTACCCTCATGGATATGACCTAGCCTACAATGCATAGGTAAGCCTCGTTCACCTCATCTCTCTTTCTTTTAGACGTACTAACATTCATGACATGTGAAGCAACATCTAATGTAAACAAATCATTGAACAATGTTCCTTTACTAATGATCTCATCATCCAAAATCAGTGAACAACCATTGTTCTCAAAACAAACTTATATCTATTTTTAGTCAAACATGAAATGGAAATAATGTTTTGATCATAGTAGGAACAAAGTAACATTTATCCAACATAAGTGCGGCTCCACGAGGTAGTAGCAGATTGACTTCGCCGACAACAACAGCAGCAACTTTTGCGCCATTCCCCATTCTTAAGTCAACCTCACCCTTTGCTAGTCTCCTACACTTTGTCAGAACCTACACCGAATTACAAATATGCGATGCACATGTGGTATGTAATACCCATGCATTATCATAATTTTCTGACAAATGGAGATCAATCATGAATATACCTGAAGCTTCTCCAAGCTTCTGCTTTGCCTTTTCTGCAAGGTATTCCTTGCATTTCCTCTTCCAATGCCCATCCTTGCCACAGTGGTAGCACTTTCCTTTGTCATTGGCCGGGTCTTTCATGGCAACCTTTGCCTTGCCCGCTTTGTTGCCTTTGCTTTTGCCCTTCTAAAGGGTCTTTCGTTCCTTCCTCTTTTTGTTGATCTCATCAACATGGAGAACTGGCTTCTCCTTCTTAATGGAACCCTCAGCTTCCCTCAACATATTAAGGAGCTCAGACAGGGTTGCCACTATCTTGTTCATATTGAAATTCATAATGAACTGTGAAAATGAATCTGAAAGGGATTGAAGTATTAGATCCACGCATAGTTCATCCTCGAGGACAAGTCCTAGACCTGTGAGCTTCTCGATCCACTCAATCATCTTTAGGACATGGTTCTGAGCCGATGCCCCTTCTGTCATCCTCATCCTGAACAGACTCTTTGATATCTCATATCTTTGAGTCCGTCCTTGCTCCTCAAACAAGGTGCAGAGATGCAGCATGATGGATTAAGCATCCATCGTTTCATGCTGTCTTTGCAGCTCGGGAGTCATAGAGGCTAACATATAACATTAAGCAAGAACCGAGTCCTCCTTATACTTCTTATAGTGAGAAATAACTTCCTCACTAGTCCCTTCCACTGGCTCGGCCACAATCTCATCGAGGACATATAGTTACACACAAACAGTGGACAAGCAGACTATCCTAAGGCATAATATAACATGGAAGAAAGCAAACAAAAAATGAGTTGCTGCTTTCCATGAAGCCGCTGCAGATGGCGATTATTGCCAGATGTTCCTATGGCCAGTGTTCTATCCCAAAAATTAAAGCTTGCCTTACCCAGCGTCTTGATCTGAAGAAGGATTTTATTGTGAGTACGTTGCACCAACGACATCTGTTATTCAGGTTTGATGAGCAGGAAGATTTCTTGAAGGTGATTCTAAGAGAAGTTTATCATTAAAGGCCTTCTGTTCCGGTTCTTTAGATGGGAACCTTTTTTGATTTTGATGCAGATCCTACATTCATCCCTGTATGGGTTGGTTTTTGTAACACCCCATATAAGAATATGTTAAATAGACTAAATCAGCAAACTACCAACAACTCGAACTAGTCATTTTCAGAGCTCGAGCAGGAAAAGAAATCTGAAGTTAAACGTGCTCAGTTGGGAGTAGTCCCAGGATGGGTGACCTTCTTGGGAAGTCTACCAACTAGTATGGTTGTTGGGCCAGTTTATTGGTTGGGTCGTCACAAATGGTATCAGAGACTTGCCCAGCCGAAAGTGTAAGAACTATGTGCCACACAGGGCAAAGTGCTACACTATGGGAGCCACCTCTTGAGGCCATAATGGCGCAAAGTGCTACATAGTGGGAGCCACCTCTTGAGCCTATGGGGTCCACCTCTAGAATCCTGCCTGCCTGAGGTTTGATTGTGTACTATATGTGAGCAGCGACAAGGACGTCGCTTATATAAGAGGGGTAGATTGTAACACCCCATATAAGAATATGTTAAATAGACTAAATCAGCAATACCAACACCTCGGACTAGTCATTTTCAGAGCCGAGCAGGAAAAGAACTCTGAAGTTAAGCGTGCTTAGTGGGAGTAGTCTCAGGATGGGTGACCTTCCTAGGAAGTCTACCAACTAGTATGGTTGGGCCAGTTTGTTGGTTGGGTCGTCACAGTTTTCATTTGCTTCCAGTGAACTTTTATTATTATGATTACCTTAAGTCTATTGTTGGAAATCTTGGACATGTTTTGTGTATTCATGATGCCACTAGTGCCTTAACTCAAATGCAAGAAGCCCTAGTTTGTGTGGAGTTGGACATTAAAAATCCCGGATCTAATCGGATTGGATGGTGTGCTAAAGAAGGGTTTGGGCAACGGGTTAATTATCATCGTCTTCCTTCCCTATGTTCTTCTGCCGTAAGCTTGGGCACGCTGAAGATGACTGCAACAAGAAAATGAAGAAAATTACTCCAAAAATTTGCAACGAAGCCCCTGTCAAGGATTTCTCCAAATCTGCTGAAGCGCTGTCTGCCAGATAACTCGGGCATAAGAAACCTCCAGTTCCTCCTCGGGTTCTCATGGCCACGTCAAACAGATTTCAGAACCTCGCTGATGAGGAGGTTGTCCAGCATCCTACTCAGGTAGATGTGCCTCTTACACCTGCCTCTGATTTGGCCGCTCCAGGTAGTGACGTCGACCGTGTATATTGTCATGTAGGGCTTCCTAACGTGCATGCTACTGTTTCTCCTCTGCATGGCCAAAACTGCAATGAAGGTATTGTGCATGAACCATCACGTACTCATAATTTTGAGCAACTAACTCCGCCTTTGGCTGAGCAGTTAAACCCTGGAAATATTCTGACTCCAAATCCTTCCGAAATTGTCTTCTTGAACGCTGCTTCGAAGGACAAGGTACGTACGCACCCTGGTGAAGGCCAAAGTAGTATGGGAACGTCTTTGTCTAAATGAAATTTTTTTAATAAGAGTATTGTTGCTGAACAAGCCAGTATTGTAAATTTTTCGATGCCTGCGGTGGTTATATCTAAGGATGGCAGACTTGAACCTCCAGGGGGTGTTCGCACTAGATCTAAGGCTAAGGCCGATGGCTCCACATCTGGTAATTGTTCCTCATGAATTGGTCAACTATTTTTTGGAATATCCGAGGTGTTTCTAATCTTGCTTCTAGACGGCACCTTCGCCAACTTTTTCAGAAGCATCGTCCTATGATTATTGCTATTTCTGAACCTATGATTCCTTTTAGTCGTGCTGATGCTTTGTGTAATTCTTTTAAGATGCATGATGTTGTTGGTAATGACGTTGACAATTATAAGATTTGGGCTTTATGGCAACAGGAGGTTAACCTGGAGGTTGCTAATTGTTCTAAACAATATATTACTTTGGCCAGTAATAGTGATGATGACATCCTTTGTTTTATTACTTTTGTCTATGCATTTTGCAGCTACAGGGAGCGCAGAACTTTGTTTGATGAGCTGATGAACTTTGCTTCTCATATCTTAGTGCCTTGGCTTGTTGGTGGTGATTTTAACTGCATATCCCAGCCATCGGAGAAAAGTGGTGGTGTTTTTTCTAATGTCCCCTCCATGATAGATCTTAATGCTTTTATTTTTGCTACTTCATTGATTGATGTAGGATTTTCTGGTTTGCCTTTCACTTGGTCGAATAATAGAGTGGGTCCTGCTGCTGTTAAAGCTAGGCTGGACCGTGTGCTATTTTCTGCAGACTGGAATATTTCGCTTCCTGAATTTTGTGTGTTGCACCTTACTAGGGGCCCATCTGATCATGCTCCTCTCCTTCCTGAATGTTGGTACATATGGTAATATTCATATTAATATTACAGCTGCTGAAAAGGAGGTGGCTACTGCTAAGATCGCTTTTGACTCTTCTCCCACGCAACACAATAGAATGCTTCTGAACCGTGCACATGCCAACCTTAAAAAAACACAGCGCTGTGAGGAATTTTCTGGTGTCAAGAGGCTAGACTTCAATGGTTGGATAATGGGGATAAAAATACTGCTTTTTACCATGTGGTCGTCCAAGGTAATAGGGGCAGAAGCTACATTTCTAGACTTAAAATTGATGTCAACAATAATTGGTGTGATGACCAAGAAGTTCTCAGGGACGCTGCAGTGCGGTATTACAGTAACCTCCTTTCTTCTGGTAACTTTGAGATTGATCACAATATTCTGGAGGTCATTCCTAGTATGATATCTGATTCTCAGAATGCTTAGCTGTGTGTCGTGCCTACTTTAGATGAGGTAAAAGGTGTTGTTTAGTCTATGAATGGTAATGGTGCCCCTAGACCAGATGGTTTCTCTGGTACTTTCTACACTTCTTGTTGGGATATCATTAGTTCTGACATTTTTGAGGTGGTTAAAGGTTTTATTTAGTGGTTTTCCTTTGCCTCATGGTATCACCTCTACTGTCATTTCCCTCATTGCCAAGGTGAATAATCCTTCCTCTTTTGCTGATTTTCGTCTAATTAGCTTGTGCAACTTTTATCACAAAATTATTTCCAAAATTCTGTGTGGACGGATTACGGACATTCTACCTGATATCATCTCTGAGGAACAAGGTGCTTTTGTTAAGCGCTGCTCTATTATTGACAATATCTCTCTTTCCAGAAGTCTGCTCAGAAATCTCGGTCGTAAGATAAGGGGTCACAATGTCATTTATAAGCTTGATATGATGAAGGCCTATCATCGCGTTGAGTGGGAATTCTTATTTTCTATTCTTCGCCACTTTGGATTCTGTCATAAATTTATATCTTTTGTGGGTATGTTGATCTCTAATTGTTGGTTTTCGGTTCTGGTCAACGGTCATCAAGCAGGGTACTTCAAGTCTTCCAGGGGGCTCAGATAGGGTGATGCCATTGCACCTGCTTTATTCATCATTATTGAGGATGTCCTTAGTAGAGGTCTTCTCAACCATCTTATTAATGACTCTCTCAGACCTTATACAGTTCCTAGAGCTTGTCCCCCGGTCTCTCATCTTTTATATGCTGATGATATGCTTGTTTTCACCAACGGCCATGCTAAAAACATATCTAAGATGCTTCAGTTCTTAAAAACTTATGAGTTATCTTCTGGGTAGCTTATCAACAATAGCAAAAGTCAGTTTATTGTTTCTAGGAAAGCTCCTCCCGGTATCACTATAAGTATAAAGACTATTACGGGCATCAAACCCCAGTAGGGATCCATGAATACTTAGGGGTTCGTTTGAAAGAAGGTCGGGTCATGATTTCAGATTTCCAAAATTATTTGAGAAAATCAACAGGAAGCTCTCTTCTTGGAAATCTAAATTTCTTTCTCTCAGGCTGGGATATCACTCCTTTGATCCTTCCTAAAGGAGCTATCTGTTTGCTGGAGAAAGCTTGTTCATCTTTTTTCTGGAGCGGTCTTGATGGAGTTCAACGGTGGCATTGGTTACCTTGGTCTACTATCCAATGCCCCACTGCTGAAGGAGGTTTGGGTGTTCGATGTTTATGGCATGTTTAGATGACTATGGCTACTAAATACCTCTGGAATATATACCATGGTACTTCTCTTTGGGCTCGCTATGCTAGACTGCAGTCTCATCCTTTGCAAGGTCTTCCTAAGAATATTTTCTACATAGCTAATGCCGTCATTGTTGAAAACACCAGATGGATTTTGGAGAATGGTAAAAGTGTGGATTTCTTTTATGACTATTGGGCAGGTAAAACTCCACTGCAGTTATTGTTACATGACCCATCTAAATCTAATGCTCCTTACGCTATGGCCAGTGAGGTCCTGCGGGATCCCCTCCATCCTTTTTGGGAGTTGGTGCCAGGTGTTCAGATCTTAGGTATTGTTCATCTCTCAGATGAAGAGGATAAATGTATCTGGTCTCCTATGAATGATGGCGTCTTCACTTCCAAATCGACTTATGATCTCTTAAGACCTCGCGGTATTCATCGACCTACTTTGAAAAAACTTTGGCACCGCCTCTTCCTTAGGAAGGCTTCTCTTTTTTCCTGGAAAGTGATCAACAGGGTGGTCTCTATTGACTCTCGGATTTTAGATCAAGGTATTTGTCTGGCCTCCAAATGTTCATGCTGTAGTAGTCACCAAATTGAAGACATTGATCACCTATTTATTTCAAGTGATATTGCAATCACATTATGGCGTTGGTTCGCGCCTTTTTTGTCCCCTCCAATTTTCAGCAGTGAACATTTTACCTCTTGGTGCTGGAAAAACATGTAGAACTCCAATCTTTTATCACCCTTCAGTTTTGCATCCTTATATGGCATGATCCTTATAACTTGGAAATATGGAAGGAGATGTGCAAGAGGCGCTATGATCAGCAATCCAGATCATCTAGTATCATTATTGAGAATATCAAATCTCATATTTCTCCTGCTATTCATCAAGTTATTTTCAGAAATGCTCCTTTTGTGAATCAAAAAGCCACCCTTTATTCGTTTGGCTACAATCCAATTGTTATCAGTTGCAAGATAAAGCTTGTTCGGTGGATCCCTCCTATTTCTGGGTTTTGCCTCAATGTGAATGGTGCATCCAAAGGAAATCCTGGTTTGAGTGGGGGTGGTGGTTGTATTAGAAATTCCAATAGCGATATCTTTCTGGCTTTTGCTTTTCATTATGGTTTTGGTAATAGTCTCCAGGCAGAGATTAGAGCCATTCATGATGGTCTCAAGCTGGCTGAAGAGTATGGCTTTCAGATCTCTTTGATTTACTCTGACTCAGCTATTCTTGTCACATCTTTCTCTACTAATTCCTCTCCTAGCTGGGAGTGCTTAAGATGGTGGCGGTCTGCAACTGCTAGTTTTCATAGATATGGGGCTGATATTTGTCATGTGTTCAGAGAAGCAAACAGAGTTGTTGACGCCCTTGCGTCTCATACTTGTTCCCATGTTGAGAATAAAATTTCCACTTCTTTTTCTGCACAGCCCCTGGCTTGTAGGGGTTCAGCTACTTTGGACAAAACTGGTCTACCTTATGTTCGATTAGCCTAGTTTGGTTCTTTGTTGGGGTTTACCCCGGTTGGTGGTTATATATTTTTTCTTCTATATATATATATATATATATTCAGGCCCAGGTTTCTTGCAGGTGGAGTGAGAACATTCTCCCCCTCTAGGGGAGGGTGCACTCTCCTAGCTTTCGAGGACTAGTTTTGATTAAAAAAAAAAAAGCAAACAAAAGATGATGATTTCCTAGACAAGCATAAACTAATGCATGGAATGGAAAATAGTAACAAACAAAGTGTACCTATTGTCGCATCCTCCTCCTCTGGTGCGACACTGTCGTGTCCGCCTGATGTGTCGCGATAGCACCAGAAAACAAATAGTGAAAATAAAAGGAAAACTCGAGCCCTAGCAGGATTCTAGCACAGAGAATCATGAGTACACATGATATAGAAGCATGGAGTGGACATATTAAAGCCTGTAAAAGAGGAACAAGACAAAGGACAGAGAGGAAAACACGTACCTCAAATGGCATCCACCTTTTTGGATGTGATTGAGCTGCAACCGCATAATACATCGCGTTAGAATCAAAGAACAGAAAAATAGAAAATTGCAGAAATAGTCTTAACAGGATTCTACTAAACACATAAACACACCAACATGGCAGGCAAACAAGCAAGAAGGATGAGGCTAGCAGTGAAGGTCCCACCGTGATCGCTAAAAGGTGTAATCACGGGGTTGCGGGCCCCTCGAAACACACAACATGGTATCGTTCATAGCATGAAACATGGATCGTGATCGCCACCTAACATGTTGCCCTAAGATATAAATGAAGACTAAAGGCTAACACTCTAGAAAAGGGAGATGAGAAGGGTCACTTACAGATGTCGCGACTGGAAGACCCGTCACGATATGAGGCTTGTCACGACGCCCCGACCGGGAGCATTCTTGTTTTCACGACGCAGGATGTCGACGCCTTCTCAACAGTGCGGGAGATTAATAGGGGGACCTTCTTCCTGTCCTCCATCCGGCTAGAGAACAAGATCCCCTCATCTAATCTTGCCTTAGTACTTGCCAAAACATTGAAACACCAAAAAGAAAACCTGTTAGACCATATTTAAGTGAAGTATCTTCTCAAAATGAAATGAAAAGAATGAAACATAGAGGGAACAAACCTGTAGGGCATTTTGAAACCCCATGGGTTGCATAAAACATGGGAAGAATGATGTGCTTCTATTTAAAAGAAAATAATAACAGACATGAAAGGAAATTACAAGGAGAGAAGGAAGAAAGGGCCCCAAAGGGGCGACTCCCTGGCTGTAGGTGGTGCTTCTAGGGTCGTGCAGTAGCCTTTGAAGAAGGTTGAAGTTGCCTCCTCAACCACCAAGCCCCATGCTTGAAGAAAGAAGTGTGACTTGATGAAGAGGATAATGAGAAAATGGGATAAAATGGGAGGGCTACGAGCTAACAGGGAGCTCTTGCAAGAATTGGGTAGCACTTGGTAGCAGCTAGGGGTCCTCCCCTCCTTCTGAAAGGGTAGGGTCACTTATATAGAGAGGAGAGAGAATATCCCTTCCATAAGTGATAATTGCCCATGCAAATAATAAAAAGTCAAGTAAATCTGCATGGGAAGAGTCCTAGGAGGGTTCTAAGGTGAGATGGAACCTCAAACCATGGTTGTGGGTTGTTATGGATGAAGATAAAGCCAAATGGAGGATAAAGGGGATGTGGTTGCGGAGGCCAGTGCATACAGACCATGTCGCGACGGCCAAGATCGTCGCGACCATGAATGTACTGGAATGGATATGCATGGTCTGTCGTGACGGCTAGTGTGGACGCGATCTTGATACTAACGCGATGCCACAACCCGTCGCGTTAAGGATGACCGATCATTTTGGAATTTTGATCAATTATTTAGGAAAATAATCGATTATTTAAGGATTTAAATCGATTAAATGGCATGAACACGACCCTCAAGGCCATCGCGTTAAGGTCTATGGGTTGAAACCCTAGGACAAAGACTTTGGAAGTGATAATTGGACGGAACACGCTGAGAATTGGGCTTTTAATGGGATCAAAAACATGGCTAACGAATGGGCTCAAGATGAGTGACCAACTTTGGGCTCATTAAGGGAACGAGAAATATGGTTCAACTTATAAGCCAAGATCGGGTGTCTACAAAGCCAATCAAAATACGGGACCGAAAGCTGTAACAACTCAGGAATAGGTCTATCTCTGTGGTAAAGGTTCTATGGAATAACTATGGGGTAGAAGTAGCTACATGGGAACCTAAATCAACAATGAGGCGTAACTACCCCGATATATTCAGTAACTCACTCTCCCTATTATGATTATATGAATTTGGGGACCAAATTCCTTTAAGTGGGGGAGGGTGTAGCAATCTAGATTTTTTTTAAACCTTAAATAAATAGGAATCATATGTGAAGAGGTCTAATTAAATGTGCACTAAACGACAGAGCAATGGATAAAGCAGTCAATAATCATTATGGGCTGGTCCATAATCAATGTCTAAGGTAATCGATGTTCAAGGTAATCAATGTTAGTTAATAATCGATGTTAAAGGATAATCGATGTTGAACAGTAATCGATGTTTGGGGCAATCGATGTACCAAATCGACTGACCTAGATATAATGTTGTCAGCCGAAGTTGGACTTCGTATATGACGAAGTTAAGGTTCAACTGATCACGACCAGAATGAAGTAGACTTCATATATGACGTAGTGGACTTCGGATGTGAGGACGTTAGCTTCGTATATGACGAAGTTAAGCTTCGACTGATCAAGACCAAAATGAAGTAGACTTCGTATATGATGAACTGGACTTCACGGATATGATGAAGTTAGCTTGATATATGATGAAGTTAAGCTTCGACTAATCATGACCAAAACAAAGTAGATTTCGTATATGACATAGTGGACTTCGGATGTGACAAAGTTAGCTTCGTAAATGATGAAGTTAAGCTTCGACTGATCAAGACCAAAACGAAGTAGACTTCTTATATGACGAAATTATCGGTTATCTTCCAGACTATAAAACACGTGTTATCTATATATCCGATAAAAAAAATGAAAAGTATAGACCAAAGAAAGGTGACCAAATTCAATAGTGGATTCCAAACCTGATCCCTAGAACTAAACCAAATAGGAAGACCTATTACGGAAACGATTCCTAGGGAAGTTCTGGAACCTAATAGGACTCCTACCAAGAGTTAGGCAACTGCAAACCCAGAGATTTAATCATCAATAGACTACCATATTAATCCAAATTTTTGCCCATCGAGAGAGAGTTTCTAAAGGTTTCCCACTCCTATTGGAACGGGAATCTTACAGGCACGGAAGGGATCAAGTTAAAACTGCAACTCCACTTTCCAGTTACAATAGGACTTTTGACAACTCTAAATCTATAAATACTCGTCATAAGCCCTTGGGGGCAAGTTACCAACTTGCTAAAGGATTTGCGAGAGAATACCTAGAGCACCAGAGAAGGAAGAGATCGCCCAACTGGAGCTTTCTTCCCCAGACCGCGTTCTGCTTCGTCGTGTAGAAGATTTTCTTAGGAATGTCTAAAGGTAGGCAATCTCTCAAGCACAAACCTAAATAATCTCATTCATAGATAGTCCAGGAAACTAGTAGCCAAAGCCCATGTTTGTCCCAGATTTTATCTCTCAAGTTGTGAGATTTTCACATTCAAGGTTCTATTATTTCACGTACCCGTGACCTTTTGGTTGCTCTTTCTTCATGAAATTCTTGTCATGACCTTGATTTCTTTTGAGTATACCTTATTAGAAGTTGTTTAGGTGTTTCTATAAATTACATGCCGTATACATTGAGACCTAAGTGTTTCCTCTAGCCATAAAACCAAAATTTCTGAACTGTCCTACTTGATATCATGATGAGTCTGTCTTTAAGTTCTTGTAAAAACTATAACAATATCAGGTAATATTAAGGTTAAAAGTATGTTAATTGCTCTATCCATGGAAGATGTGCACGATCTATTCCACTATCTTGGATTCTTCTTCACATGCACACACCAACCAGAAGAAAAAGAATCCAAACGTTTTGCCAGTACTGTCAGTGCTATGCAACAGATACTATCGTTGGTATTACTTGTCATTTTACGTGCCCAACCTATTGTTTCTTTTTAGTTCTCTTTATAAACTCATCTATTCAAGTTTTTCTTTATGCTCTCATCTATTTTTCTTTACTCTCATCTATTCATGATACTCTATTGGCTATCAACTGATTGCCTAAAGATAATAAACATGACTACTACATGGCAATATTATAACGGGCCCAGTCTAGTCCTGGGGGGTGCGCCCAAAAGTGCTAGTGCCCGTGGGAGTTTATTGACTAGAGTGTTTCACATTACACTCAAGTGCTAGTTATCTTTTTTTTATATATATAAAAGGGATGCAACAGGATCAACAATCGGTCGAGTGCATCCCACCCCAGCAGGGTGAAATGGAATAACTCCTCCAGGCGATTATCCTACTGTGCCAATTTGTATATATATATGAAAAGGAAAGATACAAAGTCTACGGGGCATACCCCTGGAAAAATAAAAGAGTTAACAAACTCTAAAACTCCCAAGACCCAGACGATCCCTAATAAGAGCAGGAAAATAAGTCCTTGGGGGTTGGGTGGAAGAAGAAAAAACCCCATTATAGCGAGCATTACATGCGAAAGTGGCCAAGGCATCCGCCACCTGATTTGCTTCCCTATACACATGCGAAATTCGAACCCCATGCTGCTGAACAAAATCAAGCACAATCCTCCACCACCTATAGCACTCCCAAGAAGGAGCAACCCCAATCTGAAGAGAATTCACCAAAACCATAGAATCCAAGCATATCTCTACTACGAATAACCCTTGCTCCACTGCCAATTGAACGCCAATTAAGTGCTAGTTATCTCGATAATCTATAGACAATCAAAAGTGTTATCTTGACTAGTGTGCTATTGTGACATGCTATCTCGTGATATGGCCAATCCTTTAACGTGCTAGATGTGCTATATTCTTTTTTTTTTAAGTACTATTGTGCCCTTGCTATCATGTGCTATGACCCTCTTGAACGTTCTCTCTAGTTATCCTGCTATCCAAGATATTAATCACTTAAACCATGCCTATTTTACGAGATATTAAGTCCTACTGAGAATTATCGCTCATCCTGTGTAATTGTGATTTGTCTTTAGGTGAATATAATGATGATAAGGACCACACACGAGAGGATGGGGATGAGCAGAATCAAGAGTGACCCCAATGTCGTCCAGACTGTTAGAGTCTAGTTTAGTTTAGTTGTCTTCATTTAAGTATGAAGAATTTCTCTGGGCTTATAGTTAAGGCTCTAAACTAGTGAATGTAACAGACATGGTGGAAGGAATAAGGAAATATAGTTGGTTTTATACTATTTAAAACTGTGTAGTGGTTTGATGTTTATATCACTCTACACTTGCATTATATTAACTTCTTCACATCTTGATATTCCGCGTCGGGGCATGACATTCTTCTTCAATAGCCATGAGTCCATAGTCCACATCCATCTTTTCCCAGACATCTTATGTTACAGAGCTTGACTTATTAGAGTCACGCCATGTGGAAACCATAATTTTAGGCTTATTTGCCTTATCTTTGTTCTACTTTTTCAGAAATACTGGGCATTCTGATGTCATGTGCCCAATTCATTGCCATTCATAGCAGATCAATTTTGACTTTCTACTAGTCTTCTTGCTTGTTCTTTCCCTTGGAGTCCATAGGAAGTTTTGCATATTGTGACATTTTTTTCAAGAACCTTCTGAAATTTTGAGCTAACTTGGCCACTTCCTCCTCATCTTCACTTGAGGAGTTTTCTTTAGAAATATATGCCTTTGATTTCTTCGCTTTAAGAACCACATCCTTTTGCTTAAGGGGTATTGGTTGCTTGGCCTCCTCTCGCTTCAGTTTGATCTCATATATCATAAGGCTCCTAATCAACTCCTCCACAGTGAGGGTTGACAAGTTCTTGGAGTCTTCAATGACTATGGCCTTGGTGTGCCACGCTGGTGGGAGGGACCTCAAAACTTTACAGACTATCTCTGTGTCTGTGTAGTTCTTCCCAAATACCTTCAGTCCATTGGTGATGTTGGAGAACTGTGCAAACATGTAAATAATTGTTTCCACCGGGCTCATCTTGAACATCTCATATTCATGGACCAGGATGTTCGCTTTGGTCTCCTTCACCTCTGGAGTGCCTTCATAAATTAACTTAAATTTTTCCCACATTTCTTTGGCTAAGCTGCACAAGAATACTCGTCAAGGTGTATAGCACATTGCATTATATTCATGGCAATGAAATTAATCTTGGATTTTTTAATATGATCCTTTGTCCACTTTCCCTCATCCTCTGGCAATGTATATGGACCAGTATTCACAAATTTTTAGATCTCATAATCTTGAGTCCTGAGAAAGACGTTCATACACTTTTTCCAATAGGAGTAATTACTGCCATCAAGGAACGGTGGACATTGGATAGAGAAACCATTAGGCAAGAATCCTTTGTTGGCTATCGCAAATAGGATCTCTCTTTAGATCAAGAGCTCTACTCTGATACCAATTGATGTGCAGGGATGCGATGAACAACCAAGAGGGGAGGGGTGAATTGGTAATAGCACAATAAAAATTCTCTTACAAAGAATACATTAGACTAAATTAGTGAAACCTATTACGTGATATGCACAGCGGAATGAAACAAGTATATAGACGAAACCAACTATCCTAACGTGTATAGAATGGAGGTAAAAGATATGGATCAAACCATAAGACACGTAGGATTTACAGTGGTTCGACAAACACACTCTTATGTGAGTCTACATCCACTACCCCACACCCTCGTGGGGATTTCCACTAGCTTGTTTTCTAGGTACAAGCGAAAACCCACACACACAGTTGTTTACGGAGACAACACAAACCCCACCTCTTATCTTAGGGATGAGACAACCTAGCGTATATGCGTGAACGCACTACACAACAACAAACGAACGTGCTTACAGACTAAGCACACACATAGTATGATCAGGATTCTAGAAAGATCAATATAGCATGGACAGAAGAGACACCAATCTAAACAGTAAGGTGTAGAGTTCTCCTGTCTTAGAAATTCAGCCTTTGTGGTCGTCTTTGCACGACGATGACTCAGTTCAAGAATTGACTGATGTAGATCTCTTCAAAACAGAGCCTTGCAAGTAGAAGCACTAGGTCCACACCTTTCTGATGATAAACACTTCTCAGATTTGTCTAGAAGGCTCCTTGACGATGAAGACTCATTCTCTAATCTTCTCCATGATCAAAACATATGTTGGCTCTTCCTAGAGCTTCATGATCCTCCTCTGAACTCTAAGATACAATATGACCTTTAGGAGGCGTGCTCTTTTCTTCCAAAACATAGGAACATGTTGTATTTATAATCCCAAAGAGTCCCTGTATGTTTGGAAAGAGTTGGATCTTTATAGGAATCTATTTATGAAAGTCTGTATGCAGAAACACCAGAATCGGTCGACCGAATTCTTTGGATCGGTCATCCGATTTCTACCTTGCTTCAATTGGGCTTCGGCTGGCAAATCAAGTAGACATTCGAATGGATAATCGATCATCCGATTATGGAGAATCGGTCGTTTGACTGCTAGCTTAGCTTCGACTAGCTCTTCGACTAGTGAATCAACTGGTGAATCGGTCAACCGATTTCTTCAAGTCGATCGTTTGACTTCCTGACTATCTCAGTGCTAACTTGTACTAGCTAGGTCGATCGTCTGATTTTCCCAAATCGGTCGTCTGACTTCCTGCCCGGTAATCAATCGATAGGGCAATCGATTGGGCGTTGTTCTTTAATCGATTGGCCTTTCATACAGTCGGTCAACCAATTTCTTCAAGTCGATCGTCCAATTATCAATTTTGCAGCTGACCTTCGAGTCTTGACTTTGATGTTTTTTTGAAGTATTGGGCTTTGTATTGTCCACTTCAGGTGCGACTTTTGGACAAAATTACTGCACACTTAGCACACAAATTAGACCCTCAAATCAAATAAACATAAATCAAATGCTTTGGTCATCAACATGAATTACAAATTGTGTTTGTGATGTTATTAACAGAAACTACAGTTAGTGTTTTTGTAATCATTAAAATCTACAGAGTACAACAATCCACACATCCTACAAAAAATATATTCACAAATCTGGACATAATATAAAAGTTGAGCCACCATCCAGGATCGCTGGATTAACTAAAGATGAGTCACCACCCAGGCTTACTGGATCTTACTTGAACAAATGGACTTAAAAGATGAAAGTAACCAGATCGATCTTCACACACATTCCGAGCAAAATATGTCATCATATTTTAAATATATATATATATATATATATATATATATATATATATATATTAATAAAATATAGATAAATCAAGACAATTATTCAATACATGACACAACATGGTGATATACAATTGTATAATTAACATGAAGAAAAGGAGGAAAGATCATGAAAGCTGACGAACCATATCAAAAGATGAACAACATTAGGCACACAATTGGTGGGGTTTGGAGATGGGATCTCCTATTGCTAGTGTTCACCAAAATCTATAAGTTCATGATAAAACTCTATTTTTAAGTAATATTCTTAAATATATTTTTCAGAATATATATATATATATATATAGTCTTTCTGTGGCTCCCTTTACACCCTCATCCATGTAGGACCCTAGAATGTGTGTGCATTTTTCATCATCAAAACTGATGATGGTTGTTGTGTATGTGCATTTCATGAGTAAAAATAAATATTTTTATAGATTTCTAGAGGAACAAGACATAATGTGATAGAGAGGAACCTAGAATCAAGCCTCTCTCACCTAATAATTCAATTCCTTGTGTCGTAGATCAATGAAAAGGAGATGGTGTACAAGAAATTGAGAGATGAATACGAAGCTACAAAGATGGTATCTTCGTTTTTCTCAATCTTCAATAACATACCCACTATTTCCGAAGAGTTGGGGGGAGGAGCACTTCTTCCTTTTTTGGCTGACGACAGATGCAAAAAATATATGTAGATTGAAGAGGAGAAGGTAGTTAAATAGATGAGGAAGACGATCGTGCTCTATGCAAGACCCCTCCCCAACTTCGACAATCCCTTCCTTCCTCAAAGGTGAGCATTCATAAACTCTATTTTATTCTCTTATCATGTCTCATCCATCTCTTACGCACAACATGCCAATGTCCCTTTAAGGACAATCTTACGGAAATTATTCAGACCACACAAGTTAGTGTTGGATCGAGATGGCACTTTAGATGTCCTAGAGGGGAGTGAATAGGACTTCTTGCATTTTTAAAAATGATCTGAAAATAGATAACATTAAATAAAGTTGTTAGTATTTAGTGTGGTGTGTGTGAAATGAGTGAGAACTTGGCAGAAACAATCACACATATGCACAAGAGATTTTATCCTAGTTCGGCCCTTCCCACATGGAAGTCCAACGTCCAGTCCCCAAGAACTTCTTGGGAATTCACTAACTGCCAAGAACATTTGGCCTTCTCTCAACCTGAGAGGTATTACAAACCCACTTGCACCCAAGCAAGACTTCCCTTTATCAAGGGGCACAAAGACCACCTACACCAGTAGGTCTTTCCTTCACAAGAGGGGCACTGCAGGGAACAAACCCCCTGTGGGTTATCTTACACAGAAAGACACAAGTGTGTCTGCTCAGAAGAAAGCAAACATAGAAGAAATCAGAAAGAAATACAAATGAGAATTTAATCTCTAACTCTTTCTGACTCTAAGAGAGTGGACTAAAGAGATCTGAATTTTCAGAAGGCCACTCAAAGGAAAGACTTTTAGAAAGCAAGAGAGCTTGGATGTAACGGCCCATATAAGAATATATTAAATGGACTAAATTAGCAGACTACCAACAACTCGGACTAGTCATTTTCAGAGCTCGAGATTGAAAAGAACTCTAAAGTTAAGCGTGCTCAATTGGGAGTAGTCCCAGGATGGGTAACCTTCTTAGGAAGTCTACCAACTAGCACAGTTGTTGGGCCAATTTGCTGGTTGGGTCGTCACAAATGGTATTAGAGCCTTACCCAGCCGGAAGTGCAGAAACTAAGTGTCACATAGGGCAAAGTGCTACGCTATGGGAGCCACCTCTTGAGGCCATAACGGCACAAAGTGCTACATAGCGGGAGCCACCTCTTGAGCCTGTGGGGGCCACCTCTAGAATCCTATCTGCCTGGGGTTTGATTGTGTGATATATGTGAGCAGCGACGAGGACCTCGCTTATATAAGAGGGGTAAATTGTAACGGCCCATATAAGAATATGTTAAATAGACTAAATCAGTAGACTACCAACAACTCGGACTAGACATTTTCAGAGCTCGAGATTGAAAAGAACTTTGAAGTTAAGCGTGCTCAGTTGGGAGTAGTCCCAGGATGGGTGACCTTCTTGGGAAGTCTACCAACTAGCACAGTTGTTGGGCCAGTTTGCTGGTTGGGTCGTCACAAATACTAAACTGTCACGTCCCGAGAATTATGTAACGGATATTAATAATAATGCGGAATAATTCGAGACGATATCCCGAGACGTGAACAGTCGGCAAATAAGCCTCTAACTAGCACGCACTAAATGTATAACAACATACATCATCATAATAGGGCCCAAATGTTGAACTCAATATAAATTGTATTCAAATCTCAACTCATTGTATTCCAAAAGGAAACTATTACAGGACTAAGACTCAATAAAAAGGGAAAGTGTATTTATTCTTCACTTCCTACTACATGAATCTAACCCTCAAAGCAAACTACTATAACTAGACTCTTAGTTGGGACGCTCATCACTCGGACACATTCCCATCCTCGACTTGCTCTTCCTCTTGAACTTCATAGTCACCTAGATTGGGTAAAAGTAGGGGATGAGCAAACTAAAGCAGTAGGATTTATATCTCAATGTGCGGCAATGATATAAGTGATTAGCAGTTTAGAACTAGGTAAGCACGATGAATGTCATGATATGCATGTACGAATAAAACTCATTAAAACACGATACATGAACAAGCTAGATAGAGTGATCGTGATAGAACAAGATCTAGAAGGATATAACAAGATAGAACTAGCAATAGATCACTTTGTACAAGCACGCAAGATTTCACTTGATGTCAAGAACGCAAGATATCACTAATTGCATTAAATGCAAGATTGCCATATCACGCAAGCACGCACAAGCATGATCATGTAACACTAATCAGGCACATAGACACTAATGTACACCAAGAAAAGATCCATCAAGAATGTACACCAAGACACATGTATGTGGTTATTGTATCTATCATTCAACAAGCAAGCAAGACTCCCAGCGCAGATGCAACGCCAGTAATCATTATACCCCATGGTTAATAGTATATTTATGACTCTCTGTCATTGGGGCTAGACTTGATCCCTTGGACACTCGCCGTGCCCGGTCAGCATCTCATGCAAGATTTTAAATGTAGATACCCACAGTCATTAATAATGGCCAGTGAGAGTTTCAAAATGTAGCATGTGTAACGTCATGTTCATGATGATGATGGGAACAAGTAATAAGTAATTGAACATGATTTCAAGATAACAATGGTCAAGAGATAAATTCGGCAGCATAACGATATGATTTATACTTTAGTTTAATCTTACATTAATGGCTTTAGTCTAGAATGTAAATCACACTCACGAGAATAGGATGAGAAGAGAAGTGCACGCTATCTTCAGGGAACTTCAATGGTACAACCAACTCGTCGGCCATGTGGGAATCCATGGTTAGAGGAGATTTACGGAGGCCTTGGAGAACAAGTCACTAGTCTACCGACTCGGAACGACCAGTAGAGAGCTTCCAAATTCCCCAGAAAGTGCTGCCTAGACGTGTAAGTGTGTAGTGATGTACGCATGTCTCAATCCACAAACCATCAGTTTTAAACTCGCGGAAAACACTTAACGTGATGGCACGAATTGAACAATGCATTTAACTACACATGGGTTTGCATGATTTTCAGAATAATGATTATCATTTAAAACATGGTAGAATAATGGAAAGATTGAATTACAACTTGCATGAATGGATCATAACATTTAAAGAGCAATTAGAATAAACTTCATGTAATTAAAACATAAATGATCGGACCTAAGGCATGTGAATTACGTGCTAAAAATCATATTTAAATAGACCCCAGGTACAGCGGTTAGGTTTGCACGAAATAAGTGTGGTTTCATGAAAAATCCTGAGGTCACGAAGGACCCTTGTAAGGGTCGCGACGGGGTCAGATCAGATCTCGACAGTGCCTTGTAAGGATCACGACAGGCTTGTCTGATCAGGCAGGCAGATCGCGACCGGTGCTTATGAAGAAGGCGACATGGCTGTCAGACCCGGAGGTCAGGTCGCGATGGCGGTCCGGTCGTGATCAGATCATGATGGAATTTCTTGTCGCGATCTGCCTGAGAACGCGGCGTATCGAGCCATCGTGTTCTCAAGTCCTTGGCTTGCGTCCGACGGAGAAAGGACAGTGCTTTGGATTGCGGAGCAGACTTTCCCTATTTTGACATATGGTTGTTCTAAAATTTAGAACAAATTGTATGGTGCATGAAAAATCACGAAACTAGTTTTAAACCAACCTAGATATGCAAGGGTGCTTCCATTAAATCGGAATTAGAAAACAACGATGGTTTCGGCATGCTTTAATCAAGTCAAACTCAAACGTAAAAGCCAAGTGCAACCTGAAACATAGTTTCATGCAGCAACCCTATTTCCATGCTTATAACTCTCTATCTGTTGACATTTAGACGAAACGTTCAACACAAAACATGACGAGGACAACTAGTAAAAAAAACTTTCATGTTGTGGGTTTACTCTAATTCGGTCTCAAATCACATGCAACATATAAAGAACGGAAAAAGCCCTGACAGTGCGCGACTTGGGGAAAACGCTGATAACTCAAAATCTACTCATTGGAATTCGATGAAACCAGTGGGAAATGAAAGTTAACTTGATGATCCACATATTGGTATAGTATATGTTAAGGTTTGGCATGAGAAAACCTACCTTATGGGTTGAAGAAGTCCCATTTTTTCAGAAAACCTGTGTTTAGACCACTTGGAGGAAAATGCTTAATACTCCGTGTATACTACATGAAATTTCGGCATTCCACTTGGGTTAGAACGTAGACTTGACCTTCATTCCAGGGGTATAGGCCTTGCAAGGTTTGGTTATGGTTTGACTCACCTTTGGTCGACTTCAAGTGGACAGTTTGTGCAGGTCTCAGCAGACGGGAAGGGGAAGAAGATGAGCTTCTTGTGGTCATTCCACAACTCCTTAGCCACCACGAGCTCCTCCACACAACCCTAGCAAGTTCTAAAACTCATCCCTAAGGTTTGGTGAAGAGTATTTAAGCAACTATGGTGTTTAGGAGTCCTATTATGACTAGGAAAACCAAGTTGCGGTTTTGACATCTTAGTTTCCTATTTTTGAGGATTTCTTCCTCCCTTTGAGTGTGTGAGGCTTTAGGAAACCTCCACCATAGTCAGGCACGAATTTGGGTTGCCAAGAATGCATGATTGCATCCTAATTCAACTCAAATTGCCTCTTTCTAATTTCAGCCTATTTAGAGTTACGAATTTCCATGCATTTTCTAGCTTTATTTGATTTTTGGGCCATATGTGGTCCATTGGCCCAATTATGATATTGGGTCATTAATAAAAAATCTTGGAAGTCTCCCCGACATTTTTATTTAATTTATGGTTGCATCGTATTTCCGTGTTAACGGTTTTCCGACTTGTTTCCTAATTTGGATAATCGGTCACAATAACTCTTAAACCTAGCCCAAATGATTTTCATTGACCCAAATTCCTTGATGGGTCATTAGAGGATATTATTTGAAGTCCGTATATGGTTTTTATTTAATTTTATGACTCATCCAAGTACGTGAGATAATAATTTTTCGACTTATTCAAGAATTACGATAATAAGTCGTGAAACACTTTAAACTTCGCTAATCCAATTTTTAATGGCACAAATTTCTTTGCGGAACATTTAGGAATAATGTTTGGTGTCGATTTATAATTTTTACGAAATTTTCTGATGTGTTTTAGCACATACGATAATGATACGTATGTTCAAATACTCCGATATTATGGAAATTACTTATTTCCATTTATTTTGTATTTTTATGTAATTAAAATTTCCGGGGTGCTACACCCTCCCCCACTTAAGAGAATTTGGTCCCCAAATTCATGTATAGAAAGTTATTGTACAAGTGAGGTGTACTTACTTGTGAACAGCTTCGGGTATCTTTTGCGCATTGCTTCCTCGGTTTCCCACGTGTCGTCTTCATCCATGCATTGATTCCATCTAACCCTTACCAGTGGGATAATCTTGTTCCTTAATTGGCGCAGTTCCCGGTCCACGATCTTAATTGGCTTCTCTTGATATGTTCCGTCTTTGTTGAATTCCAGGAGCTCATACTCTATGACATGCCACGGATCCCGTACATACTTTTTCAACATGGATTCGTGGAACACATTGTGTATTCCATCCATTTGTGGTGGTTAGGCGAGACGATATGCCACCTCACCGACTCTTTCAAGAATTTTGAAAGGCCCGACGAACCTTGGTGACAACTTGTCTTTAATACCAAAACGCCTGATTCCACGGCCTGGAGACACTTTCAAGAATACATGTTCACCAGCCTGAAACTCCAGGTCTCTTCTTCTATTATCTACATATGCCTTTTGCCTTTGCTGCACCACTATCATTCTTTCTTTAATAAGCTTTACCTTCTCTGTGGTTTCCCTTATCATTTCTGGTCCTAGCATTTATTTTTCGCCAACTTCATACCAGCATATTGGAGATCGGCGACTCCTGTCATAGAGTGCTTCAAATGGTGCCATTTGAATGCTAGCTTGATAGCTATTATTGTAGGCGAACTCCACAAGAGGTAAGTGTTCGTGCCAATTACCTCCAAAATTTAGGACACATGCTCTAAGCATATCTTCAATCAGCTGGTTGGTTCTCTCCATCTGACCATATGTCTGTGGATGGAAAGTCATGCTAAAGTTTAGTTTAGATCCCAAGGAGTAGTGCAGTCCTTTCCAAATGTGGGATGTAAACCTAGGGTCTCTATCAGATACGATAGATACCAGTACTCCATGTAATCTGACTATTTCCCTCACATATAATGGAGCCAGAACATCTACTGACCACTTATTCTTCACTGGCAAGAAGTGAGCCGACTTAGTTAAGCGGTCGACAATAACCCAGATACCATCGAATCCACCTCTAGATTTGGTAGTCCGAAAATAAAGTCCATCCCTATACCTTCCCATTTCCATGCCGGGATTTCTAGGGGTTTGAGTTTACCTGTGGGTCGCAAGTGTTCCGCCATGACCTTTTGACATGTTAAGCATCGGGCGACATATTCCGCCACCTCTCTCTTCATATTAGGTCACCAAAAGCTTCTTTTCAAATCTTGATACATTTAGGTAGTTCCAGGATGAATGGTATACCTGGTCTTGTGAGCCTCATCCATAATCATTTTCTTTGTCTTCGCATGGTCGGCTACACAGACTCGATCCTAGAATAATAGTCTTCCATCTTCAGTTAATGAGAAATCCAGCGTCTGGTCTAGATTAGCCTTAATCTCCACAAGTACAGGGTCATTGTCTTGGAGTGTTGTGATGTCCTCCAATAGTGTAGGTTGTGCTCTAACACTAGCAACAAGGTATCCCTTCTCATTGATGTCATCATCAATATTTAACTTGGCGAAGTCTTCTAATAACTTCCATTCATCCACCATTAAACTTGACAATGTGATGAGTGGCTTTCTACTTAGAGCATCCGCCGCAACATTTGCTTTTCCTGGATGGTATTGGATCGTGAAGTCGTTGTCTTTGAGATACTCCAACCACCTCCACTGTCTCATATTCAAGTCCTACTGGGAAAACAGATACTTCAAGCTTTTATGGTCAGAAAACACAATGAATTTCTCACCATATAGATAATGACGCCATATCTTCAAGGCGAATACTATAGCAGCTAGCTCCAGATCATGTACAGGATAATTATCCTCGTGCTTCTTCAATTTTCTGGACGCATAGCATATAACTTTCCCATTTTGCATCAGCATACAGCCTAGGCCGATCCCGGATGCATCGGTGTATACTTCAAAACTACCCCCAGCAACAGGCAGTGTCAGTACGGATGCCGAGGTAAGGTGCCCTTTCAATGCCTTGAAACTTTCTTGACAATCATCAGTCCATGCAAATGGATTCTCCTTCTTGGTAAGCCTGGTCAATGGTACAGCTATCTTTGGAAAATCTTTAATGAAGCGACGATAATAACCGGCTAAACCCAAAAAGCTCGTAATCTCAGACACAGTTGTCGGCGTTTCCCAGTTCTTTACCGCCTCCACCTTAGATGGATCCACAGAGATTCCCTCCTTGGATATGATGTGACCAAGGAAAGACACTTCCTCCATCCAGAATTCACACTTACTAAGTTTAGCATAGAGTTGATTATCTCTGAGCACTTGAAGAGCAACCTTCAAGTGTTCCTCATATTCTTCTTTGGATTTCGAGTAAATAAGGATGTCATCAATGAACACCACTATAAACTGGTCCATGTATGGCCTATAAATATTGTTCATAAGTTGCATGAAAGCCGCTGGAGCATTTGTTAAACTAAACGGCATGACCACAAACTCATAGTGACCATATCTACTCCGGAATGCAGACTTGTGAATATCCTCCTTTATTCTTAGTTGATGGTAGCCTGATCTTAGATCTATCTTGGAGAAATATTGTGCATCGGAGATCTGGTCAAACAGCTCATCGATGCAGGCCAGTGGATACTTATTCTTTATTGTCAACTGGTTTAACTGATGGTAATCAATGCATAGCCTCATTGTCCCGTCCTTCTTTCTAACAAATAGCACTGGCGCTCCCCACGGGGATGTGCTAGGCTTGATAATATCTTGGTCTAGCAATTCTTGGATCTGTCTTTCAACTCCTGCAATTCAACAGGGGATATGAGATACGGAGCCTTTGAAACAGGGGCTGCCCCAGGGAGTAACTCAATGGTGAAGTTTACCTCCCGCTCAGGTGATATACCAGGTAATTCCTCTGGAAATACATCAGGATAGTCCCTGGCTATTGGAATGTCTTCTAGGGTTGGTTTCTTCTTTTTAGTTGCCATGACGGAAACTAAGAAAGCATCACAACCCTGGTTGATCAGCTTAGTGGCCTTTAGGGAGGATATCAAGATAGGGTGTTTGTGATAACGGGTGCCAAGTAGTGATAGAGTTGGAAGGTTTGGTCTTTTAAAAGTAACCCTCTTATGGCGACAGTTTACATCGGCATCATATTCAATTAGCCAATCGACACACAAAATGGCATCATAACCCTTCATGTCTAAACAGATAAGGTCGGCAAGGAGATTTTGTCCTCCAATTATAGTTTCACATTTCGGCAAGTAGTGAGTGAGTTCAGATTCTGAGCCTAGTGGAGAGGCTACAGTGATCTTGGATTTCAAGGGTACAGGTTTGACAGGTAGAGTTGCAGCAAATGTGGTGGAAATAAATGAATATGCAGCTCCAGTATCAATAAGCACAAATGCAGGTTGTGAGTGTATGAAAATGGTACCTTCCATCATACCCCCTTCCTCGGGTAGGTCAGCTTCTAGGATAGCATTAAGGCATCCTTGACGTAATGGTACATTCGGGGCATTGCCTGGTTGGTCCTTCATCATTGGATAGTCAGGAATACAGTGGTCATGACCACCACATCTCAAGCATGCTCCGAGCTTCTTCCAGCATTCTTCAGCTCGGTGCCCCGGTTTATCACAGAATTTGCAGTTTTCAGCCAACTACCTACCTTCCACTTTGACTCTCTTGTCTCCAGCAACATCTCTTCCGACATTCGGCCTCTTGTTGTTGTTGTTGACGTTGTTGTTACGAAAAGTTGGAGCAATATTAGGTGCTCCCTTCTTGACAAAGACCGGCTTGGAGTTGTCCTTGCCCCTCATGCCTTCTACTTTGGCCATGGTGTCTTCTACCAGCTGAGCTCTTTGGACCATCTCAGTGTAAGTTTGAATGTTGTGTGGTCTGAGCCTTTTAATGAACATGGTTCTGAGCCCATCCATGAACCGATTTGCCTTAAGTCTTTCAGTTCCCACCAAGTGTGGGGCATACACAGCAAGACGCGCGAACTGAGCCTCATACTCAGCCACGGACATTCCTTTATGTTTTAGTGCGGTAAACTTCGTCGCCTTCTTCTCCTTGACTCTCTCAGAGAAGTACTTTCCCTAGAATATCTCCAGGAATTCAGCCCAGTCCAGTTCGCCAACATTAGGCAGGTGGGCCGATGTGGCCTTCCACCATGCTCGGGCATCCTTAGTGAATTGAAAAGTGGCCAGTACCACCTTCTCCCTATTAGTGCATTGCATGACTTGGAAGATCCGTTCTATCTCCTCCTGTCAGTTCTCTGCTTCGTCCGGATCAGGGGATCCAGAGAAGCGAGGAGGGTTCAAACTCCTAAAATTGCAGTGCAGATCACCGGCTCCATTTCTAACTACAGCAGCATGATTTCCAGCCTGAACCACATTTTCTAAAGCCTGAGTCAATCCAGCCACGGTTTCTTGCATAGCTTGCCACTAATTTCGAGCCATTGCAGTGAAGTGAGAGAGTTATGAGGGTTCCTGAGAAAAGGATGGAAACCAATTAATGTCTCTAGATATATTATAAGAGTAAATGGGTAGGAGTGTTTGTTTACTCTATCTTATTCCTAGTCTCTACCCATTATCACCAGGCACTGTATTTAATTTCTGTGACCTAGGTTCCATAGGTATCTCCTATTCCTGAGACATATCCTATTTGGTATTCCTAGGCTCTGATACCACTAAACTGTCATGTCCCGAGAACTATGCAGCGGATATTAATAATAATGCGGAATAATTCGAGACGATATCCTGAGACGTGAACAGTCGACAAATAAGCCTCTAGCTAGCACGCACTAAATGTATGACAACATACATCATCATAATACGGCCCAAATGTTGAACTCAATATAAATTGTATTCAAATCTCAACTCATTGCATTCCAAATGAAAACTATTACAAGACTAAGACACAATAAAAAGGGAAAGTACATTTATTCCTCACTTCCTACTACATGAATCTAACACTCAAAGCAAACTACTATAACTAGACTCATAGTTGGGACGCTCATCACTCGGACGCATTCCCATCCTCGACTTGCTCTTCCTCTTGAACTTCATAGTCACCTAGATTGGGTAAAAGTAGGGGATGAGCAAACTAGCGCAGTAGGATTTATATCTCAATGTGTGGGCATTGATATAAGTGATTAGCAGTTTAGAACTAGGTAAGCACGATGAATGTCATGATATGCATACGAATAAAACTCATTAAAACACGATACATGAACAAGCTAGATAGAGTGATCGTGATAGAACAAGATCTAGAAGGATATAACAAGATAGAACTAGCAATAGATCACTTTGTACAAGCACGCAAGATTTCACTTGATGTCAAGAACGCAAGATATCACTAATTGCATTAAATGCAGGATGGCCATATCACGCAAGCAAGCAAGCACGCATGAGCACGATCATGTAACACTAATCAGGCACGTAGACACTAATGTACACCAAGAAAAGATCCATCAAGAACGTACACCAGGACACATGTATGTGGTTATTGTATCTATCATTCAATAAGGAAGCAAGACTCCCAGCGTAGATGCAACGCCAGTAATCATTATACCCCATGGTTAACAATATATTTATGACTCTCCGTCATTTGGGCTAGACTGGAGCCCTTGGACACTCGTCGTGCCCGGTCAGCATCTCATGTAAGATTTTAAATGTAGATACCCACAGTCATTAATAATGGTCAGTGAGAGTTTCAAAATGTAGCATGTGTAACGTCATGTTCATGATGATGATGGGAACAAGTAATAAGTAATTGAACCTGATTTCATGATAACAATGGTCAAGAGATAAATTCGGCAGCATAACGGTACGATTTATACTTTAGTTTAATCTTACATTAATGGCTTTAGTCTAGATTGTAAATCACACTCACGAGAACAGGATGAGAAAAGAAGTGCACACTATCTCCAGGAAACTTCAATGGTACAACCAACTCGTCGGCCATGTGGGAATCCATGGTCAGAGGAGATTTACGGAGGCCTTGGAGAACAGGTCACTAGTCTACCGACTCGGAACGACTGGTAGAGAGCTTCCAAGTTCCCAAGAAAGGGTTGCCTAGACGTGTAAGTGTGTAGTGATGTACGCGTGTCTCAATCCACAAACCATCGGTTTTAAACTCGCGGAAAACACTTAACATGATAGCACGAATTGAACAATGCATTTAACTACACATGGGTTTGCAAGATTTTCAGAATAATAATTATCATTTAAAACATGGTAGAATAATGGAAAGATTGAATTACAAGTTGCATGAATGGATCATAACATTTAAATAGCAATTAGAATGACCTTCATGTAATTAAAACTTTTAAATGTGTTAACCACTTTTATGCCATTAAATAACCATTATGCAATGATCAGACCTAAGACATGTGAATTACGTGCTAAAAATCATATTTAAACGGACCCTAGGTACAACGGTTAGGTTTGCAAGAAAATAAGTGGGGTTTCATGAAAAATCATGAGGTCGCGACAGACCCTTGTAAGGGTCGCGACAGGGTCAGATCAGATCGCGACAGTGCCTTGTAAGGATTGCGACAGGCTTGTCTGATCAGGCAGGCAGATCGCGACGGGTGCTTATGAAGAAGGCGACATGGCTGTCAGACCCGGAGGTCAGGTCGCGACGGCGGTGCGGTCGCGATCAGATCACGACGGAATTTCTTGTCACGATCTGCCTGAGAATGCGGCCTATCGATCCGTCACGTTCTCTGGTCCTTGGCCTGCGTCCGACAGAGAAAGGACAGTGCTTTGGATTGCGGAGCAGACTTTCCCTTTTTGACATAGTGTTGTTCTAAAATTTAGAAAAAAATGTACAGGGCATGAAAAATCACGAAACTAGTTTTAAACCAACCTAGATGTGCAAGGGTGCTTCCAATAAATCAGAATTAGAAAACAAAGATGGTTTCAGCAGGCTTTGATCATGTCAAACTCAAACGTAAAAGCCAAGTGCAACCTAAAACATAGTTTCATATAGCAACTCTCTTACAATGCTTATAACTCTCTATCTGTTGACATTTAGATACAACGTTCAACACAAAACATGACGAGGACAACTAGTAGAAAAACTTTCATGTTGTGGGTTTTCTCTAATTCGGTCTCAAATCGCATGCAACATATAAAGAATGGAAAAAGGCCTAACAGTGCGCGACTTGGGGAAAACGCTTATAACTCAAAATATACACATTGGAATTCGATAAAACCAGTGGGAAATAAAAGTTAACTTGATTCTCCACACATTGGTATAGGATATGTTATGGTTTGGCCCAATAAAACCTACCTTATGGGTTGAAGAAGTCCCATTTTTCCAGAAAACCTGTGTTCAGACCACTTGGAGGAAAATGCTTAATACTCCGTGTATAGTGCATGAAATTTGGGCATTCCACTTGGGTTAGAACATAGACTTGACCCTCGTTCCAGGGGTATAGGCCTTGCAAGGTTTGGTTATGGTTTGACTCACCTTTGGTCGACTTCAAGTAGATGGTTTATGCAGGTCGCAGCAGACGAGAAGGGGAAGAAGATAAGCTTCTTGTGGTCGTTCCACAGCTCCTCAGCCACCAAGAGCTCCTCCACACAACCCTAGCAAGTTCTAAAACTCATCCCTATGGTTTGGTGAAGAGTATTTGTAAGGCCCTCGAATTTCCGTCGCATTATTTGTATTTGTGTGTGAATACTTGTGCTTGTGTATGTATATACATACTTACGTATGTATTACTTAGTACAATTACGTGTGCATGTGTTTATACTATATGTAAATAATGCATGCATTGAATGGTGATAGTATGGATACACTACCATATACATATTGCATGTATATATGCATGGTATGCATGGATTTCTGCATATTTTAGAGTTCTGGCCGAAGGCCACCTTGGCGTCAACCCCTAGCCGTTGAGGTGGTGTCAGCGTCCAGACATGGACGCCAACACTAATCCTGGCGTCGAGCGATATGGACGCCTATTTCTCTCGCCTGCATGCGCAGCAGAGCCAGAAACTCTGAAACAATAAAGCTCAGCCATTGGGGGGCTCTCCCCAAAGGCTCTGAGAGCTGTCATGTCACCTGGTGAGTGGGAGAGAGGCCTCCCCTTATGTCTGAACCCGGATCTGCCTCTCCCCACTCCTCTCTTCACCTTTGCAAGAGAGAAACCAGGAGAAAAACCCTAGTTCTTTGCTGTGAGAAAACCCACCCTTTTGCACCCAAAGATCAGACTTCCTGGAGCTAGATCCGGCCATCTTCCACGACAAGAAGATAGCTAGAGCAAAGGAGGAGGCTTCCCCGACATCCCCCTGCTGTGGAGATCATCCAGGAGCCCGGAGGAAGAAGATCTAGGAGGCGTTTCTGCACCTTCTTGGGACTGCCCAAGGAGGTCTTCACCAACACCCTAGACCCATTGGAGCAATTTTTAAAAGGCAAGTGAGCTAACCATAATGTCCCCGTATGTGTCTACGTCGTTTCTAGCATTTTTATGAATTTTCCCTCGAGTCCTAGACCCTCACATTCACCCAAACTTGAGAGCTCGGGTCTGTGTTTCTGCACAGACCTGCATTGACGGCAAGGTCAATGGACGCTGAGATCATGATTGGCGTCCAACGACCATGCCGATGACCCTGAGTCAGCGGCCAGAGACCGCCGCCAAGTTCCTCTGGACAGAACCGTGACCTGTTCTGCCCTACCTATACACTATTTTCGGTATGGTTTCCGTGATGAGGATATATGGTAACCCTATACACTTTGTATATTGTTAAATGTGGTGTATGGATGAGTGTGATGTGTGGTGATGGATGTTAGAAGAGTGTATCCCATGAATGTGTAAGCATGATTTGTTGATAGTCTTGCCAATCCATGCTTTGTGGTTAAAACTAATCTGAATGCCTCAGTTTTGTCAGATCATGAGGATTAGTGGGTCTGTGTATGTATACTAAATTTTTGATAAATTGTCCATGCTTGCATGAGTTGCTAATAAATTCGGTTCGGTAAATAAATAGGCATGCAAGAAAAATTGTGATGATTGATCTATGGTTGTATGATTTAGGGTAATTTTGTATTCTCAAATCATGCATATAATAGTAATCTCTGTTCAGACAGTAGCTTGCTAGAATTTGACTTGTGTATAAGTCCATATCAACTTAAATTATGAATGGCATGCTAAATAGGTGTTTTATTTACTGTAAATCCCAATTAGCTCAGAAAAATCTGAAAAATTGAATGTATGATCTAGAACCCGAAAATAGCATGTGGTTAAAATTTCAGGTCATTTGGACTAGTACATAAGAAGTTATGTATTTTCCATGTGTAATATGGTAATCTATGTATGTTATCGTAATGTGATTTGATATTGCTTAAACCCAACTTGATTGGTGAAGTTTACTGTGTGTTAACTCCTGAAATCTGTAGTGCCATGTCAGAAAAAATAGAGAAAAGCATATGAGTGAGAAAGTGAATGAGATAAAAGTGCTATGTGTAAAACCATGTGCAAACCAGTAAAATGTGTAAATGTGTAACTGTGCCAATGTGACACTGCTTCCGTAGAGGGCAGTGGAGCTATATTAGGGAAAAGTCCCCCTGAGAAAGTTCAATGTCTAAGTGACCCTAAGGGCATTAGGGGGAAATCCTGGAGGTGGACAAGTACCACTGGTTAGGGTGGAGACTTGTTCTCCTGGTCTGCGCAGTCCAAGAGTCGCCATTGGAATGCCTAGGTGGCGTCTATGTGTAATGTGATGTGTATATGTCCTTCTTTGGTGGTTGGGACTATTTGTCACGACACCTAAAATGTGTAATGTGAAATGTGTAATGTGTATGTGTTCATGTGTAAATGTGTAAGTGAACAATGTGAATGTGTATGTGCAAAGTGTAACCATGTGAAAGAGGAAACTTGTGTAAAGAAAATGTGAAACTAAAGATGTGAGAATATGTTGTTGGAATCCATGTGAGACAAACCTGAAACCATGTGAAATCAGTAAATTCATGTCGTTATCATCACATTTATATGTGTAAAAATGTCTAGAATCCATGTTAGGGATAATTGATGAGCACGTATGCAAGTAGCATGATTGGTTGTTCACATGATTTGTTTTAAGCAATATTGTAGCTCTCATGTGTAGGTTTACAGCCATTAAACCATGTGAAACCAGCAACTTAAAGCATGCGAAAATGTCTATGTATGTGTTTAAAAACATGTAAGATCCATGCTAGTCGTATTCTCCTTTCATATATGCACAATGTTCATGTTGGTAGCTCTCATGTCTTGGTCCTTTAAAGACAAAATTTCATGAGTAAATTGAATAGAGAGCATGTGATAGGTAGAGTTTTATTCTTAGAAATCTGAAAGCATGATCCATGTATCAAATTGTAAAACTTTCATGATAGGTTGAAACTTTCAAATGTCTAGCATGCCATGTGTTGTAAATTTTCAATGGGCATGTAGAAACCCCTATGACTTATACATGTATGTTATGAGTAGTGTTGCTTTCTGAGTCTTTAGACTCACTCCTTGCTTCGGCGTACAGGTGTAGTTGGTGACGTGGCATCGTTGGAGGAGACAGTGGAGACGGACTCCGAGCGCGGAGATTAGACTTTGGAGTTCTTTGTGACTTGTGTATTTCATAGTATGTAATTTGAACATTGTATTAGAGTATCATGAAAAGAATGTATAAGTGTGGACATTATGTATTTTCATTTCAGCAATTTAAATTATGTGAACTTTTAGTTCTTTATTGTTAATTGCAAACTTCATGTATGTTAAATGTGGATGATGAATGAATGGAGACAGTTGTCTTTTACTTCCGTTACTCTGTTGTATATTCGCGTGTATCTCAGCTGTATGTATTGTTTGGGTAAATGTCCCACTGTGAGGACTCTCGCTATACCGGCGTGGGTTGGTATAACCGTACCGGTATAATGAGGGCCGTCACAGAGATTGGTATCAGAGAGACCGGTTGAGATTGCACATGAATATACCTAAGTCATCATCCCCATTGCATGCTAAGTATGTCCACATGTGTAGAAAACACTAATGAGAAATGAAAGATAGATAAGAAAATGGTTAGAAAACTTAGTAACCTAACTCTAATGGTGGCTGAAATTTTATTACAGCCATGGCTTCGAGAGGTAGGCGTGGTGGAGCGTCGGCCCGTGAGGACGATCCACGACGTGATGAGCAGGCGGAGCAACAGGCCCCAGCACCACGAGGCTCTGTACTTCCCCCACCGCCGCCTGTGGATTACGGAGTATTCATGCAAGGTCTGGTACAAGCCATGCAGACGCAGGCTCATACCCAGGCAGCACTCCAGGCCCAGTTGGAGGCCCAGGTAGAATAATGAAACAACTAAGTAGTTTGCTATTTAAATTGTATGATATTGTGTTTATCTTATATTGTTTATTGTTTAATGTAGCAGGCTCAGGCACCAGCTCAAGACCATGGTGGACCTCCCATCATGGAGCGATTCAAGAGGATGACCCCACCCTCTTTTAAGGGGGAGAGTGATCCATTAATGGCAGAAAGCTGGTTAAGGGAGACAGAGAAAATCTTCCGAGCCATTAGGTGCCCTGATGAGGATAAGGTGACACTAGCCACCTACATGCTACAGGTAGACTTTTAATTTCGTATGTTTGTATGTTCTGCTTAATTTAGAATTTGTTAGTTGGTACTTATGAAGGTGTATTACAGGAGAGAGCGGATGTATGGTGGTCCTCCCTACTACGTACACGCTTTGAGGACGGAGCAGTAGACGTGACGTGGGATGTGTTCGTGAGGCTCTTTCGAGCCAAGTTCATCCCAGAGCATATCCAGGACAAAATGGAGCAGGAATTTCTCTCCCTGACGCAAGGTTCCATGACCGTGCTGGAATACGAGGCAAGGTTTTCTGAACTTTCTAAGTATGCACCGCATATCGTAGAGGATGAGCGCAGGAAGACTAAGAAGTTGTGATGGGACTCAAGCCATCACTGCTCGTGGCGTTTGACCACCGCACGCTGGACGTGGCCCTCAGTGCTGCCTACAGGCAGGAGGGAGAAATGGAGCAATATCTGGAGGAAAAGAAGGCTTCGCAGAAGAGGCCGGCAGCGACATTCCAGCGGCAGGATAAGAGGAAAACGGTGTACCAGACACCACAGAAACCAGTGGCAGTCAGCAACTCTCAGGTACCTTCTGTACGTTCCCCTGGTGTGAAGAAAGAGTGTCCCCATTGTGGGAAGACAGACGATGGTTCCGAGTGTGGTTGGTAGCGGGTAGATGCTTGAAGTGTGGGAGCAGCGACCACAAGATCAAAGATTGCCCAAGACTTCAGCAAGGAGCTCAGCGTGGAGCACCAGCACCAGCAGTAGCGGCAGCGCTCCAGCTACAGGAAGACCTGGAAGGCTCGAGCCCCAGCTCGAGTGTTTGCTTTCACGCGCAGGCGGAGCATGTACGGTACGGTTTTGCTTTTAGGTGTGCACGCTCGGGTTTTGTTTCATACGGGTGCTACTCACTCGTTCATTTCCGAGCGGTTCTCTAGGCAGTTAGCCCTAGAGTCAGGCGTAGACTCTGAGGATTTAGAGGTCCCTTTGTCTGTGCACACCCCTGCGGGTACGGTATCGACTAGGAAGTGCATTCCGTTGTTACCCGTGTGCATTGAGGATAGAGTCCTAGATGGGTGTTTCTTCTTGCTAAAGATGAAGGACTATGATGCTATTCTTGGTCTGGATTGGCTAGAGGAGCACTATGCGTTAGTGGATTGTCGTCGGAAGAGGATTGTTTTCCGCATTCCTGGTGAGGACGAGTTTTCTCATCCCTTGCCAAAGAACTTAGCGGGAAAGTTAGTTATCTCTGCCATGAAGGCGATGCGCATGGTGAACAAGGGTTGTGACGCATTTCTTGCTAGCGTTATGCTAGTACCCGATGCTGGTTCATCACTGACTCTTGCAGAGATCAATGTGATGCAGGAATTTCCAGATGTCTTTCCCGATGACTTGTCTGGATTGCCACCAGATAGGGAGATAGAGTTCACTATAGAGTTGCTTCCAGGCACCTCTCCTATCTCGAAGGCCCCATATCGGATGGCCCCTGCAGAGTTAGCCGAATTGAGGAAGCAATTGCAAGAATTGCTTGATAAGGGATTCATTCGCCCTAGTGTTTCCCCTTGGGGCGCACCTGTATTATTCGTCAAGAAGAAAGACGGGTCACTTAGGTTGTGTATTGATTATAGAAAGCTAAACCAAGTGACTGTGATGAACAGGTACCCCTTACCTCGGATTGATGATCTGTTTGACCACTTGCAGGATGCATCAGTCTTTTCTAAGATTGACTTGCGATCTGGTTATCATCAGCTGCGGATTAGGAGTGAGGATGTGTCCAAGACGGCATTTAGATCCCGTTATGGACATTATGAGTTCTTGGTCCTTCCTTTGGGATTGACCAACGCCCCTGCAGCGTTCATGGATCTCATGAACCGGGTGTTCAGTCCGTATTGAGATAGCTTTGTTGTTGTATTCATTGATGACGTGTTGGTCTATTCTCCGGATGAGGCCACGCACCGTCAGCATTTGAGGTTAGTCTTAGAGGTTCTCCATGAGCACAAGCTGTATGCGAAGTTCAGCAAGTGAGAGTTCTGGTTGCGCGAGGTTCACTTTCTCGAGCATGTGATCTCCGGCGCTGGTGTTGCAGTTTATCCAGCAAAGGTCCAAGCAGTTATGGATTGGGAGATTCCCCAGACTCCTTCGGAGATTCGTAGTTTCATTGGGTTAGCTGGTTATTATCGGCGATTCATTGAGGGTTTCTCATCCATCGATGCCCCTTTGACAAAGCTGACCAGGAAAGGTGAGAAGTTCGTATGGTCTGAGGCATGTGAGCGTAGCTTTCAGCTATTGAAGGCTAAGCTTACTTCTGCTCCGGTATTGGTATTGCATGAGATGGAACTATGCAATTAACTAAACATGGTTTGCAATATTTTAAAATAGAAATTAATCACTTTAACAAGTTAGAACAATGGATGATTCAATCAGTAGTTTGCAAGAATAGATCATAGCATTAATGAACAATTAGAATAGTCTTCACATCGTTACGTATTTAACATGGGTTGCTGGATTTTAGGCCATTAGATAGACTACACTATGCATATTATGTCACGCCCCGATATTTAGCAGAGGAATAAATACTTGGGTGCGTGAACGATACAAATAGATGTATCACAGTTGAATGGCGCAGAGTCACATTTGAATGTAATAACACAGTGGAAACTATAATATTGTCATAAAAGTACTCCTTATTCCATTCATTTAACTAATTAAAAACCTTACATCAATCGAGCCAATCAAAGGGCCCATTATTCAAATAAAAATGTTTCACTATTACATCAACTACTCAAATAACTATTCTTAGACTATCAACTCCTCATATGGCGGGTGCTCATCACTCTTGCCCTGCCCCATCTGACTCTTCTGGTTCCTCATCACTACCTCAAAAGGACAAGATGATAGGGGTGAGCGAACTAACTGAGTAGGATTTACATCTCAATATTGTGCAGGTACTAATATACATGATTAACATTTTAAATAGGCAGATATGCACATGAACATGATGACAATGTATGCTTTTCTAACAAGTGAAATAGCTGAATAGTTCGGGTTCTCCATCCAAGCAATCTCCATCATCGAACCACTTGTATCCAATTGTTGGTTCTCTGTCCTCCTTAATAGAAAGACCCATGGTTTCTTTAAATCATCTAGAGGGCTAAGGCAAGGGGACCCAGTGGCCCCTGCTCTTTTCACCCTCGCTGAAGAAGCAGTTAGCAGGGGGCTCACTAAGTTGTTTCAGCATAGCAGTGGTGCATGGTATCAATCAAATACCCGATGTCCAGTGGTATCACATATTCTTTTTGCTGATGACACACTTATATTTACAAATGCTTCTGTGAGACATTTGAGGAGACTAATGGCATTCCTAAATAGTTATGAAGAGTCTTCTGGTCAGCTCATCAACAAGCATAAAAGTTCATATTATGTCCCCAACAATGCCACAGACAACCTCATTCAGAAAATTAGCAAAACGACGGGTTTTGTCAGAACCAAATTACCAATCAAATATCTGGGGATCTCCATACACACAGGCCGTCAGAAAACAACACATTTTGCCAATATAATCTCCAAGACCGTGAGCAAGTTGCAAGGGTGGAAAACCAAGTTTCTATCCACGGGAGGAAGACTCATTCTTATACAACATATTCTGTCTGCCCTCCCTATGTACACCATGAATGCTTTGGCAATCTCAGTCACTGTGGTGAGGGCTTTTCATAGAATCCTTGCAAACTTCTTTTGGGGTTCCAACGAAGGCTCCCCGAAAAGGCACTGGAAGAGCTGAAAAGAAATTGCACAACCGAAGGAAAGTGGAGGACTCAGAGTTCTAAATCTGCACCACATGCAGATAGCTTTTAGAACCAAAATGTTATAGAGGGCACTATCCACCAATTCCATATGGGCCATATTCTTTAGAGGAAAACATCTATTCAAATGTCATCACTCTGAAGCTCAGTTCCCCCTTATGCTAGCATCGGATAGAAGACTGTGGAAGCAAGCAGCACAACTTATTCAAGGAAATCACATGGTCATTCCCATGGACACCAATTCAGCTGGCTATTTTTGGTTCGATGCTTGGACTGGAGACACTCCCCTAAAAGCATACATACCTAAAGATATATGGAGGGACATGTCGGGCAAATTGTGCACCATCCAGTAGGCATTCAGCACCTTGGGAAGCACTCACTTACAGGCTACGATTAGGCACTGCCCCACATGCCTTTTGGACCAGTTCTTGACCAACAACGACACTAAGGACACATGGATTTGGTGCTCAACCTCGGACGGTAAATTTTCCATGAAATCTGTCTAGATTCTTCTTCAACCTGAAACCTCCCAGAACTGGAAGGCCTTGTGGTCTCCCTACATCCCTCTCAAATGGTCAATCCTGCTGTGGCGAATGGTGCAGAACTTACTACCTGTGGATGTGACAGTACAATGAAAAGGTGTGCCTTTATGCTCCAAGTGTTCTTGTTGTTTTAACCATCAACAAGAAAGTCTGCAACACTTGTTCTTCAACAACAACATAGCTATCCAAGTGCGGGCAGACTTGTCCTCTCTTTTACAGTTCAACAACACTGAAATAACCAATGTGGTAGATGGTGTAAACTCCTTCCTATTGCACCCAGAAAATACCACAAGTGCTCGGTGCCTAAAGTGCTGCACCTTTATGGTAGTATTGTGGGAGATTTGGTGCAGTCGAAACAGGGCGAGGATTCAAGGACAGAAATACTTTCTAAACACATTGTCAACCGAAGCATGTTATCTGTCCGGGGCATATGCACATCTGCAAATTTCCAGAAAATCCCAGCGCCTTGGCTTGAAGCCCTTTGTCAGTCCAGTAGGGGAGATGCAAATCTGAATGTTAGGATACCAAAAGTTATTAGATGGCTCACTCCCCCCCAAGGGATACTAAAGCTGAACGTCGACGGTGCTTTCAATATGGTGACGGGTGAAGCTGGAGGAGGAGGAATACTCAGGGATCACAAAGGCAATATGTGCTGCGCCTTTGCTAACCCCTACCATGGTTTGAAATCCAGCCTAGCTACAGAGGCTCTTGCACTCAGTGATGGAATTTTAATGTGCTGCAACAAAGGCGTCAATGAGGTATTGGTGGAAACCGACTCCCTCAACTTCCTGAACATTGTCACTGGCCAGCTCACTCGCCCGTGGGATCTTGCATTTATTTTGCTTGAGGTAGCTGTTATAGTCAAGAGGGTGAAGACTGAAATCACTCACATACCACGGGACAGCAATAGGGTAGCAGACTGCTTAGCTGAGTATGCATATTCTTGTGTTCACCTCACCACTTGGGAATCTTGGGCCAATCTCCCCCACATTGTAAAGGACTCTTACCATCTTGATAAGGTAGGATCCCATCCACGAGGCCCAGTTCATTTTTTACTCCTTCCCCAAACCTTTCTCTTCTCTTATATAATTAAAAATACTCTTAGCCGCTTGGTGAAGGAAGTGGCACCCTCGCACACGTGAAGGCGCCCCTACCATCTCCGGCTATATTAAAATAAAAGAAATTGCTGAATAGAATGGATATCATATCAGATCAAATGTCGAGTTGCATATACAATGGACAGATAATTTAAGAGTAGAATCATATCAAAATTAATTGGCCATATTCATACAGATATCATGTATTCACATTAACAGACATATCATATCAAATGAAACATATCATATCATATCAAACGAAGGCACATTCCCACAAATCTTGCATATCGTATCAGTGCCATGCCAAGCACCACAAGTCCATACTCCCATGGTTAATAAGTACGTTGGGGCGCTCTTCCCCAGGACTAGACAGGGCTCCTATTGCATAGGCATTGGTCAAATGGACCGAAGTCCCATATTGTGCCGAACAAACATATTCATATTATGGCCACGAAGTTTCAATAATAAGCTCAATGTAATAAGAACATGATCATCATAGAGTCAAGGTATGACAATAGCTCAAGAGAACAAATTGGCAGTATAACGACGTATCTTATGTTTCATAATTCGTTAATGTCTTGACATGATGATAACTAATGACAAATCGCACGCGGAACATGTGCTCTCTATCTCCAGGGTACTTCATGGTACAACCAGCTCGGTCTCTATGTGGGAATCCATAGAGGACGGAGACTTACAGAGGTCTTAAGGAAAAGATCACTAGTCTGCCAATTCGAAATGACCGGCAGAGAGCTCCCAATTCCCCAAGAAGGGTGTGCCTAATCGTGCAAAGGTGTAAGTGACAAGTCACGAATCGCTCCTAACATGTATGCAATTGACAATAATTAATTGAAACATCGGAAAGCATATAACTATCGAAACTCATATGCAAATCATGATAGAAACTTAACTAACAAGTCAATACTAACATGTATTCATCTCCTCATTCATATCATATTCTTATCATATCAAATTGACAGTAAGTAAGATCACAAGATAAATAATCAAATGAACATAAGGTCATCATAATTACACATTAGAATCATATTCATATCATTACCATTTGTCAATGGGTTGATTGATTTTAGGTCCATGCATACTATATAACACCATGCACATACTGATAGACCAAGGAAACTAACAAGCTAACTAACTAGCCAAAAAGTACAGTCTCGGGTCGGCCTGTGAATGGCGTCCAACACAATGGACATTTTTCAAAACACGGCGTATAGGAAAACAAACCAAAGGCGAAGACAGGTAAATCGTGTAGGCCGCTCAAGCCGCCTTTTGATGTGAATCGCGTCGAGTCACCTCGATGCGTTCATGAATATTCATTAAATACCAATCAGGTGGGAAAATAGCCTGAATCATGTCGGGGCATCCCGCAGCGATTCAGACAGGCTCTAACTCCCAGGCGGGCGGTAAGGCCCACGCGAGGGTTGATTAGTCAGCAAGCTAATCACATCCAGCCTCACGGTCATGATTCAGAGAATCGCGTCGGCCAAAGCCGACGCGAAACCAGTCGTGGGAATTCCGTCGCCTGGAGTGGACGCGATTCCAAACGCTGCCCAAAAACACAGGAAAACCAACTTATCCTCTTACCATGCTTATATCTCACTATATAATGATATTTAGACAAAACGTTTGCCATAAAAGATGACTAGAAAGACTAGTAGAAGAACTTTGATGTTGAGGGTTTGACCTAATTCTATCTTAAATCTCATGAAAAATATGAAGAATGTAAAAGACTAGTGGTACCCGAAAACACAGTATCATGCAGCGGTTCTCTTACCATGCTTATAACTCTCTAACTAATGACATTTAGATAAAACATTTAACATGAAACATGACAAGGCTACTAGTAGCATAACTTTCATGATGGCGGTTTAGTCTAATTCGATCTCGAATCACATGCATAATAAGAAGAACGTAAAAAGCCCTAACTGTGCGCGACTTAGGGAAAACGACTAGAACTCGACGTATACTACATGAAAATTAGGCAAATCAAGTGCATATGAACCTAGACCCGATGCTCCACAAGATGATGTTTCATTTAATCTTGGCCCGAGAACACCTACCTTTGAATGCTAAGATCTCCCTGTAGGTTTCTGGGTCGATGCAGAACGAGGATGAGGAAGATCACGTTTTCCCCAGCCGTTCTCCTCTCCTCCAGTGCCCTAGGCTTGCTGCTCACAACAGCAACCTATTGCTAAACCTTCCCTAAATGTTTTTTGACGAACTCTTATAGTTTTAGGGTTCTATTACATGTCCTAATGGGACTAGGAAAGGGGCCTGCGGGTTTAGCATGACACCTTCCAAAATTTGAGATTCTCTCACCCAAAGGAGGTAGCAAAGGTTTAGGAAACCACCTCTTAGGGTTGGGTCCAGTTTTGGCTTACCTTGCATGACTAATTACCCTAAATTGCCCTCCCTAATTATTGCATAATTACATACACGAATTTTTGGGTATTTTTTTGTCCCAATTTTTATCATTGGGCCAAATGTGCTCCATTGGCCCAATCTTGTTAATGGGTTATTAATACATGATGTTGGATGTCTCTCCAACATGTTTATTTTATTTATGGTTGTGACATTTTTTCGCGTTAACAATTTTCTGACTTGGTTTCCTAATTTCGGTAGTTAGTCACGTGTAACGTACACTCGGCCAATCGGATTTTTTGTTGTACGAATTTCTTCGTGAAACATTTAGAAATAATTTTAAGGTTTATTTATAATTTTTACAGAATTTTCCGGTGTGCTTCTCATGTACGATAGTGGATATATGTTCTACTATTCTGATAATACGAAAATTATTTATTTACTATTTTCATACTTGAATTTGTTCATGGGTCATAAGTTATCCATTGTCCAATTTATTTTATGGACTATCCCCACATATTGTTTGGAGTCAACCATAAACTTTTAATTTAGTTATGATCTCATTTTATACACATGATAATGGATTTTCCAACTTATTTCCTAATTACGATAATAAGTCACAATAACCCTGAAATATACCCCAAATGACTTTTATTGACCCAAATTTCTTGATGGATCATTAGAGGATATTATTTGAAGTCCATCTATGATTTTTATTTAATTTTCTGGCTCTTCTAAGTATGTGTGATAATGATTTCCCGACTTATTCCGTAATTACGATACTCAGTCGCAAAATACATTAAACTTGGACCATCCGATTTTCCTTTGCATGAATTTCTTCGTGGGTCATTAGGGAGTATTATTTAGAGTTGAACTATGGTTTTTATGAAATTTTCTAATGGGTTTTTGTATATATGATAATGGCACGTGCGGTTTTTGCTATTTCACTAATATTGAATTTATCATTTTCAATTTATTTCTAATTTTCTAATTACCGAATTTCCGGGGTGTTACATCCTCCCCCACTTAAAAGAATTTGGTCCCCAAATTCATAAGTGTAGTCAAGTGAACCAGGAAATTGGGCTTCCTGATTTGGTTTACTTCCTTGGATCACTGTATAACCTACAAACACCGCACATGTAGTGGGTAGAGTTCTATCTATTCATTTAGCTATCCCTGGGAGCCACGATTGGTCTGACCTCCAATCATCTCTCCTACTTACGACTGATGTACCAGCAAGACGATTATCATAAGACTGAACTAGAGGTTCAACAAAAATGACATATTTCATCATACCTCCTTCTTCTGCAGCTTTAGGCTCCTGAATAGCTTATAAGCGGCCTTGCCTCTTCTGTCCATTCGGGCGCTTGTCCTGAGGGTCTTGTTCTTTCAGCATTGAGCAGTCCGAGATCCTGTGATCATGACTTCCATAGCGTAGGCATCTCCCTTGCGCTCTCCAGCATTGTTCAGACCAGTGACTAGCTTTGTCACAGTGTTTGCACCTTTCTCCCATTGCCACCACTATCTACTTGCCTAACTCCTTTGGCTTTTTATCATCTGGTTCATTTACCCCGCCACTGGGCCTTTTCATACCAATGGTTGGTTGATACATTCTAGTAGCAGACACTTGCTCCCTTTTCATAGATTTTCCCTTAATTCTTTCGGTAGTCTCCATGGCATCTTCTAGTAACTGAGCCTTCTTTACCATATCAGCATAGGTTTGAATGTCCATTGGCACCAATTGAGTGATGAATTGGGGCCTCAAGCCATTCAGAAAGTGTTTCGCCTTCATTCTTTCTATCCCAATCAAGTGAACAACATATCGGGATAGACGAGAGAATTGGGCCTCATACTCGGCCACAGTGAGTCCTCTCTGCTTCAAAGCTGCAAATTCGGCTGCTTTCCGTTCCTGGACCCTCTCAGAAAAGTACTTGTTGTTGAATCACTCAATGAATTGAGCCCACGTTAGTTGCTGGCCATTCAGTGTTGCTTCCACCGACTCCCACCATGCCCTGGCATCCTTTTCCAATTGGAAAGTCGCCAGCAGTACTTTGTTCTAGTCTGTGCATTGCATGACCCTGAATATCCTTTCAAATTCCTTAACCCAGTGTTCAGCAACATCCGGGTCAGTACTCCCTTCAAACCTAGGTAGATCCATACTTCGGAAATTCCGATGGAGATCACCGGCTCCGTGGTTACCTCCACCCTGGGTGGCTTGCAGGATAGCCTGAGTCATGTTTTGTAATGTTTGTTGCATGTTTCTATCATGGGCACGTTCAGCAGCCATTGAGGTAATAAGTACCTTCAATATAATAATATAAGTCAGTCATCTAAATATATCACATGTGACTTCTATTCCCATAGCTCTACCCAAGCCCACATTAGGTACGACAGATTTTGACTCGTGTGATCTAGTTTCATTCTATATTCCCATTCCCTTGGACCCTAAAGTTCAGGCTCTGATACCAATTGTCAAGCCTCGATATTTAGCAGCGGAATAAATACCTGGGTGTGTGAACGATACAAATAGATGTATCAAAGTTGAATAGCGCAGAGTCACAATTGAATGTAATAACATAGTGGAAACTATAATATTGTCATAAAAGTACTCCTTATTCCATTCATTTAACTAATTAAAAACCTTACATCAATCGAGCCAATCAAAGGGCCCATTATTCAAATAAAAATGTTTAACTATTACATCGACTACTCAAATAACTATTCTTAGACTATCAACTCCTCATATGGCGGGTGCTCATCACTATTGCCCTGCCCTATCTGACTCTTCTGGTTCCTCATCACTACTTGAAAAGGATAGGATGATAGGGGTGAGCGAACTAGCTCAGTAGGATTTAAATCTTAATATTGTGTGGGCACTAATATACATGATTAACATTTTAAATAGGCAGATATGCACATGAACATGATGACAATGTATGCTTTTCTAACAAGTGAAATAGCTGAATAGAACGGATATCATATCAGATCAAATGTCGAGTTGCATATACAATGGATAGATATTTCAAGAGTAGAATCATATCAAAATTAATTGGCCATGTTCATACAAATATCATGTATTTACATGAACAACGTATAATATCAAATCATGAAACTTATCATATCATATCAAACGAAGGCACATTCCCACAAATCTTGCATATCGTATCAGTGTCATGCCAAGCACCACAAGTCCATACTCCTATGGTTAATAAATACGTTGGGGCGCTCTTCCCCAGGACCAGACAGGGCCCCTATTGCATAAGCATTGGTCAAATGGACCGAAGTCCCATATTGTGCCGAACAAACATATTCATATTATGGCCACGGAGTTTCAATAATAAGCTCAATGTAATAAGAACATGATCATCATAGAGTGAAGGTATGACAATAGATCAAGAGAACAAATGGGCAGTATAACGACGCATCTTATGTTTCATAATTCGTTAATGTCTTGACATGAGGATAATTAATGACAGATCGTACGCGGAACATGTGCTCTCTATCTCCAGGGTACTTCATGGTACAACCAGCTCGGTCTCTATGTGGGAATCCATAGAGGACGAAGACATACGGAGGTCTTAAGGAAAAGATCGCTAGTTGCCAATTCGGAATGACCGGTAGAGAGCTCCCAACTCCCCAAGAAGGGAGTGCCTAATCGTGCAAAGTTGTAAGTGATGAGTCAGGAATCGTTCCTAACATGTATGCAATTGACAATAATTAATTGAAACATTGGAAACCATATAACTATCGAAACTCATATGCAAATCATGATAGAAACTTAACTAACAAGTCCATACTAACATGTATTCATCTCCTCATTCATATCATATTCTTATCATACCAAATTGACAATAAGTAAGATCACAAGATAAATAATCAAATGAACATAAGTTCAATCACAATTACACATTAGAATCATATTCATATCATTACCATTTTTCAATGGGTTGATTTCTTTTAGGTCCATGCATACTATATAACACCATGCACATGCTGATAGACCAAGGAAACTAACAAGCTAACTGACTGGCCAAAAAGCACAGTCTCGGGTCGGCCTATGAATGGCGTCCAACATAGTGGATGTTTTTCAAAACACGGTGTACAGGAAAATAGACCAATGGCGAAGACTGGTAAATCGTGCCAGCCGCTCAAGTTGCCTTTTGACATTAATCATGTAGGGTCATCCCGACACATTCATGAATATTCATTAAATACCAATCGGGCGGGAAAACGGCCTGAATCGCGTCGGGGCATCCCGTCACGATTCAGATAGGCTCTGACTCCTAGGTGGGCGCGAAGGCCCACGCGCGGGTTGATTGGTCAGCGAGCTAATCATGTCCAGCCTCACGATCGTGATTCAGAGAATCACGTCGTCCAAAGCCGACGCAAAACCAGTCGCAGGAATCGCGTCGCTTGGAGCTGACGCGATTCCAAACGCTGCCCGAAAACGTAGGAAAACCGATTGATCCTCTTACCATGCTTATATCTCACTATATAATAATATTTAGACAAAAAGTTTAATATGAAAGATGACCAGGACAACTCGTATAAGAAAATTGATGTTGAGGGTTTGACCTAATTCGGTTTCCAATCTCATGAAAAACATGAAGAATGTAAAAGACAAGTGCTACCCGAAAACACAGTATCATGCAGCGGCTCTCTTGCCACACTTATAACTCTCTAACTAATGACATTTAGACAAAATGTTTAACATAAAACATGACTAGAACTACTAGTAGCATAACGTTCATGATGGGAGTATAGTCAAATTCGATCTCAAATTGCATGCATAATAATAAGAACATAAAAATCCATAATTATGTGCGTCTTAGGGAAAACGACTAGAACTCGATGTATACTCCATGAAAATTAGCCAAATCAAGTGCGTATGAACCTAGACTCAATGATCTACAAGATGATATGTGTTTCATTTAATCTTTGCCCGAGAACACCTACCTTTGAATGCTAAGAACTCCCTGTAGGTTTCTGGGTCGATGTAGAACGAGGTTGAGGAAGATCACGTTTTCCCTAGTCGTTCCCCTCTCCTCCAGTGCCCTAGGCTTGCTGCTCATGACCCCAACCTGTTGCTAAACCTTCCATAAATGTTTTTTGACAAACTGTTATAGTTTTATGGTTCTATTGCATGTCCTAATGGGACTAGGAAAGGGGCCTGCGGGTTTAGCATGGCACCTTCCAAAGTTTGAGATTCTCTCACCCAAAGGAGGTAGCAAAGGTTTAGGAAACCACCTCCTAGGGTTGGGTCCGGTTTTGGCTTACCTTGCATGACTAATTACCCTAATTTTAACCCTAAATTGCACTCTCTAATTATTTCATAATTACATACACGAATTTTTGGGTATTTTCTTGCCCCAATTTTTATCCTTGGGCCAAATGTGCTCCATTGGCCCAATCTTGTTAATGGGTTATTAATACATGATGTTGGAAGTCTCTCCAACATGTTTATTTTATTTATGGTTGTGACATTTTTCTGCGTTAACAATTTTCTGACTTGGTTTCCGAATTTGGGTAGTTAGTCACGGGTGACGTACACTCGGCCAATCGGATTTTTTGTTGCATGAATTTCTTCGTGGAACATTTAGGAATAATGTTTGGCGTTGATTTATAATTTTTACGAAATTGTCCGATGTGCTTCCCACATACGATAGTGGAACATATGTTCTAACGTTCTGATAATACGGAAATTATTTATTTATTACTTTCATACTTGAATTTGTTCATGGATCATAAGTTATCCATTGGTCCAATTTCTTTTATGGACTATCCCCACATATTGTTTGGAGTCAACCTTTGTAACGACCCTCCTTATATTGGTACGGTTATACCAACCCACGTCGGTATAAAGAGCGTCGCTACAGTGGGACATTGACCCAACATATACACTAAGTTGATATGTACACAAATATAGACATAGAACAGCGGAAATAAAACAACAATATTATTCCATCATCCACATTTTATCCACAGTGCATATAGTACAAGAAAGAAACTAAAGTCCACATAATTGAATTTCTAAGTCAAATTACATTGTCCACATCTGAATTACATAATACCATTGATTACATACTTATGAAATGAAAGTACAACAAAGTATTCTTCACAAAAGATGCTACCCCTCTCGCTCAGAGTCGCTCCTAACAGTCTCCTCCAAAGAAGAGGTAACACTTGCCACACCTGTACACCGAAGCAAGAGTGACTCTGATGGACTCAACAAGCAATCCATGCACATTATACATACACACATCATATGCACATTTTACTTCCTAATAAAACAATCAACACATGTAACATGGTTTGAACCTTTTAAATTCTATGCATGAAATTCCTATAACATTAAAGGACATGATACATGCTTTATGTTTCTTTTCACATTAGGTATAAGACCTATCACATGCACTCCACACATTTCTTTAACATGCTTAATCAACTTAAAACTCATTCAATTCATGCTACAATATATATATGCAACTTAAGCATGAAATAACACATGATGTCAGCATTGCTCCTAGCATGGATTCTATTTACATTCTCATACACTTAACACAATCATAAACATGTTTAGCTTGCTGTTTTGACATGGATTTAACATACTCATTTAATGTTTCACTAATTCACATGCTATCACATTGTTTTCACACATTCACATATTCATTTGCACATTACACAATTTCACATTTCACTTATACACAATCATATTATTCACATTAAATGCCATGACACATAGTCCAAACCACCTCTAGAAGGACACACAATCACATTCACATACCTATCACCTAGGCAAGATAGTGATAGATCTTGGTTAACTGTGCAGAACATGGAGAAGCACTCTCCACCCTAACCAGTGGTACTTGTCCACCTCCAGGATTTCATCGTAATTGCCCATAGAATTTCACACACTATGAACCTTCCCGTAGGGACTTTACTACGGTATGGTTCCACAGCCCTCTAAGGTAGCAGTGTCACACATGGCACAGTTTATACACTTTTTGTATTATTAACATTGTTCACATACACTTGTTTACACTATTGCATTCACTTATACATGGTTTCATAGCTTAGTTTATCTAATAACATGCTACTATTTACAATGTAAACCGGGTCATAGACTAACCCTAATCATGCTGCAATTCACTAAATTATGAACAATTATACTGAGCATGCTCCACATTGTCCTTTTTCTATGTTAACTCCGAATCAGCACTTACTGTTATCCAATCAGCATGAAAATTTTACTACAGACTGCTTACAGTTAATCATCATACATACAATTTTTCATATTTTTCTGAAACATACAAAATTTATGAAAATTAGAACAAATATTCTACAGATTTATAAATAAACCTAATTAAACAGGAATTTCAACAATCCAGTCACATTTGGTAGTTTCAAAACTTGTGTTCCGCAATCCCACAATTCTCATACAATTTCTGACACGATTATAAGCAGCTACACATTTTTAATTCTAATTAAAACACTCTATTCATGCTCATTGATCCATTTTTCAACAGTTCTGAATATTCACATAGCAAATAGAAATTTGTCCAAATTTCATGATTTGACCAGATACAGGTATACAACTCACAGAAATATTCTGACATCTTAATTAAACACAGATCTATACAAACAGTAATTAATACGGCTAAAACATGCTCAATAATTCATTTCAAAAATTTTAATAATTAATGCAATGAATGAAAAATTCAGCATAATGACATGGCATGATCCACTGGAGATACTTAACAATATAGCATTTTTACAGTATATCCTCATGTTCAGAAATCCATAAAATAGCTACAAAGATCAGGCATGCACACTGTCACTGCCTGATGAACTCAGCGACACACAGGTGGCCACTAATCAGGTTAACGGCACCATCGGTGGCCGTTGACCTAGAATCTAAATGGCAGTAAAGATTGTTGTCTAGTTCCTGTTAGTGCAAACACAGACTGAATGCAGAAAAACGGGTGAAAAGGGGGTTCCAGGACACGAATATAATCTGGAAAAATACCTAGGACCTACTAGACACATGTATGGACAATGGTCAAGGGCTAATTGCCTTTAAGAAATTTGCACGATGCGATTAGATGTCGGAGAAGCTCTCCTTGGCCTGTGCCAAGAAGCCCTCCTATCCTCCTCGATCCGCCTTCTGTGTTGATGGAAGAAGTATGCCGGGGTCGGGGAAGTCTTCTTCGATGTTCCAAGTGTCCTCCCATCGATGCAGATCGCCAAGAACCGCACCAGCAATAGAGATCCACGTCCTCCAAGTTCGGTTTTCGCATAGCAAAACTAGGGTTTTTGACAAAATGCCCAAAAGGGTTTGATCCTGCCAGTGAGTGGGTATTTTATAGAGCCAAGGGTTCAGGAACTTGATAAGGTAGGGCATCCGACCGTTGGGAGTCGGTTTCCAAAATAGAAGCCATAGAATTCGCGGGAGTTTCTGGATCATAAGTCGCAATAGATCTGGAATCTAGATGTCAACATCACTGGCCGCCTATTTGGGGTTAGCGTCCATTGATGTGGTCGCTGACCTCCGCTTAACGTCAACTCATGTTGACGCCAAAAGGGTTTTCGGCCAGAACACAGAATTGTAGTAATTCTACTTACACTAGGTATATACATGAAATGTACCATACATATAACTTAATTATTAAATACAAACATCATGTATGTGGTATATATATATACATATATACATGTACAAATATAAATACTTATACATATATACACACATGTGCGCAATTACATACATAATATATATATATACATCACATGAAAAAAATCTAACCAAAATAGGCCAAAATTCAAGGGCCTTACACCCTCTCCCCCTTAAAAAAACTTCGTCCTCGAAGTTAGAACGACACTACTCAAACAATTGGGGATACTTCTTCTTCAGAGCATCCTCAAGCTCCCAAGTAGCCTCCTCTCATGAGAAGTTGCGCCATAGCACCTTCACGGACGCAATACTCTTGTTCCGGAGATGCTGAACCTTCCGGTCAAGAATAGCTACTGGTTGCTCAACGTAAGATAGATCTGGTTGGATCTCCACTGGCTCGTGACTAATAACATGAGATGGATCTCGAACATACTTCCAGAGCATGGATATGTGGAATATAGGATGAACACTAGCTAATGCCGGGGGTAAAACTAGCTCATATGCCATGTTGTCCAATCGTCTGAGAATCTCATACGGGACAATGAATCTAGGACTTAGCTTACTATGCCTTCCAAATCTAACTACACCTCGAGTAGGCGAAATCTTTAGAAAGACATGCTCGCCCACCTCGAACTCTAAATCCTTTCTCCTGTTGTCGGAATAACTCTTCTGCCCATCCTGTGCTGCAATAAGCCTCTTCCTAATAAGCTGGATCTTATCTGAAGTCTCCTGAACTAACTCCAGACCGATCGACTGCCTATCGCCAGTCTCCTCCCAGCTTAAAGGAGATCTACAAGGCCTACCATACAACACCTCAAATGGAGCCATACCAATGCTCGCATGAAAATTGTTGTTATATGCAAACTCCAAAAGAGGTAAATGATGCTCCCAATCATCCTTCCAATCTAGTACACATGCTCTCAACATATCCTCGAGCGTCTGGATAGTTCTCTCGGACTGTCCATCTGTCTGGGGATGGAACGCCGATCTAAGCTTCAACTCAGAACCTAATGCATCCTGAAGACCCTTCCACAACCTCGAAGTAAATCTTGGATCTTGATCCGAGATGATCTACTTCGGCACACCATACAATCTAACTATGCTACTGACATACAGTCTAGCTAAGCTCTCAACCGACTACTTCATCTTCATAGGTAAGAAATGCGCAATCTTGGGGAATCTAACTACCACTACCCATATCGAGTCATTGCCCCTCCTTGATCTGGGAAAACCCGTTACAAAATCCATAGTGACAGCCTTCCACTTCCATACTGGGATCTCCATCCTCTGCATAAGACCAGATGGTCACTGTCGCTCAGCCTTCACTTGCGGGCATACTAAACACCTAGATACATACTCTGCCCCATCCTTCTTCATGCCAGACCACCAAAATGATCTCTTTAAATCCTAGTATATCTTAGTGTTACTCGGATGAATAGAGAATCTAGACCAATGAGCCTCTGCTAATACATGCTCACGGACATCCACTATATCTGGAACACAAACTCGATGATGAAATCTAATCACTCCATCCTCATCACGAGCAATGCCTACCTTTCCCACTAACTCCTGGAGTCTAGGGTCGGCCTTTTGCTGCTCGATCACCTCATCCAAGACAGTAGACCGGATGGATAACTGAGCCACGAAAGTCTGACATAATGGCTCTAACTCAGTCATCGCACAAGCAGCATCCTCCAACATCATCCAATTTTCCTAGAGTGACAATCTCTTCCTGCTAAGAGCATCCGCTATGACAATCGCCTTTCCAGGATGATACTGAAGGTCGAAGTCAAAGTACTTGAGGAACTTAATCCATCTTCTCTGCCTCAGGTTTAATTCCTTTTGGGAGAAAAGATACCTCAAGCTCTTGTGGTCAGTGAACACCTCAAATCTGACACCATAAAGATAGTGCCTTCAGATCTTTAGTGCATGAACCACTGCCGCAAGCTCTAAATCATGAGTCACATAGTTACGCTCATGCTCCTTCAATTGATGAGAAGCATATGCCACTACCCTTCCTTGCTGCATCAATACACAACCCAAACCAATCCGAAACGCATCCGAGTAAATGGCAAAACCTTCATCACCACTCGGCAAAACCAATACCAGAGCAGATGTGAGCTTAGCCTTCAATAATTGAAACCTACTCTCACACTCCTCAAACCAAACAAACTTCACACCCTTCCTAGTTAGCTTAGTCAATGGCGTGGCGATGGATGCAAATCCCTCAATAAATCACCGATAATAACCCGCTAAACCAAGGAAACTACGAATCTCTGATGGGGTCCTGAGAATCTCCCAATCCAATACAGCCTAGACCTTCGCTAGATCAACTGCTACACCAGCGCCGGAGATAACATGCCCAAGGAAATGAACCTCACGCATCCAAAAATCGCACTTGCCGAATTTTGCATACAACTTGTGCTCTCGAAGAACATCTAATACAACTCTCAAATGCTGACTGTGTGTAGCCTCATCCGGAGAATAGACCAACACATCATCGATAAACACTACAACAAAACTATCTAAATAAGGCCTAAACACCCAGTTCATGAGATCCATGAACGCTGCAGGGGCGTTGGTTAGACCAAACGGAAGAACTAAAAACTCATAATATTCATAACGGGTCCGAAAGGCCATCTTGGACACATCCTCACTCCTAATCCTTAACTGATGATAGCCAGACCACAAATCAATCCTAGAAAAGACCAATACATTTTGCAACTGGTCAAATAGATCATCGATCTGCGGTAAGGGATAGTTGTTCTTCACAATCACTTGGTAAGCTTTCTATAATCAATGCACAACCTGAGTGAACCGTCCTTCTTCTTTACGAATAAGACAGGTGCGCCCCAAGGAGAAACACTAGGGTGAATAAATCCCTTATCTAGCAAATCTTGCAACTGCTTCCTTAGCTCAGCTAACTCTGTAGGTTCCATCCGATATGGAGGCATTGAGATAGGAGAGGTGCTCGGAAGCAACTCTAGGGTAAACTCTATCTCCCTAACCGGAGGTAATCTAGACAAATCATCGCGAAAAATGTCTGGAAATTCCTGCACTACATCAATCTCCTTAAGGGTAGGTGACTCATCAGCCTTCGGTACTAATACCACGCTGGTGAGAAAAGTGTCGCAACCCTTGCCTACCATCCTCATCGCCTTCATGGTGGAGATAACAAACTTTCCCGCAAGGTTCCTTGGCAATGGATATGAAAACTCATCCTCACCAGGAATACGAAAAACAATCTTCTTCCCACGACAATGCACTAATGCATAGTGATCCTCTAGCCAATCCAGACCAAGAATTGCATCATAGTCCTTCATCTTTAGCAAGAAGAAACACCCATCTAAAACCCTGTCCTCAATGCACACAGGTAAAGACGGAATACACTTCCTAGTCGATACCATTCCTGTAGGTGTGTGCACAGATAAGGGAACCTCTAACTCCTCATACTGTAATCCTGACTCTAAAGCTAACTGCCTAGCAAACTGCTCAGAAATGAACGAGTGAGTGGCACCCGTATCAAACAAAACCCGAGCATGCACACCCATGAAAATAATCGTACCTTCGGTGACATGCTCTGCCCGCTCAGCATCCCCACGAGCTAATGCGAACACTGGAGCTTGGGCTCGAGGCCTTCCTAGTCAACCTGTAGCTGGCGCTACTACTGCTACCGCTGCTTGGGCTGGCGCTGGTCGCTAGACTCCCTGCTAAAGTCTGGGATAGTCCTGGATCTGGTGCTCGCTGCTCCAGCACTTGAGGCACTTTCCCGCCAACTTCCACCACTCCGTACCACCATGTGCGCTCCCACAATGAGGACACTCCTTCTTGCCACTAGGCCTATTACCAGGGGAACGCTGAGAAGCTACCTACTGACTGCCCGTTGCCACAGGACGCTGCGGTGACTGATATGCCACCTTCTTTCTATCCTGCCGCTGGAAAGGAGCTGTCGGCCTCTTCTGCAAAGCCTTCTTCTCCTCAAGGTACTGCTCCATCTCACTCTCTTGACGGCATGCTGCACTAAGAGCCTCATCCAAGGTATGATGATCGAACGCCACAAGCCTTGATCGCAGTGATGGCTTTAGGCCCATCACGAACTTCTTCGTCTTCCTGCGCTCATCAGCAACGATATGAGGTGCATACTTTGATTGCTTAGTAAACCTGGCCTCATACTCGAGCACAGTCATGGAGCCCTAAGTCAAGGTGAGGAACTCTTGCTCCATCTTGTCCTGGATATGCTTGGGAACAAACTTGGCCCGAAAGAGCCTCATGAACTCGTCCCAAGCCACCTCTACCGCACCGTCCTCGAATCAGGTACGCAATAATGAGGACCACCACACATCGGCTCTCTCCTGCATCCTTAATAAGCACCAATCTATCAATTCTAAACTTAACATAAACAAATACATTTGCAGCTAACACATACCTGTAGCATATAAGTGGCCAAGCTGACCTTGTCATCCTCAGCACACCTAATAGCCCAGAAGATCTTCTCGATCTCCCTCATCCAGCTCTCTCCCAAGCAGTGGATCACTCTCCCCCTTAAAAGAGGGTGGAGCCATCCTCTTGAATCGCTCCATGATGGAAGGACCACCATGATCATGCCTCTAGGGAAACGGAAATGGAGCCTGAGCTTGCTACAACAAATAATACAATTCAACATATATAACACAATAGCATTGTAACAATCATATATTAAAAAAAAAAACAGACTACTTCTATCCAACCTTGCTAACCTGAGCCTCCAGTTGAGCCTGGAGTGCAGCCTGAGTATGTGCCTGCGTCTGCATAGCCTGCACCAGGCCTTGCATGAATACTCCATAATCAACTGGTGGTGGAGGAAGTACAGTAGGTCCCTGTGGGGCTGGGGCCTGCTGCTCCTCCCTCTCCTCATGTCTAGGCTCATCCTCTCTAGCATGGGCACCACACCCGCCACGAGAAGCCATACTCTGCAAAACAATTTAATTAATATAAGAAACTAAGTTATTTAGTTCCTAACTATGTTCTTTCATTTCTACACATGTGGACAATTCTATAAACACTTAGCATATAATGAAGATGAGGGTGTATATTCATGTACAATCTCAACTGGTTGCTCTGATACCAATCTCTGTAACGACCCTCCTTATACCGGTATGGTTATACCAACCCACATCGGTATAGAGAGCATCGTTACAGTGGGACATTGACCCAACATATACACTATGTTGAGATGTACACAAATATAGACATAGAACAGCGGAAATAAAGCAACAATATTATTCCATCATCCACATTTTATCCACAATCCATATAGTACAAGAAAAAAACTAAAGTCCACATAATTGAATTTCTAAGTCAAATTACATTGTCCACATCTGAATTACATAATACCATTGATTACATACTTATTAAATGAAAGTACAACAAAGTATTCTTCACAAAAGATGCTACTCCTCTCACTCGGAGTTGCCCCTTACAGTCTCCTCCAAAGAAGAGGAATCACCTGCCACACCTGTATGCCAAAGCAAGAGTGACTCTAATGGACTCAGCAAGCAATCCATGCACATTATACATACACACATCACATGCACATTTTACTTCCTAATAAAACAATCAACACATGTAACATGGTTTGAACCTTTTAAATTCTATGCATGAAATTCCTATAACATTAAAGGACATGATACATGCTTTATGTTTCTTTTCACATTAGGTATAAGACCTATCACATGCTCCCCACACATTTCTTTAACATGCTTAATCAACTTAAAACTCATTCAATTCATGCTACAATATATATATGCAACTTAAGCATGAAATAACACGATGTAAGAATTGCTCCTAGCATGGATTCTATTTACATTCTCATACACTTAACACAATTATAAACATGTTTAGCTTGCTGTTTTGACATGGATTTAACATACTCATTTAATGTTTCACTAATTCACATGCTATCACATTGTTTTCACACATTCACATATTCATTTGTACATTAAGCAATTTCACATTTCACTTATACACAATCACATTATTCACATTAAATGTCGTGACACATAGTTCAAACCACCTCTACAAGGACACATAATCACATTCACAAACCTATCACCTAGGCAAGATAGTGATAGATCTTGGTTAACTGTGCAGAACCGGGAGAAGCACTCTCCACCCTAACCAGTGGTACTTGTCCATCTCTAGGATTTCATCCTAATTGACCATAGGATTTCACACACTATGAACCTTCCCGTAGGGACTTTACTACGGTATGATTCCACAGCCCTCTAAGGTAGTAGTGTCACACATGGCACAGTTTATACACTTTTTGTATTATTAACATTGTTCACATACACTTGTTTACACTATTGCATTCACTTATACATGGTTTTATAGCTCAGTTTATCTAATAACATGCTACTGTTCACAATGTAAAACAAGTCATAGACTAACCCTAATCATGCTGCAATTCACTAAATTATGAACAATTATACTAAGCATGTTCCACATTGTCCTTTTTTTATGTTAACTCTGAATCAGCATGAAAATTTTACTACAGACTGCTTACATTTAATCAACTTACATACAATTTTTCATACTTTTTGGAAGCATACAAAATTTATGAAAATTAGAACAAATATTCTGCAGATTTATAAATAAACCTAATTAAACAGGAATTTCAACAATCCAATCATATTTGGTAGTTTCAAAACTTGTGTTCCGCAATCCCACAATTCTCATACAAATTTTGACACGATTATAAACAGCTACACATTTTCAATTGTAATTAAAACAGACTGATCATGCTCATTAATCCATTTTTCAGCAGTTCTGAATATTCACACGGCAAATGGAAATATGTCCAAATTTCATGATGTGACCAGATACATGTATACAACTCACAGAAATATTCTGACATCTTAATTAAACACGGATCTGTATAAACAGTATTTAATACGGCTAAAACATGCTCAATAATTCATATCAGAAATTTTAATAATTAATGCAATGAATGAAAAATTTAGCATAATGACATGGCATGATCCACTGGAGATACTTGACAATATAGCATTTTTACAGAATATCCTCATGTTCAGAAATCCAAAAAATAGGCTACAAAGATCAGGCATGCACACTCTCACTGCCTGATGAACTCAGCGACACGCAGGTGGCCTCCAATCAGGTTGACGGCACCATCGGTGGCCGTTGACCTAGGATCTAAACGGTAGCAAAGGTTGTCATCTAGTTCCTGTCTGTGCAAACACAGACTGAACGCGGAAAAATGGGTGAAAACGGGGTTCCAGGACACGAATATAATCTGGAAAAATACCTAGGACCTACTAGACGCATGTATGGACAATGGTCAAGGGCTACTTGCCTTTAAGAAATTTACACAACGCGATTAGATGCCAGAGAAGCTCTCCTTGGCCTGTGCCAAGAAGCCCTCCTAACCTCCTCGATCCAGCTTCTATGTTGATGGAAGAAGTATGCCGGGGTCGGGGAAGTCTTCTTCAATGTTCCAAGTGTCCTCCCGTCGATGCAGAACGCCAAGAACCGCACAAGCAAGAGAGATCCACAGCCTCCAAGATCGGTTTTCGCACAGCAAAACTAGGGTCTTTGACAAAATGCCAAAAGGGTTTGATCTGGCCGGTGAGTGGGTATTTTATAGAGCCAACGGTTCAGGGACTTGATAAGGTAGGGCATCCGACCATTCGAAGTCGGTTTCCAAAATAGAAGCCAAAGAATTCGCAGACGTTTTCAGATCATAAGCCGCAACAGATCTGGAATCTAGACGTCAACATCACTGGCCGCCTATCTAGGGTTAGCGTCCATCGATGTGGTCGATGACCTCCGCTTAACGTCAACTCATGTTGATGCCAAAAGGGTTTTTAGCCAGAACACATAATTGTAGTAATTCTGCTTACACTAGGTATATATATGCAATGTACCATACATATAACTTAATTATTAAATACAAACATCATGTATGTGATATATATATATATATACATATATACATGTACAAATATAACTACTTATACATATATACACACATGTACTCAATTACATACATAATATATATATATACATCACATGACAAAAATCTAACCAAAATAGGCCAAAATTTGAGGGCCTTACAACCATAAATTTTTAATTTAGTTATGATCTCATTTTATACACATGATAATGGATTTTCCAACTTATTTCTTAATTACAATAATAAGTCACAATAACTCTTAAATATACCCCAAATGACTTTTGTTGACCCAAATTTCTTGATGGATCATTAGAGGATATTATTTGAAGTCCATCTATGATTTTTATTTAATTTTCTGGCTACTCTAAGTATGTGTGATAATGATTTCCCGACTTATTCCCTGATTACGATACTCAGTCGCAAAATGCCTTAAACTTGGACCATCCGATTTTCCTTTGCATGAATTTCTCCGTGGGTCATTAAGGAGTATTGTTTAGAGTTGAACTATGGTTTTTATGAAATTTTCTAATGGGTTTTTGTATGTATAATAATGGCATGTGCGGTTTTTGCTATTTCACTAATATTTAATTTATCGTTTTCAATTTATTTCTAATATTCTAATTACCGAATTTTCAGGGTGTTACATATTAAGTACATACCATGCAAGACTAACATTAAATACTTTAAACACATGTCTCGGGTAGGCCTTGAAATCACGTCCTATACAGTAGACGGTTTTCATAACACAGTGTACGGTCAAACACGGCTAGCTTGTGAAGAATGTAAATCGCATCCACCTTTGTAGTCACCTTTAACATTATACTGCGACGGGGTATCCCTTCATGTTCATGAAATTCATTTAATAAAACAATAAAAAAATTTCCAAAATCCTTGGGCAGGAAAAACATCTGAATTGTAGCGGCCTTCGCGGTCGCAGTTCAGAGGTCTTCGGACAGATCAACCGCACAACATTTGAGGCACGGGACGTGCCTAAATCGCATAGCCCTTGGCGGACGCCTTTAAGGTAATCACGGTGGCAGAAGCCGATGCGATACCAGACACCTGAATCGCGTCGCCTGGGCAGGACGCGATTTAACATTTAAACCAAAAACACTGGGAATCACAGGAACTTGTAGCGAACATCATGCAACACTTATATCTTCTGATCTAGAGCTCTTGGGACAAAAGTGTCAACATGAAACTTGTTGGGAACGTGGAGTAGGTGAGAACTATGGTTTTGGAATCATTCAAAACTACCTCGAGATGCACGAGAAATCGACACGAACATAAAATGCGATAGCCATGTGCGACTTTGGCAAAACGCTTAAACCTCGAGATATACTTAATGAATTTCGATGAAACCACTTGAACATAAAAGTAGACTTGATTCTCTACACATTGGTATATGATTTACCTTCTGGGTTGAAGAAATCTTGTTCTCCAGAAAACCCTCGTTCAGACCACTTACTGGAGAACGCCTAATACACCCGGTCTACTGCATGAAAATTGGGAATTCCAGTTGGATTGGGAACTAGACTTGACCCTCTTTCTAGGGGTATAAGTCTTGCATGGTGTGGTTGGGGTTTGACCTACCTTTGGTCGACTCCAAGATGTCTGCGCAGGTCGAAGCAGACGCAATGGGGAAAAAGAAGAGCTTGGTGTGGTCGATCTCCTGCTCCCCAGCCGCCAAGAACTCCTCCACATGACCTCAGAAAGATGTAAAACTCGTCCCCTAGGGTTTTGTGGAGAGTATATATGATTTTTAGAAGTCCCATTGCAACAAGAGAGGAAAGGTTGCGGTTTTAGCATGTCCCCTTCCATATTTTGAGGATTTCTCACCCCATTAGAGTGTCTTGGCCATTAGGAAACCCCCAAGAATGGCTAGGCACAAATTTGGGTTGCCAAGAAAGCCTAATTGCATCCAATTTTACCCTAATTGCCTCTTTCTAATTTCAGCTCATTTAAGGTTGTGAATTTCTATGTATTTTCTTGCTTCATTTTATTCTTGTGCCAAATGTTGTCCATTGCCCCAATTCTCATATTGGGTCATCTATACGTGATGTTAGAAGTCTTTCCAACGTATTTATTTAATTTATGGTCGTGTTATATTTTCGTGTTAACAGTTTTCCAACTTAGTTTCCTAATTTGGATAATTAGTCACATTGTGACGTACGCTTGGCCAATCGGATTTTTAGTTGAATTAATTTCTTCGTGGAACATTTAAGGATAATATTTGGGGTTCATTTATGACTTTTACGGATTTTTTCGATGAGTTCTTGCACATACAATAGTGGTACGTATGATTTTAGACATTCTGATATTATGAAAATTATTTATTTCCATCTATGTAAAATTTTAAATTACTAAATTTTCCGAGGTGCTACACCCTCCCTCACTTAAGAGAATTTGGTCCCCAAATTTATAAATAGAAATTTATTGCACGAGCGAGGTGTACTTACTTGTGAATAGCTCCAGATATCTTTTGCGCATAGCTTCCTCAGTTTCCCACGTCTCATCCTCTTCCCTGCGTTGATTCCATTTCACTCTTACAGGTGGGATGACCTTGTTCCTTAGTTGGCGTAGTTCCTAGTGCACGATCTTAATTGGCCTTTCCTGATAAGTTTCATCTTTGTTGAACTCCAAAAGTTCATATTCTATAACATGATATGGATCTCGTACATACTTCTTCAACATGGATGTATGGAACACATTGAGTATTCCATCCATTTTGGTGGTAATGCCAGACGGTATGCAACTTCCCCGACTCTCTCGAGGATTTCGAAAGGCCTAACGAACCTTGGTGACAACTTGCCTTTAATGTCAAACCGTCTGATCCCACAGCCTGGAGACACCTTTAAGAATACATGATCGCCAACCTGAAACTCCAGATCTCTCCTTCTATTGTCTTCATATGCCTTTTGTCTTTGTTGTGCCACTGCCATTCTTTCCCTGATAAGCTTCACCTTTTCTGTGGTTTCCCTTATCATCTCCGGTCCTAGCATTTGCTTTTCGCCAACTTCATACCAGCATATTGGAGATCGGCAACTTCTGCCATAAAGTGCTTCAAATGGTGCCATTTGTATGCTATCTTGGTAGCTATTATTGTAGGTGAACTCCACAAAAGGTAAGTGTTCATGCCAACTACCTTCAAAGTCTAGAACACAGACTCTAAACATATCTTCAATCACCTGGTTTGTTCTCTCTGTCTGACCATCAGTCTGCAGATGGAAAGCCGTGCAAAAGTTTAGTTTAGATCCTAAGGAATAGTGCAGTCCTTTCCAAAAGTGGGATGTAAACCTAAGGTTTCTATCAGACACAATAGACACCGGTACTCCATGTAGTCTGACTATTTATTTCACATACAATGCAGCTAAGACATCCACTAACCACATGTTCTTTATTGGCAGAAAGTGAGCGGACTTAGTTAAGCGGTCGATTATTACCCATATGCCATCGAATCCACCTCTAGATTTAGGTAGTCCGAAAATAAAGTCCATCCTTATACCTTCCCATTTCCATGCCGGGATTTTTAGGGTTTAAGTTTACCTATAGGTCGCAAGTGTTCCGCTTTGATCTTTTGACATGTTAAGCATCGGGCTACATATTCCGCCACCTCCCTCTTCATGTTTGGCCACCAAAAGCTTTTTTTCAGACCCTGATACATTTTGGTAGTTCCAAGATGAATGGTATACCTGGTCTTGTAAGCCTCATCCATAATCACCTTCTTTGTATCCGCATGGTCGGGTACACAGACTCGATCCCGGAACAATAGTCTTCCATCTTCAGTTAAAGAGAAATCCAGTCTCTAGTCTAGATTAGCCTTAATCTCCACAAGCACAGGGTCATTATCTTGGAGTGCTATAATATCATCCATTAGTGTAGGTTGTGCTCTCACACTAGCAATAAAGCATCCCTTCTTCTTGATATCAGCATCAATATTTAACTTGGCAAAGTCTTCTAATAATCTCCATTCGCCCACCATTAGACTTGACAATGTAATCATTGGCTTTCTACTTAGAGCATCTGCCACAGCATTTGCTTTACTTGGATGATATTGGATAGTGAAGTCGAAGTCCTTGAGATACTCCAACCACCTCCACTGTCTCATGTTCAATTCCTACTGAGAAAACAGATACTTCAAGCTTTTATGGTCAGAAAACACAATGAACTTCTCACCATAAAGATAATGACGCCATATCTTCAAGGCGAAGACTACGGCAGCTAGCTCCAGATCATGTACAGAATAATTATCCTCGTGCTTCTTTAATTGTCTGGACGCGTAGCATATGACTTTCCCATTTTGCATTAGTACACAGCCTAGGTCGATCCCAGATGCATCTGTGTATACTTCAAAACTACCCCCAGTCACTGGAAATGTCAGTACAGGTGCTGAGGTGAGGTGCTGTTTCAATGCCTTGAAGCTTTCTTCACATTCGGCAGTCCATGCAAATGGATTCTCCTTCCTGGTAAGCCTGGTCAGTGGTACAACTATCTTTGAAAAATCTTTGATGAAATGGCGATAATAACCAGCTAAACCCAGAAAGCTCCTGATCTCCGACACAGTTGTCGGCCTTACCCAGTTCTTTACCGCCTCCACCTTAGATGGATCTACAGAGATTCCCGCCTTGGATATGATGTGGCCAAGGAAAGACACTTCTTCCATCCAGAATTCACACTTACTAAGTTTTGCATAGAGTTCATTATCTCTAAGCACTTGCAGAGCAACCTTCAAGTGTTCTTCATGTTCTTCTTTAGACTTGGAGTAAATGAGGATGTCATCAATGAACACCACTACAAACTGGTCAAAGTATGGCCTATAAATATTGTTCTTAAGTTGCATGAAAGCCGCTGAAGCATTTGTTAAACCAAACGGCATGACCACGAACTCATAGTGACCATATCTACTCCGGAATGCAGACTTGTGTATATCCTCTTCCTTTATTCTCAATTGATGGTAGCCTGATCTTATATCTATCTTGAAGAAATATTATGCACTGGAGATTTGATCAAACAGCTCATCGATGCGGGGCAGTGGATACTTGTTCTTTATTGTCAACTGGTTTAACTGACGGTAATCAATGCACAGCCTCATTGTCCTGTCCTTCTTCCAAACAAATAGTACTAGCGCTCCACACGGGGATGTGATGGGCTTGATCAAACCTTGATCTAGTAGTTCTTGAATCTATCTCTTTAGCTCCTGCAATTCAACATTGAACATGCAATATGGAGCTTTGGAAACAGGGGCTGCCCCAAGGAGTAACTTGATGGTGAAGTTTGCCTCCCGCTTAGGTGGTATACCAAGTAATTCCTCTGGGAAAACATCAGAATAGTCTCTGGCTATGGAAATGTCTTCTAGGGTTGGTTTCTTCTTTTCAGTTGCCACGACTTAAACTAGGAAAGCATCACAACCCTGGTTGATCAGCTTAGAAGCCTTAAAAGAGGATATCAAGATAGGGTGTTTATGAAAATGGGTGCCAAGTAGTGATAGAGTTGGAAGGTTTGATCTCTTAAAGGTGACCCTTCTATGGCAACAGTTTACATCGGCATCATATTCGATTATCCAATCGACACCCAGTATGGCATCATAACCCTTCATGTCTAAACAAATGAGGTCGGCAGAGACATTGTGACCTCCAATTATAGTTTCACATTTTGGCAGGTAGTGAGTGAGTTTAGATTCTGAGCCAAGGGGAGAGACTATAGTGATCTTGGATTTCAAAGGTACAGGCTTGACAGATAGAGTTGCAGCAAATATGGTGGAAATAAATGAATATGCAGCTCCAGTATTAATAAGCACATAAGCAGGTTGAGAGTGTAGGGAAATGGTACCTTCCACCATACCCCCTTCCTCGGGTAGGTCCGCTTCTATGACAGCATTAAGGCGTCCCTGACACCAAGGTACATTCTGGCCTTGCCTGGCTAGTCCTTCAGCATTGGATAGTCAGGAATACGGTGGTCACGACCACCACATCTTAAGCACACCCCGAGCTTCTTCCAGCACTCTTCAGCTCGGTGCCCTGGTTTATCACAGAATTTGCAGTTCTCAGTGAACTGTCTTCCTTCTACCTTGACCTTCTTGTCCACAACATTGTCTCTTCCAGCATTCGGCCTCTTGCTGTTGTTGTTAAAGTTGTTGTTGTTACGAAAAGTTGGAGCAGTATTAGGTGCTCCCTTCTTGACGAAGACCGGCTTGGAGTTGTCCTTGCCCCTCATGCCTTCTACTTTAGCCATGGTGTCTTCTACCCGTTGAGCTCTTTGGACCATCTCAGTGTAGGTTTGAATGTTGTGAGGTCCGAGCTTCTCGATGAACATGGGCCTGAGCCCATCCATGAACCAGTTAGCCTTCAATCTTTCTGTGCCCACCAGATGTGAGGCATACACAGCCAGATGAGTGAACTGAGCCTCATACTCAGCCACTGACATGCTCTTTTGTTTCAGTGCGGCAAACTCCGCCGCCTTCTTTTCCTTAACTCTTTCAGAGAAATATTTTCCCCAAAATATCTCTAGGAATCCAGCCCACTCTATTTCAGCTACATTAGGTAGATGGGCCGATGTGGTCTTCCACCATGCTCGGGCATCCTTAGTAAATTGAAAAGTGGCCAGTACCACCTTCTACCTATTGGTGCATTGCATAACTTGGAAGATCCTTTCTATTTCCTCCTGCCAGTTCTCTGCCTCGTCTGGATCAAGGGATCCCAAGAAACGAGGAGGGTTTAAACTTCTAAAGTTACGGTGCAGATCATCGGCTCCGTTCCTAGCCGCGGCAGCCTGATTGCCAGCCTGAACCACATTTTGTAACACTTGGGTCAATCCAGCTACTGTTTCTTGCATAGCTTGCCACTAATCGCGAGCCATGGCAATTGAATGAGAGAGTTATGAGGGTTCCTGAGAAAGGATAGAAACTAATTAATGTCTCTAGATACATTATAAGAGTCAATGGGTAGGAGTGTTTTGTTTATTATAACATATTCCCAGTCTCTACCCATTCTCGCCAGGTACTATGTTTAATTTCTATGACCTAGGTTCCATAGGTATCTCTTATTCCTGATACATATATCCTATTTGGTTTTTCCTAGGCTCTGATACCACTAAATTGTCACGTCCCGAGAATTACACAGCGGATAATATTTGGATAATTCAAGTCGATATTCCGAGATGTGAACAGTCAGCAAATAAGCCTCCAGCTAGCACGCACTAAATGTATATCAATGCAACATCATAATAGGGCCCAATTATTGAACTCAATGGAAATTGTATTCAAATCTCATCTCAATGTATCAAAGGTAACTAATATAGGACTAAGACTCAATAAAAGGAAAAGCACATTATTCCTCACTACCTACTACATGAATCTAACACTCCAAACAAATTAACTATAGATAGTCTCAAGTGTTGGGACGCTCATCACTCGGACGCATTCCCATCCTCGACTTGCTCCTCTTCTTGTATTTCATAGTCACCTAGAATGGTTAAAAGTAGGGAATGAACAAACTAGCCTAATATGATTTATATCTCAATGTGTGGGTAATAATATAAGTGATTAGCAATTTAGAACTAGGTAAGGACGATTGTCATGATATGCATGTACGAATAAAACTCAATAAAATATGATATATGAACAAGCTAGATAGAGTGATCATGATAGAGCAAGATCTAGAACGATATAAGGAGCAAGATGGTATCAATAGTGTGGCATGTAACAAGCATGTAAGAATTCACTTTAAATTGCAATAATTGCAGGATGGCCATATCACGCAAGCAAGCAAGCACGAGCACGATCATGTAACACTAATCAAGTACGAAGACACTAATGTACACCAAGGAAAGATCCACCTTGAAATGCACACTAGGACATGTGTATGTGGTTATTGTATCTAGCATTCAACACGCAAGTACTCCCAGTGAATATGCAATGCCAGTAATCATTATACCCCATGGTTAACAGTATATTTATGACTCTCCGTCATTGGGGCTAGACTAGAGCACTTGAACACTCTCTGTGCCCGATCAGCATCTCACTATTTTTAAATGTAGATACCCACAGTCATTAATGGCCAATAAGAGTTTCATGATATAAGCAAGTGTAATGTCATGTTCATGATGATGATGAGAACAAGTAGTAAGTAATGTGAACATGATTTCATGATACAATGGTCAAGAGATAATATCAACAGCACAACGGCGCAATTTATACTTCAGTTCACTCTTTACATTAATGGCTGAAGTCTAGATTATGAATCACACTCACAAGAACAAGAGAAGAAAGGATGTGCACGCTATCTCCAAGGAACTTCAATGGTACAACCAACTCGGTCTCCATGAGGGAATCCACGGAGTACGGAGAATTACGGACGTCTTAAGAGAAAGGTCACTAGACTGTCGATATGGAATGACCGGCCGTGAGTTTCCCATCCCCCAAGAAAGGGCTGCCTATGAGTGCAAGTGTGTAGTGATGTAGGTAACTCAGTCCACATTCCATCGGTTCCATACTTGCGAAAAACAATTAACATGATAGCATGAGATGGAACTATGCAATTAACTAAACATGGTTTGCAATATTTTAAAAGAGCAATTAATCACTTTAACAAGCTAGAACAATGGATGATTCAATCAGTAGTTTGCAAGAATAGATCATAGCATTAATGAACAATTAGAATAGTCTTCACATCGTTACATATTTAACATGGGTTGCTAGCTTTTAGGCTATTAGACAGACTACACAATGAATATTAAGTACATACCATGCAAGACTAACATTAAATACTGTAAACATAGGTCTCGGGTAGGCCTTGAAATCGCGTCCTACTTAGTAGATGCTTTTCATAACACAGTGTACGGTCAAACACAGCTAGCTTGTGAAGAATGTAAATCACGTCCACCTATGTGGTCGCCTTTAACATTGAATCGCGATGGGGTATCCCGTCATGTTCATGAAATTAATTTAATAAAACAATATAAAAATCAACAAAATCCTTGGGCGTGAAAAATGTCTGAATCGCGGCGGCCTTTGCGGTCGCAGTTCAGAGGTCTTCGGATAGGTCAACGACACACCATTTGAGGCATGGGACGCAGCTAAATCGCGTCGCCCTTGGCGGACTCCTTTAAGGTAATCAAGGCGCCAAAAGCCGACATGATACCAGACACCTGAATCGCATCGCCTGGACAGGACGTGATTCAACATTTAAACCAAAAACGCTGGGAATTGCAGGAACATGTAGCGAACACCATGCAATGCTTATATCTTCTGATCTAGGGCTCTTGGGACAAAAGTGTCAACATGAAACTTGTTGGAACATGGAATAGGTGAGAACTATGGTTTTGGAATCATTCAAAATGGCCACGGGATGCACGAGAAATCCACACGAACATAAAACGTGATAGCCATGTGCGACTTTGGCAAAACACTTAAAACTCGAGATATACTTAATGAAATACGATGAAACCACTTGGACATGAAAGTAGACTCGATGCTCTACACATTGATATATGATTTATTAAGATGTGGCCCAAGATCACCTGCCTCCTGAGTTGAAGAAGTCTCATTCTCCAGAAAACCCTCGTTCAGACCACTTGTTGGAGAATGCCTAATACACCCGGTCTACTAGATGAAAATTGGGCATTCCAGTTTCATTAGGAACTAGACGTGACCCTCTTTCCATGGGTATAAGTCTTGCATGGTGTGGTTGGGGTTTGGCCTAACTTTGGTCGACTCCAAGATGACTATCTGAGCAGGTCAAAGCAGACGCAATGGGGAAAAAGAAGAGCTTGTGTGGTCGATCTTCTGCTCCCCAGCTGCCAAGAACTCCTCCACACGACCTCAACAAGATGTAAAACTCATCCCCTAGGGTTTTGTGGAGAGTATATATGCATCTAGGGCTTTTAGAAGTCCCATTGCAACAAGAGAGGAAAGGTTGCCGTTTTAGCATGTCCCCTTCCACGTTTTGAGGATTTCTCACCCCATTAGAGTGTCTTGGCCATTAGGAAACCCCCAAGGATGGCTAGGCACGAATTTGGGTTGCCAAGAAAACCAAATTGCATACAATTTTACCCTAATTGCCTCTTTCTAATTTCAGCTCATTTAAGGTTGCGAATTTCTATGTATTTTCTTGCTTCATTTTATTCTTGGGCCAAATGTTGTCCATTGGCCCAATTCTGATAATGAGTCATCTATACGTGATGTTGGAAGTCTTTCCAACGTATTTATTTAATTTATGGTCGTGTTAAATTTTCGTGTTAACGGTTTTCCGACTTAGTTTCCTAATTTAGATAATTAGTCATGTTGTGACATACGCTTGTCCAATCGGAATTTATGTTGCATGAATTTCTTCGTGGAACAATTAAGAATAATATTTGGGGTTGATTTATGATTTTTACAGATTTTTTCGATGAGTTCTTGCACATACGATAGTGGTACATGTGATTTTAGACATTATGATATTACGGAAATTATTTATTTCCATCTATTTAAAATTTTAAATTACTAAATTGTTCGGGGTGCTACATAAACAATTGCATAAAAAGGCTCTGGGTACTTGGCAGAGAATATACTCACACATAGTGAAAGAATCCATACAAGCCTGACTTGCCTTTCTTCAAATCACCATTTGATATACCAAGAATGTCAATGCAATGTGAGAAGCAGAAAATTATTTGCAAGAACAAGAAAATTTTATTTGAAAAAGGAAATGGAAGAGTAACTGAAAGAGAAAAATGACAAGAGTTCAGGATCAAGAAAGATAGTGTTGACTCTCTTGCCAATATAGTCAACCTAAGTTAAACTGAATCTCAAACTTTTTTGAAAGAAACATTTTTCACAACCTGTAATCACACTGCATCCAATGCTTCCAACCTTACTGACCATCTTGAATCACTGAACCTCATCTTTTCAAACACTGAGTTCTTCAACCAACCTCCCCCTCAACATGTGCATCAGATTATTGAGTTAAAGTGATCAAACAGCAAGCAATATAACATCATAAAACAAGCAATCATATAAGCAACCATTTGCAAGTAATTTTTTAAACAATAAGTCATGAATCAAGTAAGCACAAAGCAAGTTCTCTTCTTAGAGATGAAAATCTTTCATTACACAAAGGTTTTGCAAAGATATCAGCAATTTGCTTTGATGTTTCAATGAAATGCAATTCAAATGAATTTTTGCTGACTTCATCTCTTAGAAAATGATGTCTGATTTCTCTGTGTTTAGTCCTAGAATGCTGGTTTGAATGTTTGGCCAAATTTATTGCACTAGTGTTATCACACATGATTGGGACACATCCAAGATCTACTTGGTAGTTTTGGAGTTGATGTTTAATCCATAACACTTGAGTGTCACAACTCCCTGCAGCTACATATTCTACCTCTGCAGTAGAGAGAGCAACCGAGTGTTGTTTCTTGGAGGCCCAAGAGACTAAACACCCTCCCAAAAATTGGCAATGACCACTTGTGCTCTTTCTGTCCAATTTGCAACCAGCATAATCTGCATCTAAATAAGATATCAAATTATACTCATTAGATGCAGGATACCACAACCCCAACCCATGAGTTCTTGCAAAATATCTGAAAATTCTTTTTGCAGCACTCATGTGGGATTCCCTAGGACTAGCTTGAAATCTAGCACACATGCATACAAAAAATTGTATATCAGGTCTATATGCTGTCAAATAAAGCAAGGATCCGATCATACATCTGTAGGTCTTTGGATCTACCAAGTTACCATTCAAATCAGCATCCAAACTCACTATTATGCTCATTGGTGTTGCCATGGCTTTAATATTCTCCATTTTGTACTTCTTTAGCAGATCTTGTATGTACTTTGACTGATTGATGAAGGTTCCTTCCTTAGTTTGAACAACTTGCAATCCAAAAAAAAATTTCAGTTCTCCCATTAAGCTCATTTAAAATTCGCTTGTCATCAAATCAGTAAATTTCTTACACAGTGAAGATTTTGTTAATCCAAATATAATGTCATCAACATAAATTTGGACCACCAAGATATCACTTTCTTGCACTTTTGTAAAAACGGTTTCATCTACTTTACCTCTGGAATACCCTTTACCTATAAGGAATGAGCTCAGTCGGTCATACCAAGCTCTGGGAGATTGCTTTAGTCCATAGAGAGCTTTGTCAATCTTAAAAACAAGGTTAGGAAATTCAGTACATTCAAATCCAGGAGGTTGTTCAATGTAAACTTCCTCTTTTATTAAGCCATTCAAAAATGCACTTTTAACATCCATTTGCTGTAATTTGATATAGTAAGCACATGTAAATGAAAGCAAAATTCTAATTGCTTCAAGCCTAGCTACTGGAGCAAAAGATTCTTTGAAGTCAATTCCAAATTCTTGATTATAACCTTTTTCTACAAGCCTAGCTTTATTTCTGATTATTTTGCCTTCTTCACTTGTTTCATTTTTGAACACTCATTTAGTTCCAATGACACTTTGGGAAGAAGGTCTTGGAACCAAATGTCAATCTTTATTTCTATCAAACTGATTCAATTCTTCTTGCATGGCATTTATCAAAAAAGTATCTTTTAATGCATCTTCAATGTTTTTAGGGTTTTTTTTTAATCAAAACGGCACAAGGAGAGCAATCCAGCTAAGTGCACTATCTCCCAGCAGGAGATAGTGTTCTCACTCCCCTGGATGTTCCCTGTACCAAAATTTATATATTGAAAGAAATTAATTACAAGATACCTGCGGGGCATACCCCTGGAAATATACATGATAAAACCGACCATAATAAGACACAAACCAACTCCTAACCGAATTTGACATTCATCATTCCTGCTCTATCTAGAACTATAGGACCCTTACAGGAAAATGGAATACTAGAAGCTCCCCAAAACACATTATTCATCTTCGACAGGCAGGCATAATTTTCAAAGGAGTCTGCTACCTGATTGGCTTCCCGATATACATGACAAAGCTGAGAAGAGTGGCGATTTAGCATGCCTTTAGCTTCCCACCACCATCTGTAAGCAGACCATGAGGGACATTTCCCATACTTCAAAGAATCAACCATAACCTTAGAATCAGAGTTGACAATAGATAGACGAAGCCCAAGCATATTTGCCAAGCACAAACCATCACAAAGCGCCCTAGTTTCAGCAAGCATACTATTTCCGAAACCATAGTAATGAGCAAAAGCAACATAAACATGGCCCCTCCTATCTCTGATGCATCCTCCACCGCCAGACTCCCCTGGATTGACTTTGCTAGTGCCATCCACGTTCAAGCTGAAATGAATAATAGGCGGAATCCATCTAACTAATTTAAAATGTTTGGTGGAGCAATTAGGAAAGAAACCAAAATGATGAACAATCTGTAGCTCATGGGAAGACTAATCAACGTTGAAGTGAACATTAGCCAACGATGAAGATATAATGAACTTGATATTCTTAATGGAGGCCCCAGCAGTAAAATTCTTGGATTCAAACCTTGAAGAACATCTCACCTTCTATAATTCCCACAAGATAAGGATAAGACAATGAAGAGAGACATAGCCTAAAGGAGAAGAGATATTAGTCTGCCTCAGGAAATTCCAGACTCGGACAATAATTTGATTGTGAAGGTGAATTTTGGGATCAATAAGAAGATGAAACCAAGTCCAAAGAGGAGTAGCCATCTCGCTTTGAATAAATAAGTGGTTGCAATCTTCATGTTGAAGGGACCTACAGCAAGAGCATTTAGATGCCATGTTGACACTACTTTCAATAATCCTATGATCAACCAGGATTGCTCTATACAAAATCTTCCAGCAAAACAATGAGGCTCTTCGGAGAAAGAAGCTGTGCCAAATTTTTTTAAGAGCTGGTCTTTTAAACCCCACCGACCTGACCAAGTTATAAGCCAATTTGGAAGAGAAAAGCCCATCCTGAGAGGCCCCCCAAACACATTTATCCTCTTCCTCATTGAGAACAACCCCCTGTAATAACCCACTAGGAAGCAAAGATCTAATGGGGTGATCAGAATTAGTAATAACATCCTGAAGGGAGACATCACCCCATTATAGGTAGACTGAAGCAGTTCAGAACGAGGCTTATCCCCCAACCAAGTATCTGACAAAAAATCAATTTTAGTGCCTTTACCATGAATCCATCTGGTGTTGTTATGAACAATTGTTTCATCTTCCTTCTAAATTTTAGTTGGCATCCCAGGTAAGGGCCGTTGGGAACCTGATGGATACCGACCTCTTGCATAAGTAGACCATAAAGATGAGTTGTTCTGGATATGCCAAAGATGTTTGATAGCTAAAGACAGCTGCACATGCCTAATATTCCGAACACCCAATCCCCCTTCCTCAAAAGGATGTTGGATGGTAGACCAAGCTACCCAGTGACGTCAGCGAGTGCCATCCAAACCATTCCAGAAAAAGGCAGATGAAACTTTATCAATATAAGACATGATATATTTAGGAAGGGTAGAGGAGGCAGCCAGGTAAATCGGAAGAGAGGAAATGACTGAGTTAATAAGCGTAATCCTCCCAGCTTGAGAAATCAGTCTCGACTTCCAGGAAGCAAGTTTGCTATTCACCTTATCCAGGAGCGGTTTATAATCATCAGCACAAATCCTACTAAGGCACAAGGAAACACCCAAGTACACTAGAGGACCAGCTTGTTTTTTGAAACTTGTTTTCGCCCTGATTCTATTGGCAGACAAGTAAGAAGCCTTGTGTGATATCTTGAAGCAGCTCTTGGAAGCATTAATGTGCTGACCCGAGGAAGAAGAATACTTCTTCAGGAAGATCATCAATTTATGAATATTATGGATCCCCCCATTCAGAAAAATGAGAGTATCATCAGCATAAAGGAGGTGAGAGATAGGCAGGCAATATCTTGGACCACAAACGGATGGAGGCTACCAGAATTAACAGCATTCTTAATACCTCTGCTAAGGGTTTCTCCCATGATGATGAACAGAGATGAAACTATAGGATCCCCTTGCTTAAGACCCCTGGAAAAGTGGAAATAACCAGTAGGTGAACCATTATAGATAATAGAAAACCAACAGTTAGATATCAACATAGCAATGAGAGAAATAATTCTGGAAGAAAATCCAAATTTTTTAAGGACCGCAAATAAGAAATCCCTCTCCACACTGTCATAGGCTTTCCTAATGTCCAGCTTGAGAATCACATTGTTACCTCTGACCTTCCTGCCAATATCCTTCACAAGCTGCCTAGCAAGGGAGACATTATCAACAATGAATCTACCTTTGATGAAGGCTCCTTGCTCTTCAGAAATAATCACATGCAAGATATTTTACAACCTATGACAAAGAATTCTAGATAAAATTTTATACCAAAAATTGCAAAGGCTAACTGGTCTGAAGTCATTATAAGATGTAGGCTGCTCAATCTTAGGAACAAGGGCAATCAAGGAAGAAGTTACCCCTCTCGGCATGGGGAGGCCATGAAAGAAGCCGACCACCGCAGCAATATCCTCTTGATTAATAATTTTCCAGCATGAGGTGAAAAAATGTCCAGTATAGCCATCAGGGCCTGGGGTGCTATTAGCATTCAATCTCCACATCGCCTTCTTAATCTCATCATCAGAGGGGATGGCACATAGCGACTGGTTTTGATCCTCAGAAACTAGAGATGGGATGACATGCAGAAGGGATTCATCAATAGTATGCTCAATAGATTGCAGAATCTTCTTGAAAAAAATCAGTTTAAGAATATCCTGGTCCTCAATCCATACACCATTTACCTGAAGCCTTTGAATTGAATTGCGCCTCCTGTTACCCTGAACAACTGCCTAGTAAAAGGCAGTATTTTTATCTCCATTCTCCAACCATTGCAAGCGTGCCTTTTGAGCCCAGAAATTCCCAACACAATTAATGGCTTTCCTAAGATTTGCATTGGCTGCTCCTATAGTAGACCGGTTGACAGGAGAAGGGTCTGCATCAAAAGCATCTTGTTTTATCCTGGCCTCCTCCTCCAGATTACTCAAATTTTCATTAATATCACCAAAAGTAGATTTGTTCCAGATGCAAAGATCCTTGCTAACCGCCTTCAACTTCAGATGAATAGTTACAAAAGGATTACAATGTTTTTAGGTTCAATTTGTGAAACAAGTGCCATTTGATCTAGTTCTGAAATGAGTTTAAAATGAGATCTAGTCCTAGGTGGATCAAGTAGATTACCAATGATGCTCTTCTGAGGATGATCTCTTAACATTCAAATGTTTAACTGATCTCTGTTCTCATTTGCAATTGTTGTTTCTTACCCATTGTCATCATCTAGAATTTTACTTGCTGCAGATTCCTTTCCTTGCTGGTCATTTCATTCTTCTTTTTCTAGAAATTCTGTCTTTCTTTTCCCTGCACAAACCATCATGAAGTTCATCAAATGTTATATGAGGGGATTCTTCAACAAGTTGAGCTTTCACATTAAGAACTCTATATGCTCTTGAATGGTCAGAATAGCCAAGAAAAATCCCCAATTCACCTTTAGGTTCAAATTTATCAAAATCACTTTTATTGTTATTCAAGATGAAACATTTTGCACCAAACACTTTGAAATGAGCAATGAAAGGTTTCTTACCTTTCAGAAGTTCATAAGGAGTCTTTTTGCTAAGAGGCCTTACCATTGCATGATTTATAATATAGCAGGAAGTGTTTATTGCTTCTGCCCAGAATTTTCTAGGTAATCCACTTTCAATCAGCATGGTTCTTGCCATTTCAACAAGTGTTCAATTTCGTCTCTCTACTACTCCGTTTTGTTCAGGGGTCCTGGGTGATGAAAATCTGTGCGAAATTCCTTCTTCCCTGCAAAGTTTTTCAAAATCAGTATTTTCAAATTCACCTCCATGATTAGACATGATTGAAATTATTTTGAACTTTCCTTCTTGAAGAATTTTCTTATAGAAATCATGAAATTCCATGAAGGCATCACTCTTGTGAGCATGAAAGAATACCCAAGTAAATCTTGAAAAATCATCAACAAGTACATATCCAAACCTTTTTCCATTTAGACTGTTTGTTCTTGTAGGTCCAAACAGATCCATATGAATAAGGTCAAATGGTTTGGAAGACTGACTTTCAGATCTACTTTTAAAAGATTTTCTTGTTTGCTTACCTTGAGTGCATGCTTCACAGATTTTAAAGTTTTGTTTGAAGGAAATTTCTGGCAAGCCTTTCACCATATGGAATTTTACCAATTTATGTAGCATGTTGTAGCTAGTATCACCTAGTCTACGATGCCATAAACATGCAAGATCATTTTTATTGGCAGTAAGACAAAGATTGGTGTTTTCAGGTTCATCCAAGTCAACCATGTAAACATTATTGATTCCTTTTATAGAAAATTTCACACAGTTTGAATTTGGTTCAAAAATTGTACAACCAAGGGAGTCAAAAATTACCTTGTGACCCTTGTCACAGAGTTGACTTATACTCAGAAGGTTGTATTCTAATCCTTCCACCAAAAGTACATCATCAATTGAGTTTGAAGGATTTCTACCTACATTACCTGAACCGACAATCTTACCTTTGTTGTTGCCTCCAAAAGTTACATGACCAGCTTTCTTCTCAGACAATAGATAGAATTTGTCTTTGTCCTCTGTCATATGTCTTGAACAGCCACTATCAAGGTACCACTTCTTGTTCCTGGCTGTAAGACATACATGCAACACAATTAAAAAAGATTCTTTGGAACCCAAGTACATTTGGGTCCCTTCACATCACCCAATTCAAGAACATAGGAAAACAGACTTTTCGATATCCAAGCTTGTCTTTTTGCTGTGGGTTTAATGGTGTTTCTAGTTTCATGTTGTTTCTGATTTTTTATGATGTTTCCAGGAGTTTTTGAACCATTTGTTTTTCTCATTTTCATGAAATTTCTTTCAAACCTCTCACCAATGTTCTTTTGATGAAACCAAGAATGATTCTGATAGCTAGACCTCTTAGGTTATCCTGACTGACCAGATCTAGCAAAGTTGTAGGAATGTGTCGACATTCTATAAGGATAGTGTCGACCTACATAGGTCCACCTAGACATGTTCTAAGGTGTGGTATAAGAAGGTGTTGACCTACCATGAGTCCACCTAGACATGTTCTGTCACGCCCCAACGCGGAATATCGGAACGTGAGGCAGTTGCAAGAAAAGGGTATAGAGCGAATACTAGACATCAAACCATTTCAAAAAGAATAATGATAAAGCAAATTCATTTCATTGATACTTTTCAATGCCTAGTTACAACCACTAATATCAGAGTCAATCTATAGGGCCCGATTACATTGAAAGAAGGCAAAAGACTAAACTTCAAACCTAACTACTACCATGCTAAACAAAGCAATAGGACACTAGGGTACTCAAGACATCACTCCAGGTCGTTCCCGTCCTCTTGAGTGTATGGTTCATCCTCGGTCTCACCTGAGAACACAATGACAAATAACGTAGGGTGAGCGAACATCGCCTAGTAGGACATAAATCTCAGGCTCAAGGAGGCTTTAAGTAATTAATGCATTAAAGGCAGAGTAACTAATGACAGAACAGAAAAGGGTGTCAAGTAAAAATATAGTAGGACAGTACGTGAACGAAATAGCTAGACTTTCCAAATATAGACTTTCCAAGATTAGCACAAGTGTCGGGAATAGCACAATAATAGCAAGATAGCACAATGTCAAGTATAGCAAGATGGCCATAGTATAGATAGCACAACGAGTATACCATAGCACAACGAGTATAGTATAGCATTTGGTTGTCAATGGACAACGAGAGAACATAGCACTTTTGATTGTCATTTAGATAGTCAAGATAGATAGCACTTGAGTGTAATGCCAAACACTCTGATCATTTAACTCCCATGGGCACTAGCACTTTCGGGCGCACATCCCAGGACCAGATTGGGCCCTTTATATATTGCCAGGCATTGGTTATATTGTTTATCTTTAGACAATCAGTCAATGGCCAATATAGAATACCAAGAAGTAGATGAGAGCACTAGATGAATAGATCAGATAGTAGAGTGAACGTGAATAGATGAGTGAGTAGAGTATAGATGAGAGTTAGTGGACCTTGCACATGAAACGTCGAGTAACGAGCGATAGTAACTGTTGCACAACACGCACACATGGTGTTGGCAGTCAGGCGGAACTCACGACCTTACCACTGGCCATGTTAAGCACAGGTCCAGAGGTCCAGCGTTATTCAAGACGAGAGTGAATTTCTAATAGCCGTTTGGACCATATTGATCCCTAATGGGTGTAACAGGTGTTAGGGGACAACCGGCTCGTCGACCATGTGGGAATCCATAGACAGAGGAGACTTACGGAGGCCTTGAACAAAGTCTTAGTAGTCCGGTAGAAAGAGTATCCGACGGAGAGTTCATCCAAGTCAAGAGAGAGTGTGTATATAGAAACAAGTGCTCGACGTTCTAGAGGAATTCTAGAACAGTGGAGTGTCGATATCGGTGTTGCCAAAACATCGCGAGAAACGATAGACCAGTATATATAAAATAGGGTAATTTAATTACATAAATTACCAGATGTATTATGAAATAATTCATGCCGATTTATGCCATAATTGGATGGTTCAAAGTGTGTGTAAGTGTCATGAAATTGTAGATAGAATAGATCATGTGCATGTATTTTAATCATACATAAATGTTCAATTTATAACAGGTGTTATTTTCTGTGTGGATGACTGTTAAACAAGAGTACAAACACTGTAGATAATCAAGCATTGCTGAGGCAGGGGGTTTCTTGCAAAAACAACCCAGATCGTGACGTACCCTGGTGAGGGTCGCGACGGGGTCAACTAAGATTGCGACGGGTGCTTGTACGGGTCGCGACAGGCTTAGTCTAGTCGGGTAGCAGATCGCGACGACAGGCCTGTCGCGATCAGATCGCGACAGAGGGCGATGTCCCAATGACCCTTGAGAACGCGGCCTATCGAGCCGTCGTGTTCACAGGGTCTACGCCCGAGTCCGACAGGGAAAGGACATTACATTGGATTGCGGGCCAGAACTTACCCTATTTAGCACAGGGTGGTTCAGAAAATCACAACTAATTGTATAGTCAATGAAAAATCATGAAACTAGTTGCAAAACGACCTAGACATGCATGGGTACTTACAATAAATAGGAATTGGAAAACATCCAGGGTTTAGACATGTTGTAAACATGGGTATTCATGATGAACATGAAACAGTACATAGTTGAGATCAACGATAAAATTTGCAAGATAGGACGAATCACATTTAGGGATTTTATGGGAAAAGATGTCTAACATGCATTAGTTCCTACAGTAAAAATCTCGTGGCATGGGGTTGAGTATACAAGGAGATCAAGAATTAAGAAGAGGGTTCGGGGTCATGTATGTTGCAGAACATGAAAAATTAAAAATGAAAGATATGCTCGATGGAAAATTATGAAACCAAAGGGCTTTTGTTCCTAATAGACGAGACATCCTATAGAAAAAGTTTCATGGTTTATGCTTGTGAGAATGCCTACCTTTAATCGTTTTCCTCTTCTAAGGTTAAGACTTGAAGAACTCGGGGAAGAACTTGAGAGATTCTTCCTCTCCACGAATTCTCCTCTTCTTGGCCTCTCCTCCTGGTCTAGGAACCTCTTGGCACGAGCTAGGGCCGGCCATGAGGGTTTAAGAGAAGTATTTAAGCTTCTCCCTATTCCCTTTCCTAATTTAAGCCTAACTCCTATTAAATTCCGAATTTCATATTTTCCTCTCCTCTTTTTAAGCAAGAGATCTCTTATTTGGGTTGGGAGAGAGGGAATTTCGTGGCCAATCAATTGGGGTAGGTTTAGGAATCCAATCCTAATTCAAACTAGCTATTTAATGCATTAAATATCTCTTTTCTATTTTAGTAATATTTTAATTACGAATTTTGGGTATTTCTCTATTATTCCCCTTCTTAAAATTTCTATTTTAGTCCACTCATTTCTAATGGGTCAATATAGCAAAGCCCGTTACTCCTTTTCTTTTAATGGGTTTTATTTAATTGTCTCTTATTTGATTTCCTAGTTGATTTAATACATCTTCCTTTTATTTGATTTTCTAATTAAATAATATAAATATTTAATTATTTTTTCCCCATAAATTTAGGGTTGCTACATGTTTTGTGGTCTAGTGTATGAAGGTGTTGACTTATCATGAATCCACCTAGACATGTTTTGTCGTCTGGTGTGTGAAGGTGTCGACCTACCATAGGAATAGTGTCGACCTACCCAGTCATGTGATTGCAAGAATTTGTTCCATTGAGATGTGTTTGTTGGTTTGATTCCTGCATTTGCCTTAAATTTTCCAGTCTTAGAATTTTTTGTAGTTTCTCTTTTCTCATTTCTTTGAGTTTTCCTCTCATTAAGTTGTTTTCCAGATGAGGAGGTTTTTGAATTTGTTGAAGAAACAAATGTAATGGTTTTCAAGCCTATTTCTTTCTTCTTCGAAGGATTGAAACCCAATCCTTCTTTCTTGAAATTTACTTTGGTTCCAAGCAAGGCTTCCAAGTTGTTTTTACCACTTACAAATTTCTCCAATGCTTCTTGTCTTTTTGTCACTTCTTTCTAAAGATTTTTTATTTCTTTCTTCATCTCAATGTTCACACCTTTTAATTCATCATATTTTTCAGTAGCCAGAGCCATCTCCTTGACATTTTCAATATTCTTGACTTCCAATTCATAAACAATTTCTTTTAAAACAGTGATTTCTTGAACAATTTCTTTTTCCTTTTCTTCCATTGAGGTATCATGAACAATATGAATTATTTTTCTTTTTCGCACTTTCTTTTCTTTTTTAACCTCATCATATTGATCTAGAAGTTCAAAATATACGTGTTCCAAATCACTAAAAGAGAAATCTTTGAATGGAGAATTTACCTCTTCTTCATCTCCTTCTCCTCTTGCCATCAGATAGATTTTTGTATGTGATTCCTCAGCTTCTGTACTCTCTTCATCATCATCATCTTTTTCCTTACTCCATGTTCCAGCCATGGCTTTTTGTTTATTTTTTGTCCATTTGGGTTGTGCTTTCTTTAAATATTCAGGACACTTTGATTTCACATGTCCATGTTTCTTGCAATTATAACATACCACTCTATCAGATCTCTTGTTCACATATTGTTTAGGCTTTGAGAAATTATTTACCTGTGATTTCTTTTTCAGAAATCCTTTACCTTCTTTTCTTAGGAATTCTTTGAATTTTCTTGTAATAAGAGCAAACTCACCTGAATCATCTTCAGAGGTAGATGACTCACTCTCTTCAGTAGCTACTTTGATACTTGAACTTACCTTGAGAGCAAGGGTGTAATACCCCAGAAATTTTATTAATTAAAAAAATATATATTATAGATAAATGAAAATTTTGCCCATTAATAAAAATCAAACTAGTTAAAAGATACACATCATTATTGCATGAGTAGAAACTCATATAAAAATTCTATGAAAATAATAGTTATACCTTAAAAATTATTATCTAATGACCCATTAAGAAATTTGGGCATAGAAAAATAAGTCGGACCATGATTTAGAATTTATGTGACTTATTATTGTAAATAGGGAATAAATTGGAGAATCCATTATTTCATAAGCCAAGTGGATTAACAATTGAAATAAAAATTATGGGTAGACTCCAAACAATATGTGGGGATAGTCCATAAAAGGAATTGGATCAATGGACAACTTATGACCCATGAACAAATTCAAGTATGAAAATAGTAAATAAATAACTTACGTATTATCGAAATGATAGAACTTACGTACCACTATCGTACGTGAGAAAACACATTAGAAAATTCCGTAAAAATTATAAATCAACCTCAAACATTATTCTTAAGAGTTTCATGAAGAGATTCGAGCAACGAAAAATCCGATTGGCCAAGTGTACGTTACACGTGACCAAGTTAACCGAATTAGGGAACTAAGTCGGAAAATTGTTAACACGGAAAAATAACCAAACCATAAATTAAATAAATAGGTTGGAGAGACTTATAAAATTATGTATTAGTGACCCATTAATGAAAATGGGCCAATGGATCACTTTTAGCCTAATAATAAAATTGGAACATAAAAATACTAAAAAATTCGTACCTATAAATATGTAATAATTGTGAAGGGCACATTAGGGTTTAAATTAGGGTAATTAGTCATGCAAGGTAAGTCAAAACCGGACCAACTCTAAGAGGTGGTTTCCTAAACCTTTGCTACCTCCTTTGGGTGAGAGAATCTCAGATTTTGGAAACTAGAATGCAGAAATTCGCAGCCCTCTTTCCTAGTCCCATTAGGACATGAAGTAGCACCCTAAAACTATAAGAACTCTTCACAAAACGTTTGGGGAAGGTTTAGCATCAAGTTGGGGTCGTGTGCAGCAAGTTTAGGGCGCTGGAGGAGAGGAGAAGGCTGGGGAAAAATGTGGTCTTCTTCCACCTCGCCCTGTAACGAACCAGGAACCTGAAGGGAGTTCTTTGCGTTCAAAGGTAGGCATTCTTGGGTCAAGATTAAAGAAAAATAATATCATCTTGTAGAGATTTGAGTCTAGATTCATTTGCTTCTGATTTTACTAATTTTCATGGAGTATCCTTTGTGTATTAGTCGTTCTCCCTAAGTCGCGCACAGTTAGGGCTTTTCCCGTTCTTCTTATTATGCATACAATTTGAGACGGAACTAGACTAAATCATCAACATCAAAGTTCTTCGATTGGTAGTCATGATCATCTTTTATGTTGAAAGTTTTGTCTAAAAGTCTTTAGTTAGAGAGTTATGAACCCCGTAAGAGAGTCATGCATAATACTGTGTTTTCAGGTTTGCAGATAGCCTTAAGTTCATCCTGTTTTGCACAAGATTAAAGGCCGAAGTAGGTCACGCCTACAACATAAAAGTTCTTTAACTAGTTGTCATGGTCATCTTTTATGTTAAGTGTTTTGTTTAACTATCATTAGTTAGAGAGTTATAAACTTCGTAATAGAGTCATGCAGGATACTGCATTTTCAGGTTGCATTTATCTTTAAGTTCTTCATGTTTTTCACAAGGACAAAGACCGAATTAGGTAAAACCCCCAACATAAAAGTTCTTCTACTAGTTGTTCTGGTCATCGTTTATGTTAAACGTTTTGTCCAAATATCAGTAGATCTCATGTTACAAACCTAACATGTAAGTCGCAACGAAGTCATGCATGTTTAGGGCTTTTTTATGTTCTTCCTGTATTGCATGCAATTAGAGACGGATTCAGACGCAGACCACAACACAAAAGTTCTTCCAATAGATGTCCTCGACATTTTCTATTTTGAGTGTTTTGTCTAAAGGTCAGCATATAGAGAGATATAGGCATTTCGTGAATACCGCCCCTGTGTCAAAACATGGTAAGTCTGAACCAAGAGCATGTCAGATCCCGGTCGGACTCAGGCGCAGACCCTGTGAACGCGACGGCCCGATATGTCGCGTTCTGAGGTCGGGTCGTGACAGTACCTCTGTCGCGTTCTGGTCGCGACAGTACCCCTGTCGTGTTCTGCTTGCCTGATCTGACGACCCCGTCGCGATCCTTGCAAGACCACGTCGCGATCTCAGTTTTTGGGCCAGAAAACCCATCTTGTGCAAGTCTCGCTGTACCACCGTAACTTCCATATCATGTTAACGGTCTTAATTACAGAAAAATAAAGTTGTAAGTATTGGTTGCATTTTAATATAATAAAAGTCAATCACTTGATCTTTCATATCCATGATTTCATGACACATGCACACACGTTGAACCATCCAAATATGGCTTAATTGGCATGAATATGATACATAACATATCTGGTAATTAATGCAATTAATTACCTTATTTTAAGAAGTACTTGTTTACAATTCGTGCGATGTTTTGGAACACCGATCCCGACGCTCCACTGTTCTAGAATTCCTCTAGAACGTCGAGTATTTTCTTCTATAATTACACACTCTCTTGACTTGGACGAACTCTCCGTCGGATACTCCTTCCGCCGGACTAGTGAATCCTTGTGCAAGGCCTCCGTCAGTCTCCTCTGATCATGGATTCCCACATGGTCGACGAGCTGGTTGTACCCTAACACCTATGATACACTCTAGAGATCAGCAAGATCCAAACGGCCTTAGATTGTTCTCCCGCTCTTATCTTGAATCACGCCGGACCTCTGGACCTGTGCATAACGAGGCCAGTGGAAAGATCGTGAGTTCCACCTGACTGCCAATACCTTACGCACGTGTTGTGCAACTGTTACCATCACTCGTTACTCGATGTTTCATGTGCAATGACCATAAGATCTCATCTATGCTATACTCGCTCGTCTACTCATATTCACGTTCACTCTACTATCTCGTCTCTCTCGTCTATTCATCTAGCACTCTCTTGTTACCCTTTGAGCTGTGTGGCTCCTATCGTTTGTGCTATTTCGTGACTGTCTAGCGCTATAATATGGGTCTTGTGACTCTACTGTATCAAATGCATACTGTGCAGGGCACGGAGAGTGTCCGGGGGGCTCCAATCAAGTCCTGGGGGCAGAGAGCCACCCGAAAATACCTGCAGGGGCTATTGACGGTGTTCTGCATTGCACCGGTTCTGACTATACTATCTTGGCTAGACATCTAACTACTATCCTTTTAGTCTGAGGAGTTCAGACGTACTGTGATATTACTGTGCTATCACAAACTGTTATACATTAGTCTGAGGAGTTCAGACGTAATGTACTATCGTGAAACGACTACTGTCCCAAAGTGACTATTGTCGTACTCTACCAGTGCACCGTTGTGCAACCCTACACGCTATCTTGTTACACGCTATCTTGTTACACGATATCTTGTTACACGCTACCTTGTTACACGCTATCTCGTTACACGCTATCTCACCATACGCTCTACTTGCTCTACTTGATACTCGCTATCTTGAGTTACTGTGTGCTATCGCGACTTGATCACATTCAAAGTGCAATTTACTCTTTACATGACCATCTACTATCATCTCTTCTTGTTATACATGTCTCTTGCTATTCTGGACAATATCGTTACTTGCTATTGTTGTGACTTGACTTTAGTCATCGTGCTATACTTGATTCATCTGCTATTTGAACCATGTTACTTGTGCTATTACTTTCTCGACTTTACATGACTCGCTCTATCATTAGTTACTCTACCTTTAATGCATTAATTACTTAAAGCATGCTTGACTCATGAGATTTAAGTCCTACTGGGCGTTATCGCTCACCCTTCGTTATTTGTTATTGTGTCTCAGGTAAGTCGGACAATGACGTTATACGTACCAATGGGACAAGACCAGAGTGATGAGTGACCCGGAGTCAAATAACGAAGTTACCCTAGCACAATTGGAGTCTAGTAGTTGTTGCTTTAGATTTCTTTTCAAGGTAATGATGTCATTGAGCCCTATGTATTGGCTCTGAATTAGTGGTTGTAATAGTCTTAGTGATTTTATAATGAAACGAAGAGTTATTTCACCTATTGTTCATTAGATGCTCTGATGTTTGCGAAAGTATGCGCAATTGTTGTTACCATACTCGTTGTTCGCGTCACCCTCCGATTTATTCCGCTGCTAAATTGGAGGGGCGTGACAAAGGGGCTTCTTCTTTTTGACATCTTCTTCAGCTCTCTTCAAACCCAACTCATAAGTCATCAAGGATCCAATTAATTCATCAACAATTGTGGTAGATAGATTTATCGATTATTCCACTACATTAGCCTTAGTTTGACAAACATGAGTTAAAGATCTAAGGATTTTTCTTACAAGTTCTTGTTCTGTATAAGCCTTTCCTAGATTCTTTAAACCATTTGTTAATAGAGTTAATCTACCATACATCTCAGAAATTGTTTCATCATGCTTCATTTTGAATGCTTCATATTCAGAAACTAACATGTTAGATTTTGTTTCTTTTACTTCTGACGTACCTTCATAAATCACCATCAGGCGATTCCAAATTTCCTTTGCACTTGTACATGATGAGACCCTTGAAAATTATGTGGGATGAAGTGAGCACTGCATGATGTTCATGGAACTCCAATTTGTATTTGACTTATTTATTTCCTCTGGAGTCCACTTCTCTTCATCTTCTGATAACTGATAGGGTCCATTGCTCACCACCCTCCAAATTTGATGATCTTGTGCTCGCAAAAAGACCTGCATGTGAGTTTTCTAGTACGCATAGTTAGTTCCATCAAAATAAGGGGTCTATTAACAGAATGTCCTTTTGCAATATATCCTTTAGAATCTATTTCACACGGATCTCTCCTGGTTGTTAAACCAAAAGCATGGAGAGCCAGGCTCTGATACCACGTGTTGTGTATGAAATGAATATCTAGAGGGGGGGGGGGGTGAATAGATATTGACCACTTAAAAATTAGGAACTCAAGACTATGATCAAATTAGACTAGGGGACTTATCCAATGCACAACAAACCACATAATGCAAGCTAAATTTTTAAGGTGGTTCGGCTCCAGTGTGGAGACCTACATCCACCACTCACTAAACCAAGTAAGGCTTCTTTAACAAATCAACTGTGTGAAACACTCACACCACTGCAAATTCACAGCTTCTTACAATCTACTGATTGAAAACTTCAAGATTGTTTCAATCTCATAATCCTTACAAACAAAGTGTAGGATCGCTCTGTCTACTGCGAACGGAGCAAACAACCAAACAGATTTGAGTAAAGAAGAAATAAGAAAAATCAAACGAGAGAGATTTCTGAAAAATTGCAGAAATATTTCAAACTCTCTGTGTGCAGTTCCACTGAAGTTTAGATCTGATCAGTTTTCTCCTCGAGCTCTCAACTGCATCTTCCTTAGGCTTGAGTTCATCTGATTCTTCTTCTGGTCGTAGCTTGAAGCATCAATTGTCTCTGAACTCGATTGAATTCCGATGCTCTACTTTTAATTGATCAACAGAAGCTCTTCGTACGGGATGAAGACACACTTCATCATCTTCTCCTTTTTATGAGTTGACTACTCAAAAGCCTACTCTTCTTTCTGAACTCATGCTCTGCTCTCTGTGTACTTTTTCGCTCTCAGATGCACTGCACTTTTCCCTTGTGATGATGATACTTTTCTACAGTGGACGACGCACTCCCTTTTATTTGCTTCACGAAATCTTTTTCTGTGGGCCCCTCAACAGAATCCCAAATAATTGGGAGATACTTTTGTTAGGATCGGATTTTTGGTAATGGAAAATCTAGAAGGGGGGGGCGGGTTGAATAGATTTACAGCGGAAACTTAGGCAATTTAAAAAATACATCGAAATAAAGAATCTACTCAATTAAAACCCCTCTGATCTGATGTAATGTGTGTTATCAAGATGTGAGAAACACTTAATCAAACAGTGTAAGTGTCAAATATGTAATTAACATGTGTGAACCAATTAATTAGTGTGTAGGCAAAATCCCTATGCATGCATCAAGCACAATACAATGCAAACCATAGATCAAACCACCGTGCACAAGGGATTTTTAGGTGGTTCAGAGATCACATCCAGTGACTCCTACATCCACCCCTCACACAGTGAGGTACACACTACTCAAAGAATTGAGTACAACACACAAATAAGCACTCAGGCTCAGACACACACACACGCTAGATCAAGTTCACTAAAGATTAGATCCTCTAGCCTCGATCTGATCTACACACCACACACATAGATTTGATCTATACACAAGCTAACATTGATCACAATGCTCACACGATCACAAATTCTATGTACTGATCTCCAATCAATGCATACACACACAGATACATGAATTGAGTTGAGAAAAGGTGTGAGTGAGGAAAGACATATCCCTTCAAATGTTGATCTAATCACCACGATCACAGATCCACAATGATTCTTCCTCAATTCTGTTGCTGCTCCTCTTCTTCTTCTTTTCCTTCTTCTTCTTCTTCTTCTTGATCGGCACTGCTCTGCTTCAATAGCTTCTGGATTGCGATTTCTTCTTTTTCTGTTGCTGCACTTCTTTCAGATATGCTCCTTCTTGAGCACACCACTTCTTTCTATAGAGATTGACTTGATTCCTATGTCCTCTATGTTGAAAGGCTGGTCTACAACTTCTAGAGATTGAGCAAGGTACTGGAGAGACCCCTTTTTGCCGCCAAAAACCTTTTCTGGGAGTTGTATGGGCTGGCTTGCCTTTGGAGTACGAGGATCATGGGTATTTATAGCCCCATGTGTCCATGTGGACCCTTGGAGTGCGTGGGCACAAATATGTAGGTCAATTCCCTTGATTCCTAAGCAGCCACGTGTCTTTGCAATTCAGATCTGGAAAAATATCCAAGGTGTGTTGACACACTTTGCACTGTGTCGACACACTATCCACTAGTTGCAGAATAAGCTTCTAGGATGAACAGTGTGTGCCGACACACAAGCATCCTGTGTCAACACCACTGGCTACTGGCTTTAGAACAGGCTTCTGGGAGGGACAGTGAGTGTCGACACACGAGCATCCTATGTCGACACTACTGGCTATTAGCTTTTAACTATTTCCTAAATTCATACACTGTGTCGACACAACATACACATGTGTCGACACCACTGACTCTTTTATGCTCTGACTACTTACTAGATACATGGGATGTGTCAACACGCAATGGACTTATGTCGACACAACTTTGACAAAATTATGTGAACCTGTATATATAAAGTGTGAACCATCAAAACATGTTATTATCAGTAAAATATAAAATATTAAGCATTAAAAACATGTTGTTTAGACATGATTGTAATATGTACAATATGTCATCATCAAAATCAAAGTGTGAGTGTTTGGACATCATACACAACCAAATGATGTAGTCATCATTAAAATCAAAGTATGAGTGTGTAGACATCATCAGCATGAAGGTTTTTAGTCATTATCCAAATGAATACACAACTCAACAATCTTCCACATATATACAATATGACATCAGATTCTGTACAAAATGTCATCATCAAAACAGAACATGTTTGAAGTTGTGTGCTTAACATGATTGACCACAATTATGTCATCATAAAAAATAGATTAAAGCAATGATCAAGTAAGTGAGTATGGTTATTTAAATAACCATAACTCAACATTCTCCACCTTTTTGATGATGACAAAATATACATTCATATTTCTCCTCCTTTTTGACAACATAAAAAAGATGAAGAGAAATATATAAATGTCAAGAAACCACAATGGTTATGTAAACCATTGTTGAGATGAATAATCATGAAGTTTGCAATCATGGACAACAAGGATAGCATGGATTGTTTTCATTCAAAAAATTGCAATCATTACAGAAGCTTGTCATTGCAATCATATTGTTCCCCCCAAATTCTCCCCCCCCCCTTTTTTTTTTTTTGATAATAACAAAAAGACTCTCTCTCCCCCTTAATCAACAACAAGTATAGTCACCCCTTTGGTATAACATTCTCCCCCTATGATGGTGTCAATGAAATAAGAAGGAAAAAGTGATACCAAAGAACATGAATGGATGGAGATCAAAGTATGACTGACATGTAAGCAAGGGGTGGAATTGAGAGATGAATGATCAGAAGTGATCAGAATCAATAAGATCTTTGATATTAAAATATGAGAGAAAAATTATTCTGTCTTTGGATTGTGCAACAAAGTTTAATAACAAAGACATATTCAATCACAACATATGTCAATGTTTTAATAACTTGAATGCATTTAAAAAGATGAATCAACTGTGATGTAAGTGACCTATATGAGTTAACAAAAGTGTTTATCACATGAGTTTAGTAGCTAAGCATTTAACATAATGTAGAAAAATTACTCTAAACCTAATTAACATGAACTTCATCTAGGTCAATGTACATGTTGTTCTTTTTCTTTTTTCTTTTTTTTTTGTGAGAGAAAATACATACGAGAGTAAATTGGTCAAATCACACCTTTTAGTGCAAGATGTCACATTTACCTAATGTAAGACCTCCTGATTACTCAGTGGTTTAACCTTCATTACCTTATACAGAGTTGAAACAACTTGTTTGTCACCTTTTGACGTGAGCCAAAACACTTGATTAGGTGAAACGAATCCGGTTACTCAGTGATAAAATGAAGTTTTCATTGCTCTGTTTGTATCTCTCTATTTTTTTGAAAACTTTCTATTTGAATTTTTTTTTTTAAGAATAGACTTACATTAATTAGAATAGACATGATCATGAGTGTAGAGAAATTATTCTTAATATGTGTTAAAGATAAAGCTTCAAAACATACACATGTTAAACACTAAAGCTACTCATGTGCTTACAAGTGTTTTGCAACTCAGTTTAAATGAGTTTAGCTTAAAAACTTGGCATAACCTTGTTCTTAGATTGTATCTTTAAGACTAAACTGAGTGCATACTTATTTTAATCATTATGTATGAAATGTCTCATATAGGAATATCATGAAGACTCATTTATCCTGATGCATGACTTGAATAAAAGGTATGAAATGTCAAGAAGATAGAATCAGGAAATAAATGGAAACTATTTTTCAACTATGAGTTTGAGTGGATGTTATCATGATGATTTATGAAAGAATCAGCTCGCCCTGAATATGTGAAGATTTCAAAAAGATAGATGATGATGTGTCAACACAAAATCCTTAGTGTGTCTACAGAAGAGCAAGAAATCTCAAGAATAGAACAGTAGTGAACAACTAGTGTCGACACATGAGCAACTATGTGTCGACCTGATCATGATAAAAATCAACTGGTGTCGACACAAGAGAAGATGTGTGTCGACCTGAGCATGATCAAAGTCATTTTTATGGGTTTTTCAATGGTTTAACAAATGTTGACTTTTATTAAGCAGCTTTGCAAGAACATTTGTCAACAAACTGAATGGGAGTTGTCGATAAATTAGATAAGAAATAATATTTCTCCAGCATTTCACTCAAAGATTCTTTGACTCACTCCCAAAAAGATATGCATGATATGCAATGATTATTTAAGTAATTTAGATATGTTCATTCCAAGCAGTTTGCACAGAAGGAATGTGGCGGCCCTCATTATACCGGTACGGTTATACCAACCCACGTCAGTATAGCGAGTGCTGCCAGCCACAGTGGGACATTTACCCAACGATACAAACAGTTGAGATACACGCGAATATATATAACAGAGTAGCGGAAGTAAAAGAGAACTATCTCCATTCATTCATCATCCACATTAAACATACATGCAGTTTACAATTTGCAAAAGGGAACTAAAGTTCACATGAATTAAATTGCTGAAATAGAAATACAAAATGTCCACATATTACATTCTTTTAATGATAATTCTAATATAATATTCAAGTACATACTATGAAGTACACAATCACAAAGAACTCAAAAACTGGCTAGTCTCCACGCTCGGAGTCCGTCTCTGCTGCCTCCTCCGAGGGCACTGTGTCACCAACTATACCTGTACGCCGAAGCAAGGAGTGTGTCCAGGGACTCAGCAAGTAACACTATGCATGATATACACGTACAAGTCCTAGTGGTTTCTACACGCACATTACAATTAGCAACACATAGCATGCTAGTCCATTTAAGTTTTCGACCTATCATGAAAGTTCTACAATTTTATACATAACGCATGCTTTCAGATTTCAAAAATAACATTCACCTATCACATGGTCTCTATTCAATTCACTCATGAGACTTTAATCAAAACGTGAGAGCTATTAACATGAACAATTTACATACATGAACGGGGAACATAGTTAGCATGGATTTCACAGGTTCTTAAGTACATACATAACTTTTTCACATGCTTTAGGTTGCTGATTTCACATGGTTCAATGGCTATAATTCTACACATGAGAGCTACAACGTTGCTTAAACATAACATATGAACAATCCATCATGCCATTTTGCTCACATACTCATTTGTTGTTCCTAACATGGATTCTAAACACTTTTGCACACATAAACATGAGAATAATAACATGCATTTTCTGAATTCACTTGGTTTCAGATTTAGTTTCACATGGTTTCTATAACACATTTACATATTTAGGATTTCACATTTTTCTTTACACTAGTTTCCTCTTTCACATGGTTCACTTTACAGATACACATTCACATATCACTTACACATTTACACATGGTCACATACACTTTACACATTTCACTTTACACATATTTTAGGTGCCGTGACACATAGTCCAAACCACCAAAGAAGGACACAAACACATCACATCACATAGACGCCATCTAGGCAATACAATGGCGACTCTTGGACTGCGCAGACCGGGAGAACAAGTCTCCACCCTAACCAGTGGTACTTGTCCACCTCTAGGATTTCCCCCTAATGCCCTTAGGGTCACTTAACACAATGAACCTTCTCAGGGGGACTTTTCCCTGATACGGCTCCACTGCCTTCTCGGAAGCAGTATCACATTGGCACAATTACACTTTTACACATTTACCGTTTTACACATGGTTCTTACACTTTACACTTTTCATCACATTCACACTTTCTTACTCACATGAACACCTCTGTTTTTTTTTTTTCCCTAACATGGTACTACAGAGTTTTCAAGGTTTAACACACAGTAAACACATTAATCATGTTGGGTTTAAACAAAATCTAATCACCTTTCGATCATAAGCACGAATTATCACATTTCACATGAAAACACATAACTTTTTATTTACTGTTCCAATTGACCTGAAATTTTAACCACATGCTGTTTTCGGGTTCCAAATCATACCCTCAAGTTTTCAGATTTTTCTGAGCTAACTAGGATTTACAGAAAATCGAACACCTAATTAGCACATTATTCACAACTTAAGCTAACATGGGTCTAACACATTTTGCAATTTATCCACTTACTGTTTTGCACAGAGACTACTAATATATATGCATGATTTTAGAATACAACATCACCCTAATTCATACATCTATAAATCAATTACCACAACCATTTTTACATGTTCTCATTTTTTTTTTCCGAACCGAGCTCATTTACAAATTTCACAAGCATGGGTAATTTACTAAAATCTGCAAACACATATACTGACCCACTATTTTTCATGATCAAACTGAAACTAAGGCATTCACATTAATCTAAATCATAAATCATGGATTTTGCAAAACGGTCTACAAGTCATGCTCACAAGTTTACAAGACATCATTACCCCATATACACCACATTCATCCACAACCACAATGCACAATATACGTAGAATATAAGGTGTACAATATATCCTCATCGCATAAAACATACCGAAATTAATGTACAAGAGGGACAGAATAGCTCACTGTTCTGTCCAGAAGAACTAGACGGCGGTCTCTGGCCGCTGACTCAGAGTCAGCGGCATGGTCGATGGATGCCAAGGATGAACTGGGCGTCCAGGGACCTTGCCGTCTACTCAGGTCTGTGCAGAAACACAGACCCGAGCTCTAAATCTTGGGTGAATTGGAGGGTCTAGGACTCGAGGAAAATTCCATAAAAATGTCAAAACCACCTAGACTCATACGGGGACACCATAGATAGGTCACTTGCCTCTCTAAAATTCCTCCAAGAGATTTATGGCTCGAAGAAGACCTCCTTGGGCAGTTCCAAGAAGTTGCAGAAGTGCCTCCAAGATCGCCTTCCTCCGGGCTCCTGGGTGATCTCCACGCCGCGGGGATGATGGGTAATCCTTCCCCTTTGATTGACCACAATTATGTCATCATAAAAAAATAGATAAAGCAATGATCAAGTAAGTGAGTATGGTTATTTAAATAACCATAACTCAACATTCTCCACCTTTTTGATGATGACAAAATATACATTCATATTTCTCCTCCTTTTTGACAACATAAAAAAGATGAAGAGAATATATAAATGTCAAGAAACCACAATGGTTATGTAACCCATTTGTTGAGATGAATAATCATGAAGTTTGCAATCATGGACAACAAGGATAGCATGGATTGTTTTCATTCAAAAAATTGCAATCATTACAGAAGCTTGTCATTGCAATCATATTGTTCCCCCCAAATTCTCCCCCCCCCTTTTTTTTTTTTTGATAATAACAAAAAGACTCTCTCTCCCCCTTAATCAACAACAAGTATAGTCACCCCCTTTGTATAACATTCTCCCCCTATGATGGTGTCAATGAAATAAGAAGGAAAAAGTGATACCAAAGAACATGAATGGATGGAGATCAAAGTATGACTGACATGTAAGCAAGGGGTGGAATTGAGAGATGAATGATCAGAAGTGATCAGAATCAATAAGATCTTTGATATTAAAATATGAGAAAAAATTATTCTGTCTTTGGATTGTGCAACAAAGTTTAATAACAAAGACATATTCAATCACAACATATGTCAATGTTTTAATAACTTGAATGCATTTAAAAGATGAATCAACTGTGATGTAAGTGACCTATATGAGTTAACAAAAGTGTTTATCACATGAGTTTAGTAGCTAAGCATTTAACATAATGTAGAAAAATTACTCTAAACCTAATTAACATGAACTTCATCTAGGTCAATGTACATGTTGTCTTTTTCTTTTTTCTTTTTTTTTTTGTGAGAGAAAATACATACGAGAGTAAATTGGTCAAATCACACCTTTAGTGCAAGATGTCACATTTACCCAATGTAAGACCTCCTGATTACTCAGTGGTTTAACCTTCATTACCTTATACAGAGTTGAAACAACTTGTTTGTCACCTTTTGACGTGAGCCAAAACACTTGATTAGGTGAAACGAATCCGGTTACTCAGTGATAAAATGAAGTTTTCATTGCTCTGTTTGTATCTCTCTATTTTTTTGAAAACTTTCTATTTGAATTTTTTTTTTTTAAGAATAGACTTACATTAATTAGAATAGACATGATCATGAGTGTAGAGAAATTATTCTTAATATGTGTTAAAGATAAAGCTTCAAAACATACACATGTTAAACACTAAAGCTACTCATGTGCTTACAAGTGTTTTGCAACTCAGTTTAAATGAGTTTAGCTTAAAAACTTGGCATAACCTTGTTCTTAGATTGTATCTTTAAGACTAAACTGAGTGCATACTTATTTTAATCATTATTATGAAATGTCTCATAGGAATATCATGAAGACTCATTTATCCTGATGCATGACTTGAATAAAAGGTATGAAATGTCAAGAAGATAGAATCAGGAAATAAATGGAAACTATTTTTCAACTATGGTTTGAGTGGATGTTATCATGATGATTTATGAAAGAATCAGCTCGCCCTGAATATGTGAAGATTTCAAAAAGATAGATGATGATTGTCCACAAAATCCTTAGTGTGTCTACACAAGCCAAGAAATCTCAGAATAGAACAGTAGTGAACAACTAGTGTCGACACTTAGCAACTATGTGTCGACCTGATCATGATAAAAATCAACTGTGTCGACACAAGAGAAGATTGTGTCGACCTGAGCATGATCAAAGTCATTTTTATGGGGGTTTTTCAATGGTTTAACAAATGTTGACTTTTATTAAGCGCTTTGCAAGAACATTTGTCAACCAATGAATGGATTGTCGATAAATTAGATAAGAAATAATATTTCTCCAGCATTTCACTCAAAGATTCTTTGACTCACCTCCCCCAAAGATATGCCTATAGGCAATGATTATTTAAGTCCATTTAGATATGTTCATTCCAGCAGTTTGCACAGAAGGAATGTGTGACGGCCCTCATTATACCGGTACGGTTATACCAACCCACGTCGGTATAGCGAGTGCTGCCAGCCACAGTGGGACATTTACCCAACGATACAAACAGCTGAGATACACGCGAATATATATAACAGAGTAGCGGAAGTAAAAGAGAACTATCTCCATTCATTCATCATCCACATTAAACATACATGCAGTTTACAATTTGCAAAAGGAACTAAAGTTCACATGAATTAATTGCTGAAATAGAAATACAAAATGTCCACATATTACATTCTTTTAATGATAATTCTAATACAATGTCAAGTACATACTATGAAGTACACAATCACAAAGAACTCAAAAACTGGCTAGTCTCCACGCTCGGAGTCCGTCTCTGCTGCCTCCTCCGAGGGTACTGTGTCACCAACTATACCTGTACGCCGTAGCAAGGAGTGAGTCCAGGGACTCAGCAAGTAACACTATGCATGATATACACGTACAAGTCCTAGTGGTTTCTACACGCACATTACAATTAGCAACACATAGCATGCTAGTCCATTTAAGTTTTCAACCTATCATGAAAGTTCTACAATTTTATACATAACGCATGCTTTCAGATTTCAAAATAACATTCACCTATCACATGGTCTCTATTCAATTCACTCATGAGACTTTAATCAAACGTGAGAGCTATTGACATGAACAATTTACATACATGAACGGGGAACATAATTAGCATGGATTCCACATGTTCTTAAGTACATACATAACTTTTTCACATGCTTTAGGTTGCTGATTTCACATGGTTCAATGACTATAATTCTACACATGAAAGCTACAACGTTGCTTAAACATAACATATGAACATCCATCATGCCATTTTGCTCACATACTCATTTGTTGTTCCTAACATGGATTCTAAACACTTTTGCACACATAACATGAGAATAATAACATGCATTTTCTGAATTCACTTGGTTTCAGATTTAGTTTCACATGGTTTCTATAACACATTTACATATCTAGATTTCACATTTTTCTTTACACTAGTTTCCTCTTTCACATGGTTCCTTTACACATACATTCACTATCACTTACACATTTACACATGGTCACATACACTTACACATTTCACTTTACACATATTTTAGGTGCCGTGACACATAGTCCAAACCACCAAAGAAGGACACAAACACATCACATCACATAGACGCCATCTAGGCAATACAATGGCGACTCTTGGACTGCGCAGACCGGAGAACAAGTCTCCACCCTAACCAGTGGTACTTGTCCACCTCCAGGATTTCCCCCTAATGCCCTTAGGGTCACTTAACACAATGAACTTTCTCAGGGGGTTTTCCCTGATACGGCTCCACTGCCTTCTCGGAAGCAGTATCACATTGGCACAGTTACACTTTTACACATTTACCGTTTTACACATGGTTTTACACTTTACACTTTTCATCACATTCACACTTTCTTACTCACATGAACACCTCTGTTTTTCCTAACATGGTACTACAGAGTTTTCAAGGTTTAAACACAGTAAACACATTAATCATGCTGGGTTTAAACAAAATCTAATCACATTTCGATCATATGCACGAATTATCACATTTCACATGAAAACACATAACTTTTATTTACTGTTCCAATTGACCTGAAATTTTAACCACATGCTGTTTTCGGGTTCCAAATCATACCCTCAATTTTCAGATTTTTCTGAGCTAAATAGGATTTACAGAAAATCAAACACCTAATTAGCACTTATTCACAACTTAAGCTAACATGGGTCTAACACATTTGCAATTTATCCACTTACTGTTTTGCACAGAGACTACTAATATATATGCATGATTTTAGAATACAACATCACCCTAATTCATACATCTATAAATCAATACCACAACCATTTTTACATGTTCTCATTTTTTTTTTCGAACCGAGCTTATTTACAATTCACAAGCATGGTAATTTTTACTAAATCTGCAAACACATATACTGACCCACTATTTTCATGATCAAACTGAAACTAAGGCATTCACATTAATCTAATCATAAATCATGGATTTTGCAAAATTATCTACAAGTCATGCTCACAAGTTACAAACATCATTACCCCATATACACCACATTCATCCACAACCACAATGCACAATACCTAGAGTATAAGGTGTACAATATATCCTCATCGCATAAAACATACCGAAATTAATGTACAAGAGGGACAGAACAGCTCACTGTTCTGTCCAGAAGAACTAGACGGCGGTCTCTGGCCGCTGACTCAGAGTCAGCGGCATGGTCGATGGACGCCAAGGATGAACTGGGCGTCCAGGGACCTTGCCGTCTACTCAGGTCTGTGCAGAAACACAGACCCGAGCTCTAAATCTTGGGTGAATTGGAGGGTCTAGGACTCGAGGAAAATTCCATAAAAATGTCAAAAACCACCTAGACTCATACGGGGACACCATAGATAGGTCACTTGCCTCTCTAAAATTCCTCCAAGAGATTTATGGCTCGAAGAAGACCTCCTTGGGCAGTTCCAAGAAGTTGCAGAAGTGCCTCCAAGATCGCCTTCCTCCGGGCTCCTGGGTGATCTCCACGCCGAGGGGATGATGGGGATCCTTCCCCTTTGCTTCAGCTTCCTCCTTGATGCAGAAGATCTCCAAATCCAGCTCCAAGGGATCGGATTTGAGGGTTCTAAAATGGGTTTTCTCACAGAATGCTCTAGGGTTTTTCTCTCTTCTTCTCTCCTCTTGCAAGGGTGAAATGAGAAGTGGGAGAGGCCAACTCGGGTCAGGGTGTAGGAGAGCCCCTCACCCACTCACCATACCGATTAGACAGCCTTAGAGCCGTTGGGGGACATCCCCCAAATGGTTGCCATGCCTTGTTTCAGAAGTTTGCAGCTCTGCTGCGCATGCAGGTCAGAGAATTTGACGTCCAGATCGCTGGACGCCGGAGTGAGTGTTGGCGTCCAGGGCTGGACGCTGACACCACTCAACGGCCAGGGGTTGACGCCAATAGGCCTTCGGCCAGAACCCTAATTTATGCAGAAACCATGCATACCAAGCTTCTATACATGCAATATGTACATGGTATAGTATCCATACTATCATCATGCAATACATACATTATTTATGTTTAATATAAACACATGTACACGTAATTATACTATTTTATATCTACGTAAATATGTACATACATACACAAGCACAATCATACACACATAAATACGAAAATACGACGGAAAATTCGAGGGTCTTACCCCTCTCCCCCTTAAAGAAACTTCGTCCTCGAAGTTAGAACGACACTACTCAAACAAAAGGGGATACTTCTTCTTCATCGCATCCTCAAGTTCCCACGTAGCCTCCTCACGTGAGAAGTTCCGCCATAGAACTTTCACCGACGCGATACTCTTGTTCCGGAGATGCTGAACCTTCCGGTCAAGAATGGCTACTGGTTGCTCGACATACGAAAGATCTGGCTGGATCTCCACTGGCTCATGACTAATCACATGAGACGGATCTCGGACATACTTCCTGAGCATAGATACGTGGAATACGGGTGAACGCTAGCCAAAGCTGGGGGTAAAGCTAGCTCGTACGCCACGTTGCCCAAACGTCTGAGAATCTCATATGGGCCAATGAACTAGGGCTTAGCTTGCTATGCCTGCCAAATCTGACAACACCTCGAGTAGGCGATATCTTCAAGAAGACATGATCGCCAACCTCGAACTCCAAATCCTTTCTCCTGTTGTCGGCATAACTCTTCTGCCTATCCTGTGCCGCAACAAGCCTTTTCCTGATAAGCTGAATCTTATCCGAAGTTTCCTGAACCAACTCCGGTCCGATCAACTGCCTATCACCAGTCTCCTCCCAACATAAAGGAGATCTGCAGGGCCTACCATACAACGCCTCGAATGGAGCCATTCCAATACTAGCATGAAAGCTGTTGTTGTATGCGAACTCCACAAGAGGTAAATGACGCTCCCAATCATCCTTCCAATCCAGAACACACGCTCTCAACATATCCTCGAGCGTCTGGATAGTCCTCTCGGACTGTCCATCGGTCTGGGGATGAAACGCCGAACTGAGCTTAAGCTCCGAACCTAACGCATCCTGAAGACCCTTCCACAATCTCGAAGTAAATCTCGGATCTCGATCCGAAATGATCGACTTCGGCACACCATGCAATCTAACGATACCGCTAACATACAATCTAGCTAAACTCTCTACTGACTGCTTCTTCTTCATAGGCAAGAAATGAGCAGTCTTCGAGAATCTATCTACAACTACCCAAATCGAGTCATTGCCTCTTCTAGATCGAGGCAAACCCGATACGAAATCCATAGTGACAGCTTCCCACTTCCATACGGGTATCCATCCTCTGCATAAGGCCGGATGGTCGCTGCCGCTCGGCTTTCACCTGCTGACATACTAGACATCTAGACACATAATCCGCAACATCCTTCTTCATGCCGGACCACCAAAATGATCTCTTCAGGTCTTGATACATCTTAGTGTTACCCGGATGAATAGAGAATCGCGATCTATGAGCCTCCGCTAACACATGCTCACGGACATCTACTACATCGGGGACACAAACACGGTGCTGAAATCTAATCACACCGTCCTCATCACGAGCAATGCCCGCCTTACCCACTAACTCTAACAATCTAGGATCGGCTTTCTGCTGCTCAATCACCTCATCCAAGACCGAGGATCTAAGGGATAGCTGAGCTACAAAGCCTGACACAACGATGGCTCTAACTCGGTCATAGAGCACGCTGCATCCTCCAACATCTTCCAATCCTGCTGGAGCGAAGACCTCTTTCTACTAAGAGCATCCGCTACGACGTTCGCCTTTCCAGGATGATACTGAAGGTCGAAGTCATAGTCCTTCAAGAACTCAATCCATCTTCTCTGCCTCAGGTTTAATTCCTTTTGGGAGAAAAGATACTTCAAGCTCTTGTGGTCGGTAAACACCTCAAATCTGACACCATAAAGATAGTGCCTCCAGATCTTTAGTGCATGAACCACAGCTGCTAGCTCTAAATCATGAGTCGGATAGTTCCTCTCATGCTCCTTCAACTGACGAGAAGCATAAGCTACTACCCTCTCTTGCTGCATGAGCACACAGCCTAAACCAATCTGAGATGCATCCGTATAAATGGCAAAGCCTTCTAGACCACTGGGCAATACCAATACCGGAGCAGAAGTAAGCTTAGCCTTCAATAGCTGAAAGCTGCGCTCACATGCCTCAGACCATACGAACTTCTCACCCTTTCTGGTCAGCTTTGTCATAGGGGCGGCGATGGATGAGAAACCCTCAATGAATCGCCGATAGTAACCAGCTAACCCAAGGAAACTACGAATCTCCGAAGGAGTCTTGGGAACATCCCAATCCATAACTGCCTGGATCTTTGCTGGATCAACAGCTACACCAGCGCCGGAGATAACATGCCCGAGAAAGTGAACCTCGCGCAACCAGAACTCGCACTTGCTGTACTTCGCATACAGCTTGTGCTCACGGAGAACCTCTAAGACTAACCTCAAATGCTGACGATGTGTGGCCTCATCCGGAGAATAGACCAACACGTCATCAATAAACACAACAACAAAGCTATCTAATACGGACTAAACACCCGGTTCATGAGATCCATGAACGCTGCAGGGGCGTTGGTCAATCCGAAAGGAAGAACCAAAAACTCATAATGTCCATAACGGGTTCTAAATGCCGTCTTGGACACATCCTCACTCCTAATCTTCAACTGATGATAACCAGATCGCAAGTCAATCTTGGAAAAGACTGATGCCTCTCGCAACTGGTCAAACAGATCATCAATCCGAGGTAAGGGATACCTGTTCTTCACAGTCACCTGGTTTAGCTTCCTATAATCAATGCACAACCGAAGTGACCCGTCTTTCTTCTTGACGAATAATACAGGTGCGCCCCAAGGGGAAACGCTAGGGCGAATAAATCCCTTATCGAGCAATTCTGCAATTGCTTCCTCAACTCGGCTAATTCTGCAGGGGCCATCCGATATGGGGCCTTCGAGATAGGAGAGGTGCCTGGAAGCAACTCTATAGTGAACTCTATCTCCCTATCCGGTGGCAATCCAGACAAGTCATCGGGAAAGACATCTGGAAAGTCCTGCACCACATCGATCTCTGCAAGAGTCAGTGACGAACCAGCATCGGGTACTAGCATAACGCTGGCAAGAAATGCGTCACAACCCTTGTTCACCATGCGCATCGCCTTCATGGCAGAGATAACTAACTTTCCCGCCAAGTTCTTTGGCAAGGGATGAGAGAACTCATCCTCACCAGGAATGCGGAAAACAATCTTCTTCCTACGACAATCCACTAACGCATAGTGCTCCTCTAGCCAATCCAGACTAAGGATACAATCATAATCCTTCATCTTTAGCAAGAAGAAACACCCATCTAGGAACCTATCCTCAATGCACACAGGTAACGACGGAATGCACTTCCTAGTCGATACCGTACCCGCAGGGGTGTGCACAGACAAAGGGACCTCTAACTCCTCAGACTCTATGCCTGACTCTAGGGCTAACTGCCTAGCGAACCGCTCGGAAATGAACGAGTGAGTAGCACCCGTATCAAACAACCCGAGCGTGCACACCGAAAAAAAAAACTGTACCTTCGGTGACATGCTCCGCCTGCTCGGCGCTCACGAGCTAACGCAAACACTCGAGCTGGGGCTCGAGGCCTTCCTGGTCGTCCTGTAGCTGGCGCGGCTGCCGCTACTGCTGGTACTGGCGCTCCTCGCTGAGCTTCCTGCTGAAGTCTTGGGCAATCCTTGATCTTGTGGTCGCTGCCCACACTTTAGGCATCTACCCGCTACTAACCAACACTCCGAACCTCCATGGGTCTTCCCACAATGGGGACACTCCTCTCTTCGCACCGGGGGAACGTACAGAGGGTACCTGAGAGTTGCTGACTGCCATTTGTTTCTGCGGTGTCTGGTACACCGTTTTCCTCTTATCTTGCCGCTGGAAAGTCGCTGCCGGCCTCTTCTGCGAAGCCTTCTTCTCCTCCAGATACTGCTCCATTTCTCCCTCCTGTCTGCAGGCTGCGCTGAGGGCCTCGTCTAGCGTGCGGTGGTCGAACGCCACGAGCCTCGTCCTCAGTGATGGTTTGAGACCCATCACGAACTTCTTGGTCTTCCTGCGCTCATCCTCTACTATGTGCGGTGCATATTTAGAAGTTCAGAAAACCTTGCCTCGTATTCCAGGACGGTCATTGATCCTTGCGTCAGGGAAAGGAATTCTTGCTCCATCTTGTCCTGGATGTGCTCTGGGACGAACTTGGCTCGGAAGAGCCTCACGAACGCGTCCCATGCCACATCTACTGCTCCGTCCTCGAAGCGCGTACGCAGTAGGGAGGACCACCATACATCAGCTCTCTCCTGCAACACACCTTCATAAGCTCTAACTAACAAATACACCAACATTCAAGCATAAACTAAAGCATACCTGTAGCATGTAGGTGGCTAAGGTCACCTTGTCCTCGTCAGGACACCTGATAGCTCGGAAGATTTTCTCGGTCTCCCTCATCCAGCTTTCTGCCAAAAGCGGATCACTCTCCCCCTTAAAAGAGGGTGGGGTCATCCTCTTGAATCGCTCCATGATGGAAGGTCCACCATGGTCCTGAGCTGGGGCCTGAGCCTGCTACATTAAACAACAAGCAATATACAATAAACACAATATCATACAATTCAAATAGCAGACTACTTAGTTGTTTTATCATTTTACCTGGGCCTCCAACTGGGCCTGGAGTGCTGCCTGAGTGTGTGCCTGGTCTGCATGGCTTGCACCAGACCTTGCATGAACACTCCATAATCCACTGGCGGCGGTGGGGGAAGCACAGGCCCTCGGGGCTGGGCCTGTTGCTCCGCCTGATCCTCACGCCTCTGCTCGTCGTCGCGAGCTGGCGCACCTCCACGTCGTCCACGGGAAGCCATGGCTGTCATAAAATTTCAGCCACCATTAGAGCTAGGTTACTAACGTCGTCCACGGGAAGCCATGGCTGTCATAAAATTTCAGCCACCATTAGAGCTAGGTTACTAAGTTCTCTAACCATTTTCTTATCTACTTTTCACTTCTTATTAGTGTTTTCTACACATGTGGACATACTTAGCATGCAATGGGGATGATGACTTAGTTATATTCATGTGTAATCTCAACCGGTCGCTCTGATACCAATCTCTGTGACGGCCTCATTATACCAGTACGGTTATACCCAACCACGTCGGTATAGCGGGTGCTGCCAGCCACAGTGGGACATTTACCCAACGATACAAACAGCTGAGATACACCGCGAATATATACAGAGTAGCGGAAGTAAAGAGAGAATATCTCCATCATTCATCATCCACATAAACATACATGCAGTTACAATTTGCAAAAAGGAACTAAGTTCACAGAATTAAATTGCTGAAATAGAAATACCAAATGTCCACATATTACATTCTTTAATGATATTCTAATATAATGTTCAAGTACATAATATGAAGTACACAATCACAAAGAACTCAAAAATGGCTAGTCTCCACGCTCGGAGTCCGTCTCTGCGCATCCTCCGAGGGCACTGTGTCACCAACTATACCTGTACGCCGAAGCAAGGAGTGAGTCCAGGTACTCAGCAAGTAACACTATGCATGATATACACGTACAAGTCCTAGTGGTTTCTACACGCACATTACAATTAGCAACACATAGCATGCTAGTCCATTTAAGTTTTCGACCTATCATGAAAGTTCTACAATTTTTAATATAACGCATGCTTTCAGATTTCAAAAATAACATTCACCTATCACATGGTCTCTATTCAATTCACTCATGAGACTTTAATCAAAACGTGAGAGCTATTAACATGAACAATTTACATACATGACGGGGAACATAGTTAGCATGGATTTCACAGGTTCTTAAGTACATACATAACTTTTTCACAGCTTAGGTTGCTGATTTCACATGGTTCAATGGCTATAATTCTATACATGAGAGCTACACGTTGCTTAAACATAACATATGAAAATCCATCATGCCATTTTGCTCACATACTCATTGTTGTTCCTAACATGGATTCTAAACACTTTTGCACACAAAACATGAAGAATATAACACGCATTTTCTGAATTCACTTGGTTTCAGATTTAGTTTCACATGGTTTCTATAAACACATTTACATATTTAGGATTTCACTTTTTCTTTACATAGTTTTCCTCTTTCACATGGTTCACTTTACACATACACATTACATACACTTACACATTTACACATGGTCACATACCACTTACACACATTTCACTTTACAATATTTAGGTGCCGTGGACACATAGTCCAAACCACCAAAGAAGGACATAAACACATCCACATTACATAGACGCCATCTAGGCCATACATGGCGACTATTGACTGCGCAGACCGGGAGAACAAGTCTCCACCCTAACCAGTGGTACTTGTCCACCTCCAGGATTTCCCCCTAATGCTTAGGGTCACTTAACACAATGAACCTTCTCAGGGGGGACTGTTCCCTGATACGGCTCCACTGCCTTCTCGGAAGCAGTATCACATTGGCACAATTACAATTTTACACATTTACCGTTTTACACATGGTTCTTACACTTTACACTTTTCATCACATTCACACTTTCTTACTCACATGAACCCTCTGTTTTTTTTTTTTTCCTACCATGGTAATACAGAGTTTTCAAGGTTTAACACACAGTAAACACATTAATCATGCTGGGTTTAAACAAAATCTAATCACCTTTCGATCATAAGCACGATTATCACATTTCCATGAAAACAAATACTTTTTATTTACTGTTCCAATTGACCTGAAATTTTAAACCACATGCTGTTTTCGGCTTCCAAATCATACCCTCAATTTTCAGATTTTTCTGAGCTAAATAAGATTTACAGAAAATCGAACACCTAATTAGCACATTATTCACAACTTAAGCTAACATGGGTCTAACACATTTTGCAATTTATCCACTTACTGTTTTGCACCAGAGACTACTAATATATATGCATGATTTAGAATACAACATCACCCTAATTCATATATCTATAATCAATTACCACAACCATTTTTACACGTTCTCATTTTTTTTTTCTGAACCGAGCTTAATTTACAATTTCACCAGCATGGGTAATTTACTAAAATCTGCAAAACATATACTGACCCACTATTTTTCATGATACAAACTGGAACTAAGGCATTCACATTAATCTAAATCATAAATCTGGATTTTGCAAAACGGTCTACAAGTCATGCTCACAAGTTTACAAGACATCATTACCCCACATACACCACATCATCCCAACCACAATGCACAATATACGTAGAGTAAAGGGTACAATATATCCTCATCGCATAAAACATACCGAATTATGTACAAGAGGGAAGAATAGCTCACTGTTCTGTAAGAAGAACTAGACGGCGGTCTCTGGCCGCTGACTCAGAGTCAGCGGCATGGTGATGGACGCCAAGGATGAACTGGGCGTCCAGGGGCCTGCCGTCTACTCAGGCTGTGCAGAAACACAGACCCGCGCTCTAAATCTTGGGTGAATTGGAGGGTCTAGGACTCGAGGAAAATTTCATAAAATGTCAAAAACCACCTAGACTCATACGGGGACACCATAGATAGGTCACTGCCTCTCGAAAATTCCTCCAAGAGATTATGGCTCGAAGAAGACCTCCTTGGGCAGTTCCAAGAAGTTGCAGAAGTGCCTCCAAGATTGCCTTCCTCCGGGCTCCTGGGTGATCTCCACGCCGCGGGGATGATGGGTAATCCTTCCCTTGCTTCAGCTTCCTCCTTGATGCAGAAGATCTCCAAATCCAGTTCCAAGGGATCGGATTTGAGGGTTCTAAAATGGGGTTTTCTCACAGAATGCTCTAGGGTTTTTCTCTTTCTTCTCTCCTCTTGCAAGGGTGAAATGAGAAGTGGGGAGAGGCCAATCGGGTTCAGGGTGTAGGAGAGCCCCACCAACTCACCATACCGATTAGACAGCCTTAGGGCCGTTGGGGGACATCCCCCCAATGGTTGCCATGCCTTGTTTCAGAAGTTTGTAGCTCTGCTGCGCATGCAGGTCAGAGAATTTGACGTCCAGATCGCTGGATGCCGGAGTGAGTGTTGGCGTCCAGGGCTGGACGCTGACACCGGCTCAACGGCTAGGGGGTTGACGCCAATAGGGCCTTCGGCCAGAACCCTAATTTATGCAGAAAACCATGCATACCAAGCTTCTATACATGCAATATGTACATGGTATAGTATCCATACTATCATCACGCAATACATACATTATTTATGTTTAATATAAACATATGTACACGTAATTATACTATTTTAATATCTACGTAATTATGTACGTACATACACAAGCACAATCATACACACATAAATACGAGAAATATGACGGAAAATTCGAGGGTCTCACAAGGAATATGAACATGATCAAACATACATCAACAGAAAAATTATTGAAAGAGAGAAGTTTTTCAAAGACTTAAAATAAAGTTTTTGAGATTTTCATTTTGCTTGATGACCTTTATGCAGGAAAAGACTATTGATACTTGGCGGAGAATTTTTCTCACGCATGATGATAGTTTCCAGACAAGCCTAACTTATCCTTTCACATTTCACCATTTGATATACCACATAGTCACTGCGAAAATGTCAATTATTCTTTAGTTTTAGCATGAAATTCTTGCATTCTCAAGAATATTTTTGCACTTTTTCAAATTTACTCCCCTTTAATATGTGCATGGGATGATGAAAGGCTAGCAAACATTCACACATGATTATGCACACAATTAGCTTTAAGCATAACACGACTTTTGGTACTTGGTGGAGTATTTTACTCATGCATAATGATAGTTTTCAAACAATCATAACTTGTTTTTTTCACATGTCATCATTTGATATACCAAAAAGTCAAAGCAGTTGATATGCACACATAATCATGAACACAGTCAAGCAAGCATGATAATACAAACATGATTCCAATTGTTATGACACAAAGTTATTGTTGGGAGTAACATCAAAACACACTCTTCATTGTTTAGATAAGACTCTAAGAATTTTCTTTAACTTAAGTAGTTCAATCTGGAAATGATATGAGGTTTTACCTTAACAGTCTTCATTTGGATTTTATCTATGGTTTCCAATTTTTCTTGCCTTGCATAGCCATTGTCTTGATTTCATATGGAAAAGATATGGCTACAAGGCTCACAAACTTGCTGATCAAGCTGGCCTTGGGACCCATACCTACTTGGGTCTTGCAGTGGAGCAAGAGTTAGATTGCAGCAATGAACCTTTTTGAATCCAAGAGAATTTTCTTTTTAGTATAGATGCACTTTTGTCATTGATGAAACTATGAGCAGCATTAGTTCCATAAACAATTATACTTTGTTTAATGCACCTATGTTTTTCATGAAATGTTCAATTTATATTCACATGGACTTTCTGAGCATTTTCAATAAAATCATGATTCTCAGTTACATGTGCATGATGTGAAAACTTTTACAAGTAATTCAAGCATGATTATGCACACATTTCGTTTTAAGCAAGGAGTGACTCTTGGTACTCGGCGGAGAAGTTTTCTCACGCATAGTGATAGTTTCCAAACAAGCATGACTTGTCCTTCCACATTTCACCATTTTATATACCAAGATATCTAGATGTGTAACTCATCATAATTTCACTTTAGCATTCAATTTCACTCATCAAACAATTTATTCAAGAGATTTTTTTTATTAACAAGAAGTTTTTATTTACCAGGGAATCTCTCAGAAGTATTTACCTAGTGAGATTTTATTTTTCTTTCATTCTCTCCACTTACTTTCCTTGTAGCCTTAGTCATGAAGCCTTCATCTTGAAATTGACTACAAGGATCTCTGCATCCAGCATTCAAGCAGCACATTTCAGAACCCAAACTTGTTTGGGTCCTAAGGATCTTCCATGAATCTGCAACAACGATTTTTGAATCCAAAAAGATTTAATATTGGGTGCATTTTTCTGAACACTAGAAACACTAAAATCATGGTTTCTAATCTTAGAGTTGTTGGTATAGAATGCACCACTGACATACTGAACATTTTGTTTTCTATTTTTCATATTTTTATCATTGAGATTTTTAACATGGAATTCAGAAGAGATCTTTTGTGCAATAGTTCTATTTTCATGTACATGAAATTTCTGAGTATTTTCAGCATGAACATGATCTTTATTCTTATGTACATGAACATGAAACATGGGAGCATGCACAAGGTTATCAATTCTATGCCAACATTCCCTATAAATATTGTCACGTCCCAAGAATTACGCAGCAGATATTATTTCGAATAATTCGAGTCAATATTTCGAGACGTGGACAGTCGGCAAATAAGCCTCTAGCTAGCACGCACTAAATGTGTATCAACACAACATCATAATAGGGCCCATATATATTGAACTCAATATAACTTGTATTCAAATCTCCACTCATTGTATTTCAAATAGAAACTATTACATGACTAAGACTCAATAAAAACAAAAGTACATAATGCCTCACTTCCAACTACATTGATCTAACACTCAAAATAAACTAACTATAGATAGACTCATGTTTGGGACGCTCTTCACTCGGACGCATTCCCATCCTCGACTTGCTCTTCCTCTTGCACTTCATAGTCACCTAGATTGGGTAAAAGTAGGGAATGAGCAAACTAGCCCAGTAGGATTTATATCTCAATGTGCGGGCTATGATATAAGTGATTAACATTTTTGAACTAGGCAAGTACGATGAATGATATGCATGTATGAATAAAAACTCGTTAAAACATGATATAAAAACAAGCTAGAGAGAGAGATCATGATAGAATAAGATTGATGAACAAGATGACAAGAGAGAACTAGAAATAGATCACTTTGTACAAGCACGCAAGATTTCACTTGATGTTAATAGCTTTCAAGAATGCAAGATATCACTAATTGCATTAAATGCAGGATGGCCATATCACGCAAGCAAGCAAGCAAGATTTCACAAGCACGATCAAGTAACACTAATCAGGCACGTAGACACCAATGTACACCAAGAAAGATCCATCAAGAATGTACACCAGGACATGTGTATGTGGTTATGTATCTATCATTCAACACGCACGCACGATTTTCCCAGCGCAGATGCAATGCCAGTAATCATTATACCCCATGGTTAACAGTATATCTATGACTCGCCGTCATTGGGGCTAGATTGGAGCCCTTGGACACACGCCGTGCCCTGTCAGCATCTCACTTAAATTTTAAATGTAGATACCCACAGTCATTAATAATGGCCAATGAGAGTTTCAAAACGTAGCATGTGTAATGTCATGTTCATGATGATGATGAGAAGAAGTAATAATTAAATTGAACATGATTTCATGAGAACAATGGTCAAGAGATAAATTCGGCATCATAACGGTACGATTTATACTTTCGTTCAATCTTTACATTAATGGCTTTAGTCTAGATTGTAAGTCACACTCACGAGATCAAGAAGAGAAAGGAAGTGCACGCTATCTCCAGGGAACTTCAATGGTACAACCAACTCGTCGGCCATGTGGGAATCCATGGTCAGAGGAGATTTACGGAGGCCTTGGTGAAAAGGTCGCTAGTCTACCGATTCGGAATGACCGGTAGAGAGTTTCCAATTTCCCAAGAAAAGGCTGCCTAATAGTGCTAGTGTGTAGTGCGGTACGCGTGTCTCAATTCTCAAACCATCGGTCTCAAACTCGCAGGAAGCACTTGACAATATAACATGGAATAAAACTATGCACTTTAACTCATCATGGTTTGCAAGATTTTATGATAACTCTTATCATTTAAACGTGGAAGAAAAGTAGGAAGATTAAATCACAAGTAGCACGAATGGATCATAATATTTAAGGAGCACTTAGAATATCATTCATGTAATTAAAGCTTTTAAATGGGTTAATCGCTTTTAAGCCATTAAACAACAATCATGTAAGGATTAGACCCAAGACATGCAACTTACACAGTAAATATCATATTTAAACAGATCTTGGGTATATGCGAAAAACTATGCAGGAAAACACGTGGTTTCAGGTAAAGTTCTGAGATCGCGACATATCCCTATAAGGAAGGCGACAGGTAGTTGTGAAGAACGCGACTGGGGCGGTCCGATTCAGGCAGTATGATCGCGACAACGGTCTTGTCGCAATCAGGTCGCGACATGTCGGGCTGTCGCGACGAGACCTCGGAAGGTGACACATCGAGCCGTCGCATTCACAGGTTCTGCGCCTGAGTCCGACTGGGATCTGACATGCTCTTGGTTCAGACTTACCATGTTTTGACACATGAGCGATATTCATGAAATGCCTATATCTCTCTATATGCTGACCTTTAGACAAAACTTTCAACATAGAAAATGTCGAGGACATCTATTGGAAGAACTTTGATGTTGGGGGTTTTACCTAATTCGGTCTTTGCCCTTGTGAAAAACATGAAGAACTTAAAGTTAAATGCAACCAGAAAAACGCAGTATCATGCATGACTCTATTACGAAGTTTATAACTCTCAAACTAATGACATTTACACAAAACCTTTAACATGAAAGATGACCCTAACGACTAATAAAAGAACTTTAATGTTGGAGTCTTGACCTACTTCGGTCTTAAATCTCAAGAAAAACAGGAATAACCTAAGGCTAACTGCAAACCCGAAAACACAGTATTATGCATGACTCTCTTATGGGCTTCATAACTCTCTAAATAATGAGATTTAGACAAAACGTTCAACATGAAAGATGATCGTGACATCAAGTAGAATAACTTCCATGTTAAAATTTTACTCTAGTTCGGTCTTGAATCACGTCAAACATATTAAGAACGGGAAAATCCCTGACAGTGCGCGACTTTTGCAAAACGCTTATAAATCAAGATCTACTAAATGAAATTCGATGAAACCAGTGGGAAATGAAAGTTAACTTGATGCTCTCCACGTTGGTATAGGATATGTTAAGATTTGGCCCGAGAAAACCTATCTTTGGTCGACTTCAAGAGAGTGGTTTGTGCAGGTCGCAGCAGATGAGAAGGGGAAGAAGAACGGCTTCTTGTGGTCGTTCCACAGCTCCTCAGCCACCAAGAGCTCCTCCACACGACCCTAGCAAGTTCTAAATTCGTTCCTAGGGTTTGGGTGAAGACTATTTAAGTAACCATGGTGTTTAGGAGTCCTATTATAACTAGGAAAGGAGGATTTCGTGATTGGCATGTTTGGTTTCCTATTTTTGATGATTCCCTCATCCCTTTGAGTGTGTGAGGCATTAGGAAACCTCCCCTCATAGTTAGGCACGAATTTGGGTTGCCATGAATGCATGATTGCATCCCAATTCAACTCTCATTGCCTCTTTTTAATTTTAGCTTATTATGGTTACGAATTTCTATGTATTTTCTAGCTTCATTTGATTTTTGGGCCATATGTGGTCCATTGGCCCACTTATGATATTGGGTCATTATTATATATTGTTAGAAGCATTTCTAACATCTTTATTTAATTTATGATTGCGTCGTATTTCCGTGTTAGCGGTTTTCCGACTTGCTTCCTAATTTGGATAATCGGTCACCATAACTCTTAAACCTAGTCCAAATGATTTTTATTTACCCAAATTTCTTGATGGGTCATTAGATGATATTATTTGAAGTCCATCTATGATTTTTATTTAATTTTCTGACTCATCCGAGTACGTGTGCTAATGGTTTTACGACTTATTCATGAATTACGATAATAAGTCGCGAAACACTTTAAACTTGGCTAATCTGATTTTTTTGGCACAAATTTCTTTGTGAAACATTTAGTAATAATATTTAAGGTTGATTTATAATTTTTACGGAATTTGCCGATGTGTTTTAGCACATACGATAATGATACGTATGTTTTAAATACTTCCGATATTATGGAAATTATTTATTTCCATTTACTTTGAATTAAAATTTCCGGGGTGCTACAAATATGCTCAAATTTATGACATGTGAAGCACTGGACTGATTTGGCATATTTATGGAAATGTTGATCTCTATTCCAGCAAAATTTGGCTAAATGACCAGGTTTATTGCAGTTAAAGCAAATGAGATCATTTCTTACCTGGTACTTCCCTTGGCATGTATGCATTTGCTGGAATCTCCTTTTCATGTGAGGAGGCTTACTATGAGGAGAAGGAGGTACCTTTTGGTGGCTCTTGGCATGATGTGAATATTGAACTTTCTTTGAAGCTGTCCTGACTTGTGAGGAAGGAAAAAGAATCTAGTACAATGGTTTTTGTTTTTCTATTTTCATTTTCTGATTTCTCACAGAAACAAGATTCTTTTTCTTAGCAGCATTTTTGCCATTTTTCTCATTTTGTTTTTGAATATTTTTCTGAACATGAACTTTCACTGATTTTTCATTAGAGATATTAGAGTTCTTGTTCACAGCAACTTTAACAAATATTATTTGGTTTTCTTTTCAATTTCCTTATTTTCACATAAGCAAGGCTTGTGTTTGTAGCATTCTTCAATTCATTTTGAAGCTTCTGTTTTTCAACTTTTAATGCAACAACTTCTTTTTCTAAAATTATAAGTTTGTTTAGCATGACATCCAAACCATTTTTCATCTTGTTCTTTTTATTTTAAAATTGAGAAATTTGTTTTTCCAAATCAGCAATTTTATTACTTAAATTGCTACAATCATTGTCCAATGGTTTGAAGTTATCATTAAGATCAATCAATTTTTCATTTTCATCTTTCAAATCAATATTTTCATATTCTAATTGTTCATGATTTTCTTTTAACTTGGATAACTTGTTTTCACAAATTTTGATTTTATCTTTCAGAATTCAATTTCTGAACTTCATTTTTCAAATTCTCATTTTCTTCTGAAAGATCTTTATCATTAATCTGGAGCAATTCAAGTGTATTTTTCAATTTTTCACTTTCTTTGTGGCAATATGCATTAAGATTTTGTATCTTCCCACAGAATTCAATCAGTTCAACATACGACATGCCTACATCTACATCAGAATCAGAATTAGAATACATAAATAGGTCTGGAAGAGATTTACCTGACCTTGTAGACCCATTTGATCTCTTGCATTCTGAAGAGGATGAAGAATGCTCTGAGCTCATGGAATGTGCTGTTAGAGCCAAAGTCTTTTGGATTGTTGATTTTCTAGAATCATTGAAGCTCTTCTTTGCCATTAAGTACTTGTGAATTTCTTTTGCTTCTTTTCCTTGTGAATCCTCTGAAAAATCTGATGAAAATGAGCTTGGAGATTTCTCTGAAATTATAACAGGAAATTCATGCAGATTAAAGCAATTTTCCATTATACCAAAACTCAAAAGACTATTGGATCTAATCATAGTGAATCAATGTAACAAATAATTAGATCTAACAATTAGAGTGGTTAATCCGCTCTGATACCAATTGTTATGAAGCGATTAAGCACACAAAAACAGATCTCCCAAAACACAACCGATGAACAGAGAACCTGCTCTGATACCAAATGTTCGGATTGGATTTTTGGTAATGGAAAATCTAGAAGGGGGGGTTGAATAGATTTACAGCAGAAACATAAGCAATTTAAAAATTATTTCGAAATAAAGAATCTACTCAATTAAAACCCCTCTGATCTGATGTAATGTGTGTTATCAAGATGTGAGAAACACTTTATCAAACAGTGTAAGTGTCAAATATGTGATTAACATATGTGAACAAATTAATTAGTGTCTAGGCAAAATCCCTATGCATGCATCTAGTGCAATACAATGCAAACCACAGATCAAACCACAGTGCACAAGGGATTTTTAGGTGGTTCGAAATCACATCCAGTGACTCCTACATCCACCCCTCACATAGTGACGTACACACTACTCAAAGAACTGAGTGCAACACACAAACGAGCACTCAGGCTCAGACACACACACACGCTAGATCAAGTTCACTAAAGATCAGATCCTCTAGCCTCGATCTGATCTACACACCACACACACAGATTTGATCTATACACAAGCTAACATAGATCACAAAGCTCACATGATCACAAACTCCATGTACTGATCTCCAATTAGTACACACACACAGAGATACATGAATTGAGTTGAGAAAAGGAGTGAGTGAGGAAAGACATATCCTTTCAAATGTTGATCTGATCACCACGATCACAGATACACAATGTTTCTTCCTCAATTCTGCTACTGCTCCTCTTCTTCTTCTTTTCCTTCTTCTTCTTCTTCTTCTTGATCGGCACTGCTCTACTTTAGTAGCTTCTGGATTGTGATTTCTTCTTCTTCTACTGCTGCACTTCTTTTAGATCTGCTCCTTCCTGAGCACACCACTTCTTTCTCTAGAGCTTGACCTTGATTCCCACATCCTCTATGTTGAAAGGTTGGTCTACAACTTTTGAAGATTGAGCAAGGCACTGGAGAGACCCCTTTTTGCTGCTAAAAACCTTTTCTGGCAATTGTATGGGCTGGCTTGCCTTTGGAGTACGAGGATCATGGGTATTTATAGCCCCATGTGTCTATGTGGACCCTTGGAGTGCATGGGCACAAATATCTATGTCAATTCCCTTGATTCCTAAGCAGCCATGTGTCTTTGCAATTCAAATCTGGAAAAATATCTGAGGTGTGTCGACACACTTTGCACTGTGTCGACACCCTATCCACTGGTTGCAGAATAAGCTACTGGGAGGGTCAATGTGTGCCGACACACAAGCATCCTATGTCAACACCACTGGCTACTGGCTTTAGAACAGGCTTCTGGGAGGGACAGTGAGTGTCGACACACAAGCATCCTGTGTCGACACCACTGGCTATTGGCTTTTGACTATTTTTTGAATTCATACACTGTGTCAACACAACATCCACATGTGTCGACACCACTGACTCTTTTATGCTCTGACTACTTACTGGATACATGGGATGTGTCGACACACCATGGACTTATATCGACACAACTTTGACAAAATTATGTGAACCTGTATGTATAAAGTGTCAACCATCAAAACATGTTATTATCGGTAAAATATAAAATATTAAGCATCAAAAACATGTTGTTTAGACATGATTGTAATATGTACAATATGTCATCATCAAAATCAAATCAAAATCAAAGTGTGAGTGTTTAGACATCATACACAACCAAATGTTGTAGTCATCATTAAAATCAAAGTATGAGTGTGTAGACATCATCAACATGAAGGCTTTTAGTCATTACTCAAATGAATACACAACTCAACAATCTTCCACATATATACAATATGACATCAGATTGTGTACAAAATGTCATCATCAAAACACAATATGTTTGAGGTTGTGTGCTTAACATGATTGACCAGAATTATGTCACCATCAAAAATAGATTAAAGTAATGATCAAGTCAGTGAGTATGGTTATTTAAATAACCATAACTCAACAACTTTTTCCTCCAAAAAGGGGTGCCTTCCAGTACCATATAAGGTGTACCCGAAGTCACGTGCCTGGAACATATGCACTGGCAGATATTTTTCATCACTGGAGAATAAGTGTCAGAGAGTCGACACACCTTGAGCATAGTGTCGACGCACACATATACTTGGACTTGGACCGGTGAAGATGCTTTAGTAGAGTCGACTTCAAGCCTTCATGAGTCGACCTCATCCAATTTACTACTGTTCTGACTGACTATCCATGAGTATAGAGTTGACGTGTAGCATCTTAGTGTCGACCTTACATAATGGTAGAGTTGACCTAACCTTCATCTGGAGTCGACCTGGTAGACTGGTAGAGTCGACCGGATCCTCATCTGGAGTCGACCTCAAGTAATATTTTTCTCTAATTGCTAACACGAAACTTGATTAGTGTCGACCTATTGCTCATCCGGAGTTGACCTTATGCAATCCCTTTCCTTCAGCACTAGCCAAAAAACCAAATAGCATCGACCTGTTCTTGAAGTAGTGTCGACCTTATGTGATACTTTGAACTTCTACACTACTGAAAATCCATCAAGCGTCGACCTAACCTTTGAATAGAGTTGACTCATGTGCATGACCAAACTTCAGTAACTCACTCATTCATACATGTATGTTGACCAATGAAGCAACTAAAGTCAACACACAAAAGAGAACTTTTGGCTTTATGAAATTTCCTATGATACAAAAGACTTGTGTTAGATATTTATGACATTTTGCTTGATTTATGACATCATCAAAACCACGGACACAACAGGCACACCAATAGCAGATCCTTCATCTGCTGAACTTCCTCTGACATGAAATCAAATTTAACATCTATTTGATGTATCTGTATTTGTGGCACATACATCATCTCTTGTTGCTTCAATATCAAGTTCATTATATCATCCATCGTTCGACTAGTCTCCCCCTGAGACCTTGGTCAGGTCTCAACATGTGGTGGAGAGACATGGTGATACTCTTCATCTAAAGATGGCTCAACTGGAGTGGAACTGGGGATATCATCTTCTTGAGCCACTCTCTTGCCCTTCAGATCCCTGAGCACTTGATTGATGGTGTCATCTGGGATATCTTGCTCTTGGGATGGTGTTGTAGCATGAACATCTTTTTATTCCACTGCTGCTTCTTCTCTAACTTCCTCTCTTATGATTGTTGGAGACTCAACTTGAGGAATGGGGGAGCTTTGTGCCTCATTTGTAATATGTCATGAGAGCTACTAGGGACAGAGTCCTTTGACCATAGATTCTAGGCCTTATCTTCCAAAAGATAATGACTTCTTCACAAAGTGGAAAGCCCAATCTTCTCCTTCAAAGACACTGAAATCTCATCAGATAGATCTACTGAAAATTTTCTAAATATGAATGTGAGCAGGGGTCCATAGGGAAGAGATTCCTGCAAGAACTTGAACCCTGCCATCCTTTCCAAAATAATTGAGGGCAGATTGACTTTGTGCCTCTGAATGGCCCAAAATAGGAGACTGCCATCTCTAGAAGTAATGGATGAATGGGTTCCAACCCTGGGGGTGATGATTGTGCTGATGATGGCATGAATAATCCTCATCTCTACTGGGAGCTCATTGATAAGGAGCCGTTTCTTAGAGAGACTCCTCAAACTACCAACAACCCCTAACTTTTGCTTCTCCATCGACACTAACTTATTGATCCTATGTCTGGAGTTGGGGCAATCCAAAATCTCGACTAATAAATCTTCAGAAATAGTAACTAATGTATGTTTCACTGAGCCTGATACTGAACCATCTGTAGATACTTGGGGGCAGAGATAGAAAGCCTTCAACGTGCCCTCGAAAGTTGGTTCATTTATCTGACAAATCCTTGACCAGCCCATTGCTTCTAGGGTTTCTACTGCCCAACTAACTCTTCTAGTTAACTGAGTGAAATCTACAACCTTCCCTGGGCAAATCGAAGCCTTGGTTGAGGAGAGACGCTGGAACTGCTCAGGGGTGAAGAGAGTACCTTCTAGAGCCCTAGAGGAAGCCATCTAGACAAATACACAAAAAGAGTCTAAGGGAAATGGTAAAGGAGATGTAGAATGGGTCCACAAAGGTTAAAAATCCTACCTTTCTTCAAAGAAATAGAGGAAATTGGCAGTTGCTTTGAAGGTGGTTCCGTCGGGGTGAAGAATAGACACGGGAACTAGGAGGAAGAAGACGAGAGAGTCGGAGGGAAAGGTCCTAATATAGAAAGAGGATGTGTAACAAACCATAGATGAGGAGATGAATGACTAAGATTAAAAGAATAAACTGTTATAATTAATTCTCTCTTTAAATAAAAACTTGTAACCCCCCCCCCTTTTTTTTGGAATTAAATTTGACTTCGACTTCATAAGAGTCGTAGTACACAACTCTGAATTCAGAGAAGTCGAAGGTTCAGGACTTAGAAAGATTTTGCAATGAATGGAACATACAATGCAATAAATAGTCTGAGTTTTTAATCAGGGTTGAACATACCTATTTCTCTTCTTATTGAAGTAAATCTATCTTCAGGGAGTGGTTTAGTGAATATATCAACTAATTGATCATTTGTAGAGAAAAATTAAAGTAAAATTTCTCCATTAGTTACATGGTCCCTGATGAAATGATGTCTGACCTCAATGTGCTTGGTTCTTGAATGTTGAATTGGATTTTTGGTCAAGTTGATTACGCTTGTGTTGTCACACAACATTGAAATTTCATGAAGTGTACAACCATAGTCTTCTAGTTAATGTTTGATCCACAGCAGTTGAGTGCAGCAACTTCCAGCTGCAATGTATTCTACTTCTGTTATGGACAACGCTACTGAATTCTACTTTCTGGAGGACCAAGAAATTAAGCATCCTGCAAGAATTTGACAAGTACCACTGGTACTTTTTCTATCTATTTTGCATCCAGCATAGTCAACATCACTGTATCCAAGCAATTTAAATTCAGAACATCTGGTATACCATAAACCCAATTTACTTGTATTTATAAGATATCTAAAAATTCTTTTAACAGCATTAACATGAGATTCTTTGGATCAACATGAAATCTAACACACAAGCATACACTGAACATTATATCTGGTCTACTAGCAGTAAGATAGAGTAATGACCCAACCATGCCTCTATAAATCTTTAATTGATCTACTTTTCTTGAACTAATTAAGCTCACTAGAAAGTCTAATATACTTGGTTTGATAGATGTGAGTACCTTCCTTGGTCTGCTTGATTTGCAAGCCAAGAAAATAATTAAGCTCACCCATCATGCTCATTTCAAACTCACTTTGCATAAGGTTTTCAAAGAATCTGCTGAGTGATTCATTAGAGAACAAAAATAATATCATCAACATATATTTGTACAATCAGGATTTCTTCTGAAAATTTCTTAATAAATAGGGTGCTATCTACTTTACCTCTTGTGTCATATCATACTGAGACTAGGCTCTTGAGTTTGTTTAAAACCATATAATGCTTCTCTAAACGAAAAACATGATTTGGATTTTTAGTATCTTCAAACCAGCTGGTTGCTCAACATAAACTTCTTCTTTTATGAAACCATTCAGAAAAGCACTTTTAACATCCATTTGAAATAAATTGATATTAAGAGAACATGCATATGCTAATAAAATTCTGATTGTCTCTAATCTAGCAACTGAAGCATATGTTTCATCAAGACCAATACGTTCCTCTTGGGAATATCCTTGTTCCACAAGTCTAGCCTTGTTCCTGGTGATTACTCCTGATTCGTTTATTTTGTTTCTGAAGACCCATCTCGTCCCAATAACTGGATGGTCAGAATGTAACAGTACGATCGTTCGAATCCAATTGAACGGGTTGTGTGTGTGGTGCTCATGACCAATGTGGGGTCATAGAGCCTTGTTCATGGCCTTTGTGCCTTGCGTGGGCATTGTGGGCCTTAGTTCTTAGCCCATCTAGCCTGCGGTTTTCTGGTGAAGAAAGCAACGGGGCATGTCGAAGCATTTTGAACGTGACGGTTTCCTACGTCGCAATTCACCAACTGCCTTTCCGGTGCGCGGTGAGATTGGCGACAGTGAGGGTGGCCGCATTTTACCTGTTGTAAATGCAACGTATACCTCTGTCGCGATTTTGACTGTGCTTATATTGTCACGTCCCGAGGCGGAATATTGGAACGCGAGGCAGTTGCAAGTAAATGGGTACAAAGCGAGTACCAGACATCAAACCATTGGAAAAGAATAAATACTAAAGCAATTGCATTTCATTAATAATTTCCAATGTCTAGTTACAACCACTAATATTAGAGCCATTTTATAGGGCCCAATTACATTGAATAAAAGTAAAAGACTAAACTCAAATTCTAACAACTACTAGGATGCTAGGGTACGCTTGACTTCACTCTTGGTCGTTCCATCCTCTTGAGTGTAAGTCTCTTCCTCGGTCTCACCTAAGAACGCATAACCAAGAAACAAGGGTGAGCGATAACGCCTAGTAGGACTTAAATCTTAGGATCAAGCATGCTTTAAATGATTAATGTATTAAAAAGGCAGAGTAACTAATGATAGAGTGAGAGCGTCAAGTAATGTAAGAGATAGCATGATAGCATGTGATTGAAATAGCACGAGTTTCCAAATATAGTACAAGCGTCGAGTATAGCACAAATAGTAGGATGGCCATAGCACAAATAGCACAAAGTATAGCAATAGCACAACGTGTATAGTATAGCACTTTGTTGTCAATAGACAACGAGAGAATATAGCACTTTTGATTGTCATTTAGATAGTCGAGATAGATAGCACTCGAGTGTAATGCCAAACACTCTAGTCATTTAACTCCCGCGGGCACTAGCACTTTTGGGCGCACATCCCAGGACCAGACCGGCCCTTCATATATTGCCAAGCATTGGTTATATTGTTTATCTTTAGACAATCAGTCAATGGCCAATAGAAAGTACCAAGAAATAGATGAGTACGAGATGAATAGATGAGACATTAGAGAGAACGTGAATAGATGAGCGAGTAGAGTATAGATGGGAAGTACAGGTCAATGCATATAAACGTCGAGTAAACGGGCGATAGTAAAAGTTGCACAACACGAGCACTTGGTGTTGGCAGTCAGGTGGAATTCACTACCCTTCCACTGGCCATGTTATGCACAGGTCCAGAGGTCCGACGTGATTCAAGATAAGAGCGAATGTCTAATAGTCGTTTGGATCATATTGATCCCTAAAGGGTATCATAGTTATTAGGGTACAACCAGCTCGTCGGCCATATGGGAATCCATGGACAGAGGAGTCTTACGGAGTCCTTGAACAAGGATTCACTAGTCTGGCAGAAGGAATTTCCAATGGAGAGTTCGCCCAAGTCAAGAGAAAGTGTATATAGAAACAAGTGCTCGACGTTCCAGAGGAATTCAAGAACAGTGGAGCATCGGTAACGATATTCCCAAACATCGCAAGAAACGGAGGCAAGTCCATTTAAAAATATGGTAATTTAAATATATAATTGAAATAAATTACCAGATGTACTATAAGATATTTTCATGCCAAGTTAAGCCATATTGGATGGTTCACAGTGTGTGCATGTGTAAGAGGAATCATAGATAGAAAAAGGTCATGTGCATGTCTTTTAAATCACTCAATATACATTCAATTTATAACAGGTATATTTACTACGTGTATGACTGTTAACAAGGGGTTTAAACACTGTAGAAGGTTAGAGCATCACAAATCATGGGTTTTCATGTAAAAACCCCAGATCGCGACGTACCCCTGTAAAGGTCGCGACAGGGTCAGATCAGAACGCGACAAGGCCCTTCAAAGATCTCGACAGGGCGGTCAGGTCAGGGAGCCAAATCAAAACGGCGTGTTCTATCGCGTTCAGAATGTGACAGGTACTATTTTGCAATAGGCCCTGAGAACGCAGCCTATCGGGTCGTCGCGTTCTCAGGTCCTGCGCCTGAGTCTGAGTAAGAAAAGGACATCACCTTGGATTACGGTCCAAGTTTCCCTATTTTGACATAGGTTCATCCAGAAATTAAGAACTAATTGTACAGTGGATGAAAAATCATGAAATCACTTGAAAACTGATCTAGAAATGTGAGGGTACTTACAGTAAATAGGAATTTGAAAACAATTATGGTTTTGACTGATTTTGAACAAGATCAAGCATGAGTAACACAGAACATGGTACAGTGCAGGTAAACGATTTAATTCGAGCAACATACTTGATGGAAATTAGGGCTTTCAGGGGTAAAAGATGCCTAACGCCCTTCAGTATCTCCAGTTAAAATCTCATGGTATGGGGTCGAGTATACATGGAGATCTACATTTAAGTTGAGGGTTCGGGGTCATGATGTTTGCAGAACTTCAAAACTCAAGAAGAAAAGATTGGCTCGATGGAAATTTATGAAATAAGAGGGGTTTTGTTCCTGATGGATGGAACAATCTACAGACGAAATTCATTAGGTTTTGCTCATGAGAATGCCTACTTTTGACTCGTTTGATCTTCTAGGGTTAGAACTTGAAGAACTCGTGTTGAAACTTGGTCCAGCCTTCTCCCCACGAATTCCTCTGCTCCTTGGCCTCCTCTCCTCGTCCAGCACTTGTTGGGTTTCTATTTCCTAATAGAACTCTAATTCCTATTAAATTCTGAGATTTCCTATTCCTATCCTCCTTCTAAGCTTTCCACTTTCTATTTAGGTTTGGTTGGGATGCAATTTTGTGGCCAACCTATTAGGGTAGGGTTAGGAGTCCAATTCCAACTCAAATTACTTATTTTAATATTTTTAATACACGTTTTCTATTAAGGTAATATTTAAGTTACGAATTTAGGGTATTTTCCTATTATTTCTCTTTTAAAAATTCCTATTTTTGCCCAATAAATTTTTTGAGGGTCCATTTAACAAAGCCCATTACTTCTTTTCTTTTAATTGGTTTTAATTAATTCTCTTTTCTTTGATTTTCCAATTGATTTAATTTTTAATATTATTAAATTTTATTTTTCGAAAAAAATCAGGTTGCTACATCTTCCCTCTCTTAAAAGAATTTGGTCCCCAAATTCATATGATCATAATGAAGAGAATGCCTTACCGAAAAGATTGGGGTAGTTCCATCTGATGATTCCTTCAGGTTCCCATGTGGCTTCTTCCACTCCACGATTATTCCATAGAACTTTAACCACAAGGATGGGACGGTTCCTGAGTTGCTGCACCTTCTGTTCCAATATCTTGACTGGCTTCTCTTCATATGTCATATCCTTGTTCAGCACCAAGTTCTCATGGCGAATGATGTGCATAGGATCATATACGTATTTCCTAGGCATTAAGACATGGAACACATTATGTACGCATGCCAAGATTGGTGGCAATGCCAGTAGGTATGCAACCTCACCAACCCTTTCGAGCACTTCAAAAGGACTGATGAATCTACGACTAAGCTTCCCTTTTACACTAAATCATTGGATGCTATGAGTAGGTGACACCTTTAAGAGTACATGATCACCGACTTGAAATTCTAAATCTCACCTTCTCTTGTCAGCATAGCTCTTCTATCTGGACTGAGCAATCTTGAGTCGGTCTCTAATCACCTGAATGTCCTTTGTTGTATTTTACACCATGTCTGGGCCTAGCCATTATTGTTCTCCAACCTCATTCCAGCATGCAGGAGATCTACAGTTTCTACCATATAGTGCTTCGAACGGTGCCATCTTAACACTCGCTTGGTAACTGTTGTTATAGGTGAACTCAATTAGGGATAGGTGCTCGTTCCAATAACCTTGGAAGTCTATGGTGCATGCTCTCAACATGTCTTCAACAATTTGGTTAGTTCTCTCGGTCTGCCCATCAGTTTGTGGGTGGAATGCGGTACTAAAGTTGAGCTTAGTACCAAGTGCACTTTACAGTCCTTTCCAGAAGTGGGACGTAAATCTCGGATCCCGATCCGAGACAATAGATGAGGGAGCTCCGTGCAGTCTCACTATCTCCTTGACATATAAGGCATCTAGTACCTCTACCGACCACTTACTCTTTATAGGGAGGAAGTGATCAGATTTGGTTAATCAGTCGACAATGACCCATATGGCGTCGAGTCCACCACGAGTCTTGGGTAAACCCATGATGAAGTCCATGCCAATGCTTTCCCATTTCCACTTCAGGATATCTAGTGGTCTATGTACGCCAGCAGGGCGCATGTGTTCCGCCTTTACTTGTTGACAAGTAAGGCAATGAGCGGCATGCTCGGCTACCTCTATCTTCATGTTCGGCCACCAAAACGTTCTTTTCATGTCTTATTACATTTTGGTACCCCCAGCATGAATAGTGTACTTTGTCTTGTGGGCTTCATCCATTAATTTCCTCTTCAGTTCTTCATTGTCTGGTACGCATGTTCTTCCTTGAAATACAAGCCTTCCATCCTCAGTCACAGCAAAGTCAGGTCTTTCGGCTAGGGTTTCCTTGATGCGAACAAAGAATGGATCGCTATCTTGTTGAGCTTTAATCTCTTCCAGCATGTCAGATTGAATCTTGATATTGGCAATCAAGACTCCATCATCCCTATGTTCAATATTCAAGTCTAACCTTGCGAATTGTTCTAGTAGTTGCATCTCGCCAAGGACTAGACTCAAAACAGATGCCATTGGCTACCTACTAAGAGCATCAGCCACAACATTTCCCTTGCCTGGATGGTATTGAATGTTGAAGTTGAAATCCTTTTGGTATTCTAACCATCTTCTCTGTCTCATGTTGAGTTCCTTCTGGGAGAATAAGTACTTCAAGCTCTTATGGTTTGAGTAGACAGTGAATTGCTCTCCATACAAATAATGTCTCCAGATTTTTAAGGCGAAGACCACGACAACTAACTCTAAATCATACACAGGGTAGTTGACCTCATACGTCTTCAGTTGTCTTGAAGAATAGGCAATGACCTTCTCCTTTTACATCAATACACAACCTAGTCCAATTCCTAAGGCATCGGTATAGACAGAGAAACCTTCTCCCTCTATTGGAAGAGCGAGAATAGGTGCTGAGGTAAGACAGTCTTTTAGTGTCTAAAAACTCTTTTCACACTCTTTACTCCAAGAGTAGGGATTCTCCTTTCATGTTAGACACATGAGAGGAACGGCGATCTTTGAGAAGTCCTTTATGAACCGCCTATAGTAGCAAGCCAGTCCTAAGAAGCTTCTGATTTCTGTGACGTTGGTTGGTCTCTCCCAATTAAGTACAACTTCGACTTTGGAGGGATCAACGGAGATGCCATCCTTTGAAATGACATGGCCCAAGAAGGACACTTCTTCGAGCCAGAATTCGCACTTGCTCACTTTTGCGTACAGTTTGTTGTCTCACAAGACTTGCACTGCTATCTTTAGATGTTCTTCAGGTTCTTCTTTGGTCTTTGAATATATAAGGATATCGTCAATGTAGACGACCACGAACTTATCAAGGTATGACCGATATATGTTGTTCATGAGTTGCATAAAGGCTGCAGGAGCATTGGTTAGACTAAAAGGCATAATGACGAATTCATAGTGTCCATACCTGCTCCTGAAAGCCGTTTTGAAGATATCGTCATCCATGATCCTCATTTAGTGATAGCCAGATCGAAGGTCGATCTTGGAAAAATACTGAGCTCCAGATATTTTGTCCAACAGTTTATCGACCCGAGGCAATGGATACTTATTCTTGATGGTTAGTTGATTGAGTTGACGATAGTCGATACATAGTCTCATCGACCTATCCTTCTTAACAAATAGCACAGGTGCCCCCCATGAGGAAGTACTTGGTCTGATGAACCCCTTCTCTAATAGCTCCATCAGTTGCGCCTTCAATTCCTTTAGCTCGGCAGATGACATCCGGTACAGTTGACGCGATACCAAAGCAGCTTCAGGGGTCAACTCTATAGCAAAGTTGACATCACGTTTCGAAGGAATCCCTGGCAGGTCTTCAGGAAACACATCGGGGTAGTCCTGGACTATGTGTATGTCTTCTATCTTAGAACCCTTCCTTTCAATTACTACGGCCTCAAGGAAAGCAATGCAACCTTTCCTTATCATGTTGTGGGCTTTTATGGCAGAGACTAGAGACATCCGTCTCTTATGTCTAATCCCAGTGAATGATAGCTTAGGGAAATGACTAAAGGTACCTTTCCCTTTCTTACAATCGACACTTGCCCCATAAGTGGACAACCAATCGGCTCCCAAAATGACATCATAGCCTTCCATGGGTATACACACCAGGTCAGCGTTTAGGTTATGGTCTCCGATCATTACATCGGCAGATGGGAAGTATTTGTTCAATTTCACCGTTTCTCCCAGTGGTGTTGTGATAGAAAATTCACATCCCATGGATATAGGTTTAGCATTCAGAGTATCAGCAATGTTTTGAGATATGAATGAATGAGTTGCTCTAGTATCAAATATAGCAAATGCTGATAAGGAGAAAACTTGTAGGGTACCTTCTACCATGCCACCTTCCTCGGTGGGCTCTTCATCATGCAGGGCTTGCAGTCTGCCTTGTTTTTTAGGCACATTAGGGCACCATTTATTTTCCTTCAGTAGCGGGCACTCGGGGAAGCAGTGCTCGCGGCTTCCACAGTGCAGACATGGGCCGACGTTCCTCCAGCATTCATCTGCTATGTGACCTGGCTTGTCACAGTGATTGCAATTGCTTTTTCCTGGAGTGACAGGGACAATAGCTTTGAGTTTCCTTTCTTGGATGGGTCCCTCCGTGATGTTGAAGGGACGCTTCTTGCCGTTGGTCGGCTTAGCAGATGATGGACCAGACGTCATTTCCTTCTTCACGAACTTCACTTTGATACGGTCAGTGAAGTCCGTAGCATCCTCTAGCTGTTGAGTTTTCTTTACCATCTCGGCATAGGTGTGGATGTCGAGAGGGGCCAATTGAGTGATGTATTGTGGCCTAAGGCCATTGAGAAAGTGCTTAGCCTTCATCCCTTCAGTATTCACTAGATATTCAGCATAACGTGCCAGTCTTAAAAATTGGGCTTCATACTCGGCCACAGTCAAGCTTCTCTATTTAAGAGCAGCAAGCTCCGCAGCCTTCTTCTCTTGGACACGCTCAAAGAAATACTTAGAGTTAAAGGTTTCCTTGAATTCGGCCCAAGTAAATTGACCATTAGCGCTGGTCGCTTCTACTGACTCCCACCAAGCGCAGGCGTCCTTTTCTAATTGGAAAGTAACTAGTAGCAGCTTATCCCCCGCTGCACATTGCATAACACGAAAAAATTCTTTCCGTCTCCTTTAGCCAGTGCTAGGCCTCATCCAGATCCCTGGATCCACAGAACCTAGGTGGGTTCAGACTCCTGAGGTTACGATGCAGCTCGCCTGCACCGCCACGATTTCCACCGCCTTGGGTAGCTTGCATAATTGCTCGAGTAAGTTCTTAGATAGTTTGTTGCATGCCCCTCATTTGAGCACGTTCAGCAGTCATCTTGATTGCTTAAGTTCCTACAAAATAATTTTTTGTTAGGATATCGATGTGGAATTTAATTTGTGCGTATGTGAGTTCATTTTAGCTAGTTACCCATGGTTCTAACCACATCTCACATAGGTAGGATAACTGACTCTAGTCGAGGCTGGTCAACCTAGATCATCCTATACTTCAGAATAACCTAGGCTCTGATACCACAAAACTGTCACGCCCCGATGCAGAATATCGGAACGAGAGGCAGCTGCAAGTAAATTGGTACAGAGCGAGTACTAGACATCAAACCATTGGACAAGAATAAATACTAAAGCAATTGCATCTCATTAATAATTTCTAATGTCTAGTTACAACCACTAATATCAGAGTTATTCTATAGGGCCCAATTACATTGAATAAAAGTAAAAGACTAAACTCAAATTCTAACAACTACTAGGATGCTAGGGTACGGTTGACTTCACTCTTGGTCGTTCCCATCCTCTTGAGTGTAAGTCTATTCATCGGTCTCACCTAAGAACACATAACCAAAAAACAAGGGTGAGCGATAACGCCCAGTAGGACTTAAATCTCAGGATCAAGCATGCTTTAAATGATTAATGCATTAAAAAGGTAGAGTAACTAATGATAGAGTGAGAGCGTCAAGTAATGTAAGAGATACAACGATAGCATGTGATTGAAATAGCACGAGTTTCCAAATATAGTACAAGCGTCGAGTATAGCACAAATAGCAGGATGGCCATAGCACAAATAGCACAAAGTATAGCAATAGCACAACGTGTATAGTATAGCACTTTGTTGTCAATAGACAACGAGAGAATATAGCACTTTTGATTGTCATTTAGATAGTCGAGATAGATAGCACTTGAGTGTAATGCCAAACACTCTAGTCATTTAACTCCCGCGGGCACTAGCACTTTTGGGCGCACATCCCAGGACCAGACCGGACCCTTTATATATTGCCAGACATTGGTTATATTGTTTATCTTTAGACAATCAGTCAATGGCCTATAGAGAGTACCAAGAAATAGATGAGAGTATGAGATGAATAGACGAGATAGTAGAGAGAAAGTGAATAGATGAGCGAGTAGAGTATAGATGAGAACTACATGTCAATGCGTATAAATGTCGAGTAAACAAGTGATAGTAACAGTTGCACAACACGCGCACTTGGTGTTGGTAGTCAAGTGGAATTCACTACCCTTCTACTGGCCATGTTATGCACAAGTCCAGAGGTCCGGCGTGATTCAAGATAAGAGCGAATGTCTAATAGCCGTTTGGATCATATTGATCCCTAAAGGGTATCATAGGTGTTAGGGGGCAACCAGCTCGTCTGCCATGTGGGAATCCATGGACAGAGGAGTCTTATGGAGGCCTTGAACAAGGATTCACTAGTCCGACAGAAGGAATTTCGATGAAGAATTCGTCCAAGTCAAGAGAAAGTGTATATAGAAACAAGTGCTCTACGTTCCAGAGGAATTCTTGAACAGTGGAGCGTCGGTAACTATATTCCCCAACATCGCGAGAAACGGAGGCAAGTCCTTTTAAAAATATGGCAATTTAAATATATAATTGAAATAAATTACCAGATGTATTATGAGATATTTTCATGCCAAGTTAAGCCGTATTGAATGGTTCAAAGTGTGTGCATGTGTAAGAGGAATCATAGATAGAAAAAGGTCATGTGCATGTCTTTTAAATCACTCAATATACATTCAATTTATTACAGGTACATTTACTGTGTGTATGACTGTTAACAAGGGGTTTAAACACTGTAGAAGGTTAGAGCATCACAAATCATGCGCTTTCTTGCAAAAATCCCAGATCGTGACGTACCCCTGTAAAGGTCACGACAGGGTCAGATCAGAATGCGACAAGGCCATTCAAAGATCGCAACACGGTGGTCAAGTCAGGGAGCCAAATCGTGACGGCGTGTCCTGTCGCGTTCAGAACACGATAGGTACTGTGTTACGATGGGCCCTAAGAACGCGGCCTATCAGGCCGTCATGTTCTCAGGTCATGCGCCTGAGTCCGAGTGAGAAAAGGACATCACCTTGGATTGCAGTCTAGGTTGCCCTATTTTGACATAGGTTCATCCAAAAATTAAGAACTAATTGTATAGTGGATGAAAAATTACGAAATCACTTGAAAACTGATCTAGACATGTGAGGGTAATTACAGTAAATAGGAATTTGAAAACAATTATGGTTTTGACTGGTTTTGAACAAGATCAAGCATGAGTAACACAGAACATGGTACAGTGCAGGTAAACGATTTAATTCGAGCAACATACTGGATGGAAATTAGGGCTTTCAGGGGCAAAAGATGTCTAACGCTCTTCAGTATCTCCAGTTAAAATCTCATGGAATGGGGTCGAGTATATATGGAGATCTAGATTTAAGTTGAGGGTTCGGGGTCATGATGTTTGCAGAACTTCAAAAATCAAGAAGAAAACATTGGTTCGATGGAAAATTATGAAACAAGAGGGATTTTATTCCTGATGGATGGAACAATCTACAGATGAAATTAATTAGGTTTCGCTCATGAGAATGCCTACCTTTGACTCGTTTGATCTTCTAGGGTTAGAACTTGAAGAACTCGGGTTGAAGCTTGGTCCAGCCTTCTCCCCACGAATTCCTCTGCTCCTTGGCCTCCTCTCCTCGTCCAGCAAGCCCCAACAACGTGTTAGGGCCGGCCATGGAGAGTTTAGAGAGTATTTATGCTTGATGGTTTTCTATTTCCTAATAGAACTCTAATTCCTATTAAATTCTGAGATTTCATATTCCTATCCTGCTTCTATGCTTTCCACTTCCTATTTGGGTTAGGTTGGGATGCAATTTCGTAGCCAACCTATTAGGGTAGGGTTAGGAGTCCAATTCCAACTCAAATTACTTATTTTAATATTTTTTATATCCCTTTTCTATTTGGGTAATATTTAAGTTACGAATTTAGGGTATTTTCCTATTATTCATCTTTTAAAAACTCTTATTTTTGCCCAATAAATTTTTGAGGGTCCATTTAACAAAGCCCATTACTTCTTTTCTTTTAATGTTTTTTAATTAATTCCCTTTTCTTTGATTTTCCAATTGATTTAATTTTTAATATTATTAAATTTTATTTTTCGTAAATTTCAGGTTGTTACATGTATTGCTTTGTTTCGCCCAGACAGAGCTCTACATATATTGCTTTTTTTCGCCCAGATAGAGCAGAGGAGCTCTGTCCAGGCGAAGGGGGGAAGCTACTAAGGGATTTTCCAACATTCCAGCTCCCTGGTGGCTCGTGCGGCGTGGGTTCCACACGAGGATGGCATTCGGAGCATGGACATGCCGACGACGAGGTGTTCTCCACATTCTTTGGGCTCGTTCAGTTGGTTGGGAGATTTCCCCTTTGTGTAATTCATTTTAAATGGTTTAAGGGGGTGGAATACATGTTGGGGTGGTGTGTGCTTAAGTATATCTTTCATATTTATTGTTTTAATGGTCATGTGAACGAGATTCGAATGTGTTTTCTGGGGGAGAAGGTGGGTTCGGTCGTTGAGCTGAAGTCCACTGTCACGTCTGAAACGCAACGTGGTTCACCGTCGTGTTCATGGTATGAACACGACTCAGTGAGCCGTCATGTTTCTATTTTTGATTGGAATGATGTTCCGGTTGGCATGAATGTGACCATTAGGTCTGTTACGTTCATGGCCAAAATCGACGGTTGTTACTAATTGGCTTTGTCGCAACATATAGCGTCATTGTGAATCTTATTTTTACTGTCGGTTTTGCATGAAGATGACATATCGGGCCATCATGATTCCATCGCGACACTAGGCTCTGTCATGTTTTGATTGTGGACGTGTCCGGACAGGTCGTCGTGAATTCAAAGGCGATGCTTGTGTCCGTCGCGTTTCAGCTTCCATGATTTGCTTTTCGTGACTGAGCAGTGAGGTTCCAGTGTGGACTTAGCACTAGTGATTTGGTGTTATTTAAAGAGGTTAAGGTTGTTTAATGTTATTAAAGCATGTGTAGGGTTAGAGAGTTAGTGCATGATTAGTTAAGTGATTTATGTGATTTACATTGGATATGTTATTGTTTTAAGTTAAGTGGTTAATGTTCATTGTGGTTTAATGTTGCTATGGAGGTCATGAGATGACCATTGACAGGCAAGGTTATTATATGACATGGTTCATGTATATATAGGTGTATGTTGTCTTGGAGGTCACATTGTGACTGGTGATGAGCTAACTATGAGGTTGGTGTACCGTGGTATATAAATAAAGGTTGTATAAGCATGTATCGTGGTTTGTGTGTTTGCCGAGTTTGGTGGTCCGGCGCCTATTTCGGAATGTCTCTTTAGTCGGGTACCCAGGTTCTATGTGAGCCAGGCACATTATGCTCGGGTTGTGTCCCAGTACTGTGTGTACCATTGAGGACTGTGTTGCCTTCCTGGACACCCTCACTCCTTTGATTGAGTTGTACGTCCGACTGAGGGAAAGACGACAGAGGGCAGCGATTCGTGTTTGTGGGTGTGTGGTCGCTTGTAGCGCACTCGTGGTTGGGGGACGGACACTAGTAGATGTCACTGGTCCCCAGCTTGTCCTGTGTTTCCAGTGCCTCACTTTAGGGAGCTCGGGCCGGAGTCTCTGAAGGTGCCAGGCATGGGCCTGCAGTTGTATGGTCTGCATGTGTGGTGTTGGTTGGTCTTCACTATTCTTTGGCTTTGTTGTTTGTTTGTGGAATGGCAGTTGGACCTTTCGTCCTTGACTACGAGACTGATAGGTGGTTCTTGTATTGTGTGTTCGTATTGGATACTGGCATCATGAACCAATAGTCCATTCTTATGTGGTGGCGTCATTCCTTTCTAACTCGTGCTTTGCCACTGGTTGTGGCTTCTGTGTAGTGACTCGCTGGTTAAGGTTTTACCCATTATGGTTGTGGTTCCATGGTGGTACCTCGTGGTGATAGATACATGTACCCTTCGTGGGTAGCTTTGTGTTGTGGTACATCATGTACTAGCCACTTCAGGTGTTGAGGTGAATTCGTGTTTCGCGGAGGTCGTGTGGTATGACCTTCCACTCACTGTGTTTTGGTTAAGCTTTCGATTGTGGTTTAGTATGTCGTGGATTGGTTTGCTAATGTCAGTCCTATTACCTACATGGGTAGGTTGCCTTTGAGGCTTGTGTCATAGACGATTAGTTGTCATAGTGGTTTGCCTATGAGGCTGTGGCCTAGGCATTTCAGTGTTAGGAGGACTAGTGGTGCTGTTGTAAGGCCCTCGAATTTTGCTCTCTTATATAGGTGTTTGGTTGTGTGAGGATTTGATGCGTTGTATACATATATATATATATATATATTAATATTGTTGTGCATATGAATATATGGATATATATATGTACATATGTTTCTGTTGTGTATGTTATTTATTTACATTGTATAAATAATATTTTAAAGTATACGTTGTAAATTACATGTATTTGCATTGTGTAAATATAGTTTAATGCATTTTTAAGTTCTGGCCGAAATGTCATTTGGCGTCAACATGAGTTGACGTTAGGGGAGAGTCTGCGGCCACATCGATGGACGCCAACTCCAGATAGGCGGCCAGTGATGTTGACGTCTACTTCCCAGAATCTGTTGCGTTTCAGATCTGGAAACGCCCCCGAAAACTTCGCCTTCTGTTTTGGTAACAGACCCCCCCAACGGTCATCCACCCTTCTAAATGCGTCCCTAAGCCCCTAGCCTTATAAAAGAATCAGATTAGGGTGATGTTAGGTCTTTTGGCTCTTTTGCCAAAACCCTATCTTGCTTGTGCAGAACTCGAGTTTTAGAGGATTTGATCTTGCGACTTGATGCATTTTTCGGTGAACTACTGCTTCTGGGAGCTTATATGAACATCGAGGATTGTCGTCCCAACTCCGGTGTGCTTCAAGAATCATCATAGGAGCCAGATCGTAGAGGTTCAGAAGGCTTCTTGGCACAGGCCGAGGAGAGCTTCTTCGACCCAAATCTCTGTCTGTAGAATTTTTCAAAGGCAAGTAACCCATATCCATTGTCCATACATGTGTCTAGTAGGTCCTAGGTATTTTTCCAGAATTTATTCGTGTCCTGGAACCCCCGTTCTCCCTTATTTTTGTGAGATCTGTCTGCATTTCTGCAGACAGGAACTTAACGGCATCATCTGCTGCCGTTAAGATCTGAGGTTGGCGGCATTCTTTGCTGCCGTCTACCTGATTGGCGGCCACCTATGCGCCGTTAAATTCATCAGGCAGTGACATTGTGCTTGTTTGCCCTATAAAATCTATTTTTCAAATTTTTCCGAACATGAGGATATATGGTAAAAGTATTATACTGTTAAATACCTCCAGAGGATCTTGTCATGTAAAATGTTGTGTTGAGCATGTTTTAATCTTATAAATTATTGTTTGTGTGTTCTTTGCTTAATTGGAATGTCAGAAATTTTCTGTATGATGTACATAGGTATCAGATCATGCCATAAAATTTAGGCGAATTTATGAATTCCGTGTGAATAATTAGAATATTTGGATTATAGAATAGTGAGCATGTATTATCTATTTTAAATGTCAAATAAATTGTATGATGCAGGTTAAAATACCAAAAATTCTAGGTGATATCATGACTACTAGATGCAAGTTGTAAAATGGTTAAATGCATTTGTAACACTATGAATCATGCTTGATTAGGTTCTTAATAATTGTGCAGAAAATTTGTTCTAATTTTCATAAATAGTGTGTATTTTCGAAAAATATGAGGATTTGCGTGTATGATGGTTAAACTGTGAATGATTCATGGTAAAATTTCAATACTGATTAGATAACAACAGGTATTAGTTTTGATTTCATGTTAGGAAATGACCAATTAATGCATGCTTAGTGTAATCGTTGATAAAAAAGAATGCAACAGGAATCAGTAGTTGGTCGAGTGCACGCCACCCCAGCAAGGTGAAATGTAACCACTTCCCCAGGCGATAACCTACACCTACATTTTATTGGTGATAGAAATTGATTTTACAACCTCTGTGGGGCATACCCCTGGAGAAATCATACAGCAAAATATGGGCATTATGCCACTTAGGCCAGCCTAATGTTAAATAAGCCCGATCTATCTAGAATAATCAGACCTTTACATGGGTGAGGGAGGGAATGGGAACCCAGAAGACTTGATTAACTTTGCAGGCCACTGCATAATTAGCCAAACTATCCGCCACCATGTTTGCTTCACGTTAAACATGCGAGATGCTTATAGAGCTTGGATCGGCATGCTTGATCTCTCGCCACCAACGATAAGATCTCCAGGAAGTGCATTTGTTATGTTGCAAAGAGTTTATAAGCACAAGGGAGTCCAGCCTGATATCAGTAAGCTGAACCCCTAAGAGAGGTACGATCCTTATACCATCACAGAAGGCACGAGTTTCTGCAATGATACTATTCCCCATACCATAATAATGAGAAAATGCTATGAGAACCGTACCACTTCTATCCCGGATGCAACCACCACCTCCACAATAACCCGGATTCCCTTTAGAAGCCCCATCTACATTTAAACAATATCTCCCATCTGGAGGTATCCATCGGATTAACTTAATTTTTTTGACAGAAAATTGGGGTTAAAAACCATAACCTTGAAGCACCTATTGTTCCAACGTAGAAGGAGCATTATTGAAAAAAATCTTAGTGAGAACAGATGAAATCTGGAGCTTTATGGAATTGATAATATCATAAACACGGACCGACTTCTCTTCATATCTGGCTGCACATCGACCTTTCCACAGCTCCCAAATCATAACCATGAAACCATAAAGGGATATAAATCCCATGGGGGATCTGATATTACAGTTTTTTACAAAATTCCATGTCCTTGTAGTAATATGGCCATGCAGGTGAATTTTGTTACTAACAAGAGGAAAGAACCAGCGCCAAATCTGAACCGCAATTTCACTGGTGATAAAAAGGTGATCAAGGTCTTCAATCTGAGGATTAGCACAGCAGCGGCATTTAGATACCATGGGAACTCCACAGTCCACTATCCTACTGTCAACCGGGATAGCACCATTCAAGATCTTCCAGGAAAATAAGGAAATTCTAGGATTAAAGGGGGGGCTACCAAATCTTCAACCAGTCAGTTCGGCAGTTACCCTTTACTCTAATCCAGTTATAAGTAGAGGAGACTGAAAAAACACCACTGGGGGAAGCTGCCCAGACACACCTATCCTCCTCATCATTTAGCCGGATACCCGCTAAAAAATCTACAGTGTTGACCACCCTTAAAGGATGGGAGTCATTGTTCACGACCTCCTGAATAGTAGAACTATCACCCACCAAGTCGCCTTGGATGAGTCTAGAAAACGGAAGGTCACCCATCCAGTTATCCTACAGAATTTTAATTTTGTCCCCCTTACCAAGAATCCATGTTGTGTTGTTTTGAATGATACTATTAGAAGCTTGGAAAATACTCTTCGGAATTCCAGGAAGATGGTTAAATCTAGAAGTTTCATACCTCTGCCTTGCATAAGAAGCCCATAAAGAAGTGGCATGGTGAATGTTCCACAGTTGTTTAACTTCCAAGGACAACTGACATGGTGCAAATTACGAATGCCAAGCCCCCCTTCAGCTTTTGGAAGGAGCATAGACTTCCAAGAAACCCAGCGCCGCCGACGATAGCCATCGGAGCCGTTCCAGAAAAATGCCACCGCTGACTTTTGAAAGAAATTTATTATAGATTTTGGTAGAACAGATGCAACCGCTAGGTAGATGGGGATCAAACAGACCACCGAATTTATCAATGTAATTCTCCCAGCTTGAGAGATTAGCTTGGACTTCCAGCCCCCAAACTTGTCGTTAAGTTTGTCTATTAGGTGTTTATAATCAGCAATGAGCACTCTACCAGGCCTGAGAGGAACTCCAAGGTAAAGAAGCGCTCCTTGCTGCTTCTTATACCCAGTGATATGTCTGATTCTTTGAATTGCCAGGGGGGACATCTTGGCATCAACCATGAAGGAACTTTTACTAGCATTGATATACTGATCTGAAGATTGAGAATATTTTTCCAAGAAAAGCATTAGATTTTTGACATTGTGAATACTGCCATTCGTGAATATGAGCGTGTCATCCGCATAAAGCAAATGGGAAGGGGCGGGACTGCCTCTGGGACCAGCATAAGGATGAAGGATTCCACTGGAAACCATTCTAGTCAGACCTCTACTAAGAGCATCCTCCATAATAATAAAGAGAGCAGGGGCCAAAGGATCACCTTGTCTAAGACCTCTTGTTGATTTAAAATAACCCACGACAAATCCATTGAACAACACTGAGAACCAGCAGTTGGAATCATCATACCCATGTAGGAAATAAACCTGTAAGAAAAACCAAACCGCTTGAGGACTGCAAACAAGAAGTCCCATTCAACACTGTCATATGCTTTCTTGATGTCCAGTTTAAGTATAGCATTACCCCCCCAAACTTTGCAACCAATATCCCGGACTAATTGTCTTGAAAAAGAGACGTTACCCAGAATGCACCTTCCTTGCACCTTGTTCCTCCTTGAACAAACACCCCTTGTTCCTCAGAAATAATATCTGGAAGAATGGCAGCCAACCTGTCACATAATATTCTAGAGATAATTTTGTAATAAAAGTTGCAAAGACTAACTGGCCAGAAATCGTTAAACGATTGGGGAGTATGTTTCTTCGGGACAAGGGCGATCAGAGTTGAGGTTACGCCTCTGGGGAAAGAGTGACCCTGAAAGAAACCACTAACCGCAGCATAGACCTCTTTATGAATGATATCCCAACAAGAAGTGAAAAAGATGTCGGTGAACCCATCTGGACCAGGGAAGCCGTTACCATTCAAACTCCAAACTGCCTTTTTAACTTCATCCATCCCTAGACTAGCACACAGGACTTCATTTTGAACATCAGAAATTTTGATGGGAATAACTTGTGGAATGTCCTCATCCATCACATGGTGAGAGGACTGCAGGAGGTTCTCAAAGAAACACACCGCCTCATTCCTTAATACCTCTTGATCCTCACACAAGGAGCCATTAACTTGAAGTCGTTGGATACTGTTTCTTCTTCTTTTCCCTTGAACAGTTGCATGATAAAAGGTAGTGTTCCTATCACCTTTCTCCAACCAATCCATACGTGATTTTTGCACCCAAAAAATCTCTTGGCAGTGCAGCGCCTTAGTAGGAGCAGCATTAGCCTGACCCAGAGCAGTTCTGTTCTCCGGCGATGGGTTGGTATCAAAATTATTCTGCTTTATTCCAACAGATTCCTCCTGAATACGCACATTGCTGTCAACATCACCAAAAACCATTTTATTCTAGGAGCGAAGAACATGTTTAACCGCCTTAAGCTTCAGGAAAAGGATAACAAAAGGGTTGGGGTGCCACTGCGATTCCTCCTTCCAAGCTTTACTGACAATATCATGAAAAGTTGCATGGGACGTCCACATGGCTTGGAACGTAAATCTGGAAGGAGGTCTGATCTCAGTAACCAAATTAACCAACAAAGGAGTGTGGTCCGAAGGACCCCGAGGAAGGTGTCTGACAGAGAGGCCAGGAAACTTTTCATCACAACTAGTGTTTAGCATAAAATGGTCCAGTCTTGTCATGATAGACGCCTGGCCTGTTCTTTTGTTAGACCAGGTGAAGTTAGAGCCAATAATTTAGTAAATTGCAGTATGATTAGGCTAGGTTGTGGCCTGTTTAACATTGTAAACAGTTGTAACATGCTAGGTGAGCATGTCTTTTTGAAGATATCATCTACTTGAGGTGTAGTTAGATTTGGCAGACATAGTAAGCTAAGTCCTAGATTCATTGGCCCGTATGAGATTCTCAGACGATTGGGCAACGTGGAATATGAGCTAGCTTTACCTCCAGCTTTGGCTTGTGTTCATCTTGTTTTCCACGTATCTATGCTCAGGAGGTATGTTCGAGATCCATCTCATGTGATTAGTCACGAGCCAGTGGAGATCCAGCCAGATCTATCTTATGTGGAGCAGCCAGTAGCTATTCTTGACCGGAAGGTTCAGCATCTCCGGAACAAGAGCATTGCGTCGGTGAAAGTATTATGGCGCAACTTCTCAAGAGAGGAGGCTACTTGGGAGCTTGAGGATGCAATGAAGAAGAAGTATCCTCAGTTGTTTGAGTAGTGTCGGTCTAACATCGAGGACGAAGTTTCTTTAAGGGGGAGAGGGTGTAAGGCCCTCGAATTTTGCTCTCTTATATAGGTGTTTGGTTGTGTGAGGATTTGATGCATTGTGTGTGTAGCTATATATATATATATATATATATATATATATATATATATATATATATATATATATATATGTACATATGTTTCTGTTGTGCATGTTATTTATTTACATTGTATAAATAATATTTAAAGTATACATTGTAAATTACATGTATTTGCATTGTGTAAATATAGTTTTATGCATTTTTAAGTTCTATCTGAAATGTGATTTGGCGTCAACATGAGTTGACGTTAGGGGAGAGTCAGCGGCCACATCGATGGACGCCAACTCCAGATAGGCGGCCAGTGATGTTGACGTCTACTTCCGAGAATCTGTTGCATTTCAGATCCGGAAACGCCCCCGAAAACATTGCCTTCTGTTTTGGTAACCGACCCCCCCAACGGTCATCCACCCTACTAAACGCATCCCTAAGCCCCTAGTCTTATAAAAGACTCGGATTAGGGTGATGTTAGGTCTTTTGGCTCTTTTGCCAAAACCCTATCTTGCTTCTGCGGAACTAGAGTTTTAGAGGATTTGATCTTGCAACTTCATGTGTTTTCCGGTGAACTACTGCTTCTGGGAGGTTATATGAACATCGAGGATCGTCGTCCCAACTCCGGTGTGCTTCAAGAATCATCACAGGAGCCGGATCGTGTAGGTTCAGGAGGCTTCTTGGCACAGGCCGAGGAGAGCGTCTTAGAACCAAATCTTCATCTGTAGAATTTTTCAAAGGAAAGTATCCCATACCCATTGTCCATACATGTGTCTAGTAGGTCCTAGGTATTTTTCTGGAATTTATTCGTGCCCTGGAACCCCCGTTCTCCCTTATTTTTGTGAGATCTGTCTGCAATTCTGCAGACAGGAACTTAACGACATCATCTACTGCCATTAAGATCTGAGGTTGGCGGCATCCTTTGTTGCCATCTACCTGATTGGTGGCCACCTGTGCGCCGTTGAGTTCATCAGGCAGTGACAGTGTGCTTGTTTGCCCTATAAAATCTTTTTTCCAGATTTTTCCAAACATGAGGATATATGGTAAAAGTATTATACTGTTAAATACCTCCAGAGGATGTTGTCATGTAATTATGGTGAATTGTTTTCATTGTGTTATTTATTTAAATTTACTGAAATGTTGTGTTGAGCATGTTTTAATCTTATAAATTAATGTTTGTGTGGTTCTTTGCTTTATTGGGATGTCAGAAATTTTCTGTAAGACGTACATAGGTATCAGGTCATGCCATAAAATTTAGGCGAATTTATGAATTCCGTGTGAATAATTAGAATATCTGGATTATAGAACAATGAGCATGTATTATCTGTTTTAAATCTCAAATAAATTGTATGATGCAGGTTAAAATATCAAAAATTCTAGGTGATATCATGACTGCTAGATGCAAGTTTTAAAATGGTTAAATGCATCTGTAACACTGTGAATCATGCTTGATTAGATTCTTAATAATTGTGCAGAAAATTTGTTCTAATTTTCATAAATAATGTGTATTTTTAAAAAATAAGAGGATTTATGTGTATGATGGTTAAACTGTGAGTGATTCATGGTAAAATGTCAATACTGATTAGATAACAGCAGGTATTAGTTTTGATTTCATGTTAGGAAATGACCAATTAATGCATGCTTAGTGTAATCGTTGATAATTTAGTAAATTGCAGTATGATTAGGGTAGGTTCTGGCCTCTTAACATTGTAAACAGTAGTATCATGCTAGGTAAACTGAACCATATGCACACATGTGAAATTGGATATTATTGTGTTAAACGGTGTATAAACAATGTGTGATTAATATGAATTATGTAAAACTGTGCCATGGGTGACACTGCTACCTTAGAGGGTTGTGGAACTGTACCGTAGTAAAGTCCCTACGGGAAGGTTCATGTGTGTGAAATCCTATGGGCAATTATGATGAAATCCTGGAGGTGGACAAGTACCACTGGTTAGGGTGGAGAGTGCTTCTTCCGGTTCTGCGCAGTTAACTAAGATCTATCACTGTCTTGCCTAGGTGATAGGTATGTGAATGTGATGTGTGTGTCCTTCTAGAGGTGGTTCGGAGATTATGTGTCATGGCAATTAAGTGAAAATAATGTGATTGTGTATAAGTGAAATGTGAAATTATAGAATGTGCAAATGAACATGTGAATATGTGTAAGCAATGTAATAGCATGTGAAATTGTAAACCATTACATGAATGTGCTAAATCCATGTCAAAACAGCATGTTTATAATTGTGTTAAGTGTGTGGAAATGTACATAGAATCCATGCTAGAAGTATTGCTTCCATTATGTGTAATCCCATGTTTAAGTTGCATACATATTATATCATGAATGGAATGAGTTCTAATTTGATTTAGCATGTTAAAGAAATGTGTAGAGAGCATGTGATAGGCTTTATTGTAGTGGTGAAAAGAAACACAAAGCATGTATCATGTACCATAATGTTGTAGAAGTTTCATGCATAGAATTTAAGAATTGTTCAAACCATGCTACATGTCTTGATTGTTTCTAATTGAACGTAAAATGTGCATATGATGTGTGTATGTATAATGTGCATGGATTATTTGTTGAGTCTTTTAGACTCACTCTTGCTTCGGCGTACAGGTGAAGTAGGTGACTCTAATTCCTTGGAAGAAATCGTTAGGAGCGACTCCGAGCGAGAGGAGTAGATTGTTGTAGAGGGATCGACGTTGTATTTTCTTTTCATATGTATGAAGCCAATAATGTTATGTAATTCAAATGTGGAAAATGTAATTTGATTAGAATTTCAATTATGTAAAATTTAGTTTATTTCTTGTACTATATGAACAGTGGATAAAATGTGGATGATGGAATAAAAGTTTACATTGAGTTCTTTTAATTTTGTTGTTCTATGTTTATATTTGTGTGCATCTCAGCTTAATGTATTTGTTGGGTCAATGTCCCACTGTAGCGATACTCATTGTACCGACGTGGGCTGGTGTAACCGTATCGGTATAAGGAGGGTCGTTACAGAGATTGGTATCAGAGAAACTGGTTGACATTGTACATAAATATAATTATGCCATCATCTTCATTATATGATAAGTCTTTATAGATTGTCCACATAGTTAGGAATTTGATGGTTAGTTCCTAATTGTGATTAATCTCTCTTGCAAGCTATGGCTTCACGAGGTAGGCATGGTGCTCCTGCTCGCGAGGATGAGCAGAGGAAAGAGGAGAGAGTTGAGCCTAGGTGTGAGGATCAGGCTAAGGAACAGGTCCCAACACCCCAGGGTCCTGTGCTTCCTCCACCGCCACCAGTAGACTATGGAGTGTTCATGCAGGGTCTGGTACAGGCCATGTAGACGCAGGCCCATACTCAGGCAGCACTCCAGGCCTAGCTGGAGGCTCAGCAGGCTCAAGTTATAATAATAAATAGAGTAGTCTGTTTTACTTAAGTACATGTTTGTTATGTTGTTATACTATATATGTGTTGCTTATATTGTTTGTTGTAGCAGGCTCAGGCGCTAGTTCCCCTGGCTCATGACCATGGTGGGCCTTCCATCATGGAAAGGTTCAAGAGGATGGCACCACCCTCTTTTAAGGGGGAGATTAATCCGTTGCTTACGGAGAGCTAGATGAGGGAGATCGAAAAGATCTTCCGGGCGATTAGGTGTGTTGAGGATGACAACGTCAGCCTGGCCACCTATATGCTACAGGAGAGAGCCGACGTTTGGTGGTCCTCGTTACTGTGTATCCGATTCGAGGACGGTGCTATTGAGGTAGCTTGGGAAGAGTTCGTGAGGCTCTTTCGGGCCAAGTTCGTTCCCAAGCATATCCAGAACAAGATGGAGCAGGAGTTCCTCACCTTGACTCAGGGCTCTATGACTGTGCTTGAGTACGAGGCCAGGTTTGCTGAGTTATCAAAGTATGCAACTCATATTGTGGCTGATGAGAACAGGAAGGCCAAGAAGTTCGTGATGGGCTTAAAGCCATCACTGAGGGCGAGGTTGGTGGCATTTGACCATCGTACCCTCTAGGAGGCTCTCAGCGCGGCATGCCGGCAGGAGGGCGAGATGGAGCAATACCTTGAGGAGAAGAAGGCTTCGTAGAAGAGGCCTGCAGCTCCTTTCAAGCGACAGGATAAGAAGAAGGCAGTGTACCAGTCACCGCAGCGCCCAGTGGCAGCAAGCAGTCGTCAGGTACCTTCTCAGCATTCCCCTAGTGGCAAGAAGGAGTTTCCTCATTGCGGAAGTTCACACGGGGGTACAGAGTGTTGGAAGATGGCGGGAAAGTGCCTCAACTGCGGAAGCAGTGAGCATCAGATTAGAGACTGCCCTAGACTTCAGTAGGGAGTCCAACGACCAGCACCAGGTCCAAAAGCAACAGCGACCGCAGCACCAGCTACAAGACGACCAGGAAGGCCTCGATCCCAAGCTCGAGTGTTTGCACTAGCACATGAGGACTCCGAGCAGGCGGAGCATGTTACCGAAGGTACGGTTCTTTTCATGGGTGTGCACGCTCGAGTTTTATTTGATATGGGTGCCACTCACTGGTTCATTTCCGAGAGGTTTGCTAGGCAGTTAGCTTTAGAGTCAGGATTAGAGTCTGAGGAGTTAGAGGTCCGTTTTTCTGTGCACACACCTACGGGAACGGTATTGACTAGGAAGTGCATTCCGTCGTTACCTGTATGCATTGAGGATAGAGTCCTAGAGGGGTGTTTCTTCTTGCTAAAGATGAAGGACTATGATGCAATTCTTGGTCTGGATTGGCTAGAGGAGCACTATGCATTAGTGGATTGTCGTGGGAAGAAGATTGTTTTCCATATTCCTGGTGAGGATGAGTTTTCTCATCCATTGACAAGGAACCTTGCGGGAAAGTTTGTCATCTCTGCCATGAAGGCAATGAGAATGGTAGGCAAGGGTTGTGACACTTTTCTTGCCAACGTGGTATTAGTACCAAAGGCTGATGAGTCACCGACTCTTGAGGAGATAGATGTAGTGAGAGAGTTTCCAAATGTATTTCCTGATGATTTGTCTGGATTGCCACCGGTCAGGGAGATAGAGTTTACCCTAGAGTTGCTTCCAGGCACATCTCCTAACTCAAAGGCTCCTTATCGGATGGCACCTGCGGAATTAGCTGAGCTAAGGAAGCAGTTGCAAGAGTTGTTGGATAAGGGATTTATTTGCCCTAGTGTTTCTCCTTGGGGCGCACCTGTCTTATTCGTAAAGAAGAAAGACGTTTCACTCAGGTTGTGCATTGATTATATGAAGCTCAACTAGGTGGCTGTAAAGAACAGGTATCCCTTACCTCGTATTGATGACTTGTTTGACCAGCTACAGAATGCATCGGTCTTTTCCAAGATTGATCTGCAGTCTGGCTATCATAAGTTGAGGATTAGGACTGAGGATGTGTAAAATCGCGTGCTTTTCGGATCCATGTGGATCATGTGTGTTGTGGATGTGGCAGCCATTGTGAGGCCAATGTGAGTTGGTTGTGTGGAATGTATGGTGTGGATGTGTGGTTTGTTCAGGTGAAGTGCAGGTTTGGTCCTGAAATGAAATAGGACCTGCTGCAGTTGGGTTGGAGTTGGCGGCCAGGAGTGGCCGTTGACTTGTTGGCGTCCAGGAGAGGTGCCGTTGACTTCATGATCTTGGAGGCATTAGATGTGGACGTTTAGGATGGCGGTTGCCCTTGGCGGCAGAGGGGTTGACGCCAACCTGAGAATTCTGCAGGTTATAGGGTCACCCGAGAGCAGGTTTCCCACCTGTTTCTCTCTTCCCCTTGCCCCAGCTTCACGTCCCCGTGTTTCTAAAGCTTCCAACAGGTACTGAAGGGTGGTTAGAGGATCGTGGGACATGTGGCGTTGCCGAATCGCGCGAGGAAACGCCGTGGCGTGGTGCAATTCCCGTGGGAGCTCGCGGAGGGTTCGGTGTGAACCGGGAGATTCGGGAGGTTTAAGCGTGTTCTGAGGTAGGGGACGAACCCTGTAGCTCCGTAGGAACATTAAAACACGAGTAACCACCTGAATCAGCATGTTAAACGCATTTTCGGATTAAGTTGCACCATGCGGGGTTAATGGGTGGCTTGACGAATTTAATCAGTAAAGCATGCTGTATTGGATTGTTTAGGATTCATACATGCTAGAGGAACTATTTCTGTATGTTTTACCGTTGTTTTAACGGTTGTAAAACCTGTAGAATTGGTTTAGGGTTTCTGTAGGGTTAGAGGCTGAAGATCTTGGCGTTAAGATCGATTGACGCCAGGTTCATCAGCCAGGATATAGACGCCCAGATCCGTTGCCGTCTACTTTCTGTAAGAGGCAGTCGATGTGGCCGCCTACTTGTATATAAGTAAAAAAGACTATTTGAGGTATTTGTCGATAATGAATGTTGCGTTGGCACCTATGGTGCACCGAGTGCACATAGTTTTCGTGTTTAGCATACAAGGTATGCAGTTAGATACTTACTTTTGTGGCTACGTGTTGTTCACGCGAGTCCAGTTGGGTTCACGTGTAGTAGACCATTGTTACTTGTGGTTTACGTGAGGTTTCGCGTGGTTTGTGTGTGACGTGCACATGGTTTTGTGTACGTGGCGAGTAGTACGACGCCTACCGTGGTTACCTCTCCAGTTGGGTGCCCCAGGTTCTTTGTGAGCCAGGCTGTTAGCTCGGGGCTTTGTCCTGGTACTTGTGTTGTACCGTCGAGGTCTGTGTCATCTAACCTGGACACCCTCACTCCTGTGTTTGAGTTGTACGTCCGGCTGAGGGAAAGACGACAGTGGGACAGTGACACTTGTGTTTGTCTTTAGTCACTTGTAGCGCGCTCGTAGTTGGGGGTACGAACACCAGTAGTCGACACTGGTCCCCAGCTAGTCCTTTTCCAGTGCCTCACTCTAGCGAGCCTGGGCCAGGGTCTCTGGAGGTGCCAGGCATGGGCCTATGACCGTGTGGTCTGCAGGTGGTGGTGTTTAGTTGGTCTCCACAGTTGCTTGACCTTTTCACGTGGAGCGGTAGCTGGACCTTTCGTCCGTGGCTGCGAGACTGAGAGGTAGACCTGTGTTAGCTTGTCCGAGTCAGTTTCTGGTGTCGCGAACCAGTTCACGTGGCTCGTGTTTGGCTGTCTCTACTTTAGCTTGTACACTTGTACTGGTTTTCCGTTTAATTATTACAGTTGTTTTGTAGTCGTCAAATGGTGAGTACTTTTACAACTTTTATATCCTGCTTAGCTGTTCTATAAATTGATGGTATTGTTTATTGCTTTGTACCTGTGGTTTTTGGTTTGCTCGGTTTTGGGGGAGTTCCCTACTGAGCCAGTGACTAGCGAGGATCACCCCTACCCCCACAGGTGAGAGCGAGGAGGACGTTTCACGACCGTCGTCCAGTTCAGAGCAGCGCTGTAGCGGTGCAGGGTCGTTACCTCCAGCTGTGTAGTAGCAGCTCCAGCAGTGTAGTGTAGTTAGTTTGTTTATTTTCCTCAGCTGTACCTCGGGGTATGCCCCAGGCTCTTGTACTTCTTTTCAGTTTTGTGGAAATATGTCTATGTAACTTGTGAAATATATATTAAATGTGGTGTGTTCCTTTGTGTTTACACGGACTGTGGTTTGGTATCCCTTGCGAGGCTTCGGCCCGTTCGCGGGAGGTGGACTCGGATCAAGTACGTTATTGGTTTAACGGGCTTGGCCGAGGCGTTCCGTCACAGTTGGTATCAGAACAAGGTCCGTGTTAATATATGGGAATTAGTAAGATACATAGCCTTATTTCGGTCTTTGTACACTGCTGGTAGGGACCCTGGTTTTTGATAATTTGTTGTTCGATTTTTGTTTGCTGTTTTGTTTATGTAGAAATTTCTGGATTGGCTGATAGAAGAGATTGGGGTGGTGGAGGAGATTGTCCGGAGGAAAGTACCCAGCGTATGATAGAAAGAATTTGGGAGAGCCTCACGGATATTCGGGCGAGAATGGATCAGCAGGCGCCGGTACCACCGGTTGTAGTGCCACCTAGAGAAGGAGAGACTGTACCTGTAGCTCCAGTCCCGCCAAGAGTAGAGGTGCCTTTTGCAGCACCTGTGCCACCACCACCACCAGTGCTGATAGCAGAAGAACCAGTGATGCAAGTGGAGAAGTTTCTGAGATTGCAGCCGCCTACTTATTCAGGAGGGCCGAATCCAGATACAGCAGAGCACTGAGTTCATGAGATTGAAAGAGTTTTTGCAACTATGAGGTGTCTGGCAGCAGATAGAGTTGTGTTAGCTGCTTATCAGTTGAGAGGTTTTGCCTTGGAATGGTGGCGACTGAAGATGCAGACCACCTTTGCAGGCAGGACAGAAGAGGCTATTACTTGGTCGGAATTTCTCGATGTATTTAACGATACATTCTTTCCGATTCAAGTGCAGCAAGTGAAAAGAGAGCAGTTCCGGACGCTCCAGCAAGGTAACTCTTTAGTTTTAGAGTACCAGATGAGATTTATGGCACTTAGCCGTTATGCGCCTTATGTAGTTTCAGATAATAATATGATGGTTGAGTACTTCATTAGAGGTTTGAGAGTGGAGTTGCAGGATGCGATAGTACCTCTCATGTGCAAGACAGTGGAAGAAGCAGCCCAGAGAGCAGCTACTTTGGAGAGGTCTATTCGGACTCGTCAGGTGGGCGAGTCAGGTTCAGGTAGTTTCCGGCTACCGCAGCAGTCAGTAGGTGCAAGCAAGGGTAAGGCACCAGCAGGACCTTCTTCATCAGGCTTTGGTAAATGGGGTCAGAAATTAAAACAAGCATTTAAAGGCAAAGGAAGAGGATGGGGAGGTTGTCAGCAGTTTCAGCAAGGCCGAGGTAGGCCTGAGGTGGAGGAGTCGCCGCAGAGTACTGCCAGGCAGCCTATTACTCCACCAGGGTATCGGTGTTATAATTGTAATCAGTCGGGGCATTTGATCCGCAATTGTCCCTATCCGAGAGAATATGGGTATGGAAGAGGTGTGCAGCAGCCTCAGCAGTTTCAGCAGCCGCAGGCAGGTCGTGGCAGCGGAGCATCGCAGCAGCGAGGAAGAGGCCGGGTTATGGCTATCACCCAAGCCCAGGCGGAAGCATCGAATATGATAGAAGGTACTCTACCTCTTTATAATTACTCAACAAGAGTCTTATTTGATTCGGGTGCCTCTCATTCTTTCATTTCCGAAGAATTTTTGGATTATATAGCTCATCCTTTAGAGGAGAAGTCTTGTGAGTTAGTAGTGGAGGTTCCTTCGGGTGAGTTCCTACTCACTTCAAGCTATATAGATGAAGCTCCTGTTATGATTGAAGGGAACCAGATGTCGGGTCGGTTGTATGCCCTGCAGTTGTCAGATTATGATATTATTCTGGGTATGGATTGGCTTGAGATGTATGGAGCAATGTTAGATTGCAAAAAGAAAAGGATCAGGTTTTGTCATCCTAATGGTGCAGTATTTGAATATCAAGGTATGCCTTTTTATACCTCTAAGTTTTTAATTTCTGCAATTAAAGCTAGGAAGTTGATAAATGCTAGATGTGTGGCTTATTTAGCCTCGGTAAGTCTGGTAGAAGCCAGTCAGTCAATGGAAGCAGTTCCCGTGGTTAGGGAATTTGCTTATGTTTTTCCTGAAGATTTGCCTAGTTTAGCTCCACATAGAGAGGTGGACTTTACCATTGAGTTGCTGCCAGGTACCATGCCGATTTCTAAAGCTCCACATCGGATGGCACCAGCAGAACTTAATGAATTGAAAAGGCAGTTAGAAGAATTGTTACAGAAAGGGTTTATTAGACCGAGTCATTCCCCGTGGGGAGCGCCGGTTTTATTAGTGAAAAAGAAAGATGGAAGTTTTCGGATGTGTATTAATTATAGAAAGTTGAATGATGTGACCATTAAGAATAAGTACCCGTTGCCGAGGATAGATGATCTGTTTGATCAGTTGCAATCAGCAAAGGTATTTTCTAAAACTGATTTGAGGTCCGGGTACCATCAGTTGAGAATCAAAGAGAAGGATATAGATAAGACAGCCTTCAGAACCAGATATGGTCACTATGAGTTTGTGGTTATGCCATTTGGGTTGACTAATGCTCCTGCAAGTTTTATGGATCTGATGAATAGAATTTTTCATCCATATTTAGACCAATTTATTGTGGTCTTTATTGATGATATTCTAATTTATTCAGCATCTGAAGAGGAGCATGCAGCTCATTTGAGGTTTACTCTGCAGTTGTTAAGAAATAACCAGTTGTTTGCCAAATTCAGTAAGTGTGAATTTTGGTTAAAAGAAATTCAATTTCTGGGTCATGTTATCTTAGCTAAAGGAGTAGCAGTGGACCCAAGTAAAGTGGAAGCAGTGATGAGATGGGGAGTGCCTAAGACAATAACCGAGATTAGAAGTTTTCTGGGATTGGCAGGTTATTATAGGTGCTTTATTCAAGATTTTTCTAAGATAGCAGCACCTATGACTAAATTGATCAGGAAAGGGGTGCCATTTGTATGGTCCGGTGAATGTTAGAAAAGTTTTATGGAATTGAATAAAAGGCATACATCAGCACCTATATTGACATTACCGGCAGGGAGTGGTGGTTTTGTGTTGTATACTGATGCTTCAAGGAGAGGACTTGGCGCAGTGCTTATGCAGCATGGCAAAGTGATAGCTTATGCATCCAAGCAATTGAAGCCAGCAGAGGAGAATTACCCCACTCATGATTTGGAATTGGCAGCAGTTGTGTTTGCCTTGAAAATGTGGAGGCATTATCTGTATGGCGAGAGATTTGAGATCTTTACAGATCATAAAAGTTTGAAGTATATTTTCTCGCAGAAAGATTTAAACCTTCGCCAGCGCAGATGGATTGAATATTTAAAGGATTATGATTTCAGTTTGGCTTACCATCCGGGCAAGGCCAATGTTGTAGCAGATGCCTTGAGCAGAAAGGTATATATGAATCTGATGATGATTAAAGAGTGGAAGTTGTATGAAGAAGTAGTGGAGAACTCCTTATATGTGCCCAGTAGTCAGCGACGAGCAGTACTAGCTGCTAGTGTTGTAGAGCCGTCCTTGTATTGGAAGATTATTGAGGCTCAGAAAGCAGATATAAATTTAGCTGAAATTGTGAAAATGGAAGGAGTTACCATAGATGATAATTGTGCGGTCAGGCTCAGGGGCAGGTTGTTTGTTCCTGTAGAAAGAGAGGTAAAGCAGCAAGTATTAGAGGAGGCTTATAAATTCGGTACACTATCCACCCGGGTAGTACTAAAATGTACCATGATTTAGGAAAGCATTTCTGGTGGCCTCATATGAAGAAAGAAATAGCAGAGTTTGTTGCAAGATGTGCTATCTGTCAGCAAATTAAAGTAGAGCATCAAAAGCCTGGAGGTCTATTACAACTGTTGCCCATTCCACAATGGAAATGGGATGATATTGCTATGGACTTTGTGGCAGGTTTACCAAGATCGAGTTCCGGGCATAATGGAATATGGGTATTTGTTGACAGATTAACCAAGGTGTGCAGATTAGTGGCAGTGAGTATGTCTTGGATAGTGGACAGATTGGCAAATATTTATGTTGAAAGAATTGTTCCACTGCATGGTATTCCGAAGACTATTGTATCTGATAGAGATCCAAGATTTACTTCTGGTTTTTGGAGAAGTTTGCAGAAAGTAATTGGTTCTGAGCTGAGGTATAGCTCCGCTTATCATCCCCAGACAGATGGTCAGACAGAGAGGACTATCCAGACGATTGAAGATATGTTGCGAGCTTGTTGTTTAGTTTGGGGAGGTAGCTGGGAGCATCATTTGGGAATGGTTGAGTTTGCCTACAATAATAGTTATCATACCAGTCTTGGGATGGCACCGTATGAAGCTTTATATGGAAGGCCATGTAGAACCCCATTGAACTGGCATGAAGTGGGAGAAAGGCAGTTAGTGGGTCCTGAATTGATTCAGAAAACCACTGAAGTAGTGAAGCTTATTAAAGAAAAATTGCAGGCAGCTCAAAGCAGGCAAAAAAGTTATGCAGATTTCCGGAGGAGACCACTTCAGTTTGAAGTGGGAGATTTTGTTTTCTTGAGAGTTTCCCCGAGTAAAGGTATTATGAGGTTTGGCAAGACTGGAAAGTTGAGTCTGAGGTATGTGGGACCCTTCCAAGTGTTAGAAAGGATTGGGGAGATGGCTTATAGACTGGATTTACCAGCTGATTTTGCAGATGTTCATGATATTTTTCATGTCTCCATGTTAAGAAAGTGTATAGAAGATCCGGCTCAAATAATCAGATATCAAGGTGGTGACCTGAGACCGGATATGACTATGCCAGAGTATCCAGTGCAGATCACTGATCGAAAGATAAAGAAATTGAGAAATAAAGAAATTGAACTAGTTAAAGTGAGATGGGAAAATAGGTTGGCTGGTGAGGATACCTGGGAGTTAGCCGACGAAATGGCTAAAGGGTATCCCTATCTGTTTGAATAAGCCTTTGTATTTTCTTTTTAGATGATAGTGCTTGTAAATGTGTGTATGTTTAACTTGTTTAACTTTGAATTGTGTTATGAATTTCGAGGTCAAAATTTTCTTTTTAGATGATAGTAGTGTAACGTCGCGTGCTTTTCGGATCCATGTGGATCATGTGTGTTGAGGATGTGGCAGCGTTGTGAGGCCAATGTGAGTTGGTTGTGTGGAATGTATGGTGTGGATGTGTGGTTTGTTCAGGTGAAGTGCAGGTTTGGTCCTGAAATGAAATAGGACCTGCTGCAGTTGGGTTGGAGTTGGCGGCCAGGAGTGGCCGTTGACTTGTTGGCGTCCAGGTGAGGTGCCGTTGACTTCATGATCTTGGCGGCATTAGATGTGGACGTTTAGGGTGGCGGTTACCCTTGGCGGCAGAGGGGTTGACGCCAACCTGAGAATTCTGCAGGTTATAGGGTCACCCGAGAGCAGGTTTCCCACCTGTTTCTCTCTTCCCCTTGCCCCAGCTTCACGTCCCCGTGTTTCTAAAGCTTCCAACAGGTACTGAAGGGTGGTTGGAGGATCGTGGGACGTGTGGCGTTTCCGAATCGCGCGAGGAAACGCCGTGGCGTGGTGCAATTCCCGTGGGAGCTCGCGGAGGGTTCGGTGTGAACCAGGAGATTCGGGAGGTTTAAGCGTGTTCTGAGGTAGGGGACGAACCCTGTAGCTCCGTAGGAACATTAAAACACGACGTAACCACCTGAATCAGCATGTTAAACGCATTTTTGGATTAAGTTGAACCATGCTGGGTTAATGGGTGGCTTGATGAATTTAATCAATAAAGCATGCTGTATTGGATTGTTTAGGATTCATGCATGCTAGAGGAACTGTTTCTGTATGTTTTACCGTTGTTTTAATGGTTGTAAAACCTGTAGAATCGGTTTAGGGTTTCTGCAGGGTTAGAGGCTGAAGATCTTGGCGTCAAGATCGATTGACGCCAGGTGCATCAGCAAGGATATAGACGGCCAGATCCGTTGCCGTCTACTTCCTGTAAGCAGCAGTCGATGTGGCTGCCTACTTGTATATAAGCAGAAAAGACTATTTGAGGCATTTGTCGATAATGAATGGTGCGTTGGCACCTATGGTGCACCGAGTGCACATAGTTTCCATGTTTAGCATACAAGGTATGCAGTTAGATACTTACTTTCGTGGCTGCATGTTGTTCACGCGAGTCCAGTTGGGTTCACGTGTAGTGGACCGTTGTTACTTGTGGTTTAGGTGAGGTTTCACGTGGTTTGTGTGTGACGTGCACGTGGTTTTGTGTACGTGGTGAGTAGTATGACTCCTACCATGGTTACCTCTCCAGCTGGGTGCCCCAGGTTCTTTGTGAGCCAGGCCGTTAGCTCGGGGCTTTGTCCCAGTACTTGTGTTGTACCGTCGAGGTCTGTGTCATCTGACCTGGACACCCTCACTCCTGTGTTTGAGTTGTACGTCCGGTTGAGGGAAAGATGACAGTGGGACAGTGACACTTGTGTTTGTCTTTAGTCACTTGTAGTGTGCTCGTAGTTGGGAGTACGAACACCAGTAGTCGACACTGGTCCCCAGCTAGTCCTTTTCCAGTGCCTCACTCTAGCGAGCCCGGGCCAGGGTCTCTGGAGGTGCCAGGCATGGGCCTGTGACCGTGTGGTCCGCAGGTGGTGGTGTTTAGTTGGTCTCCACAGTTGCTTGACCTTTTCACGTAGAGCGGCAGCTGGACCTTTCATCCGTGGCTGCGAGACTGAGAGGTAGACCTGTGTTAGCTTGTCCGAGTCAATTTCTGGTGTCGCGAACCAGTTCACGTGGCTCGTGTTTGGCTGTCTCTACTTTAGCTTGTACACCTGTACTTGTTTGTCGTTTAATTATTACAGTTGTTTTTGTAGTCGAAAAACGATGAGTACTTTTACAACTTTTATATCCTGCTTAGCTGTTCTCTAAATTGATGGTACTGTTTATTGCTTTGTACCTGTGGTTTTTTGTTTGCTCGATTTTGGGGGAGTTCCCTACTGAGCCAGTGACTAGCGAGGCTCACCCCTACCCCCACAGGTGAGAGCGAGGAGGACGTTTCACGACCGTCGTCCAGTTCAGAGCCGCGCCATAGCGGTGCAGGGTCGGTACCTCCAGTTGTGTAGTAGCAGCTCCAGCAGTGTAGTGTAGTTAGTTTGTTTATTTTCCTCAGTTGTACCTCGGGGTATGCCCCAGACTCTTGTGCTTCTTTTCAGTTTTGTGGAAATATGGCAATGTAACTTGTGAAATATATATTAAATGTGGTGTGTTCCTTAGTTTTTACACGGACTGTGGTTTGGTATCCCTTGCGAGGCTTCGGCCCGTTCGCGGGAAGCAGACTCGGATCAAGTACGTTATTGGTTTAACGGGCTTGGCCGAGGCGTTCCATCACAGGATGTGTCCAAGACGGCCTTGTGCAAATCTTTGTAGATGACATAATATTCGGATCTACTGATGAATCTCTGTGCAAGTACTTTGAAAAGCTTATGCAGGGAGAATTTGAAATGAGCATGATGGGGGAGCTAAATTATTTCCTTGGACTTCAAATTAAACAAGGCAAAGAAGGTACACACATCTGCCAAGCCAAGTACACCAAGGTGTTACTAAAGAAATTTGGATTTGAAAATGCAAAGCCACTGTCAACAGTAATGAGCACATCTACAAGACTAGACAGTGATAAAAATGGTAAGAATGTAGATCAAAAGCTCTACAGAGGTATGATAGGTTCATTACTTTCTTTGACAGCTAGTAGACCTGATATATTATTTAGTGTATGCATGTGTGCGAGGTATCAAGCTGATCCTAAGGAATCTCACTTAATATCTATTAAAAGGATCCTTAGATATTTAGCAACAACTCATGATCTAGGTTTATGGTATCTGAAATCATGCGAAATTAATTTAGTAGGATATTATGATGCTGACTATGCTAGATGCAAAGTAGATAAAAAAAGCACCAGGGGAAGTTGTCAATTTCTTGCAGGATGCTTGATTTCATGGTTCTCAAAGAAATAAAATTCAGTATCACTATCAACAGTTGAATCTGAGTACGTGGCTACTGGAAGCTGTTGCACTCAACTACTATGGATAAAACAACAGCTTGAGGATTATGGACTGCACATCAAGACAATTCCTTTGCTGTGCGACAACACCAGTGCAATAAATCTCACTAAAAATCCAGTTCAGCACTCCAGGACAAAGCATATTGAGGTTAGATATCATTTTATTAGAGATCATGTAGCTAATGGAAATATAGGTATTTCGTTTATAGATATATTAAATCAGTTCAGATATCTTTACAAAGGCCTTACCTGAAGAGAGATTTACGTCTCTTAGAAGGAAATTAGGCATGTGTAATTTGTAATAGACTTTTCTGCATATAACTGAAAGAATAAATCTTTCAGAATAATGCCTATTATCTCCCCTAAAATTAAGAAAATTCCGTTATTGCTTATGTCATAAATTGCTTTGACGGTTCGCTATTTTAAAAAGCTTTTATCTCTTGTGAAATCATATCCTTTTGTCGTTTTCCGTAATTACTGTAGCGTCTCTTCAAAAACAATTTTACCTTTCTCTTTTAATTCCGTAATCAATGCCATAACAATTAACCTCCCTCTCTCATGTGATGAACAGTCTATCCCCATGTAATTTAATTTAATCTCATTTCTATTTTGGTGATTAACAAAACCATGTTATGTTGATAATTTTCAAACCCTTGATTAAGGTCACTAACCTATTTTCTATAAGTTTTGAGCACAGGAAATATAACAAGGAAATTCAAGCAAAATTGGTAAGTATTATTCTTACTGAAGCAACAGTAAGATCAAGTATGATATTTCTCTAAGTACACATCGGTTTCCTTTATAAATCATAACGACTACAGTGGAACTGTAACAATTTCCTCATAATGGTTTCATAAGTGCCTTATCGATTTCTTCATAAAATGAAACATCCTTTGAATTCAAAAGAAATCGTTATCGTAACGACTTGCTTTCGTAATGATTCCTTTAGTCATCGTAATGACTTGCTTTCGTAACGATTCCTTTAGTCATCGTAACGACTTGCTTTCATAACGATTCCTTTAGTCATCGTAACAACTTGCTTTCATAACGATTCCTTTAGTCATCATAACAATTTGCTATCATAACGATTCCTTTAGTGATCATAACAATTTGCTATCATAACGATTGCTTTAGTGATCATAACGATTTTCTTATCGCAACGATTGCTTCAGATATTATAACGATTTGCTTTACGCATCGACATCTTAAGTAATTGCATCGATTTCTTTGGTTCTCATAACGATTTTCTTTGTGCATCGACTTCTTAAGTAATCATAATGATTTCCTTGATGATCACAACAATTCTTTCATATCTCACAACGATTTGTTGTTTGGTTGCATAACGATTTCATAAGTCATAAATGCATCGATTTCATATCAATCAACTTGACATATGACTTATCCTTCAATGGGTTGAATAGTCAAAGTCTTCGCACATATTCTTCTGTCAGCTGTGCATTTAATGAAGACTGAACATATCTCTGCATGCATGCAGACCATATCATCCATTATCGTGTCTATTCCTTATGCATCTTTTAGAACAGCAGAATAGCATTACTATTTTGATGAATATTCACACTAACGTTGACTGACAAACAAGAGACAGCCTAGCTGTCTACTGTTTTAGCATTTAATGTGTGCAGGTCTCTGACAACATTCGTCATACAATGTTGGACCTTGTAGAAGCCAAAGGACACTTCAGAAGATCCTATCTCTTTGCGTGCACAAATGGATAAAGGAATGTTGACTAGAAGCTTCCAAGTGCCACTCAGTCTAACGTCCACCAAAAGCTAGAGGCAACGGATACTTCAACGTCTAGATTTCAAATTGAAGCTATATATTGAAGAAAGGAGTTCCAGAAGCTAAAAAAACAAAAAACAAAAATAGACAGAGAACGATAGTTATAGAAAACTCTCTGATCATCAAGTCTTCTGCAAGTTCTTAAGAAACAGCCAAGCCTCATTCCATTAGATTAGCTCTTTGCTCTCTGCATTCTTTGTAGATTTTTGAGAGAGCTTGTTTGGTTCTGAGAGTGAGCTTTTGTTTGTAGATCACATTGCTCTCAGTCCTTAGCTTCAGATCTAGGCTTATCAAATCTTGATCTAGGGGCTTAATCTCCTGCTTACTTATTTCTGAGTGTGTTCCCTTCTGTTGAGAAGGAAGACCTGGTGGGGTATCCAGGGTGTTGTTCCTCTTTGGGTTGTGAAGAGAAGACCAACTAGGCTGGGTGTTGTAGTGTCCATAGGGGGACTGTACCCTAGTTAGTGAAATCCTGAGTTGTTGCTCAGGGACTGGACGTAGGACTCCTGTGGAGAGGAGATCTGAACCAGGATACATCTTGTGTTGTGTGATTGTCTTCGTGTGATTATTGTTTCTCTTTACTAACACTAATAATCTTCAAAGTGAATTTCTTTGTGAACGTTTTTAGTGAACAGGTACTAGCTGACATTTTTTTTAAAGACCCATTCACCCCCCCTTTGGGCTACCTAACTAGGCAACAAGTGGTATCAGAGCGAGTCTCTTCGACAAAGAAGAAGATCCAACGATCTGAAGAGTAAATATCCATGGCAGCCCAAGGAAACATTGAAGGTCAGTCTGTCAACCGACCCCCTCTCTTCGATGGTGAAGACTACACTTACTGGAAGACCAGAATGGAGTATTTTCTGCAAGGATTCGACTATCAGATCTGGTCAATTATAGAAGAAGGAGATCTCGTCATCTTGAACTCAACGCAGAACTAGACAGACGATGATAGGAAGAAGATCTCCCTCAACTGTAAAGCTAAGAGCATTCTGTGTTGTGCTCTCAGTAAGAAGGAATTCAACAGAGTTTCAGCCTGCAAATCCACAATGGAGATGTGGGAAAAGCTCAGAATCACGTATGAAAAGACAGACAAAGTGAAAGAGACAAGGATTGACATTCTTGTAACACAGTATGAAAGATTTCAGATGCAATCAGGTGAATCCATAACTCAAATGTTCAGTAGATTTATAGACATTACAAACGGCTTAGCTGGACTTGGGAAGACATATGAAATTGGAAATATGGTTGGGAAGATTCTCAGATCCCTACCACCTTCATGGACCGCAAAGGTAACAGCTATTGAGGAAGCCAACGACTTGAAAAAGATGTCATTAGAAAAGCTCATTGTGTCCCTTATGGCCTATGAGATCAACATGGAAAGGTTGGGAGAATCCTCAAGCAGAAAGAAGCACTCAAATGCCCTTAAAGCTGAAGAAGACTCATGTAGCAACCTGGATTTTTATAATAATTAAAAATTGAATTATTTGAAAAATCAATTAAACAATGGAAGATTCACACAAAAGGGAATTTAACAAAACCCATTAAATGAAAACAAGTAATGGGCTTTATTAAATGGACCCATTAGAAATTAGTGGGGCAAAATAAGAATTTATAAAAGGGGAATAATAGGAAAATACCCTAAATTCGTAACTAAAATATTACTTAAATAGAAAAGAGTTATTTAATACATTAAATAGGTAGATTGAGTCATAATAGGATTCCTAAACCTACCCTATATGGTTTAGCACGAATTTAGATCTCATCCAAGTCTAAATAGGGATTGGAAAGCAAGGAAGGAAGGTTAGAGTTAGAAAATCTCGGAATTTAGAGGAATTAGAGTAGAAATAGGAATAGGAATTCATGCATGCATAAATACACCTCATAAACCCTCTTGGCCGACCCTAGCTCGTTGCCAAAGGTTGCTGGACGTGGGGAAGAGGTCAAGGAGGAGATGATCTTGTGGGAAGAAGGCATTCTTGAAGCTTCTTCCTCGTTTTTTGGGAGTTTCAACCCTAGAAGACAAATAAATCCAAAGGTAGGCATTCTCACAAGCGAAAATTCTGAAATTTCGTCTGTAGGTTCTTCCTACCCTCTTGAACGAAACCCCCAAGTTTCATATTTTTCCATCCATCCTATCTTTTGTTCTTAATTTTTGAAGTTCTGCAAACATGATAACCCCGAGACATCATGTTAAATCCATATCTCCTTGTATACTGGATCCCATGCTATGAAATTTTTATTGTAAATACTTGATCTTGTTAGCGATCTTTTGACCCCAAAAGCCCTAATTTTTGTCGAGCATGTTACTCGAATTAAATCCATCTTGCTCCCTGTATCATGTTCTATGTTACTCGTCCTTATTCGTTCTTAAACTATGTTCTCTCTCGAATCCCTATTTACTGGAGGTACTCTCGCATGTCTAGTTTCATTTGCCAGTGATTTCATGATTTTTCATCGCATATATATTTAGTTATGATTTTCTGAACAACCCTATATCAAAAATTGATATCCCTGGTCTGCAATCCAATGTCTGGTCTGACTCCTGTCAGAGTCAGGCGCAGACAACTATAAGGCGACGCCTCGATATGTCGTTTTCTGGGCTCCGATTGCGACAGCCTACCTGTCGCGATCAAGAAGGCGATAGGGGTACCGTCGCATTTCCAGTACCTTAGCTGGCAGCCCTGTCGCGACCCGTAGAGGACCCTACCGCATTCCATCATACCCCTGTCGCGATCCTCACTGGCCTATGTCGCGTTCACAGGAATTTTTACAGTTATACCCCCGGTCAAAACCTTGCCTAAAAATGGAGCAATAGTGAATAATCTTAAATACATCTTCACGACTTATTTCTATCTATGATTCCTCTTGCACTTGCACACACATAAACCATCCATTTATGGCTGAAATCTTGCAGAAAATATCTCATAATGTATCTGGTAATTTATTGAAATAAAGTACATTAATTGCCCTATTTTAAAGGACTTGTAATCGTTTCTTGTGTTCTTTATATTCTGATATCGACGCTCCACTGTTCTAGAATTCCTCTAGAACGTCGAGCACATATTTTATACACACTTTACTTGGCTTGTGGTGAACCCTCCGTCGGATATTCCTTTCGCCGGACTAGTGAACCCTTGCACAAGGCCTCCGTAAGTCTCCTCTGATCATGGATTCCCACATGGTCGACGAGCCGGTTGTACCCTAACACCCATTACATCTTTTGGATCGATATGATCCAAACGGCTATTAGAAGTTCGCTCTTACCTTGAATCACGTCCGACCTCTGGACTTGTGCGTAACATGGCCAGCGGGAAGATCGTGAGTTCCACCTAACTGCCAACACTAAGTGCACGTGTTGTGCAACTGTTACTATCGCATGTTTACTCATCACATTACGTGCAATGTCCACTAGCTCTCATCTGTACTCTACTCGCTCGTCTATTCACGTTCACTCTACTATCTCGTCTATTCATCTAGTGCTCTCATCTACTTCTTGGTACTCTATGATGGCCATTGACTGATTGTCTAAAGATAAACAATATAACCAATGCTTGGCAATATATAAAGGGCCCGATCTGGTCCTGGGATGTGCGCCCGAAAGTGCTAGTGCCCATGGGAGTTAAATGATCAGAGTGTTTGGCATTACACTCAAATGCTATCTATCTCGACTATCTATATGACAATCAAAACACAAAACGTGCTATACTCTCTCGATGTCTAGAATGACAAACAAGTGCTATACTCGTCGTGCTATTATTATACTTGTGCTAGTTGTGCTATGGCCATCCTGCTATTCGTGCTATACTCGATACTTGTGCTATTTTTGGAAACTATACTCGATCTCATGCTATTGTGCTATCCTGTTACCTGTTGTGCTATCCCTTGCTATGTTTTGACTCTCTTGTACCTGCTATCTTTAGATACTCTGCCATTAAATGTGTTAATTATTTAAAGCCTTCTTGAGCCTGAGATTTAAGTCCTACTGGGCGTTATCGCTCACCCTATGTTATTTGATGTTGTGTTCTCAGGTGAGACCGAGGATGACACATACACTCATGAGGAAGGGAATGACCAAGAGTGAAGCCAGGAGTACCCTCGAGTCATTATGTTATCTTAGAGTTGTAGTTAGTTATTTCTTTTTGTTGCAATGTAATTAGGCCCTATAGAATGGCTCTGATATTAATGGTTGTAACTAGACATTTGAAAAGTTATTAATGAGATGGATTTGCTTTAGTATTATTCAATGTGCAATGGTTTGATGTCTAGTATACGCTCTATACCTTTTCTTGGAACTGCCTTCGCGCTCTGATATTCCGCGTTAGGGCGTGACAACTCATCGGTATCAGAGCCTAGGTTATTCTAAGTATAGGGTGATCTAGGTTGACCAGCCTCGACTAAGAGTCAGTAATCCTACCTATGAGAGATGTGGGTAGAACCATGGGTAATGAGCTAAAATAAACTCACACACGCACAAATTAAACTTTTGATCAGCATTATAACTATCCAACTATTTTGTAGGAACTAAATAGCTACAATGACTGCGAAACGTGCCCAGAAGAGAGGCATGCAATAGTCCCTCCAGGAACTAACTCGTGCCATAATACAAGCCACCCAGCAAGGCGGTGGTAACCGCGGAGGGAATCAACCAGGTGCAGGCGAGCTGCATCGCAATTTCAGGGGTTTGAACCCGCCGAGGTTCAGTGGGTCGACGGATTCAAATGAAGCGGAGCACTGGCTAAAGGAAACGGAAAGGATCTTCCGTGTAATGCAATGTGCGGACGGAGACAAACTCCTATTAGCGACATTCCAACTGGATAAGGATGCCCACGCATGGTGGGAGTCCGTGGAAGCCACAAGGGATAACGACCAATTTACTTGGGCTGAATTTAAGGAAGCTTATAATGCTAAGTACTTCTCTGAACGAGTACAGGAAAAGAAAGCTGCTGAATTCGCTGCTCTTAAACAGCGAGGCCTGACGGTAGTAGAAAACGAAGCCCAGTTCTCTAGACTGGCACGCTATGCTGTACATCTGATCAACACTGAGAGAATGAAGGCTAAGCGCTTTCTAAATGGCCTAAAGCCTCAATACATTACTCAACTGGCGCCTCTCGACATACAAACTTATGCCGAGATGGTTAAGAAGACCCAGCTACTGGAAGACGCTACGGACTTCACCGACCATATCAAGGGGAAGTTCGTAAAGAAAGAAATGACATCGGGACCAGCGTCTGCCAAGACGACCAATGGAAAAAAGTGTCCTTTCCACCCAACTGAAGGATCCAGCCAGGATAGAAAACCCAAGGTCTTCATCCCCAACACACCAACAAAGAGCCACTGCAAACACTGTGACAAACCTGGTCACACCGCTGATGAGTGCTGGAGAAAATCCGGAGCGTGTCTACGCTGCGGAAGTCGCGAGCATCGCATACCCGAGTGCCCGATGCTGAAAGAAAATGAGAAGCGCACTGCTATGCCTAAGAAACAAGGCAGGCTGCAAGCCCTGCATAATGAAGAAACCATCGAGGAAGGTGGCGTGGTAGAAGGTACCCTGCAAGTCTTTTCTTTGCCAGCATTTGTGTTATTTGATACTGGAGCTACTCATTCATTCATATCTCAACACTTTGCTGATACCCTGACTGTAAAACCTACAACCATGGGTGGTGAATTCTTTGTCACAACACCTTTGGGAGAGAAGGAGAAACTAAACCAATACTTTCCATCTGCCGAGGTAATGATCGGAGACCATAACCTAAAGGCCGACCTAGTATGTATGTCCATGGAAGGGTATGATGTCATATTAGGAGCCGACTGGTTGTCCACATATGGGGCAAGCGTCGATTGTAAGAAAGGAAGGGTGATTTTTAGTGACTTTCCTAAATTAGCATTCGTTGGGATTAGACATAAGAAGCGGATGTCTCTAGTCTCCACCTTAAAAGCCCATAACAAGATAAGGAAAGGATGTTTTGCTTTCCTTGCGGCCGTCATAGTTGAAAAGAAGGGTTCAAAAATAGAAGACATCAACATAGTCCAGGACTACCCAGATGTATTCCCTGAAGACTTACCCGGAGTTCCCCCTGAACGTGACGTCAACTTCGCCATCGAGTTGACTCCTGGAGCTGCCCCAGTATCGCGTCAACCGTACCGGATGTCGCCTGCCGAATTGAAAGAACTGAAAGCACAACTGATGGAGCTGCTAGAGAAGGGGTTCATTAGACCAAGTACCTCCCCTTGGGGAGCACCTGTGTTGTTCGTCAAGAAGAAGGATGGGTCGATGAGGCTGTGCATCGACTATCGACAACTCAATCAGCTTACCATCAAGAATAAATATCCATTGCCTAGGATTGACGAACTATTCGACCAAATTTCTGGAGCTCAATACTTCTCCAAGATCGACCTTCGATCTGGTTATCATCAAATGAGGATCAAGGATGACGATATCTTCAAAACAGCTTTCAGGAGCAGGTATGGAAATTACGAATTTGTTGTTATGCCTTTTGGTCTAACCAATGCTCCTGCAGCCTTTATGCAACTCATGAACAGCATATATCGGCCATACCTCGACAAATTTGTGGTCGTCTTCATCGACGATATCCTCATATATTCAAAGACCAAGGAAGAACATGAAGAACACCTGAAGACAGCACTACAAGTTTTGCGAGACAACCAGCTGTACGCAAAGCTTAGCAAGTGTGAATTCTGGCTCGAAGAAGTGTCTTTCTTGGGCCATGTCATATCAAAGGACGGCATCTCTGTTGATCCCTCCAAAGTCGAAGCTGTACTCAACTGGGAGAGACCAACCAATGTCACCGAGATAAGAAGCTTCCTAGGACTGGCTGGCTACTACAGACGGTTCATAAAGGACTTCTCTAAGATCGCCGTACCACTCACGCGTCTGACACGAAAGGAGAACCCCTACTCCTGGAGTAAAGAGTGTGAGGAGAGCCTCCAAACTCTCAAAGACTGCCTTACCTCAGCACCCGTTCTCGCTCTACCAGTAGAGGGAGAAAGTTTCTCTGTCTATACTAACGCCTCAGGAATTGGGCTAGGCTGTGTACTAATGCAAAAGGAGAAGGTTATCGCCTATTCCTCAAGGCAATTGAAGACGCATGAAGTCAACTACCCTGTGCATGACTTAGAGTTGTCTGCCGTGGTCTTCGCGTTAAAAATCTGGAGGCACTATCTCTATGGTGAGCAATTCACTGTCTATTCAGATCATAAAAGTCTAAAGTACCTATTCTCCCAGAAGGAACTCAACGTGAGGCAGAGAAGATGGTTAGAATATCTAAAGGACTTTGATTTCAACATCTAGTACCATCTAGGTAAGGGAAACGTCGTGGCTGATGCTCTTAGTAGAAAGCCAATGGCATCTATCTCAAGTCTAGTACTTGGCGAGATGCAATTACTTGAACAATTCGCGAGGCTAGACTTAAATATCGAGCATAGGGATGATCATGTTTTGATTGCCAATCTCAAGATCCAATCCAATCTGCTGGAGGAAATCAAGATGCAACAGGACAACGATCCATTCTTGGTTCGTGTCAAGGAAACCTTAGCAGACAGACCGGATTTTGCCATGACTGAGGATGGAAGGTTAGTATTCCAAGGGAGAACTTGTGTCCCAGACAACGAAGCCCTAAAAAGGAAACTAATGGATGAAGCTCATCAAACTAAGTACACTATTCATCCAGGAGGTACCAAAATGTATCAAGACATGAAAAGAACATTTTGGTGGCCGAATATGAAGAGGGAGGTAGCCGAGCATGTAGCTCATTGCCTCACATGTCAACAAGTGAAAGTAGAACATCTGCGCCCTGCCGGTGTACTCAGGCCACTGGATATCCCCGAATGGAAGTGGGAAAGCATTGGCATGGACTTCATCATGGGTTTACCCAGAACTCGTGGTGGACTTGACGCCATATGGGTCATCGTTGACCGGTTGACCAAATCTGCGCACTTCTTACCCATAAAGAGTACATGGTCTGTGGAGGTGCTAGCTGCATTATATGTCAAGGAGATCGTGCGGTTGCACGGCATTCCATCATCTATCATCTCAGATCGAGATCCAAGGTTCACCTCTCATTTTTGGAAAGGTCTGCAAACTGCCCTTGGTACGAAGCTTAATTTTAGCACTGCCTTTCACCCGCAAACTAATAGGCAAACTGAGAGGACAAATCAAATTGTAGAAGACATGTTAAGAGCCTGCATTATAGATTTCAAGGGTCATTGGAATGAACACTTACCCTTGATTGAGTTCGCCTATAACAACAGTTACCAGGCGAGTATTAAAATGGCACCATTTGAAGCACTTTATGGCAGGAATTGTAGATCTCCTATGTGCTGGAATGAAGTGGGAGAACAACAATGGTTAGGACCTGACATGGTACAAAGTACAACCCGGGATATACAAATGATACGAGATCGACTCAAGATTGCTCAGTCTAGACAGAAGAGCTATGCCGATAAGAGAAGACGGGATCAGGAATTTCAAATAGAAGATCATGTGCTATTGAAGGTATCTCCTACCCGTGGTATTCAAAGATTCGGAGTGAAAGGAAAACTTAGTCCAAGATTCAATGGTCCTTTCGAAGTACTTGAAAGGATTGGTGAAGTTGCTTACAGACTGGCCTTGCCGCCAAATTTGGCAAGTGTGCACAATGTCTTCCATGTCTCCATACTTAGAAAGTATGTGTATGATCCTACACATGTCATTCGCCATGATGATCTGGTGTTAAACAAGGACATGACGTATGAAGAGAAACCGATCAAGATATTGGACCGGAAGGTGCAACAACTCAGAAACCGTCCCATTCACGTGGTGAAGGTCTTATGGAATAACCGCGGAGTGGAAGAAGCCACGTGGGAACCGGAAGGAATTATCAGGCGCAACTACCCTGACCTATTCAGTAAGTCATTCTCTCCTGTAAGGTCATATGAATTTGGGGACCAAATTCTTTTAAGAGGGGGAGGATGTAGCAACCTGGATTTTTATAATAATTAAAATTTGAATTATTTGAAAAATCAATTAAACAATGGAAGATTCACACAAAAGGGAATTTAACAAAACCCATTAAATGAAAACCAGTAATGGGCTTTATTAAATGGACCCATTAGAAATTAGTGGGGCAAAATAAGAATTTATAAAAGGGGAATAATAGGAAAATACCCTAAATTCGTAACTAAAATATTACTTAAATAGAAAAGAGTTATTTAATATATTAAATAGGTAGATTGAGTCATAATAGGATTCCTAAACCTACCCTATATGGTTTAGCACGAATTTAGATCTCATCCAAGTCTAAATAGAGATTTTAAAGCAAGGAAGGAATGTTAGAGTTAGGAAATCTCGAAATTTAGAGGAATTAGAGTAGAAATAGGAATAGGAATTCATGCATCCATAAATACACCTCATAAACCCTCTTGGCCGACCCTAGCTCATTGCCAAAGGTTGCTGGACGTGGGGAAGAGGTCAAGGAGGAGAGGATCTCGTGGGAAGAAGGTGTTCTTGAAGCTTCTTCCTCGTTTTTTGGGAGTTCCAACCCTAGAAGACAAATAAATCCAAAGGTAGGCATTCTCACAAGCTAAAATTCTGAAATTTCGTCTGTAGGTTCTTCCTACCCCCTTGAACGAAACCCCCAAGTTTCATATTTTTCCATCCATCCTATCTTTTGTTCTTAATTTTTGAAGTTCTGCAAACATGATAACCCCGAGACATCATGTTAAATCCATATCTCCTCGTATATTGGATCCCATGCTATGAAATTTTTATTGTAAATACTTGATCTTGTTAGGGATCTTTTGACCCCGAAAGCCCTAATTTTTGTCGAGCATGTTAAACGAATTAAATCCATCTTGCTCCCTGTGTCATGTTCTATGTTACTCATCCTTGTTCGTTCTCAAACCATGTTCAAACCATGTTATCTCTCGAATCCCTATTTACTGGAGGTACTCTCGCATGTCTAGTTTCATTTGCCACTGATTTCATGATTTTTCATCGCATATATATTTAGTTATGATTTTCTGAACAACCCTATATCAAAAATTGATATCCCTGGTCCGCAATCCAATGTCTTGTCTAACTCCTGTCAGAGTCAGGCGCAGACAACTATAAGGCGACGCCTCGATATGTCGTTTTTTGGGCTCCGATTGCGACAGCCTACCTGTCGCGATCAAGAAGGCGACAGGTGTACCGTCGCGTTTCCAGTACCTGAGCTGGCAGCCCTGTCGCGACCCGTACAGGACCCTGTCGCGTTCCATCATACCCATGTCGCGATCCTCACTGGCCTATGTCGCCTTCACAGGAATTTTGGTGAAAAACCCATAAAAATATTACAGTTATACCCCTGGTCAAAACATTGCCTAAAAATGGAGCAATAGTGAATAATCTTAAATACATCTTCACGACTTATTTCTATCTATGATTCCTCTTGCACTTGCACACACATAAACCATCCATTTATGGCTGAAATCTTGCAGAAAATATCTCATAATGTATCTGGTAATTTATTGAAATAAAGTACATTAATTGCCCTATTTTAAAGGACTTGTAATCATTTCTTGCATTCTTTATATTCCGATATCGACGCTCCACTGTTCTAGAATTCCTCTAGAACATCGAGCACCTGTTTTATACACACTTTACTTGGCTTGTGGTGAACCCTCCGTCGGATATTCCTTTCGCCGGACTAGTGAACCCTTGCACAAGGCCTCCGTAAGTCTCCTCTGATCATGGATTCCCACATGGTCGACGAGCCGGTTGTACCCTAACACCCATTACATCTTTTGGGATCGATATGATCCAAACGGCTATTAGAAGTTCGCTCTTACCTTGAATCACGTCCGACCTCTGGACTTGTGCATAACATGGCCAGCGGGAAGATCGTGAGTTCAACCTGACTGCCAACACCAAGTGCGCGTGTTGTGCAACCATTACTATCGCCTGTTTACTCATCACATTACGTGCAATGTCCACTAGCTATCATCTGTACTCTACTCGCTCGTCTATTCACGTCCACTCTACTATCTCGTCTATTCATCTAGTACTCTCATCTACTTCTTGGTACTCTATATTGGCCATTGACTGATTGTCTAAAGATAAACAATATAACCAATGCCTGGCAATATATAAAGGGTCCGATCTGGTCCTGGGATGTGTGCCCGAAAGTGCTAGTGCCCATGGGAGTCAAATGATCAGAGTGTTTGGCATTACACTCAATTGCTATCTATCTCGACTATCTATATGACAATCAAAACACAAAATGTGCTATACTCTCTCGATGTCTAGAATGACAAACAAGTGCTATACTCGTCGTGCTATTATTATACTTGTGCTAGTTGTGCTATGGCCATCCTGCTATTCGTGCTATACTCAATACTTGTGCTATTTTTGGAAACTATACTCGATCTCATGCTATTGTGCTATCCTGTTACCTGTTGTGCTATCCCTTTCTATGTTTTGACTATCTTGTACCTGCTATCTTTAGATACTCTGCCATTAAATGTGTTAATTATTTAAAGCCTGCTTGAGCCTGAGATTTAAGTCCTACTGGGTGTTATCGCTCACCCTATGTTATTTGATGTTGTGTTCTTAGGTGAGACCGAGGATGACACATACACTCATGAGGAAGGGAATGACCAAGAGTGAAGCAAGGAGTACCCTCGAGTCATTATGCTATCTTAGAGTTGTAGTTAGTTATTTCTTTTTGTGGCAATGTAATTGGGCCCTATAGAATGGCTCTGATATTAGTGGTTGTAACTAGACATTTGAAATGTTATTAATGAGAAGGATTTGCTTTAGTATTATTCAATGTGCAATGGTTTGATGTCTAGTATACGCTCTATACCTTTTCTTGCAACTGCCTTCGCGCTCCGATATTCCGCGTTGGTGCGTGACAACTCATCAGATGAACTCTCAGATAACAATGAAAGCAGTAAGGATAGTGAATATGAAGATGCAATGCTGTCCAGGAGATTACAACGCTTCCTCGCAAAGAAGAAGAAGTTCCAATCTGGTAGAAGACACTTCAAGAAACGCAAGGAGTTCAAGAAATCAGAAGGAAAAGATCAGAAGAAGACTGAGCCGATATGTTATGAGTGTAAGAAGCCTGGACATATCAAGGCAGAATGTCCAAAGCTCAAGAAAGGGGAATACAAGAAGAAGGACAATTTCAAAAAATTCAGAAAGTACAAAAAGAAAGCAATGGCAGCTGCGTGGGAGAACAGCAGTGACTCTAATAGTGAGTCAACCCAGAGCAGTCAGAAAGAAGAAGAAGCCAACTTAGCTTTCATGGCCAATACAAACGAAAAGGTAACCTCTGACTCCTCTTTTGATTCTTACAATGATTCTGATTCAGACAATTTAGAAGAAGCATTTAATGAACTATATGATAAATATAGAAATGTATCTAAGTTACTAAAAGCTAGTAAGAAAAGTATTGCCTGTCTAGAAAACACAAACTCAGATTTAAAATCAGAAAATGAACAATTAGAAAAACAAGTATCTGAACTGAAAAGAAGAAATGATCTATTGTGCGAGGATCTAAAAGATAAGAATAAACAAATAATCAGATTAGAAAAACAGGAGAAACCAGATGAACTAAGAATAGAAATCAAAGCCTTAAGTGAAGAAAATGACAAACTGTCAAAGACGCTGGAGAAATTTACTAATGGTAAAAATTCCTTAGTATTAAATGGTGCTAGACGATCAGGGAAAAATAAACAAGGAATAGGATACACCCCTCCAAACAATGAAGAAACCATTATTTATCCGAAAATATATCCAACCCCTAAATTTGTAGGTGAACAAGAGACATCATATAAATCTAACTTTAAATACGCTTCATATAAAAAAGTAACTAAAATAACATGTTGTAGCCACTGCAACAAATTAGGACACACAAAAATGACATGTCCAACTAAGAACAAGAAATGGGTAATAAAAAGAAAAATTGATGACACTAACCAACAAGGACCCAAAAGAATTTGGGTACCTAAAACCTAATGTTTTCATTTCAGGGTAACCTTCAAGCATCCAAGTGGTATTTGGATAGTGGGTGCTGAAGGCACATGTCAGGAAATAAAAGATTATTCTCCCATCTAGAAGTTGAAGAAGGAACAGTCACCTATGGAGACAATGGGAAAGGGACTGTTATTGGGAGTGGATCAGTTGGCAGCAACAACAAAACTATTATTGAAGATGTTCTACGTGTCAAAGGTCTGAAGCATAACCTTATAAGTATCAGCCAACTATGTGACAAGGGACACCAAATCAAATTTCAAGAATCCAAGTGCAGCATTATGAAGGATGGAGCAGTTACCTTTGAAGCTAACAGAGAAAAGAATCTATATGTACTGTACCTTGAAGAACTCAAAGATAAAGACGTTTGTTTAACAGCCAGCAAAGAGCAGTCAACTGAGCTATGGCACAGAAGATTGGGCCACTACAGTTTGGATGGCATGAACAAGCTCAGAAAGAGAAGTCTTGTGGAAGGTCTGCCAAAGGTCAGCACTAAAATGGATGGTATCTGCAGACCGTGTGTAAAAAGAGTTCCTTCAAGTCAAAGACTGTGGTAACCACCTCTAAACCCTTAGAACTCCTTCACATGGATTTGTTTGGGCCAATGAGGACCATAAGTCTTGGAGGAAAAAGTTTCAGTTTCTTGATAGTGGATGATTACTCCAGATTCACATGGGTGTCATTCTTGGAACACAAAGATGACACATTTGACAGTTTTGTAAGTTTTAGCAGAAAGGTGCAAAGATACAAAAAGTATTGCATTGTTGAAATCCGGTCAGATCATGGAGGAGAATTCCATAATGACAAATTTGCAAAATTCTGTGATTACCAAGGGATTGAGCACAACTTCTCAGCGCCAAGGACACCACAGCAGAATGGAGTTGCTGAAAGAAAGAACAGAACTTTATTGGACATGACAAGAACAATGCTGTCAAAATATGATTTGTCATGATATTTTTGGGTCGAAGCAGTGAATACAACAGGCTATATCATCAACAGGGTAATGATCGGGCCAATCCTAAAGAAGACTGCCTGTGAGCTGTACAAGGGAATGAAACCAAAGATCAATCACTTCAGAAGTTTTAGATGTCCATGTTTCATTCACAACAATGGCAAAAGAGACATTGGTAAGTTGGATGCCAAATTAGATGAAGGCATCTTCATGGGGTATGCTTCTAAACCTAAAGGTTATAGAGTATTTAATAAGCGTACACTATTGATAGAGCAATCTCTACACATTATCTTTGATGAAACTAATCCTTCCTTAAGAAAGGAAGAAGATAGTTACATTGATGATGCAAATGATTTGTCCAAGAAGTTAAAGAACACATCAATTGAGGACAAGGAAGATCCACCTCTAGAAGACCTGCAATAAATAGACATTGAACATGAAAATCTTCCAAAGGAATGGAGATACAAGAAAGGTCACCCACCTGAAAACATCATTGGTGATCCAACTGTAAGGGTAAGAACAAGAGGTAATGTAATTCCTTGTGATTACCTAGCTTTTGTTTCTAAAATAGAGCCTCGGACAATCAATGAAGCTCTTACTGATGAATCTTAGATTTTAGCCATGCAAGATGAACTGAATCAGTTCAAAAGAAACCATGTATGGTCACTTGTTCCTAGACCATCAGATCATCCAGTTATTACCACCAAATGGTTGTTCAGAAATAAATTGGATGAAGCTAGTGTGATCTTAAGAAATAAGGCTAGGTTGGTAGCTCAAGGCTAGTCCCAAGAGGAAGGCATAGATTTCGATGAAACCTATGCACCTATAGCTAGACTTGAGGCTATTAGAATCTTACTTGCGTATGCATATGCTTTAGATTTAAAATTATTTCAAATGGATGTCAAATCTGCATTTTTAAATGGCACAACCTCTGGGTTTTGATGACACAATTTCCTAATCATGTCTTTAGATTACATAAATCTTTATATGGTTTGAAACAAGCACCTAGGGCCTGGTATGAAAGGCTTAGCTCATTTTTTCTGAACCATGGTTTCACTAGAGGTCAAGTGATAGTACATTGTTCATCAAATCCAAAGTTAAACACATATTGCTTGTGCAAATTTATGTAGATGATATAATTTTTGGATCTACTGATGAATCTCTTTGCAAGTATTTTGAAAAGTTAATGCAGGGAGAATTCGAAATGAGCATGATGGGGGAGCTCAACTATTTCCTTGGACTGCAAATTAAGCAAGGAAAAGATGACACCCACATCTGTCAAGCCAAATACACTAAGGAGCTCTTAAAGAAATTTGGATTCGAAAATGCCAAGCCACTGTCAACACCTATGAGTACATCAACAAGGATGGTAAGAAAGTAGATCAAAAGATCTACAGAGGTATGATAGGTTCTTTACTTTACTTAACAACTAGCAGACCTGATATTCTATTTAGTGTATGTATGAGTGCTAGATACCAAGCAGATCCTAAATAATCTCATCTAATTTCAGTTAAAAGAATCTTTAGATACTTATCCAGAACTCATGATCTAGGTATATGGTATCCAAAATCATGTGAAGTCAATTTAGTAGGATACTCTGATGCTGACTATGCTGAATGCAAAATAGATAGAAAAAGCACCAGTGGTTGTTGTCAATTCCTTGCAGGATGTCTGATATCCTGGTCCTCCAAGAAGCAAAATTCAGTCGCACTATCGACAGCTGAAGCTGAGTATGTTGCTACTGGAAGTTGTTGTACACAACTCCTATGGATAAAGCAACAACTTGAGGACTATGGGCTACACATCAAGTCAATCCCACTGCTATGTGACAACACGAGTGCTATAAACCTTACCAAAAATCCAGTGCAGCATTCAAGGACCAAACACATTGAGGTTAGATATCATTTTATTCGTGATCATGTAGCTAATGGCAATATTGAAATTTCTTTTATTGATACAAATGATCAGTTAGCAGATATCTTCACAAAAGCCTTACCTGAAGAGAGGTTTACTTCTCTCAGAAGGGAATCAGGCATGTGTAAATTGTGAAAGATTTATCTGTTAATACTGAAATATTAAATTTCATAGTGTAATTAATTATTCTCCTTGACGTGAGCAAAATATCTCAATAATTTCACATTTATCCTCTTGTTTAAATACTCATGTCGGTTCGTTTTGTGTAATTCTTTATTTTCTTTCAAACTGGAGTTTGTCGTTTTCTACCATAATGGCGCACCTCTTCAAAAAGGGGCATTTATCCTCTATTTCATAAATCCCGTAATCTGTATAAGAATTGTGGCGGAACGCCTCGGCCAAGCCCGTTAAACCAATAACGTACTTGATCCGAGTCCGCCTCCCGCGAACAGGCCGAAGCCTCGCAAGGGATACCAAACCACAGTCCGTGTAAACACAAAGGAACACACCACATTTTATAAATACTTCACAATTTACATAGCCAAATTTCCACAAAAACTGAAAAGAAGTACAAGAGCCTGGGGCATACCCCGAGGTACAACTGAAGAAAGTAAACAGCTAACTAAGCCACACTGCTGGAGCTGCCACTACACAGCTGGAGGTACTGACCCTGTACCGCTACGGCGCGGCTCTCAACTGGACGACGGTCGTGAAACGTCCTTCTCGCTCTCACCTGTGGGGGTAGAGGTGAGCCTCTCTAGTCACTGGCTCAGTAGGGAACTCCCCCAAAACCGAGCAAACCAAAAACCACAGATACAAAGCTATAAACAATATCAACAATTTATAGAACAGCTAAGCAGGATATTAAAGCTGTAAAAGTGCTCACCGTCTGTCGACTACGAGAAACAACTGTAATAAATAAACGGCAAACCAGTACAGGTGTACAAGCTAAAGTAGAGACTGCCAAACACGAGTCATGAACTGGTTCGCGACACCAGTAACTGACTCGGACAAGCTAACACAGGTCTACCTCTCAGTCTCGCAGCCACGGACGAAAGGTCCAGCTGCCGCTCCACGTGAAAAGGTCAAGCAACTGTGGAGACCAACTAAACACCACCACCTGCCGACCACATGGTCGCAGGCCCATGCCTGACACCTCTAGAGATCCTGGCCTGGAACTCTCTAGAGTGAGGCACTGGAAAAGGACTAGCTGGGGTCCAGTACGTCTACTGGTGTCCGTACCCCCAACTACGAGCGCGCTACAAGTGACTAAAGACAAACACAAGTGTCACTGTCCCACTATCGTCTTTCCCTCAGCCGAACGTGCAACTCAAACACAGGAGTGAGGGTGTCCAGGTCAGACGACACAGACCTCGACGGTACAACACAAGTACCGGGACAAAGCCCCGAGCTAACAGCATGGCTCACAAAGAACCTGGGGCACCCAACTGGAGAGGTAACCACGGTAGGCGTCGTACTACACGCCACGTACACAGAACCACATGCACGTCACACACAAACCACGTGAAACCTCAAGTAAACCACAAGTAACAACGGTCCACTACACGTGAACCCAACTGACTCGCGTAAACAACACGCAGCCACGAAAGTAGGTAACTAACTGCATACCTTGTATGCTGAACACGAGAACTCTGTGCACTTAGTGCACCTCAGGTGCCAACGCACATGCATTATCGATAAATACCATAATTAGTCATTCATGTCTATAACCAGTAGGCGGCAACGTCGACTGCCGCTTACAGGAAATTGACGGCAAGGGATCTGGCCGTCTACATCCTGGCTGATGAGCTTGGCGACAAACGATGTTGACGCCAAGTTCTTCGGCCTCAAACCCTGCAGAAACCCTAATTCGATTCTATGGGTTTTCCAACCGTTAAAACAACGGAAAAACATACTTTAATGATCCCTCTAATATCCATGCACCTTATTTAAACCAAAACAACATGTTTTACTACCTAAATTCACCAAACCACCCATTAACCCCGCATGGTGCAACTTAATCCGAAATGCATTAAATCTGTTGTTTCAGGTGATTAAGTCATATTTTAATGATCCTATGGAGCTAACAGGGTTCGTCCCCTACCTCAGAACATGCTAGAATCTCCCGCAATCTCTCGGTTCACGCCGAACCCTCCGCGAGTTCCCACGGAAATTACACCACGCCACGACGTTTCCTCGCGCAATTCGGCAACGCCACGCGTTCTACGATCGTCCAACCACCCTTCGGTACCTGTTAGAAGCTTTAGAAACACGGGGGCAACAAGCTGGGGCAAGGGAGAATGAGAACAGGGTAGGAAACCTGCCCTCGGATGACCCTATAACCTGCAGAATTCTCAGGTTGGCGTCAACCCCTCTGCCACCAAGAACAACCGCCACCCTAAACGTCCACAGCTACTGCCGCCAAGATCATGCAGTCAACGTCCACTTACCTGGACGCCAACCAGTCAACGGCCACCCCTGGCCGCCAACTCCAACTGAATTGCAGCAGGTCCTATTTCATTTCAGGACCAAACCTGCACCTCACCTGCTCAAGCCACACATCCACACCAAACATTCCACACAACCAACTCACATTGGCCTCACAACGGCCTACACAACCAACACACACATGATCCGCATGGATCCGAAAAGCACGCGACGTTACATTACTATCATCTAAAAAGAAAATTTCGACCTCGAAATTCATAATACAATTCAAAGTTAAACAACTTAAACATACACACCTTTATAAGCACTATCATCTAAATAGAAAATACAAAAGCTCATGCAAACAGATAGGGATACCCTTTAGCCATTTCCTCGGCTAATTCCCAGGTATCTTCACCACCTAACCTATTTTCCCATCTCACTTTAACCAACTCAATTTCTTTATTCCTCAGCTTCTTTATCTTTCGATTTGTGATTTGTACCGGATACTCAGGCATAGTCATGTCCGGCCTCAAGTCACCACCTTGATATCTGATTATTTGAGCTGGATTTTCAATACACTTTCTCAACATAGAGACATGGAAAATATCATGCACATTTGCAAAATCTGCTGGCAAATCCAGCCTATAAGCTGCTTCCCCAATTCTTTCAATCACCTGGAAAGGTCCCACATACCTTGGACTCAACTTTCCAGACATGTCAAACCTCATGATACCTTTATTAGGGGAAACCCTTAAGAAAACAAAATCTCCCACCTCAAACTGGAGTGGTCTCCTCCACACATCTGCATAACTCTTTTGCCTACTTTGAGCTGCCTGTAATTTTTCTTTAATAAGCTTTACTACTTCAGTGGTTTGCTGAATCAATTCAGGACCCACTAACTGCCTTTCTCCCACTTCATGCCAGTTTAATGGGGTTCTACATGGCCTTCCATATAAAGCTTCATACGGTGCCATCCCAAGACTAGTATGATAGCTATTATTGTAGGCAAATTCAACCATTCCCAAATGATGCTCCCCGCTACCTTCCCAAACTAAACAACAAGCCCGCAACATATCTTCAATTGTCTGGATAGTCCTCTCTGTCTGACCATCTGTCTGGGGATGATAAGCGGACCTATACCTCAACTCAGAACCAATTACTCTTTGCAGACTTCTCCAAAAACCAGAAGTAAATCTTGGATCTCTATCCGACACAATAGTCTTCGGAATACCATGCAGTGGAACAATTCTTTCAACATAAATATTTGCTAATCCATCCACTGTGCAAGACATACTTACTGCCACTAATCTGCACACTTTGGTCAATCTGTCAACAAATACCCATATTCCATTATGCCCGGAACTCGACCTTGGTAAACCTGTCACAAAGTCCATAGCAATATCATCCCATTTCCACTGTGGAATGGGTAATGGTTGCAACAAACCTCCAGGCTTCTGATGTTCCGCTTTAATCTGCTGACAGATAACACACCTCGCAACAAATTCTACTATTTCATTCTTCATATGAGGCCACCAGAAATGCTTCCTCAAATCGTGGTACATTTTAGTACTACCCGAATGGATAGTGTACCTAGATTTATGAGCCTCTTCCAATACTCGCTGCTTTACTTCTCTTTCTGCTGGAACAAACAACCTGCCTCTGAGCCTGACCACACAATTATCATCAATGGAAACTCCTTCCATTTTCACAATTTCAGCTAAACTTGCATCTGCTCTCTGAGCCTCAATAATCTGCCAATACAAAGATGGCTCTACAGCACTAGCAGCTAGTACCGCCCGTCGCTGACTACTGGGCACATACAAAGAATTCTCTGTTACTTCTTCATACAACTTCCATTCTTTAATCATCATCAAGCTTACATATGCCTTTCTGCTCAAGGCATCAGCTACAACATTGGCCTTACCCGGATGGTAAGCCAAACTGAAATCATAATCCTTCAAATATTCAATCCATCTGCGCTGACGAAGGTTTAAATCCTTCTGCGAGAAGATATACTTCAAGCTTTTATGATCTGTAAAGATCTCAAATCTCTCGCCATACAGATAATGCCTCCACATTTTCAAGGCAAACACAACTGCTGCCAATTCCAAATCATGAGTGGGATAATTCTCTTCTGTCGGCTTTAATTGCCTGAACGCATAAGCAATCACTTTACCATGCTGCATAAGCACTGCGCCAAGTCCTCTCCTTGAAGCATCAGTATACAATACAAAACCACCACTCCCTGCTGGTAAAGTCAATATAGGTGCTGATGTAAGTCTTTTCTTCAATTCCATAAAACTTTTCTGACATTCACCGGACCACACAAACGGCACACCTTTTCTGGTCAACTTGGTCATAGGTGCCGTAATCTTAGAAAAATCTTGAATAAAGCGCCTATAATAACCTGCCAATCCCAGAAAACTTCTAATCTCGGTTATTGTCTTAGGCACTCCCCACCTCATCACTGCTTTCACTTTACTTGGGTCTACTGCTACTCCTTTAGCTGAGATGACATGACCTAGAAACTGAATTTCTTTCAACCAAAATTCACACTTATTGAATTTGGCAAATAACTGGTTATTTCTTAACAACTGCAGGGTAAACCTCAAATGAGCTGCATGCTCCTCTTCAGATACTGAATAAATCAGAATATCATCTATAAAGACCACAATAAATTGATCTAAATATGGATGAAAAATTCTATTCATCAGATCCATAAAATCTGCAGGAGCATTAGTCAATCCAAAAGGCATAACCACAAACTCATAGTGACCATATCTGGTTCTGAAGGCTGTTTTATCTATATCTTCCTCTTTAATTCTCAACTGATGGTACCCGGACCTCAAATCAATTTTAGAAAATACTTTTGCTAATTGCAACTGATCAAACAAATCATCTGTCATCGGCAACGGGTACTTATTCTTAATGGTCACATCATTCAACTTTCTATAATCAATACACATCCGAAAACTTCCATCTTTCTTTTTCACAAATAAAACCGGCGCTCCCCACGGGGAATGACTCGGTCTAATAAAACCTTTCTGCAACAATTCTTCTAACTGCTTTTTCAATTCCTTAAGTTCTACTGGTGCCATCCGATATGGAGCTTTAGAGATCGGCATGGTACCTGGCAGCAACTTAATAGTAAAGTCCACCTCTCTATGTGGAGCTAAACCAGACAAATCCTCAGGAAAAACATCAGCAAATTCCCTAACCACGGGAACTGCTTCTACTGGCTGACCAGCTTCTACCAGACTTACCGAGGCTAAATAAGCTACACACCCATCATTTATCAACTTTCTAACTTTAATTGCATAAATTAGAAACTTGGAGGTATAAAAAGGCATACCTTGATATTCAAATTCTGCACCATTAGGATGACAAAATCTGATCCTTTTCTTTCTACAATCTAACATTGCTCCATACATTTCAAGACAATCCATACCCAGAATAATATCATAATCTGACAACCGTAGGGCATATAACCGACCCGGCATCTGGTTCCCTTCAATCATAACAGGAGCTTCATCTATATAGCTCGAAGTGAGTAAAAACTCACCTGAAGGAACCTCCACTACTAACTCACAAGACTTCTCTTCTAAAGGATGAGCTATACAATCCAGAAATTCTTCGGAAATAAAAGAATGAGAGGCACCCGAATCAAATAAAACTCTTGCTGAATATTCATAAAGAGGTAAAGTACCTTCTATCATATTCGATGCCTCCGCTTGGGCTCGGGTGATAGCCATAACCCAGCCTCTTCCTCGCTGCTGCGGTACTCCTCTGCCACGACCTGACTGTGGCTGCTGAAACTGCTGAGGTTGCTGCTGCTGCACACCTCTTCCATATCCATATTCTCTCGGATAGGGACAATTGCGGATCAAATGTTCCGGATGATTACGATTATAACACCGATACCCTGGTGGAACTATAGGCTGCCTGGCAATACTTTGCTGCGACTCCTCCACCTCAGATCTACCTCGGCCCTGCTGAAACTGCGGATGACCTCCACATCCTCTTCCTCTGCCTTTAAATGCTTGCTTTAATTTCTGACCCCATTTACCAAAGCCTGATGAAGAAGGTCATGCTGTTGCTTTACCCTTACTTGCACCCACTGACTGCTGCGGTAGCCGGAAACTACCTGAACTTGACTCGCCCACCTGACGAGTCCGAATAGACCTCTCCAGTGTAGCTGCTCTCTGAGCTGCCTCTTCCACTGTCTTGCACATTAGAGGTACTATCGCATCTTGCAATTCCACTCTCAAGCCTCTGATAAAATACTCAACCATCATATTATTATCTGAAACCACATATGGCGCATAATGGCTAAGTGCCATGAATCTCATCTGGTATTCTAAAACTGAAGAGTTACCTTGCTGGAGAGTCCGAAACTGCTCTCTTTTTACTTGCTGCACTTGGATCGGAAAGAATGTATCATTAAATACATCGAGAAATTCTGACCAAGTGATAGCCTCCTCTGCCCTGCCTGCAAAGGTGGTCTGCATCTTCAGTCGCCACCATTCCAATGCAAAACCCCTCAACTGATAAGTAGCTAACACCACTCTATCTGCTGCCGGACACCTCATAGTCGCAAAAACTCTTTCAATCTCATGAACCCAGTGCTCTGCTGTATCTGGATTCGGCCCTCCTGAATAAGTAGGCGGCTGCAATCTCAAAAACTTCTCCACCTGCATTACTGGTTCTTCTGCTATCAGCACTGGTGGTGGTGGTGGCACAGGTGCTACAAAAGGCACCTCCACTCTTGGCGGAACTAGAGCAACAGGTACAGCCTCTCCATCCCCAGGTGGCACTGCTAACGGTGGTGCTGGCGCCTGCTGATCCATTCTTGCCCAAATATCCGTAAGGCTTTCCCAGATTCTTTCAATCATACGCTGGGTACTTTCCTCCGGATCATTTCGTCGACCACCCCAATCTCTTCTATCAGCCATACCAGAGATTTCTACATAAACAAATCACCAAACAAAAATCAAAACAACAAACTATCAAAAACCAGGGCCCCTACCAGCAGTGTACAAAGACCAAAATAAGGCTATGTATCGTTCTAATTCCCTTATGTTAACACGGACCTTGCTCTGATACCAACTGTGGCGGAACGCCTCGGCCAAGCCCGTTAAACCAATAACGTACTTGATCCGAGTCCGCCTCCCGCGAACGGGCCGAAGCCTCGCAAGGGATACCAAACCACAGTCCGTGTAAACACAAAGGAACACACCACATTTTATAAATACTTCACAATTTACATAGCCAAATTTCCACAAAAACTGAAAAGAAGTACAAGAGCCTGGGGCATACCCCGAGGTACAACTGAAGAAAGTAAACAACTAACTAAGCCACACTGCTGGAGCTGCCACTACACAGCTGGAGGTACCGACCCTGTACCGCTACGGCGCGGCTCTGAACCGGACGACGGTCGTGAAACGTCCTCCTCGCTCTCACCTGTGGGGGTAGGGGTGAGCCTCTCTAGTCACTGGCTCAGTAGGGAACTCCCCCAAAACCGAGCAAACCAAAAACCACAGATACAAAGCTATAAACAATATCAACAATTTATAGAACAGCTAAGCAGGATATTAAAGCTGTAAAAGTGCTCACCGTCTGTCGACTACGAGAAACAACTGTAATAAATAAACGGAAAACTAGTACAGGTGTACAAGCTAAAGTAGAGACTGCCAAACACGAGTCACGAACTGGTTCGCGACACCAGTAACTGACTCGGACAAGCTAACACAGATCTACCTCTCAGTCTCGCAGCCATGGACGAAAGGTCCAGCTGCCGCTCCACGTGAAAAGGTCAAGCAACTGTGGAGACCAACTAAACACCACCACCTGCGGACCACACGCTCGCAGGCCCATGCCTGACACCTCTAGAGATCCTGGCCCAAAACTCTCTAGAGTGAGGCACTGGAAAAGGACTAGCTGGGGTCCAGTACGTCTACTGGTGTCTGTCCCCCAACTACGAGCGCGCTACAAGTGCCTAAAGACAAACACAAGTGTCACTGTCCCACTGTCGTCTTTCCCTCAGCCGGACGTGCAACTCAAACACAGGAGTGAGGGTGTCCAGGTCAGACGACACAGACCTCGACAGTACAACACAAGTACCGGGACAAAGCCCCGAGCTAACAGCCTGGCTCATAAAGAACCTGGGGCACCCAACTGGAGAGGTAACCACGGTAGGCGTCGTACTACTCGCCACGTACATAGAACCACGTGCACGTCACACACAAACCAAGTGAAACCTCAAGTAAACCACAAGTAACAACGGTCCACTACACGTGAACCCAACTGACTCGCGTAAACAACGCGCAGCCACGAAAGTAGGTAACTAACTGCATACCTTGTATGCTAAACACGAGAACTCTGTGCACTTAGTGCACCTCAAGTGCCAAGGCACATGCATTATCGATAAATACCATAATTAGTCATTCCTGTTTATAACCAGTAGGCGGCAACATCGATTGCCGCTTACAAGAAATCGACGGCAAGGGATCTGGCCGTCTACATCCTAGCTGATGAGCTTGGCGACAAACGATGTTGACGCCAAGTTCTTCGGCCTCAAACCCTGCAAAAACCCTAATTCGATTCTATGGGTTTTCCAACCGTTAAAAGAACGGAAAAACATACTGTAATGATCCCTCTAATATCCATGCACCTTATTTAAACCAAAACAACATGTTTTACTACATAAATTCACCAAACCACCCATTAACCCCGCATGGTGCAACTTAATCCGAAATGCATTAAATCTGTTGTTTCAGGTGATTAAGTCATATTTTAATGATCCTATGGAGCTAACAGGGTTCGTCTCCTACCTCAGAACACGCTAGAACCTCCCGCAATCTCCCGGTTCACGCCGAACCCTCTGCTAGTTCCCACGGAAATTACACCACGCCACGACGTTTCCTCGCGCAATTCGGCAACGCCACGCGTTCTACGATCGTCCAACCACCCTTCGGTATCTGTTAGAAGCTTTAGAAACACGGGGGCAACAAGCTGGGGCAAGGGAGAATGAGAATAGGGTAGGAAACCTGCCCTCGGATGACCCTATAACCTGCAGAATTCTCAGGTTGGCGTCAACCCCTCTGCCGCCAAGAACAACCGCCACCCTAAACGTCCACAGCTACTGCCGCCAAGATCATGCAGTCAACGTCCACTTACCTGGATGCCAACCAGTCAACGGCCACCCCTGGCCGCCAACTCCAACTGAACTGCAATAGGTCCTATTTCATTTCAGGACCAAACCTGCACCTCACCTGCTCAAGCCACACATCCACACCAAACATTCCACACAACCAACTCACATTGGCCTCACAACGGCCTACACAACCAACACACACATGATCCGCATGGATCCGAAAAGCACGCGACGTTACAAGAATGATTCGTCTCCCCTCTTTATCTCTTTCGTTCTCTTGCCTGAGGCGATAACCCTTCGCCCCCGGCATCAACCTCCACCAGATTTGAAGCCTTCAACCTCTCCCTCCAGAAATTTCTTGAGGGTTTATCCTTCAACCACCCTTCCAGACCTCCAAAACCTCTCCCTGCTCGATTCCATGGCCTCTACAGTTGTTTCCGGCAGTGTTGGGGGCTACGGAGCTGCATTCCTCACCACAGATGAGCAAGCAAGATTCGCTTCTGTGAAGACCAAGCTTTGCGGGCACAAGGCAGTGGATTTAGCAGACCTAGAGAAGAATGGGATGGGCAGTTTGATTGAAGCTTTGCAGAGGCTGAAATGGATGAAGATTGCTACTCTGTCTGATGTAAGTCATCCTGATCTCGTCAAGGCTTTCTATGTCTGTCTGAAGACAGAGGAGGATGGGACTCTGACTTCTATGGTTAAGGGAACCCAAATCAGGATCACCAGGGAATTGTTAGCATCTCTATTTGAAGTTTCTACTTCCGGTCGTAGTGTAGTCCACACTTTGGACACTCATGTCAAGCTTGGGAATAATAGGCCCGGAGTATAGGCTGAAGGATGGAAAGCTGGATATTAACCAGCTCAGTGCCTTTAACAGGCTTTTGCATTTCATAATCTGTCAAATCATTGCGCCAAGGAGTGTAACTTTTTCCACATGCACCAAGGCTGATTCATACCTGATGTTCTAGGCTATCCAGAATCATGAGATTAACACTGCATAGTTGATAATTGAGAGAATGAGGTTTGCAAGATCCCAAGTGTGGGACATTAAGATCAAATTGAATATCTCCCTACCTTATGCCCATCTCCTAACTAGAATCTTTCATCATTTTGGGATAAGTGTAGTGGGTGATGTATCTGAGAAGATGGGCCAAGCTATTAGGTGCTGAAATTTGAGAAAAAGTGGTTTTTCTGTAGTCAATGGTGTATGGTCTAAAATTGTAAGACTTGGTTTCCCGACTTTCCATCCGGCACCTGGGATGACTGGCCACTGACGTGTCCAGGCTGGGCAACGTGTTGGTGTCGCGGCATGGGTGTCCACCGAGACAGTCATCCGTGTCGCGACGTTCGGGTGCGTCGCTTTCTCGTCGCATCTTGATGCAACTCCTCCGGTTCTGTGTGCCTTGGCGTTGATCTTGGGATCACGTCGGGCAGGGGTGTCGCGTTCTGAACGTGACATGTTCCCTGTCGCCTTCTGGTTGGGAAGGCGACGGCCCCTGTGTCGCGTTCTGGTTGTTGTTGTGGCTGTGTGCCACGTGTCCGCATCGCAGGTGTAAAGGCGACGTGCCAAGTGCCGCGTTCACCTGAGGCTCCTGCGCACACAACACGTGGTCTGGCGCCTGTCGGCCTGTCAGAAGTCTTGTCAGAACTTTTGAGAAGGCGACGTGTCGAGTGTCGCGTTCCTATTGTGATCGTGACAGGGATCTTGTCGCGTTCTCAGGTTCCGAGGGCTTAAGGCCGTTGGCCCCTCCTTTCTCCCCCTTTTCTTCCCCTCTCCCTTTTCCCCTCTTCTCAGGCGCTGGAGGGCTCCCTCCGGCGATCCGATGCTGTGGAGCGGCCGGGAGCTAGTGCGGAGCGGCGGCGCGTGCATGGAGTGAGGAGGAGGCAGCCAACCGATGCGAGGGCCCCTTCGTGCGGTGGTTTCTTCGTTCTAAGGTAGGGATTTCTTGTGCCCTCTCCCATCCGGGTGGATCAGGAGCCCTCGGGATTTTGTTGTTAGATTTACAGCTTTCCGCATGCTCCCCTCCCCGTGTGTGTGCTTGTGTGGTAGCTTGGGGGACCGTTGTTGGCCCCCATGCCTAGTTTGGGGCTCAGTCTATGATCGCGACAGGATAGCTGTCGCGATACCAGTCTGGAGGCGACGTGCAACCTGCCGCCTTCTGGGTGGCGACAGGTTGGCCATCGCGTTCCCCTCTGTGCTTTAGTTCTGGGTTCTATTTTGAAGGCGGCACCTTGGCTGTCGCCTTCGCGGTTGTGACTGGGCGATCGTCGCGTTCTACCTTTGGGGTAGCGACGACGCCCTTGTCGCCTTCCAGTTCCCGTGCTACTTGGCTGCGGGCCAATGGCCCCGCTTGGGGTCCGACCTTCTGACGCTGAACGCGACAGGTCGATATGTCACGTTCAGATCAAAAGGCGGCACCCTGGTCGTCGCGACCTAGTGGCGACAGGTTGGCCGTTGCGTTCTTGTTCAGAAGGCGACACACCTGGGGTCGCGTTTAGGTTCTCTGAGTTTCTGTTTCCATCTGGTGTTGTTCCGGTTTCTCGGGTCGTGCCTTGTGTGCCGGCGTTGGCCGATGGACCTTCGGGGGATTTTTCCAGAAGGAGTGCCGTGTGTGCCTGTGCTACTGGGCTTGTCTAGGTTACAAGCCAGTCATGCCATTTCTGTGGTGGTTGCCGCGCCAGTTCTCTTTCGCCCGGTGCTCGGCACTTGAGGGCTTGTCCCGTTTAGAGGTTGTCTCCGTTTCCTAGGACCCCCATCCTCGGGAGCCTGTTGAGGGAGTACTCCGGGCTACGAGCGTGCTCGAGTTGGCAGCCCACGTGAATGGACTCTGGAGCTGAGCGAAAAACGAGGTTTAGACAGTGGCGCTGAGTCGTTTGTAGAGCTCTCTTGTCTAGGTCTGGGACGCCGAGGGGTTCGGAGTGCTTTCCTGGCGCAGACCAGACAGTCCTGTCTCACTGCCTCTCTCTGCGTTGGTTCCGGAGCCACGTAGTGGTATCAGGCGTGAGGCCGCAGCTTGTCCAGGCTACGGTGTTGCGTCTGTTGGGTGTTTCTGTGGAGGCTCTGTCTCACCCTTCGCGGGGGTGGAGGCAAAAGCTAGGCTAGCGAGCAGAGCGTGTGGACTGTGGGTTCCCCCTCTTGGCTGCTAGCGGCAGTGGCTTGGTTGTTGTTGTTGTGACGGCGTTTCCTCATGACGTTCCTAAGTGTTATCCGTTGCCCTAGCTCGCACGGCTGTCATAGCCTGGCCGTGCCTAGTTTCCATGGGCGTCGTTGGTCTGGCCTTGTGCAGACCTATGCTTCTGGGGGTTTTCGCTTCGGTGTCCTATCGGTTCCACAGTCCCGTTCTGGGTGCTAGTCTATGGTGGCACCGGTGAGTGTGGTTTCCCGACCTGGTGGCGTGTCCAGGGTCCGGGGTGGTTCTTCTTGTGGGCCCTCAACCCTATGGAGGTCGAGGTGGCCGTGCTTGCGGTGAGACGTCGTTCTCACTTGGTTGTTCCGTGGTCTCAGCTGGTGTGCCGAGCGTTACTTCTGCTGTGTGTCCGACTCTGTTGGTTTCTGCAGGAGTCGTGTGTGTGGCCCGACCTCAGTTGGTAGTCGTGGCATTGCGTTGTTCTGTTCTGTGGCTTAGTAGTACCCTGCTGTAGGTGTTACTCGCTTTACAGCTTTCTAGTGTAGCTTCCTATTTCCGGAGGTCTTGCTACTTTGGCCGGTGAGGGACTGGTAATCCCTACTGGGCCTTGTTCGCGAGGCTCACCCCCCCTACTTCATTCAGCTAGGGGCTCGTCGTCGCGGGAGCTCGGTGTCAGACGGTTCACGGAGACAGTTGTGGCGTCGTGTTGTTGTCAGCAGCAGTGAGAGCGAGTGTTGTGAGCTATTGTAGCCGAGTGAGCTGAGAGCTGTGTTTCGCAAGTCCTCGGGGTATGCCCCTTAAGGACTGCACTTTTCTTCTTGTACCTGTGCTTTTGTTTGGGACACGTTGTATAGACTTTTGTATATTGTACAGATTGTTATAGTTATTGGAATTCAGTACATATCTCACTAGACTATTAATTATACCCCTTCCGGGTCTTCGGATCCATGGGTGGCGACGCGAACTTCGGGCCCTGGTGGGGGTCTGGAGGGTCGGATCGTTACAGTTGGTATCAGAGCGGGGTCTACTGAGATTTGTAAGGAGTTAATAACTATAGCAGTCCCAAAGGAAAGGTACTAGTGCGCTGCTGACACCGTCCGACTAGTGTTAGGCTTGTGCTTTCAAATGTTTTGTAGGTGTGCGGCTTCCCTGCATGGTTCGTGTGCGCGTTGCAGCGAGTTGCAGTTGTTGTTGCGTCGCGTGCATGGCGAGTGTGATCGCTCGGTGTTCATGCTGTAACAGCGCGGTTGCGGTGGACTCACCGGCAGTGGTCCTTCCATATGGAGGATGCTTGCAGGCAAGTCCAGGTGTGGTGCTCCTGGTCGCCTTTGGCGTATTTGGGTGTGTGCGTGCCGCTGAGGCTAAGAGAGCCTGCATGTTGTATGGCCTTCACCGGTGCTGGGTTGTTGCCCGTGGAACCGGTGGAAGGTGTCTCTGCCTTGTTGGCTGCCCCTTGTTGTTGGGGTGTGTGTTGTCATTGTTGTGTGTTTGGCATCGTGTGCCTATGCGCCGTTGTGCGCTGTGCTCGGGACGCCGAGCTAAGCAGTGCTTTGTATGCCGTGTTGCACCGCTAGTTGGGCGCTGTGACACTTGTCTGTGGTTGTTGTCAGCCTGGCGCTGGCTGGTTGTGAACTCTAGTGAGGTGCTCCTGGAGTTCTTCTCTGTTGGTTCTGGTGGTAGTGAGGTTTCCCCAGAGCTGTGCTGTGCGCGTTTCTGGTTGCTGTTGCGTTGCCCTCTGCGTTGAGGTGCATCGCTTGGTTGCCCTATGTTTTGGTAAGGTTTCCCAGAACCGTTTGCTGCTGTCTTGGTGAGGGTTTCTCTCAGGACTGTTTCGCGCTTGTTTCTACCGTTGCAATGCTACCTCAGGGTTTGAGGTGTGCTGCTTCTGTTGGTTTAGCTAGTGCGTTCTGGAGGGTTTTCCCAGAACGGTGCCTTGGTGGTTCTGGTGGAGGTTGTCCCAGGACCGGTTTGTGTTGCTTCTGTAGTTCTGCCTGCTGCAGTGTACTCTCTGATGGTCCGTGTTCTTCGGTCATTTGGGGGTTGTGCATCCTGGTGGAGTTTCTTCCCAGGATCGCCCTTTGTCGCTTCTGGCAGAGGTTCTTCCCAGGAGTGCTCTGTGTTTGCTTCGGGCCACCGTTGTGTTGCCTCTGCGGTTTGAGGTGTTCCGTTTGGTTGGGCTGCATTCTGGTGAGGTTCTTCCAGGATGGCTCTTGGCACTTTTGGTGGAGGTTCTCCGCAAAGCTGTTTCGTGATGTTCGGCTGTTGCTACTCTCTCGGTGGAGATGAGCTGTCGTTGTTGCCGGTTGGACTGTCTGTGTTACAGTCAGCCTGGGCGTTGTCGGTCAAGGTGTTGTGCGCTTGGCCGTGCGTTTGGCCGCTGCGTTGGCCAGCTGGTCTTGTTAGTTGTTTCCAAGTGTTCTCGGCTGCGCCGGGGGACTCTGTGTGTCCTCGGGGTGCGAGCGGTCTGCTTCGCCTCCTGCGCCTGGTGTGCTCTCGTAGATGGTGGTCTGGTGAGTGTGGTCGGAGCTCGGCTGGCTGTGCTTCTCGGGGAAGCACTAGTCTTGCATTGTGGTTTGCCTCTTGCATGTGGAAGAGACTTGTTGCGTGTCTCCTTCCTCTGCTTTCCATTGGTTGCTCAGGGTAGCGATGCTCCACTGTGGTGTGTGTTGCCAGGGTGCGCATTGTTGCGACCTTCTAGTGGAGTCATCTTCCCTTGAGTTGTTTTTGGGTTGAGCTGGTTGCTCCCCTCATGTTGCCGTTTCCTTGTGGCACCGTGGGTCGGTGGACCTGTTCGTGCCGTTCGTCACTGTGATGGTTTCTCGCTACCTGCCAGGCTCAATTCGGGGCATTGGGTCCCTGTTGGTTTGGTGCGAGGTAGCACTGTTTTCTTGTTGGGCCGCTCGTATGAGCGTTATTCCGCTGTGCAATGGTTTTTCATGATTGGCTTCCTCGTGCAAGCATTGTTCCGTTGTATGCTCGATTGTGCCTCGGCTTGTGCCTTGGAGGCTTTTCGTGTCGTCGTTTTGGTGTTTGTCCTCTCTATCGGTCGCGATAGAGGTGGTGCCTCTTGCTCTTGCGCGCTAGGGGGGGGGTCGCTGTGTTCTTTTACTCCCCATGCGGTAGAGTCAGTGCTCCGTCTTTTGTGTGCTTCTTGGAGCCGACGTAGTTGTTGCGCTCTTGAAGAAGTTGTCGGCTTTCCATGTGTTTCTGTTGTGGGTCTCTGGTGGAGAGTCCCTTCGACGGGTCCAGTGTCATCTCGAGCCGTTGGTGCCGCTGTGTGTGCTGCACCTTGAGCATTTTCTCCGATGCTTCGTGTTTTGTGCCTCAAGGGTTGGGGCCGGCGTGGCCTGTTGTGCCATTTCATGCTTGCAATTCTTTGCGCATGGCTTTTGGTAGGTCTCGGGTGGAGAGTCCTTCCTGTTAGCCTGTGGCGTTGTTTCGGCCGCTAGTGCACCTGTGTTGCACTTTGTTTAGTTCTGGTGCTTGTGGTAGCACCGTGTGCTCGTGCTCGAGCATTTCGGTTTTGTGCCGTCTGGAGCCCTGGTGCATTGTGTTGTACCTTGGGTAGCTTCTGGTGCTTGTGGTAGCACCATGTGTTGTGTCGGGTGTCTGTTTGTGAGATTTGTGCGTCATTTCCTGAGTTGCTCGGTGTTGGAGGCGTTGAGCTTTCTGCCCTAGGACACTTTGTGTTGGCCCGTGCCTTGTGGTTGTACCGATACCATTGTGGGGTGGCTGCTCTGCCTTGTCTAGGTAGCCCTATCGGTGGTACACCAAGCTCTGGTCGTGGCCAGTGTCCCGATTTTCCCCCTCACTTACGGAGCTAATGTGTGCGATTGTGGTACCCTGCTTCAGTCTGGGTCTCTCTGAGGTCACCATATTGCCCTCGACCTAAACGGTTGTTTTGCTTCCCGTGTGGTTGTGCGTGGCATTGGTGAGTCTGGAAGCCGATGGCAGAGTCTCCTGTCGGTTCGTCAGGTGACAGTGAGGTCTATCGGCTTGCTAGTACTCGACCATGTGGTTTGTCGACATTGGGAGGTGTCCGGCTCTGGCTTGACCTCAAACGTCTTCCGTGCTTCCGTCGCGGTGTGACCCGTTGTGGAGCATGTGGTCTCCCAGTGCTGTGGCTCCGCGTGCATTTGGTGTCCTTGTCGGACCACGAGGACGGTCTGGGTGAGACCTAGTGGTGATAGTGGATACCATTTTCGCGTGTTGAGGTTTCTCCGCGTGTGTTTGCTGTCCCTGTTGGACCGTGAGGAAGGTCTAGGTGAGACCTAGTGGTGACGGTGGACGTTGTTCCGTGTGTTGCGGATCCTTCGCGAGTGTGTTGTTACTCTGGTTCTCGTCGCTCGCGTGGCTTCTCGGTTGGGCTGGTGACCGGTGCTAGCTACTGCTAGTAACGCGAGCCGTTCCCCTAAGACGTGTGGTTGGTTCTCAGGCATTTCTCGCGTTACTGTCAGCAACTGTGCACTCTGTCGGGTTTTGCCGGCGACAGAGTGGGTTGCTGATCTGTTGGTCCCAACAGCGAGGTCTATTGGTGGCTGCAGCCAGGTAGTTTTCGGCTGTCTTTTCCTGCTGTTCGGGCCGGATTTAGCGTCGCTCGGCACCGGTGGGGTTGTCGTCCCGTTGGATGCCCCACATGTGACTAGAGTGAGTCGTTGGTTTCTCGGCTTGGTGCTCTAGGTGCGTTGGAGCGTGTTGCAAGCTGTTGGGTTTTTGATTGTGTGCTCCACCCGTGTGTTTGGGGCCAGTCGGGTGAGCCATTGGTTTTCCGGCTTCGTGTGCTTCGCACGTGTTTGGCTGTGCGATTGTTGCCACGAGGAAGTCCTGTTTAGACTTAGTAACTTTTTCGCACTGGTCTTATGTTTGCTCCCTGTGCTTCATTTCGTGCCTCGGGATCTTTTGGGCTTGTCCCAATTTTGAGGACAAAATTGTTTTAAGGGGGGTAGAATGTAAGACCCGGTTTCCTGGCTTTCCGTCCGGCGCCTGGGATGACTGGCCACTGACGCGTCCAGGCTGGGCGACGCGTTGGTGCCGCGGCGTGGGTGTCCACCGCGACAGTCATCCGTGTCGCGACGTTCGGGTGCGTCGCTTTCTCGTCGCATCTTGATGTAACTCCTCTGGTTCTGTGTGCCTTGGCGTTGATCTTGGGATCGCGTCGGGCAGGGGTGTCGCGTTCTGAACGCGACATGTTCCCTGTCGCCTTCTGGTTGGGAAGGCGACGGCCCCTGTGTCGCGTACCGATTGTTGCTATGGCTATATGCCACGTATCCGCATCGCAGGTGTGAAGGAGACGTGCCAGGTGTCGCGTTCACCTGAGGCGCTTGCGCGCGCGACATGTGGTCTGGCGCCTGTCGGCCTGTCAGAAGTCTTGTCAGAACTTTTGAGAAGGCGACGTGTTGGGTGTCGCGTTCCTATTGTGATCACGACAGGGATCTTATCACGTTCTCAGGTTCCGAGGGCTTAAGGTCGTTGGCCCCTCCTTTCTCCCCCTTTTCTTCCTCTCTCCCTTTTCCCCTCTTCTCAGGCGGTGGAGGGCTCCCTCTGGCGATCCGGCATTGTGGAGCGGCAGGGAGCCCCTGTGGAGCGGCGGCGCATGCGTGGAGCGAGGAGGAGGCGGCCAACCGACGCGAGGACCCCTTCGTGGGGTGGTTTCTCTGTTCTAAGGTAGGGATTTCTTGTGCCCTCTCCCATTCGGGTGGATCGGGAGCCCTCGGGGTTTTGTAGTTAGATTTACAGCTTTCACCATGCTCCCCTCCCCGTGTGTGTGCTTGTGTGGTAGCTTGGGGGACCGTTGTTGGCCCCCATGCTTGGTTTGGGGCTCAGTCTGTGATCACGAAAGGATAGCTGTCGCGATACCAGTCTGGAGGTGATGTGCAACCTGTCGCCTTCTAGGTGGCGACAGGTTGGCTGTCGCGTTCCCCTCTGTGCTTCAGTTTCGGGTTCTATTTTGAAGGTGGCCCCTTGGCTGTCGCCTTCGGGGTTGCGACTGGGCGATCGTCGCATTCTACCTTTGGGGTAGCGACGACGCCCTTGTCGCCTTCCTGTTCCCGTGCCGCTTGGCTGCGGGCCAATGGCCCCGCTTGGGGTCCGACCTTCTGACGGTGAACGCGACATGTCGATATGTCACGTTCAGATGAAAAGGCGGCACCCTGGTTGTCGCGACCTAGTGGCGACAGGTTGGCCGTCGCGTTCTTGTTCAGAAGGCGACACACCTGCGGTCGCGTTTAGGTTGTCTGGGTTTCTGTTTCTGTCTGGTGTTGTTCCGGTTTCTCGGGCCGTGCTTGTGTGCCGTCGTTGGCCGACGGACCTTCTGGGGGTTTTTCCAGAAGGGGTGCCGTGTGTGCCTGTGCTACTGGGCTTGTCTAGGTTACAAGCCAGTCGTGCCGTTTCTGTGGTGGTTGCCCCGCCAGTTCTCTTTCGCCCGGTGCTCGGCACTTGAGGGCTTGTCCCGTTTAGAGGTTGTCTCTGTTTCCTGGGACCCCCATCCTCGGGAGCTTGTTGAGGGAGTACTCCGGGCTACGAGCGTGCTCGAGTTGGCAGCCCACGTGAGCGGACTCTGGAGCTGAGGGGAAAATGAGGTTTGGACAGCGGCGCTGAGTCGTTTGTAGAGCTCTCTTGTCTGGGTCTGGGACGCCGAGGGGTTTGGAGTGCTTTCCTGGCGCAGACCAGACAGACCTTTGTCTCACTGCCTCTCTCTGCGTTGGTTCCGGAGCCACGTAGTGGTGTCAGGCGTGAGGCCGCAGCTTGGCCAGGCTGCGGTGTTGCGTGTGTTGGGTGTTTCTATGGCGGCTCTGTCTCGCCCTTCGCGGGGGTGGAGGCAGGAGCTAGGCTAGCGAGCAGAGCGTGTGGACTGTGGGTTCCCCCTCTTGGCTGCTAGCGGCGGTGGCTTGGTTGCTGTTGTTGTGATGGCATTTCCTCACGACGTTCCTAAGTGTTATCCGTTGCCCTAGCTCGCACGGTGGTCATAGCCTTGTCGTGCCTAGTTTCCGTGGGCGTCGTTGGTCTGGCCTTGTACAGACCTGTGCTTTTGGTGGTTTCCGATTCGGTGTCCTCTCGGTTCCACAGTCCCATTCTGGGTGCCAGTCCGTGGTGGCATCGGCGAGTGTGGTTTCCTGACCTGGTGGCGTGTCAAGGGTCGGGGGTGGTTCTGCTTGTGGGCCCTCAACCCTATGGAGGTCGAGGTGTCCATGCTTGCGGTGAGACATCGTTCTCACTTGGTTGTTCCGTGGTCTCCGCTGGTGTGCCGAGCGTTACTTCCGTTGTGTGTCCAACTCCGTTAGTTTCTGCGGGAGTCGTGTGTGTGGCCCGACCTCAGTTGGTAGTCGTGGCGTTGCGCTGTTCTGTTCCGTGGCTTAGTAGTACCCTGCTGTAGGTGTTACTCGCTTTACAGCTTTCTAGTGTAGCTTCCTGTTTCTGGAGTTCCTGCTGCTCTGGCCAGTGAGGGACTGGTAATCCCTACTGGGCCTTGTTCACGAGGCTCACCCCCCCTACTTCCTTCAGCTAGGGGCTCGTCGTCGCGGGAGCTCGGTGTCAATGATTCGCGAAGACGGTTGTGGTGCCGTGTTGTTGTTAGCAGCAGTGAGAGCGAGTGTTGTGAGCTCTTGTAGCCGAGTGAGCTGAGAGCTATGTTTCGCAAGTCCTCGGGGTATGCCCCTTAAGGACTGCACTTTTCTTCTTGTACCTGTGCTTTTGCTTGGGACACATTGTATAGACTTTTGTATATTGTACAGATTGTTATAGTTATTGGAATTCAGTACATATCTCACTAGACTATTAATTATAACCCTTCCGGGTCTTCGGATCCCTCGGTGGCGACGCGAACTTCGGGCCCTGGTGGGGGTCTGGAGGGTCGGGTCGTTACAAAGATCGGGGCTATTGAGGGTGAAGCCATCCTTGGTGAAGCCCAAGAAGACCATCAACCTATAGTAGAAGTAGCAACAGTGGCAGAATCAGCAGTAGCAGAGGCAGTTCAAGCAGTACCAGCCACACCAGAAGTAGCAATTGTTGATGAATCCAGTAGAAGGATTGAGGACATTCCTCCTGAAGACATTGAGCCCAATGGGCAATCTCCAGAGGATCCTCTTCCATCTTCCCAAGTAGCCACTTTACTTAGAACAGAATTGGACTCCATTTCTCAGGGGGAGCAAATGGTAAGTGAGTCTCTTGTAGCAGAATCTGTGGCAGAAGGCCACACTGAAGAAGTGGTCATGGAAGAAGCTCCAAGCCAGCAGGAGCAAGTATCAGTTCAAGAAGATGTAATAATGGAAGATGCTCCCATTGAGGGGGAGTATTTTGTAGCAGAGGATATTCAGGGAGAAAGTGTTGTGGCATCAGGCCACACTGAAGTTCCTTCAGAAGACCTCCCAGTCCAATCCGAAGCAGCAGCAGCAGCTCAACCCAATGTTCCTATGGAGGTTGTGGCTGAAGAAGAAGAAGAAGTTAGTGTTGAAAAAGGCAGTGAGACTCAGGGGGAGGGAAATGAAAACCCCCCAGAAAATCAGTTCCGAGAAGGAGAAACTACAAGCTCCTTAGACTCTGAAGATGATGATGGTGATCTTCAGGCACCTGTGGACCAGGCAAGGGAGAAAGGAAAGGAAGTTCCTCTCCTTGCGAATTCTCCATATCAGAGGTCCCGAAGTAAGAAAATTGTAATTCATTTGAAGCATGTGATAGAAAGGTTGGATGCTCAAGGAGAAATCCTATGCTCATTACAATCTGATGTAAACTCCATATTCATGAGCCAGGCATGAGCCACCAAAGAGCTATCCCAAGTAAGAAATGCTATGAAATGGTTCAACAAGGAAATGGGAAGCATGAAGTCCATGCTCACTGAAATTTTGAAGGTAGTTGGAGGTCAAGCTCCTCCTCCCCCTCCAGCTCAGCCTTCTAAAGGAAATGTAGAAGAGGTTGCCAGGCCATCAGGGCCATCAGATCAAGAGTCTGGGCCTTCAGGGCCGAAATGTGTTCCTCAGGCAGCAGCTGTAGAGTCTGGGCCATCAGGGCTGGAATTTGTTTCTCAGGCAGCAGTAGTGGAGTCTGGGCCTTCAGGGCCATCAGATCAAGGATCAGGGCCATCAGGGCCAGTTGAGTCTAAGCAAGTTTTGGCAGAAGAAGCAGCAGTAGCTCTTGAGCCCCCAGCTCCTTCACCTACTCAGACACTTGCTCCTTCCTCTCCACCTTCGGCCTCCACTACTCCACCAGCACCTCAACCCTTCAAGCAACCTCAACCCAGAACCATCTCCTCTCCTACCCCTTTTCCCACACATTCCTCTTCACCTCCTGTCTCTCACATTTCTCCACTTCCTCCTCTTTCTGAGGTTCCTACAACATCTTCTACTGGAGCCTCCTCCTCCTCTGGTCCCTCATTCTTAGGACCTCTAAACCTACCTCTTCCAACCCACACTCTTTACTTCATCCTACTCCTCCTCCCTCCTTCATTACAATCATTCCAGAGGGAGCTCAGATTGATGGTCCCTACCTTAGGGCCATCAAGGATGAGTTTGAGGAAGCCATTCTCTGATCTGTCCTCAAGGTTGGAGAACATATTCATGAGACAGACTCTTCTAGTCATGTCCATAAGAAAAGAAAAACCTCCTCTTCTTTTAACTCCTCTTCAGTTTTGTATCCTCCTCTATGGTTTTCACTGACAGAGGTCACCAAGAATCGACCTCTTTACAGGGAATTTCTCTCTAAGGTGGTTTTTGCTTCTATCTTCAATCTTCCACATCAGGATCTCACAAACTATCTAACCACCATCTTACCTTGCCCTTCTCTTTCAAAATTCCTCAAAAATAAAATCTTTTCTTCAGCCGAATCCCAAACTGAAGAAAATGGGGTCGCTCAAATAAAGCTCTCTACAATAAGTTCTTACTTGCCAAATCTGCCAGATTCCCTCCTAGGGACCATACCCTAACCTTGTCTGAATGGTTCCTGATCCACCATAAGGACTCCTGGGCCCCGTTCATTCAGAAGGAGATAAAGTTGATCAGGCACTCAAGATGTTTAATGATTATAGGTATCTTCATCGTTTGCCTGAAGTTCAGTTGGGTCAGTTCCGGCAAGTCATCCAAAGTCTTGGCTCCTCTCGTAGCACTGAAGCTATTCAAGTAGACTTTGCCACTCTTCAATTGCCTGAGGATACCTTCCTTCCCCCTCTCCACTCTCTAATAATGGATTCCTCTGTAGGCTCAATCATTTTTGAGCGTTTTGCCAGAGTCATGGGCAGAATTAAGGTCCAGAGGGGGTATCTGGTGGCTTTCCACAGATTCCTATTTCGAGAGTATCATTAGGGCCATGTCAGTGCTGAAGTTCTTGCTCCTGCCCTGTTAGAATGTGAAAGATTGAACCCTAAAGATTGGATCAGATTCTATCCTCTCTCCGCACAGCAACTTTCTGATCTCAATGAATCTCGTGCTAGGGTTGGTGAACCTCACATCTCAAAAGCTACTTTCCTGGATATGAACTCCATATACCTTGTCAATGATCCCTATCTCAGTTGGGTTGAAAGGTACAAGGTTTATGTAGCCTTGCGCCAGGATATGAAGCACAAGCAGATATTCTACCCTGTCACTCTAGATCAGTTTCTTGCTTGTGCCAATTTTGCAAAAGTCAGCTTCTTTAAAATGGATTGGGATCGTGATTCCTATGCAAATTTCCTTGAGAAGCAGTTGGCCCTTCATCTCCGTAGGATGGCTCCCTCTATGGGACCAACCTATTCCCTATCTCTTGGGGTTTTCAAGCCATTTTTTGAGAAGCAGGAAGAGCAGGCCTGGGAAATAATTTCTCATTATGCCTCTCTCTTGTCCCATGCTCATTATCTACCTGTACCTTCTCATAATTAATGCAATACACTCTTTGTGTGCTCTTTACCTTTTCTTGTTCCTCTTCTTTGTCTCTGTCCTATTTCCTTTTGCTTAATGACAAAAAGGGGGATAACTATTGCAAGCTCTGAAATACATATGGTGAGCTATAGCAAACAATTTCAGAATTTAAATATAAACTTATCTGTGCTATTTACTGAAGTTTATTGAAGTTTTGTCATCACCAAAAAGGGGGAGATTAATGAACAGTCTATCCCCATGTAATTTAATTTAATCTCATTTCTATTTTGGTGATTAACAAAACCATGTTATGTTGATAATTATCAAACCCTTGATTAAGGTCACTAACCTATTTTCTATAAGTTTTGAGCACAGAAAATATAACAGGGAAATTCAAGCCAAATTGGTAAGTATTATTCTTACTGAAGCAACAGTAAGATCAAGTATGATATTTCTCTAAGTACACATCGGTTTCGTTTATAAATCATAACGACTACAGTAGAACTGTAACGATTTCCTCATAACGGTTTCATAAGTGCCTTATCGATTTCTTCATAAAATGAAACATCATTTGAATTCAAAAGAAATCGTTATCGTAACGACTTGCCTTCGTAACGATTCCTTTAGTCATCGTATCGACTTGCTTTCGTAACGATTCCTTTAGTCATCATAACGACTTGCTTTCGTAACGATTCCTTTAGTCATCGTAACGACTTGCTTTCGTAACGATTCCTTTAGTCATCGTAACAACTTGCTTTCGTAACGATTCCTTTAGTCATCATAACGATTTGCTATCATAACGATACCTTTAGTGATCATAACGATTTGCTATCATAACGATTGCTTTAGTGATCATAACGATTTTCTTATCGCAACGATTGCTTCAGATATTATAACGATTTGCTTTGCACATCGACTTCTTAAGTAATTGCATCGATTTCTTTGGTTCTCATAACGATTTACTTTGCGCATCGACTTCTTAAGTAATCATAATGATTTCTTTGATGATCACAACGATTCTTTCATATCTCACAACGATTTTCTGTTTGGTTGCATAACGATTTCAAAAGTCATAAATGCATCGATTTCATATCAATCAACTTGACATATGACTTATCCTTCAACGGGTTGAATAGTCAAAGTCTTCGCACATATTCTTCTGTCAGCTGTGCATTTAATGAAGACTGAACATATCTCTGCATGCATGCAGACCATATCATCCATTATCGTGTCTATTCCTTATGCATCTTTTAGAACAGCAGAATAGCATTACTATTTTGATGAATATTCACACTAACGTTGACTGACAAACAAGAGGAGCCTAGCTGTCTACTGTTTTAGCATTTAATGTATGCAGGTCTCTGACAACATTCATCATACAACGTTGGACCTTGTAGAAGCCAAAGGACACTTCAGAAGATCCTATCTCTTTGCGTGCACAAATGGATAAAGGACTGTTGACTGGAAGCTTCCAAGTGCCACTCAGTCTAACGTCCACCAAAAGCTAGAGGCAACAGATACTTCAACGTCTAGATTTCAAATTGAAGCTATATATTGAAGAAAGGAGTTCCAGAAGTTTAAAAAAAAAAAAAAAAGACAAAGAATGATAGTTATAGAAAACTCTCTTATCATCAAGTCTTCTGTAAGTTCTCAAGAAAGAGTCAAGCCTCATTCCATTAGATTAGCTCTTTGCTCTCTGCATTCTTTGTAGATTTTTGAGAGAGCTTGTTTGGTTCTAAGAGTGAGCTTTTGTTTGTAGATCTCATTGCTCTCAGTCCTTAGCTTCAGATCTAGGCTTATCAAATCTTGATCTAGGGGCTTAATCTCCTGCTTACTTATTTCTGAGTGTGTTCCCTTCTGTTGAGAAGGAAGACCTGGTGGGGTATCCAGAGTGTTGTTCCTCTTCGGGCTGTGAAGAGAAGACCAGCTGGGCTGGGTGTTGTAGTGTCCATAGGGGGACTATACCCTAGTTAGTGAAATCCTGAGTTGTTGCTCAAGGACTGGACGTAGGACTCCTGTGGAGAGGAGATCCGAACCAGGATACATCTTATGTTGTGTGATTGTCTTCGTGTGATTGTTTTTTCTCTTTACTAACACTAATAATCTTCAAAGTGATTTTCTTTGTGAACGTTTTTAGTGAACAGGTACTAGCTAACATTTTTTGTAAAGACCCATTCACCCCCCCTCTGGGCTACCTAACTGGGCAACATCATGTCGTTCGACTCACCTGGAACAATAAACCCTATTGTCTCCGACATCGACTCTGTGATGTTTTCAAAGAATCCCTCTCTTCCCGTGAAAATGTCTTGAGGGCTTCTACTCCAACCTTCCTCTCAATCCTCCATAACCTCCCCTCATTCAATTCCATGGTGGTTTCTAGGGTTTCTGGCACTGTTGGGGCCTTGGGGGTTATAGCGTTGCTTTCCTTACGGCTGAGCAGCAGGAGCAGTTCACTGCAGTGAAGACGAAGCTGTACGGCAACAAAGCAGTGGATGTAGCAGACTTGGAGAAGAATTGCATGCATAGCGTAGCAGCAGTGATGCAGAGGATGAAGTGGTCGTAGATGGCAAGCTTTTCTGAGGCAAGTTATCCAGACTTGCTGAAAGCATTTTATGTTTGTTTAAGATCAGAGGCAGGCGGGTCCTTCACCTCCACAGTCAATGGAACCCAGATTCATATCACTTATGATCTTCTAGAATCCCTCTTTGGAGTCTCTACCACCAGTCACAGCGGGGTAGATAGTGTGGATATTCAGGCCAAGGGCTTTGGGATTATCGGATCAGAATATAAGTTGAAGGATGGAAAATTAGATATCAACCAGTTGAGTGCCTTTAATCGGATTCTGCACTTCATAGTGTGTCAGATTCTTGTGCCCAAAAGTGCTACCTTCTCCTCTTGTACCAAGGCAGATTTGGATATGATGTTCTGGGCTATCCAGAACTAAGATATTAACATGGCAGATGTTATAATCGAAAGGATGAAGTTTGCATCAGCTATGATTTGGGATAGGAAGAATAGATTGAATGTGTCCCTTCCTTATGCTCACCTGTTGACAAAGATTTTTCAGCATTACAACATCAGTTTGAATGGTGAGGTTTCTGAGAAAATGGGCCAAGCTATTACGTCCAGAAATTTAAAGAAAAGTGGTTTTTTGCTTGCTGCTGGTGTATGGACCAAGACCTCAGTTGCTGAAGGTGAGGCGATCATTGGAGAGGGTCTAGATGTTCCTCAAGTTCAAGAATCAGAGGTAGAAGCAGATGTCCAAGTAAGGATTGAGGCTCCTGTGGCAGAAACTCTTGAAGTTCCAGCAGCTCAGGTAGTGGCAGCAACAATAATTTCAGATGTCCAAGATCAGCAAGAGGAAGTCAGGACAGAGATGCCAGTGGTCCAAGAAGAGCAAGAAGTAGCAGCAGCAGATGTCAGAATTGAAGATTCAGTGGTCAATGAGAGCAGAATAGAGGATATACCTCCTGAGCATATTGAGCTCGTTGGGCGATTATCAGAGGTTGTCACCCCACATCAATTATAGCATATGTGCTTAGAAATGTGCTGGAAACTATCACCAGCACTTAGGGGGAGCAAGAGGAATCTAATGCTGAAGTTGTGGCACCAGGCCACAGTGGAGTTGTTCCAGTGGAAGATGCTCCTATTCAGGGGGAGCATGCAATTAAGAATGATGCAGAGATTCAGGGGGAGCCTGCAGTTAGCTCCTAAATTCCTATTGATAATACATTCCAAGAAGGCATTACAGCCAGCTCCTCGGAATCTGATGATGATGTGTCAGTAGAGCAAGCTAAAAAGTCAGCAGACAAAGGCAAGGATGTAGTCCCTGAGATTCCCTTGCTTACTAGAAGGGCACATCATAGCTCCAAGAAGAAGAAGCTGAGGGTCAACATGAAGCCAGTGATAGATAGATTAGATGCTCATGGAGAGATCCTGTGCTCACCTCAAAATGAAGTATCATCCTTATTTGTGAGCCAAAGTACTGGAGCCAAGCAAGTTGGAGCACTGACAGCCTGGCTCCAAGGTTTGAAGGGTGAGCTGGGAATGGTAAAGATAGCTCTGCAGTGGATGAAAGGTGAGCTGAGAAGCATGAAAGAACTAATGTCAAATGTTTTAGATTTGGTGAGAGCACAATCTACTCCTGCTCCACCTGCTCCCACTCCCCCAGCTCCAGAGGAATTCCGGCCATCAGGGGCAGTTGTTGATGAGGATTCAGGGCCAGCAGGGCCAAAGGTTGCTGAAAATGTGATGCAGTCTGAGTCTGCACAGGATATTGGGCCATTAGGGCCAGTTTGTATGGAGGCATCAGGGCCATTAGATGAGCAGTCAAAGTCACCAAGGCCAGTAGTGGATGAGTCTGGGCCACCAGGGCCGGTGGAATCAAAAGCTGAGCATGCAAGAGCTAAAGAACAGGTTGTAGCCCCATAGCCCCTTTCTTCCCCTCTTCAAACTCCAGCCCCTCCTTCTCCACCTTCATCCACCACTGCTCCTCCAGCACCTGCCACCTTCAAACAACCCCTTCCCAAACATATTTCCTCACCTATTCCATTTTCGGCTACCTCCTCATCATCTCCTGCTTCCTCCACACCCATCCCTCCTCCTCCTCCGTCCTGCGAGGCACCTCCAGCCTACTCCTCAGCTGGAGCCTCCTCTTCTGGTCCTTCATCTTCTGGACCATCCGTGCCACCTCCATCTACCTCTCATTCTTTTCTTCATCCTCCTACTCCTCCCTCTTTTGTCACCATAATTCTTGAGGGTGCCCAACTTGAAGGTCATGAAATCTAGGACATTAAAGATGAGTTTGAAGTAGCAATACTTCGCTCAGTCCTATTAGTTGGCACTCACATTCATAGGACAGACTCTTCCATCCATGTTCCTAAAAAGAGAAAACTATCTTCCACCCTTGCCACCTCTTCTGAGTCTCGTTTTCCACCTCTTTGGTTTTCTCTCACTGTTGAAAATCGAAGAAGGTCCATTTATTGTGAATTCCTCCAGAAATGCACATTTGCCACCCTTTTTGGTCTTCCCCATCTACCTCTCACCGACCACTTAAACATTATTCTCCCTCTCTCCTCTCTTTCAAAATCTGAACAATTCAAAATCTTTTCTATAACTGAAGCCAAAACTGAAGATCAATGGGCTTAGGGGCATCAGTCCTTATACAGGCAATTCCTATATACCTGCTCTGCCAGATTCCCACCCAGGGATCACCCATTCACTCTCTCTGAGTTGTTTGTGGTTCATCACAAAACTACCTGGGCTCCATTTATTCAAAATGAAATCAAGCTCATCCGCTACTTCCAGATGTTCACTGATTATTGCTATCTAAATAATCTACCTGAAGTTCAGCTTGGCCAATTCCGACAAGCTATTTCTGATCTTGGTTCAGATGATGCTCATACCACATCCATCCAGGTAGATTTTGCCACTTTGGAAATTCCAGATGCTATGTTTCTGCCTCCACTCCACTCCCTAGTCATGGAATCTGTCGTAGGCACTATGATTTTTGAAAGATTTGCAAGGGTAATGGGCAGAATTTTAGTGTCGAAAGGCGGTTCCCTCTCCTTTCACAGATTTATTTTCAGAGAATATCATTAGGTCCACATCAAGTATGATGTTCTTGCCCCCCTCTTGTCTGAATGTGAGCGCTTATCTCCATCAGAATGGGAACAGCTTTACCCCCTCACTGCTCAACAGCTCACTGTTCTCAATGTCTCTCAGCCAGATCAGGTCAACCTCCTCTGTCTACTGCAGAATTTTTAGACCTGAACTCTATTCATCTTGTTCGAGACCCTTATGAAACATGGGTTGAGAGATACAAGGTGTATGTGGCTATGAAAAAGGAACTGAAGCAGCAACAGATATTCTACCCCATAACCATAGATAAGTTCCTCCAGCATGCCAGCTTTGGCACCTCTACCTTCTACAAATCTTCTCTTGGCAGAAATGAATATGGCACTTTCATAGAAGCTCAGAGGCAATTGCACATCCAGAGGATGGCTCCTGTTATGGGACCCTCCTACTCCATAGTTTATGGTGCATTTCAAAGTTATTTTGCAGAGCAGGAGTGCAAGGCTTGGACAATCATTGCTCGCCATGCCTCTCTTTTGTCCCCTACTTTCTACATTCCTGTACCTCCTCAGTAATTTAATGAAAAATTATCTCTTCCTGGCTCCCATTTATCTTTCTTATGTTTTTTCCTTGTGCCTTTTTGCTTAATGGCAAACAGGGAAAGAAAATAAAACATTCTGAAATACATATCAACATCCTTTCCTTCTTATTCTAGAAATTTTACTCAAGTTTATTTCAGCAAATTACATGTTATGTCTTGTTATGTTTTGTCATCACCAAAAAGGGGGAGATTGATGATTAGTCTATCCCCATATAAGTTTATTTAATTATATACAATTTTGGTGATTAACAAAACCCTAATAATTATTTCTAACAAGTTTTTATGCAGTTCATCCATACGAAATAATTCAAGCAAAATCTGTAAGTAATCCTTACACACTGTTGTTTAAAAGTTCGGAGCATAGAATTCTTCGAAGTCCATATCGATTTGCTTTATAGCATAACGATTTCATAAGCATCACATAACGATTTCCTTATAGCATAACGATTTCCTTAGAGCATAACGATTTCATAAGTAATGATTTCTTTATAAGCACAATGATTTATTAAGTGAGAACAACAATTTGGTCTCACAACGATTTTGGTTCCAGAACGACTTGGTCGCCATAACGATTGAATAAGTTACATAATGACTTGGTCACCGTAACGATTCGATAAGTTACATAATGACTTAGTTTCCGTAACGATTTGATCATCGTATCAATTTTATAGCTATAACAATTTGCTCTCACTTAAAAGAACGATTTGGTCGCTGTAACGATTCGATAAGTTACAACAATGATTTGGTCATCACAACGACTTGATAAGTGAAACAACGATTTGATAGCTATAATGATTTGCTCTCACTTAAAAGAATGATTTGGTCACTGTAACGATTCGATAAGTTACATAACGATTTAGTCGCTGTAACGATTCGATAAGTTACAACAACGATTTGCTCAAACAACTATTTGCTTATGATAAAACAATGATTCGCTCTCACAATGATTTGTTTCTGTTTGAATAACGATTTGCTCAAACAATGATTTGCTTATGATCAAACAACGATTCGCTCTCACAACGATTTGTTTATGTTTGAACAACGATTTGCTCAAACAACAATTTGCTTATGATCAAACAATGATTCGCTCTCACAACGATTTGTTTATGTTTGAACAACGATTTTTTTGTATCTGTACAATGTTTTGCTTATATGTGTACAACGATTTGTATTCACAATGATTTACTTCTACTATAAGAACGATTCGCTTGCTCTTGCAACGATTTCATTAGTGGAACAGTGTCTCATGGACACATCGATTTCTCTATCATCGATTTAATGAATATATCTATTATTCTCATGATATTCAAATATTGTGAAAGTCAAAGTCTTCCCGTGCACAACTCTAGTATCCTTGCATTTATTATGACTATTCACATCATCTGCACGTTGCCTTCTATTCTTATGCTTCTATAAGAAATGCTTTTCAAATAGAAGAATGGCATTTCTATTTTGATGTATATTCTTTCTAACGATTGACTGACAAGCATGGAGACAGTCTAGCTGTCTATGCTTTAGCATTCAATGTGTGCAGGTCTCTGCCAGTACCATGTCATACAACATTGGACAAAATAGACGCTGAAGGATATCAAGATGGATCTTCTCCTTGCGTGCATGGGTTGTAAAGCATTAAATGACTACAAGCACACCTATCGTACTTGATGAACCATGTAGTCTAATGAGCATCCAACCTAGAGACAACAGACACTTCAACGGATACATTTTTCAAAGAGAAGGATATATATAGAAGACCGATGACTCTGTAAAGAATAACTTTTGAGCTTTCATCTTACAACCTGCGAGCATCAGAAAGAAGATCCCTAGGCTTCACTCCTTAGTTTACTATAGCTCTTGCTCTCTGTTTTTCATTGTCTTTGGCCTTTGGAGAGCTTTTGTGATCTGAGAGATTTTTCTTAGTGTAAATCTTTCTCTCTCTCAGTCACTGCCTTAGATAGAGCATTTGTTGTAAGCTTGGTCTAGGGGCATTTTACCTTCTTTCACTTTATTGTGAAGTTCCTCTTCGGGCTGTGAAGAGAAGACCTGTTGGAAACAGGTGGTGTTTATTCTCTTCAGTAAGGAAGGAAGACCTATGTATCAGGGTGTTTGTATTCCTCTTCGGGGTTAGAAGAGAAGGCCAGCTGTAGCTGGATGTGTAAGGGTCCTTAAGGGGGACAGTACCCATGGTAGTGAAAGCCCAAGTTGTTGCTTGGGGACTAGACATAGGACTCCTTGGTATAGGAGGGCCGAACCAGGATAAAAATCTCCTGTTGCTGTGTCATTGCTTTTGTGCGTTTGTTTGTCTTCATTCATCTAACACTAACTATTCTCTTTAGCATTTTCTATTAAGCATTTTTGTTAACAGGTTTTAATCTAAAAATTTTAGAATCCCATTCACCCCCCCCCCCCTCTGGGCTTGCTAGCTGGGCAACAATGGTTAGACATGAATTTGGGTTGCCAAGAAAGCCTAATTGCCTTAGGATTTGCCCTAATTACCTCTTCCTATTTTCAGCTCAATTAGGGTTACGAATTTCTAGGTATTTTTCTTGCTTCATTTTATTCTTGGGCCAAAAGTGATCCATTGGCTCAATTCCGATAATGGGTCATCAATACATGATGTTGGAAGTCTCTCCAACATGTTTATTTAATTTATGATCGTGTTATATTTCCGTGTTAACAGTTTTCCGACTTAGTTTCCTAATTTGGATAATCAGTCACATTGTGACGTACACTTAGTCAATTGGATTTTTGGTTGTACGTGTTTATTCGTGGAACATTTAAGAATGATGTTTGGGGTTGATTTATAATTTTCACAGAATTTTCCATTGTGTTCTCACACATATGATAGTGGTACGTAAGTTCTACCCTTTCGATAATACGGAAATTATTTATTTCTATTTATTTAAAATTTTAAATTACTGAATTTTCTAGGGTGCTACACCCTCTCCACTTAAGAGAATTTGGTCTCAAAATTCATAGATCATTAATTAGATCTTGATAATTGTGATCCTTGAGGTCTTTTCGCATTTAATTCCTCTATTCTTGTTTCAACATTCTAGCTCATGGATGCTAGTTCATCATCTACACCTATGGCCACCCGTATTATTCATTTAGTTCCTTCCACTCCTGTTTTCTTCCACGGTTGTTATAACTCCATCTAAATCCACCAGATGAACTATGTGTAACTACTAGATTATTCCTTTCCAATTTCTCCTTAATGATCTCCCCCACCTAGAAATGTACTAATAAAAAGCATCATAAGATCAATCTAAAGGTTTAATGATCATACCTTCATCCGGTAGTTCTGCTCGGATCACGGCATTGAAACGCCCTTGCCGCTTAGGCACAACTTGATTCCTCCCAACCTGGTCCTTCAGCATGGGATAGTTGGGAATGCGGTGGTCACGACTCCCGCACCGCAGGCAAGCTCCTACCTTCTTCCAACACTTGTCTGTTCCGTGCCCAGGCATGTCACAAAATTTGCAATTCTCCTTAACTGGTTGTTCTTCCACCTTGATCTTCTTGTTATTATCGATCTCATTACCTCCATTCATTCTCTTGTTACCGTTGGTCCCTGGCTGTACAGTCCTAGTGGTGTGGGATACTTCATTCCTTATATAAGTTCACTTTGTTCCTTCCTTTCCTCTCAAGCCTTCTACTTTAGCCATAGTGTCTTCCACTAGCTGGGTTCTTTGGACCATCTCTGTGTATGTTTGTATGTTGTGAGTTCCGAGCTTTTCAATGAACATGGGCCTAAGCCCATCCATGAATCTATTGGCCTTTAATCTTTCCGTGCCCACCAGATGTGGGGCATACACTGCCAGGCGAGTGAACTAAGCTTCATACTCAGCCACAGACACGCTCTTTTGTTTTAGTGCAGCAAACTCCGCCGCCTTCTTTTCCTTAACTCTCTAAGAGAAATACTTTCCCCGGAATATTTCCAAGAATCTGGCCCACTCCAGTTCAGCTACATTAGGCAGATGGGCCGATGTGGCCTTCCACCAAGCTCGGGCATCCTTAGTAAATTGAAAAGTGGCCAGTACCACCTTCTCCCTATTGTTGTATTGCATAACTTAGAAAATTCTTTCTATTTCCTCCTGCCAGTTTTCAGCTTCGTTTGGATTAGGGGATCTCGAGAAACGAGGAGGGTTCAAACTCCTAAAGTTGCGATGCAAATCACTGGCTCCATTCTTAGCCGCGGCAGCCTGATTACCAGCCTAAACCACATTCTGTAAAGCCTGGGTCAATCCTGCTACTGTTTCTTGCATAGCTTGCCACTGATTGCGAGCCATTGCAGTTGAATGAGAAAGTTATGAGGTTCCTGAGAAAAGGATAGAAACCAATTAATGTCTCTAGATACATCATAAGGGTTAATGGGTAGGAGTGCTTAGTTCATTCAACTAATATATTCCCAGTCTCTACCCATTCTCACCAGATACTACATGTAGTTTCCACGACCTAGGTTTCATAGGTATCTCTTAATCCTGAGACATATATCCTATTTGGTTTTCCCAGGCTCTGATACCACTAAACTGTCATGTCCCAAGAATTACGCTGCGAAAGAATTTGATTGAAGCTTTGAAATGTGAACAGTCGGTAAATAAGCCTCTAGCTAGCAAGTGCTAAATGTATATTAACACAACATCATAATAGGGCCCAAATATTGAACTCAATTGAAAATTGTATTCAAATCTCATCTCATTGTATCAAAGTGAACTAATACAACTCTTAAACATGGTATAACAGGACTAAGACTCAATAAAAGAAAAAGTACAATTATTCCTCACTACCTACTACATGAATCTAACACTCAAAGCAAACTAACTATAGATAGACTCAAGTGTTGGGACGCTCATCACTCGGATGCATTCCCATCCTCGACCTGCTCCTCATCTTGTATTTCATAATAACTGAGAATGGTTAAAAGTAGGGAATGAGCAAACTAGCCCAGTAGGATTTAATCTCAATGTGAGGGTAATGATATAAGTGATTAGCAATTTAGAGCTAGGTAAGCACGATTGTCATGATATGCATGTACGAATAAAACTCATTAAACAAGATACTTGAACAAGCTACATAGATTGAACATGATAGAGCAAGATCTAGAACGGTATAATGAGCAAGATATTATCAATAGCGAGCCATGTAACAAGCACGCAAGATATCACTTAGATTGCAATAATTACAGGATGGCCATATCACGCAAGCAAGCAAGCACGAGCATGAGCACGTAACACTAATCAAGCACGAAGACACTAATGTACACCAAGGAAAGATCCACCTTGAAATGCACACTAGGACACGTGTATGTGGTTATTGTATCTAGCATTCAACACGACACTATTTCCCAGCACAGATGCAATGCCAGTAATCATTATACCCCATGGTTAACAGTATATTTATGACTCTCCATCATTGGGGCTAGACTGGAGCCCTTGGACACTCGTCGTGCCCGGTCAGCATCTCACTTAATTTTAAATGTAGATACCCACAGTCATTAATGGCCAATAAGAGTTTCAAAATACAAGCAAGTGTAATGTCATGTTTATGATGATGATGACAACAAGTAGTAAGTAATCCGAACATGATTTCATGATAACAATAGTCAAGAGACAATTTCGGCAGCATAACGGTGCAATTTAAGATTTAGTTCACTCTTTACATTAATGGCTTAAGTCTAGATTATAAATCACACTCACGAGAACAAGATGAGAGAGGAAGTGCACGCTATCTCCAAGGAACTTCAATGGTACTGATGACCAAACTGTCCCCATAATAAATATTTCCATTTATTTATATATTAATTTTGATGATTAACAAAATAACACTAATGGATTACTTGAGCCTTAAGTACAGGAAATAAAAGAAAAATGAAAGTTCAAGACAATCTGGTAAGTCTCATCATCTACAAGTCTTTGTATCGACTTCTTTGATAAGCAGAACGATTTCCTCTTTTCACAACGACTCTCTATCCGACGATTTCTTTAGATAACGATTTCTTTAGAAGCAACGACTCTATAGTCGTAACGATTTCTTTAGAACTCGCAACGACTCTCTAAACTCTTTAGAATTCGCAAACGACGATTTCTCTAGACTCTCTAGCCGTAACGATTTCTTTAGAATTCGCAACGACTCTATAGTCATAACGATTTCTTTAGACTTCATAACGATTTCTTTAGAGTTCATAACGATTTCTTCACTGATCATAACGCCTTGCTTTGCATAACGATTTCGTGTAACGATTTCCTTACAACTCGATAGTCATAACGATTTCGTGTAACGATTTCCTTACAACTCGATAGTCATAACGATTTCTTGTAACGATTTCTTCAGAACTCACAACGACCTGCTTGTTGTAACGACTTCATAAGTTATCACATCGATTCCTTACAGTTCATAACAACTTGCTATAATTCATAACGATTTCATAAGTCAGCAAGATTCTTTTTATCGAATTTCTTGATGCATCAGTATAATGCCTTTTAATAGCGTTGAAAAGTCAAAGTCATATCTTGTCCGTTGACTGCTATGCATTAAATGCTCTCCGATCGTATCTCCCATGCATGCAGACAATATCTTCCATTTCTATGCTACTCTGTCTACGTACTTTTTTAGACAGAAAGGAGCTTTGCTATATACTGCAATATCTGTTCCATCTCAACTAACAATAGACAGCAGTCTAGCTGTCTTCTATTTATTGATGATATGCTTACAGATATCTGACAAGACTCATCTGGACAACATTGGACACAAGATACAAAGTTCTATGACATCTCTTTGGCGTGTACACAAGGATAAAAGACTGACGATCAGAAGCTTCCTCAGTGACCAGTCTAACGTACACAAGGATAAGAGACAACGGACACTTCAACGTTCGAATTTGAATCAGCAGTTTAAATAGAAGACTCAAGACGGAAAAGAGTTGTGTGCAACAACGCTTGATTTTAGAAGAAGAAAAGAAATCCATCTCTTAGAATCTTTAGAACTTTGAAGAAGAGCGAAGCCTCCACTCCAAACCTTGTTCTAAGCTCTTAGCTCTCTGTGCTCAAAAGGAATCTTCTCATTTGTAAGAGCCTGTGTGGTCCTTGGAGAGAAAAACCTTGTTAAATCTCTTTCTCTCTCGGGGCTTAGGAGCTTCAGTGTGTAGCTGGTCAAGCTAGAGTCTGAAGCCTGTTTTCACACCCTTTTTCTTATTAGGTTGTGTTCCCTTCTGGACGAAGGAAGACCTGGTGGTATCCAGGGTGGTTGTTGTTCCCTTCAGGCTGAAGGAAGACCAGTTGAGGCTGGGTGTAAGGATCCTTAAGGGGGATTGTACCCTTGGTAGTAAAATCCTGAGGTATTGCTCAGGGACTGGACGTAGGTCTCCTGTGGAGAGGAGTTCCGAACCAGGATAAAAATCCTTGTGTCTTGTGGATGTGTTTTGTGTGATTGTTGTCTTGTTTGCTCTAACTCTAACCTTGTTATTAAGTTGTGCAATCCTTTCAGTAAACAGGTTTTAATCAGAGATCGAAGTTTTAATAACCCATTCACCCCCCCTCTGGGCTAGCTAGCTGGGCAACAAGTGGTATCAGAGCTCGTCTCTTCGACAAAGAAGAAGATCCAACGATCTGAAGAGCAAAGATCAATGGCAGCCCAAAGTAACTTCGAAGGTCAGTCAGTCAACAGGCCTCCCTTGTTCGATGGAGAAGATTACACATACTGGAAGACTAGAATGGAATATTTTCTACAAGGTCATGATTACACAATCTGGTCCATTGTAGAAGAAGGTGATCTTTTGGTCACAAACGCTAAGGCTCAGTGGACAGATGATGATAGGAAAAGAATATCCTTAAACTGCAAAGCCAAGAGCATATTATGCTGTGCCCTAAGCAAGAAAGAGTTCAATAGAGTCTCAGCCTGCAAGTCCGCAATGGAGATGTGGGAAAAGCTCAAAATTACCTATGAAGGGACAGACAAGGTAAAGGAGACAAGAATTGATATTCTAGTAGCTCAATATGAAAGATTTCAGATGCAGACAGGTGAATCAATAACTCAAATGTTCAGCAGATTCACTGACATCACAATGGATTAGCCGGTTTGGGAAAGGTCTATAATGCACCAGATATGGTTAGAAAAGTCCTCAGATCTTTACCATCTTCTTGGACTCCGAAGGTAACAGCCATTGAAGAAGCCAATGATTTAAAATTAATGTCATTGGAAAAGCTAATAGGATCTCTCATGGCTCACGAGATAAACATGGAGAGATTAGGAGAATCCTCCAGCAGAAGAAACAATCAAATGCTCTCAAAGCAAGTGAAGATAATTCGGAAGAATCTTTGGATAATAGTGAGAGTAGTAAAGACAGTGATGATGAAGAAGCGATGCTGTCTCGAAGGCTTCAAAGGATTCTAGCAAAGAAAAAGAAGTATCAGTCAGGAAGAAAATTTTTTAAGAAAAACAAAGACTTCAGAAAACCAGAAGTAAAGGATCAAAAGAAAGGAGAAGTGATCTGTTATGAATGCAAAAAGCCTGGACACATCAAGGCAGATTGTCCCATGATCAAAAAGAGTGATCACAAGAAGAAGGACAACTTCAGAAGATTTAAGAAGTACAAAAGAAAGCAATGGCAGCTGCTTGGGAAAACAGCAGTGACTCAGACAGTGAGTCAAGCTCGAGCAGTGAAGGTGAAGAAGCCAACTTGGCTCTAATGGCCAACACCGAGGACAAGGTAACTTCTGACTCTTCTTTTGATTCATGCAATGATTCAGATTCTGACAATTTGGAAAATGCTTTTAATGAACTTTATGAAAAATACAAAGAAGTATGCAAATTACTTAAAACTAGTAAGAAAAATATAATCTGTCTAGAAAATACAAATTCAGACCTAAGAACAGAAAATGAAGAACTTGAAAAACAAATTACTGAACATAAAGAAGAAATGAATTATTATGTGAAGATTTAAAAGAGAAAAATAAGAAAATAAATCTTCTAGAAAAACAAGAAGACTTAGGTGAATTTAAAATAGAAATAGAAAGACTAAATAAAGAAAATGATAATCTATCAAGTACACTAGAGAAATTCACCAACGGTAAAAACTCTTTAATATTAAAAGGTGCTAGGAGATCGGGTAAAAAGAAAAATGGATTAGGATATACACCCCCAGACAATGAAGAAACCATAATATACCCTAAAACATATCCAACACCAAAATTTGTACCCGAACAAGATATAGCATACAAAGCTGATTTCAAATATATAGAAAAAGTGACTAAGTTATCCTGCTGCAGTCACTGCAACAAGTTAGGACATATTAAAATTACATGCCCAACAAGACATAAAAATGGATATTAAAAGGTAAAGTTGATGATACTAACCAATCAGGACCCAAAAGAATTTGGGTACCTAAAGCTTGATGTTCTCATTTCAGGTTAACCCTCGAGCATCCAAATGGTATTTGGATAGTGGGTGCTCAAGGCATATGTCAGGCAACAAGAAGATATTTGTTGATCTCCAAGCTGAAGAAGGTACAGTCACCTATGGAGATAATGGAAAAGGGACTGTGATAGGAAGCGGGTCTGTGAACATCAAAGGAAAATCAGTTATAGAAGATGTAATGCTGGTCAAAGGGTTAAAGCACAATCTCATCAGCATCAGCCAGTTGTGTGACAAAGGCCATCAAATTCAGTTTCAAGAATCAAAATGCAGTATCTTAAAGGATGGTGCAGTCATATTTGAAGCCTACAGAGAAAGAAATTTGTATGTTCTATATCTCGAGAAACTCAAGGATCAAGATGTGTGTTTGGCAGCTAGTAAAGATCAATCAACTGAGTTGTGGCACAGAAGATTGGGCCACTGCAGCTTGGATGGGTTGAACAAGCTCAGAAAGAGAAAACTAGTTGAAGGACTGCCAAAGGTAAATTTCAGATTGGATAGCATTTGCAGACCTTGTGCAAGAGGAAAGCACACCAAGAGCTCCTTCAAATCAAAGACTGTAGTAACCTCCTCAAAGCCCTTAGAACTACTTCACATGGATTTATTTGGGCCAATGAGAACTACCAGTTTGGGAGGAAAGAATTTTGGATTTGTAATAGTTGATGATTATTCAAGATTCACTTGGGTATCCTTTTTAGAGCACAAAGATGACACATTTGAAAATTTTGTCAGCTTCAGTAAGAAAGTTCAGAAAGATCAGAAATTCTCAATTGTCTCTATTCGATCAGATCATGGTGGTGAGTTTCAGAATGAAAAGTTTACGAAGTTCTGTGATGATCAAGGAATTGAGCACAACTTCTCAGCTCCAAGGACACCTCAACAGAATGGAATTGCTGAGAGGAAAAACAGAACTCTTTTGGATATGGCAAGAACCATGTTGTCAGAATATGATCTGCCAAGATATTCTGGGCCGAAGCTATCAACACTGCATGTTATATCATAAATAGAGTGATGATCAGGCCAATTCTGAAAAAGACGTCTTATGAACTCTACAAAGAAAAGAAGCCAAAGATTAGCCATTTCAGAATATTTGGATGTCCTTGCTTCATCCATAACAATGGAAAAAGGGACATTGGTAAGTTGGATGCCAAATCAGATGAAGGCATCTTCATGGGGTACTCTTCTAAACCCAAAGGTTATAGAGTTTTCAATAAACGTTCCTTATTGATTGAACAATCAGTACATGTTATTTTTGATGAATCTAACCCTTCCTTGAAAAAGGAAGAAATTAGTGACATTGATGATGCAGATGACTTGTCCGAAAAATTAAAGAATACTTCAATTAAGGACAAAGAGGATCCAACTCTGGAAGAACTGCAGCAAACAGAAATCCAACATGAAGATCTTCCAAAGGAATGGAGATATCAGAAAGATCACCCTCCTGAAAACATCATTGGTGATCCATCTGTAGGGGTAAGAACTAGAGGTAATGTAATTCCATGCGACTATTTAGCATTTGTTTCTCAAGTAGAGCCTAAGACAGTCAATGAAGCTTTATCTGATGAATCTTGGATATTAGCCATGCAAGATGAACTAAATCAGTTCAAGAGAAACCAAGTATGGTCACTTGTTCCTAGACCATCCAATCATTCAGTTATTGGCACCAAGTGGGTGTTCAGAAATAAACTGGATGAGTCTGGAATAATCTTAAGGAACAAAGCCAGATTGGTGGCTCAAGGCTACTCCCAAGAGGAAGGCATAGATTTCGATGAAACTTATGCACCTGTAGCTAGACTTGAGGCCATTAGGATTTTACTTGCTTATGCATCTGCACTTGATTTAAAACTTTTTCAAATGGATGTCAAATCAGCCTTTTTAAATGGTTTCATCAAGGAGGAAGTTTATGTTGAACAACCTCCAGGTTTTGACGACACTGAATTTCCAAATCATGTATTTAAACTACATAAGGCTTTATATGGTTTAAAGCAAGCTCCTAGAGCCTGGTATGAAAGGCTCAGTACTTTCTTATTAAATCATGGTTTCACTAGAGGTAAAGTAGATAGTACATTATTTATAAAATCTAAGGTTAAACATATACTTCTTGTACAAATCTATGTAGATGATATTATTTTTGGATCTACTGATGAATCTCTTTGCAAGTACTTTGAAAAGCTTATGCAGGGAGAATTCGAAATGAGCTTGATGGGGGAGTTAAGCTACTTCCTTGGATTGCAAATCAAGCAAGGGAAGGATGGCACTCATATCTGTCAAGCAAAGTACACCAAAGAGCTGTTGAAGAAATTTGGATTTGAAGATGCAAAGCCATTATCAACTCCAATGAGCACATCAACCAGAATGGACAGTGATCAAAAAGGTAAAAGGGTAGATCAAAAGAATTATCGAGGTATGATAGGATCATTACTTTACTTAACTGCCAGTAGACCAGACATTTTGTTCAGTGTATGCATGTGTGCTAGATATCAGGCAGACCCTAGAGAGTCTCACTTAATTTCTGTAAAAAGAATATTTAGATATTTAGCTAGAACTCATGACTTAGGTCTCTGGTATCCTAGATCTTGTGAGATAAATCTAATAGGATATTCAGATGCTGATTATGCTGGTTGCAAAGTAGATAGAAAGAGCACCAGTGGATGTTGTCAGTTTCTTGCAGGATGCCTAATATCATGGACATCCAAGAAACAAAATTCAGTAGCTCTATCAACAGCTGAGGCGGAATATGTTGCTGCTGGAAGTTGCTGTACACAACTTCTTTGGATAAAGCAACAACTTGAAGATTTCGGCATTCACATCAAATCAATTCCTCTATTGTGTGATAATACAAGTGCCATCAACCTCACCAAAAATCCAGTTCAACACTCAAGACGAAGCACATTGAGGTAAGATATCATTTTATTCGAGACCATGTAGCTAGTGGTAATTTAGAAATTTCGTTTATAGATACAAATGGTCAATTGGCAGATATCTTCACAAAAGCCCTACCTGAAGAGAGATTTACATCTCTTAGAAGGGAACTAGGGATGTGCAATTTGTGAAAGAATTTCTGTGATTTTATTGACATATAAATTTTTCAGATTAAATGAAAGTTCTCTCTCCGTTAAAGTTAAGCAAAACTCAGTTATCTATATGCTTTGACCGCTTCTGTGTGGAAAGTTGTTTGACTTGTCAAATCTTTTTGTCGCTTTCTATCTTTACCGCCTTTGGCGCTCCTCCGTTCAATAAAGTAATATTATTTTATCCAAATCGCTTTGAGATCGACTCGTCTTCTACCTTTACCCTTTTTATCCTCTATCTGTTCACCCAAAGCCGATGCCCTAACGATTTTGGGATCGACTCTCTGCAACTTTCGAAGCCTTCTTCTCTTCCCGCGAAGAATTCCTTCGAGAACTTCCGTCCCTTCCATCATCCTCCCTTCCAGAATCTTTTCTTCTCTGCACCCATGGCCGCTCCGTTGATCTCCGGAAGTGTTGGGGGCTACAGTGCTGAGTATTTATCCCCAAGGGAGCAAGAAAGATTTACGTTTGTGAAGACGAAGATTTGCGGAAATAAGGCAGTGGATGTTCAGAATCTTGAGAAGAATGGCATGGCCAGGCTAGTTGATACTCTAAGAAGATTGCAGTGGATGGATGTGGTCACCTTCAGTGAGGTAAGCTACCCGGACTTGGTAAAAGCCTTCTACATTTGTCTGAAGTCAGAAGCAGATGGGTCCCTTGTTTCCTCTGTCAAGGGCATCCAAATCAGAATAACCCATGAGCTTTTGCGTGATTTGTTTGGAGTGAAGACCTCTGGATTTAGTGGCATTCACTCTGTGAATGATGAAGTCAAAGGTCTCGGGATTATCGGTCCAGGATTTAAGTTAAAGGATGGGAAGCTTGATATTAATCAGATGTCCGCATTCAATAGATTGCTTCACTTTATAGTCTGCCAAATCTTAGTACCTCGTAGTGCTACCTTTTCTTCATGCACTAGGGCAGATTCGGACATAATGTTCTGGGCAATCCAGAACAAAGAGATAAACCTGGCCGCAGTGATGATTGAGCGAATGATGTTTGCACATGCTCAGTTATGGGAAACAAAGAGCAAGTTGAATGTTTCCCTTCCGTATGCTCATCTACTGACCAAGATTTTCAAGCACTTTGGAGTAGATTTGTCAGGTGCAGTAGCTGAAAAGATGGGCCAGTCTATAAGGTCCAGAAATCTGAAGAAAAGTGGATTCTCAGTGGTAGATGGAATGTGGTCAAAGACTTCTGTGGCTGAGGGAGAGGCAATCATTGCAGATCCAGCAGAGCAAGCAGCAGCAGATCCAGCAGAGCAAGCAGCAGCAGATCCAGCAGAGCAAGAACCAGTAGAGTCAGCTGTGGGATGCCTATCCGAAGCTCAATTGGAAGAGGGTGCAGCTGGTGTGGCAGATTCCTTGCCCACCACCTTAGTCGCCTCTATTTTAAGAGAGGTATTGGATTCCATTCCCTCCATCTCAGTCTCTTCTAAGGCAGGTGGACCTGATGAAGAAGTTATGGCAGCAGGCCATACTGAAGTTCAGTCTGAATCGGTTGCAGATGTTGAGGTACAAGCAGTACTCAACAAGATTGGTCATGGAAGAAGCTCCCATTCAGGGGGAGCAAGCTGAGATTGAAAGCCAGAGAATGAAGCTTTTCCTGAGAAAGCTGCACCTACTCAGGAAATTCCAGCTCCAGCCTTGGTTGATGTTAGTGAAGGCCCAAGTACAACTATAAATCTTGAGGAGCCTGTCACTCATCAAGGTAAGCGAAGAGAATTGTTCACAGAAGGTCAAGGAAGGGCCCTAGAAAAGTGAACTTGAAGCCTGTTATGGCTATGTTAAAGGCCCAAGGAGTGATCTTGGCATCAGTCCAGTCTAGCATACAAGGCATTGTTTCTAATCAAGCTTCAACTTCCTCAGACGTATCTTCAATAAGAAATGCAATGAGGTATTTCAATAAAGAGATGTCTGATATGAAAATTTGCTGGCTAATCTTTCAAGGTCTAGTGGTGTCCCTCCTGCACCCACTCAGAGCAGTCCAGCTGAAGTTCCTAGGCCACCAGGGCCTCCAGCAGAAGTCTCTCGGCCAACAGGGCCACCAGTTCAAGGGTCAGGGCCATCAGGGCCATCAGTCGTGAGGTTACCCGGACCAGTGGCAGCCTCAGGGTCTTCAGGACCCTCTCCAGCAGTCAGAGAGTCAGGCCAAAGGAAAGAGCCAGTGTCAGTCTCCAAGGCCCCTGATACTTCATCTCTTGCCACTCCAACCCTCTCCACACCTTCATCTCCCCTCTACTGCACCTCCTGCTCCACCAACCATAAAACATCCCATGCCTCGCACCCAACCTTCCTCATCCTCTACTTCATCTCACCCTCCTTCTCTCCTACTCCAGCTCACATCTCAGCTCCATCCTCATTAACTCCTCAACCTTCACCTATTAAAATTCAAACATCTCCTCTTCAACCAACCTCTTCCTTTAATCCTAAACATTTTTTCTATCCTCCTACTCCTCCTAATTCTGTTATCTTTCCTCCAGATAACCTCTGCCTCTTGGTGTCTTTGACACCAATGTTCCAGACAATTTTGAAAAGAACACCCTCCTCACCATTCTTTCCACAGCCTCTCACATTCACAGGACTGACCCTCCCAGTCCTGCCTTGAAAAAGAGAAAAACCTCCTCATCTCTAAGCACTCCTTCTGTTCCTCTATACCCTCCTTTATGGTACTCTCTTACCCTTGATCCTAAGAGAAGACCTATCTACAAAGAATACCTCCAGAAATGCATTCTTTCTACCATTTATGGTATTCCTTTTCTCAACCTATCCGAACACCTGGACATTGTTCTTCCTTTTACTCAGATATCTCAAGCTTTCAAATCCAAAATCCTTGAGGGCACTGAGTTCAAGACTGAAGATCAGTGGGCAGCTATCAAAGGAAATAAGGCTCAGTATGCAAAATACCTGACTGCAAGGGCCGAATCCCTCTCTCTCACAGAGCTCACCCACTCACCTTCTCTGAGTGGTTTATCATCCAGCACAAGAACTCTTGGGGATCCTTCATTTTGAAGGAAATTCGCATTGCCAGAGCCTTTCAGCTGTACAGTGACTTCTGTTACTTGAACAAAATTCCAGAAGTTCAGTTTTGCCAGTTCCATTCGCAGATTACTGTGCTGAAATCAGAAACCCCTCTCAACCTTCCTCTTAAAGTAGACTTTGTCTCTTTCAAGGTTGATTTTCCAGTTCTTCTGCCGAAGCTGCACTCTTTAGTGTTTGATTCAGATGCTGGGTCTCATGCTCTAGATATGTTTGCAAGACAGATGGGCAGGATGTCAGCCAAGCAGGGCAGATCTCCTTCCTTTTTGCGGTTCATCTTCAGAGAATATCACTCTGGCCGCATGTCTTCTCAGACCTTAGCTCCACTCATTTCTGAGTGTGAAAGACTCACCTCATCAGAATGGACGCTTCTCTATCAGGCCTCTTATCAGCAATTGGAAGCCATCAATCAAGATCTTGTTAGTCAGAGGAAGCCTGCTCTTTCTGCAGAAGCTTTTATGGATCTAAACTCCATCGCACCCATACCAGAGATCTATGCTGTATGGGCATCTAGATATTCTGCTTTCTATGCCTTAAAGCAGGATTTGTTAAATCAACAAATTCACTATCCAATTTCCTTGGACAGATTTCTCCATAGGGCCAGTTTTGGTAAGAGTACTTACTTCAGATTCATTTTGGACAAAACTCAGTATGGAGAATTCTTAGAGCAGCAAAGGCAACTCTACATTCAGAGGAACATCCCTTCCATGGGACCCTCCTTCTCAGTTGCCTCTGGCGTTTTTCTGCAAATTTTTGAGGATCTTGAGATCAAGGCATGGGCTGTTGTCTCACAGCATGCCTCCTTGTTATCTCCTCTGTATTATCTTTCTCCATCCTAATATAATCTTTCTCTCTTCTTTGTCTCACCGCTTATCTTTTTGCTTAATGACAAAATGGGGGAGACAACTAACGTAAATCTGAAAAACATTTCATTTTTTGTATGATGTTTAGTATATTTTGTCATCATCAAAAAGGGGGAGATTGATGACCAAACTGTCCCCATAATAAATATTTCCATTTATTTATATATTAATTTTGATGATTAACAAAATAACACTAATGGATTACTTGAGCCTTAAGTACAGGAAATAAAAGAAAAATGAAAGTTCAAGACAATCTGGTAAGTCTCATCACTTCTATCCAAGTCTTTGTATCGACTTCTTTGATAAGCAGAACGATTTCCTCTTTGACCGGAAAACTCACAACGACTCTCTAGCCGTAACGATTTCTTTAGACCTCGTAACGATTTCTTTAGAATTCGCAACGACTCTATAGTCATAACGATTTCTTTAGAACTCACAACGACTCTCTAGCCGTAACGATTTCTTTAGAATTCGCAACGACTCTATAGTCATAACGATTTCTTAGAACTCACAACGACTCTCTAGCCGTAACGATTTCTTTAGAATTCGCAACGACTCTATAGTCATAACGATTTCTTTAGACTTCATAACGATTTCTTTAGAGTTCATAACGATTTCTTCACTGATCATAATGCCTTGCTTTGCATAACGATTTCGTGTAACGATTTCCTTACAACTCGATAGTCATAACGATTTCGTGTAACGATTTCCTTACAACTCGATAGTCATAACGATTTCTTGTAACGATTTCCTCAGAACTCACAACGACCTGCTTGTTGTAACGACTTCATAAGTTATCACATCGACTTCCTTACAGTTCATAACAACTTGCTATAATTCATAACGATTTCATAAGTCAGCAAGATTCTTTTTATCGAATTTCTTGATGCATCAGTATAATGCTTTTTTAGTAGCGTTGAAAAGTCAAAGTCATATCTTGTCCGTTGACTGCTATGCATTAAATGCTCTCCGATCGTATCTCCCATGCATGCAGACAATATCTTCCATTTCTATGCTACTCTGTCTACGTACTTTTTTAGACAGAAAGGAGCTTTGCTATATACTGCAATATCTGTTCCATCTCAACTAACAATAGACAGCAGTCCTAGCTGTCTTCTATTTATTGATGATATGCTTACAGATATCTGACAAGACTCATCTGGACAACATTGGACACAAGATACAAAGTTCTATGACATCTCTTTGGCGTGTACACAAGGATAAAAGACTGACGATCAGAAGCTTCCTCAGTGACCAGTCTAACGTACACAAGGATAAGAGACAACGGACACTTCAACGTTCGAATTTGAATCAGCAGTTTAAATAGAAGACTCAAGACGGAAAAGAGTGTGTGTGCAACAACGCTTGATTTTAGAAGAAGAAGAAAGAAATCCATCTCTTAGAATCTTTAGAACTTTGAAGAAGAGCGAAGCCTCCACTCCAAACCTCGTTCTAAGCTCTTAGCTCTCTGTGCTCAAAGGAATCTTCGCATTTGTAAGAGCCTGTGTGGTCCTTGGAGAGAAAAACCTTGTTAAATCTCTTTCTCTCTCGGGGGCTTAGGAGCTTCAGTGTGTAGCTGATCAAGCTAGAGTCTGAAGCTGTTTTCACACCCTTTTTCTTATTAGGTTGTGTTCCCTTCTGGACGAAGGAAGACCTGGTGGTATCCAGGGTGGTTGTTGTTCCCTTCAGCTGAAGGAAGACCAGTTGAGGCTGGGTGTAAGGATCCTTAAGGGGGATTGTACCCTTGGTAGTACAATCCTGAGGTATTGCTCAGGGACTGGACGTAGGTCTTCTGTGGAGAGGAGTTCCGAACCAGGATAAAAATCCTTGTGTCTTGTGGATGTGTTTTGTGTGATTGTTGTCTTGTTTGCTCTAACTCTAACCTTGTTATTAAGTTGTGCAATCCTTTCAGTAAACAGGTTTTAATCAGAGATCGAAGTTTTAATAACCCATTCACCCCCCCTCTGGGCTAGCTAGCTGGGCAACAGGTACAACCAACTCGATCTCCATGAGGAATCCACAAAGTACGGAGAATTACGGAGGTCTTAGCGGAAAGGTCACTTATCTACCAGTATGGAATGACCAACAGAGAGCTTTCAATCCCCCAAGAAAGGGCTGCCTATGAGTGCAAGTGTGTAGTGAACACATGTCTCAATCCACAATCCATCGTTTCAAACTTGTGAAAACACATTAACATAATAGCATGAGATGAACTATGCATTTAACTATACATGGGTTTGAAATCTTTTAATATAACAATTATCATTTTAGCAAGATAGAATAGTAAGATAGGCGAATCACTAGTTGCATGAATGGTCACATCATTAAAGAGTAATTAGAATAACATTCATGTAGTCATAGCTTTTACATGGGTTGACTGCTTTTGAGCCATTAAACAGACCTCATGCAATGAATAGAACCAAGACATGCAAACTATGAACTCTACACCATGTAAAATAGGTCTCAGGTAGGTCTTGAAATCCGTGTCGGACACAATCGACGCATTTCATAATGTTGTATACAGTCGGAACAAGAATAACATGTAAAGATTCAAATCACGACGGCCTATGTCATTGCCTTCATGCTTGAATCGCGATGGTTTACCTCGTCGCGTTCATGAAATGCGTTCAAAATAATAATATAAAAAAAGCACGAAAACCTTGCATGGGAAAATCGGCCGAATCGCGATGGGGGTCCATGTCGTGTTTCATGCAGGCTCTGAAAACCATGCAGCGCACAGTTTGAGGCACCAGAACGGTACTGTCGTGATCAGAATCATGACGTAGGGCACGGTCATGATTCACATGAATGCGTCAGACTCTTACATCGCGTTCACGCACGCCAAAACGCGACGTCTGGTCCCGTCGCGTTTTGGGTTCTTACCTAAAAACGCAGAAAACAGTCACTCGATTCATGCAACGCTTATAACTTCTAATCTAGGGCTCTTGGGAAAAAAATGTAAACATGAAACTTGTTGGGAACAAGGAATAGAAGAGAACTATGGTTTTGGAATCATTAAAATTGGCCTCGAGATGCATGAGAAATTGACATGAATATGAAAAGCTGTTAACAAGCGCGACTTTGGTAAAACGCTTAAAACTCGAGATGTACTCAATGAAAATCGATGAAATCACTTGGATATGAAAGTAGACTCGATGCTCTACACAATGATATAAGATTTATTTATATTTTGCCCGAGATCACCTACCTTTTAGGTTGATGAAGTCACATTTTTCTAGAAAACCCTCGTTCAGACCACTTGGAGGAGAACACTTACTACACACGATCTACTGGATGATGTTGCCCAGCTAGCAAGCCCAGAGGGGGGCGAATGGGATTCTTAAAATTTTGATCACTTTAAAACCTGTCCAGAAAAACAATCACACAACACACTTCGATGACTGTTAGTGTTAGTAAAAAGGATAGCAAACACAAGGCAATCAAGCACACAACACACGAAATTTATCCTGGTTCAGACCTCCTCTCCACAAGAGCTCTACGTCCAGTCACTGAGCAACAACTTAGGATTTCACTACCCAAGGGTACATGTAAGGAATGGATCAGAGCGCAGTGGAAAGCGCGATTCCCTCAGGTAGATATCGTTGCCGGCGGTCGGAATCGAACAAAAACGGAGAACCCGCACGTAGGAAGATCCAATCTTTACCTTTGCGGGGTTGCGAAACTCCCAAATCTGGGGAGGAGGGTGCGCTAGAGGTGCTGGTGCTTCAAGCTGTTCAGGTGTCCGGCCTCTAGAAGTATCCACGCGAGCTCCGGATGCAGACAGGTTCTCCTCGGTCTCCACGCGTCTCCCAGATCTCAACTCCACCATGTGCCAGAGAGAGGAGAGAGAGAAGGTGGGGGCGCCCAGGGAGAGAGAGAGAGGAGGTGGCGGCCAGGGAGAGAGCCTGGAGCTTGGCCCAGGGTTTGACTCTCCGCTAATATTATAGACACTGCGGTTTTTCATAAAAACCCAGTTACTGTCTATAACGACCATCCTGCCCAGTCTGCTCGGAACTCTATTGCGTGTGACTCTCTAGGCCCAAGTGCTAGTCTAGTTTTCAGCCCATTAAGCCCAATAACTCTTTATTGACTTACTGTAATTAATAATATCTCATATTATTAATTACACAATCAATTATCGTCTCACGATAATTGACCAGGCTTCCAATCAAGTTGGGTGCCAAGCAACACCACTTGATCTTGGACAGCATTGGGGTTCAGCAACCCAATCAAGGAACCTTTTTCTGTCATCAGTTACCACGTGACTAAAATCCTTCACTCGTACAATGCTCTCGAGTGCACTTAGGGTATGGTCAACTGTCAAACCCTAATGTGCGCACTCACTTGGTTTAGATGCCGCATAGCATTATCAGAAAACTCCTTTTCTGATAAGTTGTCTTGCCCTAGCCAGGGACTATCAGGCATCTTTCCCTAGAGTATTCACTCTCTTATTACCGAGAGCGAGCGATCCCATGTTGACCACACAATCACCTTCGAAGGTATTCCGCTAGATCCGAACACTTAACTGATTAAGACCCCATGGCTAGAGATCTATAAGTCAAGGTCAAAACCTAGAAGTCCACCAACAAGGTGTCCTTGGTGTCTCAGGTCTAAGGACCAATCATGCCACTGTGACAATGAATCTAGCTGGTTGACAGTTAGGTAACATTACCATCCAGTGATTCATAACGGATCAGTTCAGTGAACTCATTCTCCAATGAGCACCTACAGATTCACCTTATTGTCTCCACACAAGTGACTATGAGACCAGTCACCCTCATCATATGAGCAGGTGCAACCTGCACTAGTCTAACCAGATATTCGATGTCCTTCTCAAATATCCTCCGACTAGGAACAATTAAGAATATACATTTAAAGGATATTAACCTCATTGTTATGATCACATCATAATTAACATCCATTGCGTATATTCATGGACTTCAGAATGAAACGGTAAACGAATTACACATAATGAATATAAAAGCCTTATTATTATTATCAAAGAACAAGATTGTACATGTTATGATTGGCTTGAGGACACCCATAACTAACAATCTCCCACTTGGACTAAAGCCAATCACCTTTATGTCGTAGACCCATAGACTCTAGGTGGCGCTCAAACACAATTTGAGTCAAAGGCTTCGTCAGTGGATCTGCAATGTTGTCAACTGAAGGAACTCTTTCCACCAGTACATCTCCTCTAGTGATAATCTCCCTGATCAGGTGAAATCGCCTCAGAATGTGCTTTGACTTCTGATGAGACCGCTGCTCTTTCGCTTGTGCAATGGCCCCATTGTTGTCACACAGCAATGGGATCGGATCAGAGTTACCCGGCACCACACCAAGGTCGGTGATGAACTTCTTCATCCACACTGCCTCCTTGGCGGCTTCAGCTGCAGCAATGTACTCAGCTTCTGTCTTCGAGTCTGCAGTGGTTTCTTGCTTGGAACTCTTCCAGCTCACTGCACCTCCGTTTAAGGTGAACACAAACCCAGATGTAGACTTGCTATCATCTGGATCTGACTGGAAACTCGAGTCAGTGTATGCCCGAAGTTTCAAGTCCCCTCCTCCATAAACCAGAAATATATCCTTAGTCCTTCTCAAGTACTTAAGGATACATTTCACTGCCATCCAGTGTGTTTCACCTGGATTTGCCTGATATCTGCTCGTAACATTTAGAGCAAATGCCACATCAGGCCTTGTACATAGCATGACATACATGATTGTAACACCCCATATAAGAATATGTTAAATGGACTAAATCAGTTGACTACCAACAACCCGGACTAGTCATTTTTAGAGCTCGAGCAGGAAAAAGAACTCTGAAGTTAAGCGTGCTCAGTTGGGAGTAGTCCCAGGATGGGTGACCTTCCTAGGAAGTCTACCAACTGGCATGGTTGTTGGGCCAGTTTGCTGGTTGGGTCGTCACAAATGGTATTAGAGCCTTGCCCAGCCGGAAGTGCAGGAACTAAGTGCCACACAGGGCAAAGTGCTACGCTATGGGAGCCACCTCTTGAGGCCACAATGGCGCAAAGTGCTACATAGTGGGAGCCACCTCTTGAGCCTGTGGGGGCCACCTCTAGAATCCTGCCTGCCTGGGGTTTGATTGTGTGCTATATGTGAGCAGCGACGAGGACATCTTATATAAGAGGGGTAGATTGTAACACCCCATATAAGAATATGTTAAATGGACTAAATCAGTTGACTACCAACAACTCGGACTAGTCATTTTCAGAGCTCGAGCAGGAAAAAGAACTCTGAAGTTAAGCGTGCTCAGTTGGGAGTAGTCCCAGGATGGGTGACCTTTCTGGGAAGTCTACCAACTGGCATGGTTGTTGTGCCAGTTTGCTGGTTGGGTCGTCACAATGATAGACCCTATAGCCGAAGCATAGGGGACTCTATCCATGACTGCCCTCTCTTCAGGTCTCTTAGGAGACTGCTCCTTAGAGAGATTAATCCCATGTCTCATTGGTATGAGACCTCTCTTGGAATTTTCCATGCCAAACCTTTTGACAATGGTATCTATGTACATTGATTGGGTCAAGCCAAGCATCCTCTTGGATCTATCTCTATAGATACGTATTCCCAATACGTAGGATGCTTCTCCTAAATCCTTCATGGAGAAGTTCTTTGACAACCAAACCTTTACTGATGATAACATCCCTACATCATACCCAATGAGCAAGATGTCATCAACGTAAAGTATGAGAAAAGTGATAGCACTCCCACTGATTTTCTTATACACACATGGTTCATCTTCATTCTTAATGAAGTCATAAGATTTGATAGCCTCATCAAACCTTATGTTCCAACTACGAGAAGCTTGCTTCAATCCATAGATGGACCTTTGAAGCTTGCATACTTTATCTGGACACTCTTTGGATGTAAAACCCTCAGGCTGTATCATATACACTTCTTCCTCAATGTTTCCATTGAGGAAAGTAGTCTTTACATCCATCTGCCAGATCTCGTAATCAAAGTATGCAGCAATGGTGAGAAGAATTCTGATCGACTTTATCATGGCAACTGGTGAGAAAGTTTCGTCATAGTCAATTCCTTGCCTTTGACGATACCCCTTTGCCACCAACCTTGCCTTATAAGTGTCGATCTGTCCATCTGCACCGATCTTTCTCTTAAAGATCCACTTGCACCCAATAGGTACAATACCTTCAGGCAAGTCTACCAAGTTCCAAACTTGGTTGGTGTACATGGACTGCATCTCAGAATTCATGGCATCTCGCCAATTTCCTGACTGAGGACTATCAACAGCCTCTTGGTAGGTCTTTGGATCATCATCCTCATTATAAGACATGCCTTCACTGATATGTCCAACATATCTTTCAGGCTGTCTAGGTACTCTACCAGACCTACGCTGAATGTGTGTATATTTCTGAACAGGTTTCGGAACCGATGTTTCAACTGGTGGACTTTGCACAGTCTGTGGATCTAGAACCTCTTCTAGATCTACCTTACTCCCACTGTCCTCTTGGGTAAGGTACTCCTCTTCCAAGAAGACAGCTCTCCTGGCAACAAACACTCTTTGTTCACCAGGATGGTAAAAGTAGTACCCAAATGTTTCTTTTGGGTATCCAACAAACCTGCACTTATCAGTTCTGGAGTCTATTTTATCTGGGTCGTGTTTCTTTACATGGGCAGGACAGCCCCAGATTTTAACATGTTTAAAATCAGGCTTTCTACCCTTCCATATCTCATATGGAGTGGAAGACACAGATTTACTGGGAACCCTTTCAGTAGATATGCCGTTGACTCTAGCGCATATCCCCATAGGGAAACTGGTAACTGCGAACGACTCATCATGGATCGTACCATGTCCAACAAGGTGCGATTCCTCCTTTCTGATACACCATTCATCTGTGGTGTATAGGGAGGAGTCCATTGAGAAAGGATACCATTATCCTTTCAGAATTGTGTGAACTATGTACTCAAGTATTCACCTCCTTGGTCTGACCGTAGGATTTTAATGCTCCTTCCAGTTTGCTTCTCAACTTCATTCTTAAATTCTTGGAATTTCCCAAAGGCTTCAGATTTCTACTTCATTAAGTAAACAAATCCGAACCTTGAGTAGTCATCCGTGAATGTAATGAAGTATGAGTAGCCACCCTTGGCTTGGGTAGACATTGGACCACATACATCCGAGTGTATTAGTTCCAATATGTCCTTGGCCCTATCTCCATGTCCACTAAATGGAGATTTGGTCAACTTACCCATTAAACAGGATTCGCAAGTTGCATATGATTCATAATCAAATGGATCCAAGTATCCATTCTTATGCAACTTTTGAATCCTATTCTCGCCAATGTGACCAGGCCTATAATGCCATAAGTAGGCAGTGTTCACACTATTCTTACTTCTCTTAGGAGAAACATCAACATGGAGATTTTCATAAGAAACATCAAGCATATACAAACCATTCACCAAATTTGCTAAAGCAACTAGTTTATTTCTCAAATAAACTGAACAACTATTGTTCTCAATGGTATACTTGTATCCAATTCTGTCTAAACAAGAAACAGAAATAATGTTCTTAATGATACTAGGCACAAAGTAGCAATCATCTAATAAAAGTAAATCTCTTTAGGGTAACTTGAGCTTCACTGTCCCCATAGTGTGTGCACCAACACTTGCGCTGTTTCCAAGCCTCAAGTTCACCTCGCCCTTGCTCAGCTTCCTTCTACTTGTCAACACCTGCACATCATTGCAGACCTGAGAAGCACATCCAGTGTCTAAAACCCAAGATGTAGAATCTTTAAAAGACAAGTGAAGATCTATCATATAGATACCTAAAGCTTCGCCAAGCTTCTGCTTCTCCTGAGCCTTCGTTGCAAGGTAGTCCTTGCAATTTCTTTTCCAGTGCCCCTTCTTCTTGCAGTGGAAGTACTCACCCTTTTCCTCTCCTTTGCTTATGTCCTTCTTTTGCTTCTGCTTGGACTGCTTCTTTGCATTGCCTTTCTTAAAGGCTTGCACTTCTCTCCTCTTCTTGTTAGACTTTCCAACCATGAGAACAGTGGGCTTTTCCTTCTTAAGGTTGCCCTCAGCAGTCTTCTGCATGTTGAGCATCTCAGCTAAACTCACCTCAATCTTATTCATTGTGAAGTTCACAATGAACTAAAAAATGAATCTGGAAGTGATTGGAGAATGAGGTTCGTGCTCAGTTCCTTGTCAAGAGGAAAACCAAGCCCCTCGAGCCTCTCAATCCACTCTATCATCTTCAGCACATGAGTCTGTACTGAAGACCCCTCTGCCATGCGAGCTATGAACAGGGCCTTGGATATCTCATATCTCTCTACCCTGCTCTACTCTTCAAAGAGCTCCTGCAAGTGCTGCATGATGGATCTAGCATCCATGTTCTCATGCTGCCTTTACAACTCATTGCTCATTGAGGCAAGCATGTAGCATTGGGCCAGAGTGGAATCCTCCTTCCACTTTGCAAATTCAAGTGTTTCCCCTTCTGGTGCGTCTAGGGGTGGTTCAGCTGGGATCTCACCTTCCAGGACATAGGCAATGCGCTCAGACCTGAGGACAATCTTCAGGTTCCTGAGCCAATCCGAGTAGTTCGGGCCTGTCAATTTGTTGGCATCCAGTATGCCACGGAGTGGGTTACCTGACGACATTTTTGCCTATAAAGGAAATGTAAACACAATTAGCAGATGTTCATAATAATAACTAAAATCTAGATTGGGACTTTAATCAAGATTAGCTCCCACTATTTTCTGACAGACTGTATAACCCTCAGATATACAGAATGGGAGACTCCGACGGTCTCCTAGTGGGGATCAGAATCTTACAGACTCATAGCATGATCTTGTGGATAGCACAACAAACCATACTATGATCTGAAAGTGGTCAACTCTTGACACTCGCAACTCTTACAATATCCGATCTTATTTTGGCCCCTGAATTTTAATGACCTTGTGGATAGCACAACAAGTCATTAAATCCAGTCTAAGCAGTACCATCATTACGTAACGAGCATAGATTTGGATGTAGCCCGTGTGGATAGCACAACAAAGCTACACCGGTCCTCTATCCCGTTTAAGGCATCACCATGCCATAGTTTTAGTCTGTCATCAGATTTGGCAAGCCTTGTGGATAGCACAACAAACTTGCCCGATCTAATGGCAATCCTAAAACTATAATGATGGAGGGCCACGTAATTCATTCTCAATGATTACGCTACGGCTTAAATTTTAAACGAGGAGGAATTTTGACATATTTTATCTTGGTCTCTATATCTGCATGCTATTGATATATAGAATTTGGAATATCATATATTTAATTATATATATCATAGCACATTCCACATATATCATATATATGAAGAAAAACGATGGATGATCATGGACTTTAACCTAGAGTGGCATTACCAGAGCCAGTTGGTAATCCACAAACATGGTGAATAAATGGCAGCCCCACATCGAATGCATTTGCTTGATGTAACTCTATCTCCATGAAGGTCCTGCATGGTACTCTCCTCCATCTCCGCCAATCCACTTCTTATAATTACAAGTAATATTTAAATTGGGCTCGCAGGCCCATAAATGTACATCAGATAATAATAAGAAACCTTGAACAAGTCAAGGGGAGTACATAACAGGAGGGAGATAGAATGTACAACCCGGATTTAATAGAGGGAGAAAGGGAGGCACGCAGTCCTCATAAATTACATCACTTGCCATTAACCATAAACATCATCACATGACATCTAAGTCCATGATCATTCATCCACACATCAACACATCATATGCATCAATAAGCAATCATCACATAATTACTTCTAAAATAACTTTTATTTCAAAATATAATAATTATATTTTAAAAATCAATTAACTAAACAATTTAGCTAACATGGATAACATCTAATCAACATTAGATAAACGCCATTCACCGTTGCTGCATGAATCCGCCAAAATTTACTGTTAATTAATTTAACAAGAATCACATTCTTTAATTAATTAACATGCATTAATTAGATGGTAGGAAATAACTAAAACAATTTTAGAATTCCTTAAACTAATTAAACATTGGGTCAAATTTCTGAAAATTAATTTACAGAGAGCTAAAACAATTTTAAAAACTCTTAAAATTAATTTCAGACTTTTCTGGGATTTTAAAACAATTTTTATGATTTTTTAAACAATTTAAAAAACTTTTAAAAAAGGGAAAAGGGGAAGGGCCGGACTGGATCCGGTAGCCGGTCCGCCCAGGGCGGACCAGCGCAGGCACCCGCGCGAGTGGCCCGGGCCCCACCCGCGTCTGGGTAAGTCGACCCGGACGGGGCAGACCCGCGGGGCGACCCGCGAGGGTCTCCCCTCCCGCCCGACAGGGCCCGCGGTCGGCTGGGGAAACCCTAGCCGCCGCCCCCACCGGCGGTGCGGCCCCGCCGCCCTCCGCGCCGCCTCCGGCGGCCACGGACGGTGCCGGCGGCGTCGGAAGCCCCTTCCCACTGCCCCCAAACGCCCAGAAAAGCCCTGGAATAACCCAAAATTGCAGAAAACACCACTTTCTTGGACTGTCCAAGAAACATGGCGGTGGCATCTTGCAGGGGGTCGTGTGGCCTCCACATAGAGCCAAACGACACCATGATGGGTTCATCTCGAAGCCCTTGGTACCGGGAACAACTTCCATGTACCAAACGGGAAGTGCACATCCCATGTGCGACCCAAGAACGAGGTAAAGATTAGGGATTCATGCAGAACATGAATCGACAAAAACACATGAAATGACGTTCATATGACGCCGATACCGACCGAACCAGCAACCTGGCTCTGATACCACTGTAAGGAATCGATCAGAGCGCAGCGGAAAGCGCGATTCCCTCATGTAGATATCGTTGCCGACAGTCGGAATCGAACAAAAACGGAGAACCCGCGCGTAGGAAGATCCGATCTTTACCTTTGCGGGGTTGCGAAACTCCCAAATCCTGGGAGGAGGTAGCGCTGGAGGTGCTGGTGCTTCAATCCGTTCAGGTGTCCGGCCTCTAGACGTATCCACGCGAGCTCCGGACGCAGACAGGTTCTCCTCGGTCTCCACGCGTCTCCCGGATCTCAACTCCACCATGTGCCAGAGAGAGGAGAGAGAGAAGGTGGGGGCGCCCAGGGAGAGAGAGAGGAGGTGGCGGCCAGGGAGAGAGCCTGGAGCTTGGCCCAGGGTTTGACTCTCTGCTAATATTTATAGACACTGCGGTTTTTCACAAAAACCAAGTTATTGTCTATAACGACCATCCTGCCCAGTCTGCTCGGAACTCTATTGTGTGTGACCCTCTAGGCCCAAGTGCTAGTCCAGTTTTCAGCCCATTAAGCCCAATAACTCTTTATTGACTTACTGTAATTAATAATATCTCATATTATTAATTATACAATCAATTATCGTCTCACGATAATTGACCAGCTTCCAATCAAGTTGGGTGCCAAGCAACACCACTTGATCCTGGAAAGCATTGGGGTTCAGCAACCCAATCAAGGAACCTTTTTCTGTCATCAGTTACCACGTGACTAAAATCCTTCGCTCGTACAATGCTCTCGAGTGCACTTAGGGTATGGTCAACTGTCAAACCCTAATGTGCGCACTCACTTGGTTTAGATGCCGCATAGCATTATCAGAAAACTCCTTTTCTGATAAGTTGTCTTGCCCTGGCTAGGGACTATCAGGCATCTTTCCCTAGAGTATTCACTCTCTTATTACCGAGAGCGAGCGATCCCATGTTGACCACACAATCACCTTCGAAGGTATTCCGCTAGATCCGAACACTTAACTGATTAAGACCCCATGGCTAGAGATCTATAAGTCAAGGTCAAAACCTAGAAGTCCACCAACAAGGTGTCCTTGGTGTCTCAGGTCTAAGGACCAATCACGCCACTGTGACAATGAATCTAGCTGGTTGACAGTTAGGTAACATTACCATCCAGCGATTCATAACGGATCAGTTTAGTGAACTCATTCTCCAATGAGCACCTACAGATTCACCTTAGTGTATCCACACAAGTGACTATGAGACCAGTCACCCTCATCATATGAGCAGGTGCAACCTGTACTAGTCTAACTGGATATTCGATGTCCTTCTCGAATATCCTCCGACTAGGAACAATTAAGAATATACGTTTAAAGGATATTAACCTCATTGTTATGATCTCATCATAATTAACATCCATTGCGTATATTCATGGACTTCAGAATGAAACGGTAAACGAATTACACATAATGAATATAAAAGCCTTATTATTATTATCAAAGAACAAGATTGTACAAGTTATGATTGGCTTGAGGACACCCATAACTAACAGTACAGTCCCCCTCAAGGACACTTACACACCCAGCCACAGCTGGTCTTCTCTTCTCCACCCAAAGAGGAATTACAACACCCTGGATCCCACCAGGTCTTCCTTCTACACGAAGGGAAACAACCACCCTGGAACCCCCAGGTCTTCCTTCAACACGAAGGGAAGAAAACACAAGAATGTGGAAATGAAAACAAGCCCCTAGATCAAGCTTATGGATCAACGCTCGATCTGAAGCAACGACTAAGAGGAAGAGTTCTACAATGAGGAACACTCTCAGTTTACAGATGTTAGGATCGGATACTCGGTATTGGCAAAGCTAGAAGGGGGGTTGAATAGATTTGCAGCGGAAACTTAAGCAATATGAAAATTACTTCGGATTAAAAGATCTACTCAATTAAAACCCCTTTGATCTGATGCAATGTGTGTGAGCAAACTAACAGTTAGTGTGTAGACGAAATCCCTATGCATGCATCTAGCGCAATACAGTGCAAACCATAAGTCAAACCACAGTGCACAAGGGATTTTTTAGGTGGTTCGGAGATCACACCACGTGACTCCTACGTCCACCCCCCACACAGTGAGGACACACTACTCAAGAACTGAGTACAACACACACACGAGCACACCGGCTCAACCACACACACACACGCTAGATCAAGTCCACAAAAGATCAGATCCTCTAGCCTTGATCTGACCAACACACCACACACACGTTGTCTGATGCAAACACGCAATCAGAACAACAATCCACACTTCCACAACATCCACGTACTGATCTCAAATCAGTGCACACACACAGATATATGAAAGTAGTGAAAGGAGAAGAGTTTTGAGATGAAGAATCAAATCCCGATGTAGATCTCTTCTCGTTGGTCGTCCAGAAGACTCCAAGCTTCGTCTTGACAAGTATCAGTTGATGGAGAAGCTTGAACCACGGACGAACCGGCTTCAACTCCGCTTGGAAGGTTGTTCTTCTTTGTTCTGGGCAGAGAGATGAAGCAGGGCAGCAGGAAGAAAGCCTTGATCTTGACCTTTGCTTAGGGTTTTGGTATGGTGGCTCCTTGCTGCGAAAATAGCCTCATATGATCCATATATAGTGGTGTCCAAGCATAGAGAGTCGTGCTAAAAGGAAACACCAAAATATAGATCATATCCTGGCCATTAGATCTTCCCAAAACTCCGTCTGTCGACAGCCGACTTGCTGCTGTCGACAGATGCTGACAGGTTTGCAAGAACCGGAAGACTGGGCTTTCTGGAAATAGATTTCTGAGTGTATCTGTCGACAGGCGAAAATCATCTGTCGACAGATGCATCAGATGCACTATTCATCTGTTGACAGATGCACTGTCATCTGTTGACAGGTGCACTATTTCAGCAACTTGTCTTGTTCTTTTGCACTTGGATTTTGGGCTTTGTCTTGCATGGAATCTCACCTACATTAAAAGACATAATTAGTGAGATATAATGAACATATAAAACATGTGTTTCATTTGCATCCAATTGTCATTCTCATCATGTTTCACACATTCATAACACAACAATTTTGTCTTGTTCATGAAATGTTCATCATCAAAAACAAACATACCATTTGTGAACATTTCACATAACATCAATTAGTATTGCTCATCATCAAAAACATTTAAGCACTTGTTGTAACCCAACATTCTCCAATATGAGAACCCAACATTCTCCCCCTTTTTGATGATGACAAAAATTTCAATTTATGCACAATTGATGTTTCTCCCCCTTTTGGCAACATTCAAAAAGATAATGGGTGCACACAAGTAAAAGAATGAAGCAAAGAATTGTGTGACCACATAACTGAATTGTGAAAGAATTGAGTGGGGAATGAGTGTTCAAATGAGATTGCAAGGTTGAGAATAGGTTGATACCCACTACAAAATGTCATAAACACTAGTATTAAGACACATAAAAATTCTACAATGGTTAAGAGATAATACTCCGGGAATCTCAAGTTATAGCATTTAGAATACATCGTTCAAAAACACATGAAAATGAGATAACCCTTTTGAATAAAACCATTGAAGAAAATCATATACCTTAGTGGGTGATGTTCAGTTGGTAAATGAAGGCAATGTCTACATGAACAATTGACAATAGACAACCTATTGCCCTTGATTTAAATCTTGGAGGCTCCACTCTATTTCTAGCATTTGAACAATTTAAGTGGTAATTAGGATCACTTTTACCTTTTGACGTGAAGGTAGACATTTGGGATGCCCGTACCCCCAGTTACTCAGTGTGAGTGACCATCATACCATTATGCAGAGATAATGAAAGGACTTTTTGACGCGAAGACAGACATTTGTGATGCCCGTGTCCCCGGTTACTCAGTGATACTCATCATTGCTCTGCCTTTGTCCCAATTCACATATTTTTTTTTTTTTTTTTTTTAATTTTTGACTTTAGAAATAGGTAGCTTTTCTCTTTTTTTTTTAAGTTGGAAAATCAAGTTCAAAAGGTTTATTAAGGTCAAAGGCCAATGCAAAGACATTAAGTTCAAAAACCTTCTTACTTGTCAATCCATATAGGAACATGATCATCCACAAGGGAGTTATTCAAGTGAGTTAGGTTAAAATCATTAGATTTGTTCAATGTTTTCTAGATGATACAACCTAGACTCAATCTCAAAATATTATTTCAAAATCATTGTGATTAACCATATGACTTTGATACTATGTGAGGATGAAAGGTTATAATGAATATTTATACCCAATTCTCCCCTTGCATCAATGATATGAACATACTCATGAAGAAATTATGAAGAAGGATGAAGAATTTACAGAAAATGTGTATCTGTCGACAGCAAGGGAGTGTCTGTCGACAGATGCACTCAGACAGAGCAGTTGGGGTTCTGGGAAATCAGGAATTGAGTAAAGCTGTCGACAGAAGGATTTTTGTCTGTCGACAGAAGCACACAGAGTCCAATTTCTTGGTTCTGTGAGGCCATATCTGTCGACAGGCTGTTTGGGGCTGTCGACAGGGGCTTTGAAACTTCAGCTTTAAGGCTTTGAATTGAGAGTGATTTGAACCATAAGATTGAGGGATAAGTACACATTGAATATGAAGGGTATCCCTTATGAATTTCACTCACCTAGCCTTAAACTTACTCCCCCATAATGTGTGCATGTGATGAGATAACATTCAAGCAATTCAATCATGATTTAGACATTCATCACAAGCAGTTGCACACAAATTTCATGAGCATTCATGAGCATTTTCAAACTTACTCCCCCATAACATATGCATAGAAAATGTATCAAGCAATTCACACGTTATTAAGCACACAACTAGCCTTATGTATTACATGACTTTTGGTACTTGGCGGAGTATTTTACTCACGCATAATGATAGTTTCCAAACAAGCATAACTTGTTTTTCCACATGTCATCATTTGATATACCAAGAGGTCATGTGCACAGTTATGTAAGCAAGATGGCATGATTCCAATTGCTAAGAGGCATTGTCATGTGGGGTAGCATTAAGACACATTTTGCATTGCTCAGATAAAGGTAAGAATCCATTTCAATTTCAGCAGTTCATATATGAAGTGATAGGGAGATTTTACCTGAACAGTCTTCAATCATAGTAAAAACAGTTTACCTTTGTTCTCCATCATTTCTTGCCTTGCACAGCCAATGTCATGAATCCATTTCTAATTTTTGGCTGCAAGACATCTCACTTGCTGATCAAGCTTGTTTTGGGACCCACACTTGCTTGGGTCCTGCAACGACATTAAGGTTAGGATATAACAAAGATTTCAAAATCCAAAGTGATTTGATTTTTGGATTTTTGTTGTTTTGTGCAGTTTTCCTGTTCATAGATACATGAAATTTCTGATCTTTATGAACATGTTTATCCTTGTGTGTATGAACACATGGATTATTATGGAGCTTGAAGCATGCACAACATCATGATTTTTATGAGAGTGTTGATTTTTCTTCCAGCAGAATTTAGCAAGATGACCAAGTTTATTGCATTTGTAGCAAACAGGTTGAGCATTTACCTGGAGCTTACCATAGTGTGATTGCATTTGCTGGAATCTCTGAGATCCTTTAGAGTACCTTTGATCACCCTTGGGTTGAGAAGAAGGAGGTGGTACCCTTTGGTATCTCTTGGCATGATGTGGAGTTGGAGATTGCCTTGAAGCTTTTTGAGCTGTTGGAGGAGTTGAAACATTGTACAATCCTGCTTTCTTTTTCACTTCCTTTTTCGGATTTTCAGTTGTAACTACATTCCTTTTAATTGCTGCCTTTTTGTTCAAAATTTTATTTTGTTTTTGAACATTTTTCTTATTTTTCACAGAAGCAAGACTTGTGTTTTTCAATTCATTTTGAATCTTCTGTTTTTCAGCTTTTAATGCAACAACTTCTTTTTCTGAAGTCTGAAGCTTGTTTAGCATGACATCCAAACCATTTTTCATTTTGTTCTTTTCATTTTCAAATTGAGCAATTTGTTGTTCCAGATCAACAATTTTATTCTTAGAATTGTTCCATTCATCATTTAATGGTCTGTCATGATACATGCATTCAATCTTCTTTTTCAGATGATTATTTTCCTCAATCAATTGGTTGCATTTCTCTTTTATTTGATGATCATGAGCCATGTTGGAGATTTGTTTGATCAATTGATCATTATCAAATTTGAGATTTTCATTATGATCAATCAATTTTTCATTTTGATTTTTCAAATCAGAATTTTCAGATTCCACATGATCATGATCTTCTTTCAACTTAGAAAACTTGATTTCATAGTTTTTGACTTCATTTTCCAATTTTTCATTCTCCATTTTCAATGTTTCATTTTCTTCATAGAATGCTTGAGCATTATCAATTATCATTTCATTCTTTTCCAGATTTTCTTTTAGCTTCTTGTTTTGATGTTTAATAGTTTTAAATTGTTTGCACATGTGCTCATAGCATTCTATCAATTCATTATAAGATATATCATTCTCTGAATCAGAATTGGATATTGAAGCATCAAATGGGTCTGAATTGGATTTACCTGATTCTTGAGAATTTCTTGACATCTTTGACATATGTGATCCTCTAGAGTCGTCTGAACGAGAAGAGCCTCTTGAGCTTCCATGAGCCATGTAGCATTTTTCATTGATTTCCCTTCCAGACTTGCATGTTTTCATAGAGGAGACCTGCATTTTATGAACCTTGTCATCAAACTCAATAATCATTGGTCTACTTATGATACTTGAGAACTCAGACATATTTCTGAGTATGTAGTAGATAAATAAACCAACCAACGAAGTGATCAGATCAGTTCAGAATCAATTATAAACCCGATCAGAGCAATTAAGCACACATAAACGGATATGCCAAATCACAACCGTTGAACAGAAAACCTGCTCTGATACCAATTGTTAGGAATCAGAGCAATTAAGTGCACAAAAATAGATCTGCCAATCAGTACCGATAAACAAAGAACCTGCTCTGATACCAATTGTTAGGATCGGATACTCGGTATTGGCAAAGCTAGAAGGGGGGTTGAATAGATTTGCAGCGGAAACTTAAGCAATATGAAAATTACTTCGGATTAAAAGATCTACTCAATTAAAACCCCTTTGATCTGATGCAATGTGTGTGAGCAAACTAACAGTTAGTGTGTAGACGAAATCCCTATGCATGCATCTAGCGCAATACAGTGCAAACCATAAGTCAAACCACAGTGCACAAGGGATTTTTTAGGTGGTTCGGAGATCACACCACGTGACTCCTACGTCCACCCCCCACACAGTGAGGACACACTACTCAAGAACTGAGTACAACACACACACGAGCACACCGGCTCAACCACACACACACACGCTAGATCAAGTCCACAAAAGATCAGATCCTCTAGCCTTGATCTGACCAACACACCACACACACGTTGTCTGATGCAAACACGCAATCAGAACAACAATCCACACTTCCACAACATCCACGTACTGATCTCAAATCAGTGCACACACACAGATATATGAAAGTAGTGAAAGGAGAAGAGTTTTGAGATGAAGAATCAAATCCCGATGTAGATCTCTTCTCGTTGGTCGTCCAGAAGACTCCAAGCTTCGTCTTGACAAGTATCAGTTGATGGAGAAGCTTGAACCACGGACGAACCGGCTTCAACTCCGCTTGGAAGGTTGTTCTTCTTTGTTCTGGGCAGAGAGATGAAGCAGGGCAGCAGGAAGAAAGCCTTGATCTTGACCTTTGCTTAGGGTTTTGGTATGGTGGCTCCTTGCTGCGAAAATAGCCTCATATGATCCATATATAGTGGTGTCCAAGCATAGAGAGTCGTGCTAAAAGGAAACACCAAAATATAGATCATATCCTGGCCATTAGATCTTCCCAAACTCCGTCTGTCGACAGCCGACTTGCTGCTGTCGACAGATGCTGACAGGTTTGCAAGAACCGGAAGACTGGGCTTTCTGGAAATAGATTTCTGAGTGTATCTGTCGACAGGCGAAAATCATCTGTCGACAGATGCATCAGATGCACTATTCATCTGTTGACAGATGCACTGTCATCTGTTGACAGGTGCACTATTTCAGCAACTTGTCTTGTTCTTTTGCACTTGGATTTTGGGCTTTGTCTTGCATGGAATCTCACCTACATTAAAAGACATAATTAGTGAGATATAATGAACATATAAAACATGTGTTTCATTTGCATCCAATTGTCATTCTCATCATGTTTCACACATTCATAACACAACAATTTTGTCTTGTTCATGAAATGTTCATCATCAAAAACAAACATACCATTTGTGAACATTTCACATAACATCAATTAGTATTGCTCATCATCAAAAACATTTAAGCACTTGTTGTAACCCAACAACAGAAGCTCTCAAGACTAACACAATGAATACAGAGAGCTAAGAGCTAGACAATCAGAGGAGTGAGGCTTTTTGCTCTTTCAGATGCTCGCAGAAAAGCTTCTAAAAGATTGTCGTAAGTGTTGTTCTACTTCTGGAGCTTCAGTCTTCTATATATGTCATCCATTTGAAAATTCAACTTTGAAGTGTCCGTTGTCTCTAAGCTTTTGTTTACGTTAGACTGCATGTCACTGTAGAGCTTCTTGTTCAGCAGTCTTTAGCTTTCCATGCACGCAACAAGAGAAAGGATCTTTTCTAATATCCGTTATCTTCCATATTGTCCAATGTTGTATTGAGATGCGTTGTCAGAGATCTGCACGCATTAAATGCTAAAACAATAGACAGCTAGGTTGTCTCTTGTTGTCAGTCAACGTTAGATTGATTTTATATCAAAGAGAAAGTTCCATTCTGTTCTTCTAAAAAGATGTTTATAGTATAAACATGGAAATAGAAGTTATCGTTTGCATGCACTACAGTGATACGTTCAGTCATAATAAATGCATGGTTGTCAGAAAGATATACGTGAAGACTTTGACTTTTCAACGTACTCAGAAATGAGTTCAAACATCAAATCGTTATATTCTATGAAATCGTTACATGCATGACTTATGTAATCGTTAGTAGTTATCCATGTAAATCGTTGTGCACTTATAAGAAAACCGATGCACATACAAATCATTAAATAGACAAATCGTTATGACTCTATAAGCAAATCGTTATGAGTGAGTTGTCAGAGACAAAATGATGTAAGCAAATCGTTGTTTGATGTATCGAATCGTTACGGTGACTAAGTCGTTATGTAACTAAATGAATCGTTACAGTGACAGAGAGTGCAAATCATTTTGCTCACTTAAGAAATCGTTGTGAGAGCAAATCGTTGCTCTCACTTATCAAATCGATGCGATGACCAAATCATTGTGAGAGTAAATCGTTATTCTCACTTAAGAAATCGATGCGAAGACCAAGTCATTGTGAGAGCAAATCGTCGTTCTCACTTAAGAAATCGATGTGAGAGCAAATCGTTGTTCTCTCTTAAGAAATCGATGTGAGAGCAAATCGTTGTAAGGCCCTCGAATTTCTGTCGCATTATTTGTATTTGTATGTGTATATTTGTGCTTGTGTGTGTATATACATATTTACGTACGTATTAATTAGTACAATTACGTGTGCATGTGTTTATACTAGATGTAAATAATGCATGTATTGAATGGTGATAGTATGGATACATTACCATATACATATTGCATGTATATATGCATGGCATGCATAGTTTTCTGCATGTTTTAGAGTTCTGGCCGAAGGCCAGATTGGCGTCAACCCCTAGCCGTTGAGGTGGTGTCAGCGTCCACCCATGGATGCCAACACTAATCCTGGCGTCTAACGATGTGGACGCCTATTTCTCTAACCTGCATGCGTTGCAGAGCCAGAAATTCCGGAAACAAGGAAGCTCACCCATTGGGGAGCTGTCCCCAACGGCTCTGAAACATATCATATCACCCTGTGAGTGGGAGAGAAGTCTCTCCCATATACCAAACCCGAATCTGCTCCCCAACCCCTCTCTCTTCACCCTTTTGCAAGAGAGAACAAGAGGAGAAAACCCTAGCTTCTGAGCTGTGAGAAAACCCCATCCTTGCAGCCCAAAATCCGAGCTTTTGAAGCGTTGTCCGACGTTCTACTGCAACTGGATGCAAGAGGGATCATCGAGGAAGGCCTCCCCGACATTTCCTTGCTGTGGAGATCATCCAGGAGCCCGGAGGAAGGAGATCTTGGAGGACGTTTCTGCACTTCTTGGGACGGCCCAAGGAGAGCTTCTCCGAGCATTTAGATCCATTGGAGAAATTTCCTAGAGGCAAGTGACCCTACCATAAGGTTCCCGTATGAGTCTAGGACGGTTTTAACATTTTTGTGTATTTTTCTTCGTGTCCTTGACCCCCACATTCACCCTATCTTGAGAGCTCGGGTCTGTGTTCTGCACAGACCTGCATTAATGGCAAGGTCCCTAGACGCTGAGATCATGATTGGCGTCCATCGACTATGCCGCTGACTTTGAATTAGCGGCCAGAGACCGCCGCCAAGTTCATCTTGACAGAACAGTAAACTGTTCTACCCTCCTATACGATTATTTTCGATAGGTTTTCCGTGATGAGGATATATGGTAACCCTATATACTATGTATACTGGTAAATGTGGTGTGTGGATAAGTTATGATGTGTGGTGGTGAATGTTAGAGATTATTATTCCATGAAATTTCAAGCATGATTTGTTGATGATTCTTGCCAATCCATGTTTTATGATTAGGACTAGTCTGAGTGCCCTAAGTTTTGGTCAGATCATGAAGTTAGTGGATTAGTATATGTGTACTCAAATTTTGATAAATTGTCCATGCTTGCATAAATTGCTATTAATTTCGGTTCGGTAAATAAAAAAGCATGCAAGAAAGAATTGTTGTGATAGATCTATGATTTAGGGTAATTCTGTATTTTCAGATCATGCATATAACAGTTAGTCTCTGTTCAAACAGTAAGTGGCAAAAATGTATGATGGTGTTAAACTCCATGTCAGCTTAAATTGTGAATGGCATGCTAAATAGGTATTTGATTTTCTGTAAATTCTATTTAGCTCAGAAAAATCTGAAACATTGAAGGTATGATCTTGAACCCGAAAATAGCATGTGGTTAAATTTTCAGGTCATTTGGACCAGTATATAAGAAATTATGCACTTTTCCATGAGAAATGTAAAAATTTATACATGTCATCGTAAAGTGATTAGATATCGTTTAAACCCAACCTGATTGGTGAATTTACTGTGTGTTAAACTCCTGAAATCTGTAGTGTCATATCAGGAAAACAGAGATATGCATGTGAGTGAGAAAGTGAATGGGATGGAAAGTGATATGTGTAAAACCATGTGTAAATCGAAAAAATGTGTAAATGTGTAACTGTGCCAATGTGACACTGCTTCCGTAGAGGGCAGTGGAACTATATCAGGGAAAAGTCCCCCTGAGAAAGTTCAATGTGTAAGTGACCCTAAGGGCATTAGGGGGAAATCCTGGAGGTGGACAAGTACCACTGGTTAGGGTGGAGACTTGTTCTCCCGGTCTGCGCAGTCCAAGAGTCGCCATTGGAATGCCTACATAGCATCTATGTGTAATGTGATGTGTATATGTCCTTGTTTGGTGGTTTGGACTATGTGTCACGGCACCTAAAATGTGTAATGTGTAATGTGTATGTGTTCATATGTTAATGTGTAAGTGAACAATGTGAAATGTGTATGTGCAAAGTGCAACCATGTGAATTGGAAACTTGTGTAAAGAAAATGTGAAACTAAAAATGTGAGAATATGACATTGGAATCCATGTGAGACAAATCTTAAACCATGTGAAATCAGAAATTTCATGTTGTTATCATTATGTTTATATGTGCGAAAATGTCTAGAATCCATGTTAGGGATAATTGATGAGCACGTGTACAAAATAGCATGATTGGTTGTTCACATAGTATGTTTTAAACAATATTGTAGCTCTCATGTGTAGGTTTACAGCCATTAAACCATGTGAAACCAGCAACTTAAAGCATGTGAAAATGTCTATGTATGTGCTTAAGAACATGTAAAGTCCAGGCTAGTTGTGTTCTCCCTTCATATATGCACCGTGTTCATGATTGTAGCTCTCATGTCTTGGTTCTTTAAAGGCAAAATTTCACGAGTAAATTGAATAGAGAGCATGTGATAGGTGAGTTTTATTCTTAGAAATCTGAAAGCATGATCCATGTATTAAATTGTAGAACTTTCATGATAGGTTGCAACTTTCAAATGACTAGCGTGCCATATGTTGAAATTTGTGAATGTGCATGTAAAAACCGCTATGACTTATACGTGTATGTTATTAGTAGTGTTGCTTGCTGAGTCTTTAAGACTCACTTCTTGCTTCGGCGTACAGGTATAGATGGTGACGAGACTCTCGTGGAGGAGACGGTAGAGACGGACTCCGAGTGCGGAGTTTAGATTGTTGGAGCAGTGTACCCCTTTTGTGTTTTCATAGTATGTAAAAGTGACATTGTACTAGAAATCATGAGGAATTGTATAAGTGTGGACATTGTGTACTTAATTTTCAGCATTTTAAATTATGTGAACTTTTAGCTCTTAATGTTAATTGAAAATTTCATGTATGTTAAATGTGGATGATGAATGCATGAAGACAGTTGTCTTTTACTTCCGCTACTCTGTTCGTATATTCGCGTGTATCTCAGTTGTTTGTATCGTTTGGGTAAATGTCCCACTGTGATGACTCTTGCTATACCGACGTGGGTTGGTATAACCGTACCGGTATAATAAGGTCCGTCACAGAGATTGGTATCAGAGCGACCGGTTGAGATTGCACATGAATATACCTAAGTCATCATCCCCATTGCATGCTAAGTATGTCCATATGTGTAGAAAACACTAATAAGAAGTGAAAGATAGATAAGAAAATGGTTAGAAAACTTAGTAACCTAGCTCTAATAGTGGCTGAAATTTTATTACAGCCATGGCTTCGAGAGGTAGGCGTGGTGGAGCGTCGGCCCGTGAGGACGAGCCGCGACGTGACGAGCGGGCGGAGCAGCAGGCCCCGGCACCGCCAGGTCCTGTACTTCCCCCACCACCGCCTGTGGATTACAGAGTATTCAATGAAGGTCTGGTACAAGCCATGCAGACGCAGGCTCATACCCAAGAAGCACTCCAGGTAAAGTTGGAGGCCCAGGTAGAATAATGAAACAACTAGTAGTTTGCTATTTAAATTGCATGATATTGTGTTTATTGTGTATTGCCTATTGTTTGATGTAGCAGTCTCAGGCACCAGCTCAGGACCATGGTGGACCTCCCATCATGGAGCGATTCAAGAGGATGACCCCACCCTCTTTTAAGGGGGAGAGTGATCCACTAATGGCAGAAAGTTGGTTAAGGGAGACAGAGAAAATCTTCCGAGCCATCAGGTGCCCTGATGAGGATAAGGTGACATTAGCCACCTACATGCTACAAGTAGACTTTTAATTTTGTATGTTTGTATGTTCTGCTTAGTTTAGAATTTGTTAGTTGGTGCTTATGAAGGTGTATTGCAGGGGAGAGCGGATGTATGGTGGTCCTCCCTACTACGTACACGCTTTGAGGACGGAGCAGTAGACGTGGCGTGGGACGCGTTCGTGAGGCTCTTTCGAGCCAAGTTCGTCCCAGAGCATATCCAGGACAAGATGGAGCAGGAATTCTCTCCCTGACGCAAGGCTCCATGACCGTGGGAATACGAGGCAAGGTTTTCTGAACTTTCTAAGTATGCACCGCATATCGTAGAGGATGAGCGCAGGAAGATGAAGAAATTCGTGATGGGACTCAAGCCATCACTGCGGACGAGACTCGTGGCGTTTAACCACCGCACGTTGGACGAGGCCCTCAGTGCTGCCTGCAGACAGGAGGGAGAAATGGAGCAATATCTGGAGGAAAAGAAGGCTTCGCAGAAGAGGCCGATAGTGACGTTCCAGCGGCAGGATAAGAAGAAAACGGTGTATCAGACACCGCAGCGATCCGTGACAGTCAGCAACTCTCAGATACCTTCTCTACGTTCCCCTGGTGTGAAGAAAGAGTGTCCCCATTGCGGGAAGACACATGGTGGTTCCGAGTGTTGGTTGGTAGCGGGTAGATGCTTGAAGTGCGAGAGCAGTGACCACAAGATCAAGGATTGCCCAAGACTTCAGTAGGGAGCTCAGCGTGGAGCGCCAGCCCCAGCAGTAGCGGCAGCCGCGCCAGCTACGGGAAGACCAGGAAGGCCTCGAGCCCCAGCTCGAGTGTTTGCTTTAGCTCGCGAGGATGCCGAGCAGGCGGAGCATGTCACCAAAGGTACGGTTTTGCTTTTAGGTGTGCATGCTCGGGTTTTGTTTGATACGGGTGCTACTCACTCGTTCATTTCCGAGCGGTTCGCTAGGCAGTTAGCCCTAGAGTCAGGCGTAGAGTCTGAGGATTTAGAGGTCCCCTTGTCTGTGCACACCCCTGTGGGTACGGTATCGACTAGGAAGTGCATTCCGTCGTTACCTGTGTGTATTGAGGATAGAATCCTAGATGGGTGTTTCTTCTTGCTAAAGATGAAGGACTATGATGCTATTCTTGGTCTGGATTGGCTAGAGGAGCACTATGCGTTAGTGGATTGTCGTCGGAAGAGGATTGTTTTCCGCATTCCTGGCGAGGACGAGTTATCTCATCCCTTGCCAAGGAACTTGGCTGGAAAGTTAGTCATCTCTGCCATGAAGGCGATGCGCATGGTAAACAAGGGTTGTGATGCTATACTTGCCAGCGTGGTGTTAGTGCCAGAGGCTGATGAGTCACTTACTCTTGCGGAGATTGAGGTAGTGCAGGATTTTCCAAATGTCTTTCCTGATGACTTGTCTGGATTGCCACTGGATAGAGAGATAGAGTTTACTATAGAGTTGCTTCTGGGCACCTCTCCTATCTCGAAGGCTCCATATCGGATGGCACCTGCGAAGTTAGCCGAGTTGAGGAGGCAGTTGCAAGAGTTGCTTGATAAGGGATTTATTCGCCCTAGTGTTTCCCCTTGGGGTGCACCTGTATTATTCGTCAAGAAGAAAGACAGGTCACTTAGGTTGTGTATTGACTATAGGAAGTTGAACCAAGTGACTGTGAAGAACAGGTATCCCTTACCTCATATTGATGACTTGTTTGACCAGTTGCGAGATGCATCAGTCTTTTCTAAGATTGACTTGCGATCTGGTTATCATCAGTTGAGGATTCGGAGTGAGGATGTGTCCAAGACGGCATTTAGAACCCGTTATGGACACTATGAGTTCTTGGTCCTTCCTTTCGGATTAACCAACGCCCCTGCAGCATTCATGGATCTCATGAACCGGGTGTTTAGGCCGTATTTAGATAGCTTTGTTGTAGTGTTTATTGACGATGTGTTGGTCTATTCTCTGGATGAGGCCACCCACCGTCAGCATCTGAGGTTAGTGTTAGAGGTTCTTCGTGAGCACAAGCTATATGCAAAATTCAGCAAGTGCGATTTTTGGTTGCGCGAGGTTCATTTCCTCGGGCATGTTATCTCCGGCGCTGGTGTTGCAGTTGATCCAGCGAAGGTCCAGGCAGTTATGGATTGGGAGGTTCCCAAGACCCCTTCGGAGATTCGTAGTTTTATTGGGTTAGCTGGTTACTATCGGCGATTCATTGAGGGTTTCTCATACATCGCCGCCCCCTTGACAAAGCTAACCAGGAAGGGTGAGAAGTTCGTATGGTCTGAGGCATGTGAGCGTAGCTTCCAGCTATTGAAGGCTAAGCTTACTTCTGCTCCGGTATTGGTATTGCCTAGTGGTCTAGAGGGCTTTGCCATTTATACGGATGCGTCTCAGATTGGTTTAGGCTGTGTGCTCATGCAGCAAGAAAGGGTAGTGGCTTATGCTTCTCGTCAGTTAAAGGAGCATGAGAGGAACTATCCGACTCATGATTTGGAGCTCGCAGCAGTGGTTCATGCACTAAAGATCTGGAGGCACTATCTTTATGGTGTCAGATTTGAGGTGTTTACTGACCACAGGAGCTTAAAGTATCTTTTCTCCCAAAAGGAATTAAACCTGAGGCAGAGAAGATGGATTGAGTTCTTGAAGGACTATGACTTCGACCTTCAGTATCACCCTGGAAAGGCGAATGTCGTAGCGGATGCTCTTAGTAGAAAGAGGTCTTCGCTCCAGCAGGATTGGAAGATGTTGGAGGATGCGGCGTACTCCATGACCGAGTTAGAGCCATCGTTGTGTCAGGCTTTTGTAGCTCAGTTATCCCTTAGGTCCTCTGTTTTGGATGAGGTGATCGAGCAACAGGAAGCCGACCCTAGATTGTTAGAATTAGTGGGTAAGGCGGGCATTGCTCGTGATGAGGACGGTGTGATTAGATTTCAGCACCGTGTTTGTGTCCCTGATTTAGTAGATGTCCGTGAGCATGTGTTAGCGGAGGCTCATAGATCGCGATTCTCTATTCATCCGGGTAACACTAAGATGTATCAAAACCTGAAGAGATCATTTTGGTGGTCCAGCATGAAGAAAGATGTTGCGGATTATGTGTCTAGATGTCTAGTATGTCAGCAAGTGAAGGCCAAGCGACAGCGACCATCTGGCCTTATGCAGAGGATGGATATCCCAATGTGGAAGTGGGAAGCTGTCACTATGAACTTCGTTTCGGGTTTGCCTCGATCTAGAAGGGGCAATGACTGATTTGGGTAGTTGTAGATAGATTCTCGAAGACTGCTCATTTCTTGCCTATGAAGAAGAAGCAGTCAGTAGAGAGTTTAGCTAGATTGTATGTTAGTGGTATCATTAGATTGCATGGTGTGCCGAAGTCGATTATTTCGGATCGAGATCCGAGATTCACTTCGAGGCTGTGAAGGGCCTTCAGAATGCGTTAGGTTTGGAGCTGAAGCTCAGTTCGGCGTTTCATCCCCAGACCGATGGACAGTCCGAGAGGACTATCCAGACGCTCGAGGATATGTTGAGAGCGTGTGTTCTGGATTGGAAGGATGATTGGGAGCGTCATTACCTCTCGTGGAGTTCGCATACAACAACAGCTTTCATGCTAGTATTAGTATGGCTCCATTCGAGGCGTTGTATGGTAGGCCCTGCAGATCTCCGTTATGTTGGGAGGAGACTGGTGATAGGCAGTTGATCGGACCGGAGTTAGTTCAGGAAAACTTCGGATAAGATCCAGCTTATCAGGAAGAGGCTTGTTGCGGCGCAGGATAGGCAGAAGAGTTATGCCGACACAGGAGAAAGGATTTGGAGTTCGAGGTTGGCGATCATGTCTTCTTGAAGATATCCCTACTCGTGGTGTCGTTAGATTTGGCAGGCATAGCAAGCTAAGCCCTAGATTCATTGGCCCATATGAGATTCTCCGACGTTTGGGCAGTGTGGCGTATGAGCTAGCATTACCCCAGCTTTGGCTAGCGTTCACCCTGTATTCCACGTATCTATGCTCAGGAAGTATGTCCGAGATCCGTCTCATGTGATTAGTCATGAGCCAGTGGTGATCCAACCAGATCTTTCGTATGTCGAGCAACTAGTAGCTATTCTTGACCGGAAGGTTCAGCATCCCAGAACAAGAGTTGCATCGGTGAAAGTTCTATGGCGGAACTTCTCACGAGAGGAGGCTCTTAGGAGCTTGAGGATGCAATGAAGAAGAAGTATCCCCTTTGTTTGAGTAGTGTCGTTCTAACTTCGAGGAGAAGTTTCTTTAAGGGGGAGAGGTGTAAGGCCTATGACCAAACTGTCCCCATAATAAATAATTCATTTATTTATATATTAATTTTGATGATTAACAAAATAGTACTAATGGATTACTTGAGCCTTGAGAACAGGAAATAAAAGAAAAATGAAAGTTCAAGACAATCAGGTAAGTCTCATCTCACATTTTGTCCAAGTCTTTGTATCGACTTCTTTGATAAGCAGAACGATTTCCTCTTGACCGAAAATTCAAAACAAATCGATATCGCAACGATTCTTTAAGAATCGCAACGATTTCTTTAGACCCGTAACGACTTGACTGTCGTAACGATTTCTTTAGACCTCGTAACGATTTCTTTAGAACCCGTAACGACTTGACTGTCGTAACGATTTCTTTAGACCTTGTAACGATTTCTTTAGAACTCGCAACGACTCTCTAGCCGTAACGATTTCTTTAGACCTCGTAACGATTTCTTTAGAACTCGCAACGACTCTCTAGCCGTAACGATTTCTTTAGACCTCGTAACGATTTCTTTAGAACTCGCAACGACTCTCTAGCCGTAACGATTTCTTTAGACCTCGTAACGATTTCTTTAGAACTCATAACGATTTCTTTGTGCAACGATTTGTTAAGACTTCTCGTAACGATTTCTATGAAACTCGTAACGACTTGATTGCTGTAACGATTTCTTTAAAGTCATAACGATTTCTTTACAGTTCATAACGACTTGCTATAACTCATAACGATTTGCTTTGTGCAACGATTTGTTAAACTTCTTGTAACGATTTCTTTAGTTCTCGTAACGATTTCTTTGATTCTCATAACGATTTGCTTTGTCCAACGATTTGTTAAGACTTCTCGTAACGATTTCTTTGAAACTCGTAACGACTTGATTGCTGTAACGATTTCTTTAGAGTTCATAACGACTTTTTTATAGTTCATAACGACTTGCTATAACTCATAACGATTTCATCATTATAATTTGATAATGCTCTGGTTATAACGATTTGTCTGTTATCGCATAACGATTTCATAAGTCATGAAGGCATCGGGATTATTTTATCGATTTCTTGCTGTATCAGTATAATGCTTTTTAATAGCGTTGAAAAGTCAAAGTCATATCTTGTCTGTTGACTGCTACGCATTAAATGCTCTCTGATCGTATCTCCCATGCATGCAGACAATATCTTCCATTTCTATGCTATGCTACTGTCTACGTACTTTTTAGACAGAAAGGAGCTTTGCTATATATTGCAATATATGTTCCATCTGTAACTAACAATCGACGGCAGTCCTAGCTGTCCTCTATTTATTGTTGATATGCTTGCAGATATCTGACAAGACTCATCTGTACAACGTTGGATACAAGATACAAGATTCTAAAACATTTCTCTGGCGTGTACTAAAGGATAAAAGACTGACGATCAGAAGCTTCCTTGGTGACCAGTCTAACGTACACCAGGATAAGAGACAACGGACACTTCAACGTTCAAATTTGAATAGAAGTATAAATAAAAGACTCAAGACGGAGAACAAGACAGAGAACAACGCTTGCAATTTAAAAGAAAGAACTCCATCTCATCGAGTCTTTAGAAGATTGAAAGAAGAGCGAAGCTTCCACTCCAACCTTGTTCTTAGCTCTTAGCTCTCAGTGATCAAAGGAGTTTTATTTGTGAGAGCTTGTGTAGTCCTTGGAGAGAAAACCTTGTTAAATCTCTTTCTCTCTCGGGCCTTGGTAGCTTCAGTTTGTAGCTGGTCAAGCTAGAGTCTGAAGCCTGTTCCCACACATTTTCTTCTTTAGTTGTGTTCCCTTCTGGACGAAGGAAGACCTGGTGGTATCCAGGGTGGTTGTTTTCCCTTCAGGTTGAAGGAAGACCAGTTGAGGCTGGGTGTAAGGATCCTTAAGGGGGATTGTACCCTTGGTAGTGAAATCCTGAGGTATTGCTCAGGGACTGGACGTAGGTCTCCTGTGGAGAGGAGTTCCGAACCAGGATAAAAATCCTTGTGTCTTGTGGATGTGCTTTGTGTGATTGTTGTCTTATTTGCTCTAACTCTAACCTTGTTATTAAGTTGTGCAATCCTTTCAGTAAACAGGTTTTAATCAGAGATCGAAGTTTTAATAACCCATTCACCCCCCCCCCCTCTGGGCTAGCTAGCTGGGCAACAAGTGGTATCAGAGCCCGTCTCTTCGACAAAGAAGAAGATCCAACGATCTGAAGAGCAAAGATCTATGGCAGCCCAAAGCAACTTCGAAGGTCAGTCAGTCAACAGGCCTCCCTTGTTCGATGGAGAAGACTACACCTACTGGAAGACTAGAATGGAATATTTTCTACAAGGTCATGATTACACAATCTGGTCCATTGTAGAAGAAGGTGATCTTTTGGTCACAAACGCTAAGGCTCAGTGGACAGATGATGATAGGAAAAGAATATCCTTAAACTGCAAAGCCAAGAGCATATTATGCTGTGCCCTAAGCAAGAAAGAATTCAATAGAGTCTCAGCCTGCAAATCCGCAATGGAGATGTGGGAAAAGCTCAGAATTACCTATGAAGGGACAGACAAGGTAAAGGAGACAGAATAGATATTCTAGTAGCTCAATATGAAAGATTCCAGATGCAGTCAGGTGAATCAATAACTCAGATGTTCAGCAGATTCACAGACATTACAAATGGATTAGCTGGATTGGGAAAGGTTTATGATGTACCAGACATGGTTAGAAAAGTCCTCAGATCTCTACCATCTTCATGGACTCCAAAGGTAACAGCCATTGAAGAAGCCAATGATTTAAAATTAATGTCATTGGAAAAGCTAATAGGATCTCTCATGGCTCACGAGATAAACATGGAGAGATTAGGAGAATCCTCCAGCAGAAGGAAACAATCAAATGCTCTCAAAGCAAGTGAAGACAATTCAGAAGAATCTTTGGATAATAGTGAAAGTAGTAAAGACAATGATGATGAAGAAGCCATGCTGTCTCGAAGACTTCAAAGGATTCTTGCAAAGAAGAAGAAGTATCAGTCCGGAAGAAGATTTTTCAAGAAAAAAAAAGACTTCAGAAAACCAGAAGTAAAGGATCAAAAGAAAGGAGAAGTGATCTGATATGAATGCAAGAAGCCTGGACACATCAAGGCAGACTGTCCAACGCTTAAGAAAAATGATCACAAAAAGAGGGACAACTTCAGAAGATTCAAGAAGTATAAAAAGAAGGCAATGGCAGCTGCTTGGGAGAACAGCAGTAACTCAGACAGTGAGTCAAGCTCAAGCAGTGAAGGTGAAGAAGTCAACTTGGCTTTCATGGCCAACACCGAAGACAAGGTAACTTCTGACTCTTCTTTTGATTCATGCAATGATTCAGATTCTGATAACTTAGAAAGTGCTTTTAATGAACTTTATGAAAAATATAAAGAAGTATGTAAATTACTTAAAATTAGTAAGAAAAATATAATGTTTAGAAAATACAAACTCAGACCTAAAAACAGAAAATGAAGAACTTGAAAAACAAATAACAGAACATAAAAGAAGGAATGAATTATTATGTGAAGATTTAAAAGAGAAAAATAAGAAAATAAATCATTTAGAAAAACAAGAAGACTTAAGTGGACTTAAAACAGAAATAGAAAGACTAAATAAAGAAAATGAACATTTAACAAGCACCATAAACAAGTTCACAAATAATAAACCTCTTCTAATGATGAGTGGAGCTAAAAGATCAACCAAGAAGAAACATGGTTTGGTTATACTCCCTCGGAAAATGAAGAAACAAAAGTCTTTCCCAACACTATCCAACTCCTGAATTTATATCTGAAAAGGATAAAGAACATAAAAAATTTAAATATACTCCAGTTGAAAGAATAACTAGAATAACCTGCTGTACTCATTGTAACAAACTAGGACATAACAAAGCAACATGTCCCACTAAGAACAAAAAGTGGATAATAAAAGGAATCAATGGTACTAACCTCTCAGGACCCAAAAGAACTTGGGTACCTAAACTTAGTGTTTAATTTTCAGGGAAAATCAAAAGCATCCAAATGGTATTTGGATAGTGGATGCTCAAGGCACATGTCAGGGAACCAGAAGCTTTTTGTTAATCTCCAAGATGAAGAAGGAACAGTCACATATGGAGATAATGGAAAAGGCACAGTAATAGGAAGTGGATCCGTAAACATCAAAGGAAGATCAGTAATTGAAGATGTGATGCTGGTCAAAGGGTTAAAGCATAATCTCATCAGTATCAGCCAGTTGTGTGACAAAGGCCATCAGATTCAGTTCCAAGAATCAAAGTGCAGTATATTAAAGGATGGAGCAGTCATTTTTGAAGCTTATAGAGAAAGAAATCTGTATGTACTCTATCTAGAAGAACTCAAGGATCAAGATGTGTGTTTGGCAGCTAGTAAAGATCAATCAACAGAGTTGTGGCACAGAAGATTGGGCCACTGCAGCTTGGACGGTTTGAATAAGCTCAGAAAAAGAAAGCTAGTTGAAGGATTGCCAAAGGTCAATTCTAGCTTGGACAGTATTTGCAAACCTTGTGCAAGAGGAAAGCACACCAAGAGCTCTTTCAAATCAAAGACTGTAGTAACCACCTCAAAGCCTTAGAACTACTTCATATGGATCTATTTGGGCCAATGAGGACCACCAGTCTAGGAGGAAAGAATTTGGATTTGTAATAGTTGATGATTATTCAAGATTCACTTGGGTATCCTTTCTAGAGCACAAAGATGACACATTTGATAATTTTGTCAGCTTCAGTAAGAAAGTTCAGAAAGATCAGAAGTTCACAATTGTCTCTATCCGATCAGATCATGGTGGTGAGTTTCAGAATGAAAAGTTTACAAAGTTCTGTGATGATCAAGGAATCGAGCACAACTTCTCAGCCCCAAGGACACCTCAACAGAATGGAATTGCTGAGAGGAAAAACAGAACTCTTTTGGATATGGCAAGAACCATGTTATCAGAATATGATTTGCCAAGATACTTCTGGGCCGAAGCTATCAACACTGCATGTTATATCATTAATAGAGTGATGATCAGGCCGATTCTGAAGAAGACTGCTTATGAACTCTACAAAGGAAAGAAGCCAAAGATCAGCCATTTCAGAATATTTGGATGTCCTTGCTTCATCCACAACAATGGAAAAAGGGACATTGGTAAGTTGGATGCCAAATCAGATGAAGGCATCTTTATGGGGTACTCTTCTAAACCCAAAGGTTATAGAGTTTTCAATAAACGTTCCTTATTAATTGAACAATCTGTACATGTTATTTTGATGAATCTAACCCTTCCTTGAAAAAGGAAGAAATTAGTGACATTGATGATGCAGATGACTTGTCTGAAAAATTAAAGAATACCTCAATTAAGGACAAGGATGATCCTCCTCTGGAAGAACTGCAGCAAACTGAAATTCAACATGAAAATCTTCCAAAAGAATGGAGACATCAGAAAGATCACCCTCCTGAAAACATTATTGGTGATCCATCTGTAGGGGTAAGAACAAGAGGTAATGTAATTCCTTGTGATTATTTAGCCTTTGTTTCTCAAATAGAGCCTAAGACAGTCAATGAAGCTTTATCTGATGAATCTTGGATATTAGCCATGCAAGATGAACTAAATCAGTTCAAGAGAAACCAAGTATGGTCACTTGTTCCTAGACCATCCAATCATTCAGTTATTGGCACCAAGTGGGTGTTCAGAAATAAACTGGATGAGTCGGAATAATCTTAAGGAACAAGGCCAGATTGGTAGCTCAAGGCTACTCCCAAGAGGAAGGCATAGATTTCGATGAAACTATGCACCTGTAGCAGACTTGAGGCTATTAGGATTTTACTTGCTTATGCATCTGCATTTGATTTAAAACTATTTCAAATGGATGTCAAATCAGCCTTTTTAAATGGTTTTATCAAGGAGGAAGTTTATGTTGAACAACCTCCAGGTTTTGATGATCCCGAATTTCCAAATCATGTATTTAAACTACATAAAGCCTTATATGGTTTAAAGCAAGCACCTAGAGCCTGGTATGAAAGGCTCAGTACTTTCTTATTAGATCATGGTTTCACTAGAGGAAAAGTAGATAGTACATTATTTATAAAATCTAAGGATAAACATATACTTCTTGTGCAAATATATGTAGATGATATTATTTTTGGATCTACTGATGAATCTCTTTGCAAGTACTTTGAAAAGCTTATGCAGGGAGAATTCGAAATGAGCTTGATGGGGGAGCTAAGCTACTTCCTTGGATTGCAAATCAAGCAAGGGAAGGATGGCACTCATATCTGTCAAGCCAAGTACACCAAAGAGCTGTTAAAGAAATTTGGATTTGAAGATGCAAAGCCATTATCAACCCCAATGAGCACATCAACCAGAATGGACAGTGATCAAAAAGGTAAAAAGGTAGATCAAAAGAATTATCGAGGTATGATAGGATCATTACTTTACTTAACTGCAAGTAGACCAGATATTTTGTTTAGTGTATGCATGTGTGCTAGATATCAGGCAGACCCTAGAGAGTCTCATTTAATTTCAGTAAAAAGAATATTTAGATATCTGGCTAGAACTCATGATTTAGGTCTCTGGTATCCTAGATCTTGTGAAATAGAATTAGTAGGATATTCAGATGCTGATTATGCTGGATGCAAAGTAGATAGAAAAAGCACCAGTGGTTGTTGTCAGTTTCTTGCAGGATGTTTAATATCATGGTCATCCAAGAAACAAAATTCAGTAGCTTTATCAACAGCTGAGGCAGAATATGTTGCTGCTGGAAGTTGCTGTACACAACTTCTTTGGATAAAGCAACAACTTGAGGATTTCGGAATTCACATCAAATCAATTCCACTATTGTGTGATAATACAAGTGCCATCAACCTCACCAAAAATCCAGTTCAGCACTCAAGGACTAAGCACATTGAGGTAAGATATCATTTTATTCGAGACCACGTAGCTAGTGGTAATTTAAAATTTCTTTTATAGATACAAATGGTCAATTAGCAGACATCTTCACAAAAGCCCTACCTGAAGAGAGATTTACATCTCTTAGAAGGGAATTAGGGATGTGCAATGTGTGAAAAGATCTCTGTAATTTTATTGGCATAAAAATTTTCAGATAGAAATGAAATTTCCCTCTTTAACAATGAGCAAAATTCAGTTTGTCTACATTCCTTGACCGCTATCGTATTAAAAGCTGTTTGACCCGTCAAACGATTTTGTCGTTTTCTGGCTTTACTGCCTTTGGCGCTTCACTTTTCGATAAAAATAATAAATTTATTCAAATCGTTCTGAGAACGACTTGTCTTCTACCTTTACCCTTTTATCCTCTATCTGTTCACCCAAAGCCGATGCCCTAACGATTTTGGGATCGACTCTCTGCAACTTTCGAAGCTTTCTCCTCTTCCCGCGAAGAATCCCTTCGAGAGCTTCCATCTCTTCCATCATTTCCCTTCACCAGAATCTCCTTCTCCTCTACCTATGGCCGCTCCGATGATCTCCGGAAGCGTAGGGGGCTACAGTGCTGAGTATTTGTCCCCAAAGGAGCAAGAGAGGTTTACGTTTGTGAAGACGAAGATTTGCGGAAATAAGGCAGTGGATGTTCAGAATCTTGAGAAGAGTGGCATGTCCAGTTTAGTCGAAGCCTTGAGAAGAATGCAGTGGATGGATGTTGTTACTTTCACCGAGGTAAGCTACCCGGATCTTGTGAAAGCTTTTTCATTTGTTTGAAGTCAGAGGCAGATGGGTCCCTTGTCTCCACAGTGAAGGGCACCCAGATCAAGATAGATTATGATCTATTGCATGAGTTGTTTGGAGTAAAGACATCAGGCTTTAGTGGTGTGGACTCAGTAAATGATGAAGCTAAGGGTCTTGGCATTATTGGTCCAGGGTTTAAGCTGAAGGATGGAAAATTGGATATAAATCAGATGTCAGCTTTCAATCGGTTGCTCCACTTTATTGTCTGCCAAATCATAGTTCCTCGGAGTGCTACCTTTTCTTCATGCACTAGGGCAGACTCAGACTTGATGTTCTGGGTAATCCAGAACAAGGAGATAAATCTGGCCGCAGTTATGATTGAGAGAATGAAATTTGCCAGTACTCAAATCTGGGAAACAAAGAGCAAGCTAAATGTTTCCTTGCCTTATGCTCATCTACTCACCAGGATTTTCAAGCATTTCGGAGTAGATGTGTCTGGAGCTGTAGTAGAGAAGATGGGCCAGTCTATAAGGTCCAGAAATTTGAAGAAAAGTGGTTTTTCAGTGCAAGATGGAATTTGGTCAAAGTCCTCTGTGGCTGAAGGAGAAGCAATTATTGGGGATATCCAGAAGTTCAAGAAGAAGCAGCAAGAAGAAGCAGCAGCAGCAGAGCAAGCAGCAGCAGCAGAAGAAGAAGCAGCAGCAGCAGAGCAAGCAGCAGCAGCAGTTGTTCAAGCAGCAGCAGTACCAGTTGTGTCCAGCCAGGCAGAAGTTTCAGTCTCACCTGTTGTGGAGATTATCTCTCATTCTCCAGAAGTTCAGATGGAAGAAGGTGCAGCTGGTGTGGCAGACTCTTTGCCCACCACCTTAGTCGCCTCAATCTTAAGAGAAGTATTGGATTCCATTCCCTCCACCTTAGCTACTTCTAAAGAAGGTGGATGTGTTGAAGAAGAAGTTATGGCACCAGGCCATACAGAAATTCAGTCTGAACCAATTGCTAATGTTGAGATACAAGCAGGTACTCAACAAGATGTGGTCATGGAAGAAGCTCCTAGCCAAGGGGAGCAAAGTCTCTTTGAACCTGAAGTGCCTGAATCCGTGGCAGAAGGCCACTTGGAGAAAGTTGTTTTGGAAGAAGCTCCTGCTCAGGGGGAGCAAGAAAGTGTTGAACTCCCCGCTCCTATTCAGGGGGAGCAAGTAGGCATTGAGGAAATTCCACCTCCTGCCAGTGTTCCTGTTAGTGAAGGCCCAGGTGCAAGCAATATCAATCTTGAGGAGCCTGTCATTCAGCAAGGGAAGCAAAAGAGAGTGGCTCACAAAAGGCCAAGAAAGAGTCACAGAAAAGTCAATCTGAAGCCTATTATGGCATTGCTGAAAGCTCAAGGAGAAGTCTTGTCATCAGTTCAGACAAGTGTTCAGGGCATTATTTCTAATCAAGCTTCAACCTCCTCTGACCTATCCTCAATTCGAAATGCAATGAGGTGGTTCAATAAAGAGATGTCTGATATGAAGAAATTGCTGGCTAATCTTTCAAGGTCTAGTGGTGTCCCTCCTGCACCCACTCAGAGCAGTCCAGCTGAAGTTCCTAGGCCACCAGGGCCTCCAGCAGAAGTCTCTCGGCCAACAGGGCTACCAGTTCAAGCATCAGGGCCACCAGGGCCATCAGGGCAAGCTTCAGGGTCATCAGGACCCTCTTCAGTTGTCAGAGCAGTCAAAGGGAAAGAGCCCATGTCAGCTACTTCGGCCCCTGACACTTCAAATCTTGCAACTCCAGTTTTGTCCTCACCTACCTCTCCTTCTACAGCCCCTCCTGCACCACCAACCATTAAACATCCTGTGCCTCGCACTCAACCATCTTCCTCTCTCACTACATCTCAACCCTCTTTCTCTCCTACTCCCTCTCACACCTCAGGTCCATCATCATTTTCACCCTCATCACCTCTCACTCAACCCACTCAAGTTCACCCTCCTTCTTCCTTCAATCCCAAACACCTTTTCTATCCTCCTACTCCTCCTTCCTCTGTTACTTTTATTCCAGAAAAACCTCCTCTACTTGGTGTCTTTGACACAAACTTGCCGGATGACTTTGAGAGAAATACCCTTTCCACCATTCTCTTACTGCCACTCATATCCACAGGACTGATCCTCCCAGTCCTGCCAAGAAAAAGAGGAAACAATCATCCTCTGCTACCATCTCCTCCTCCTTATTTCCTCCTCTTTGGTACTCTCTTACCCTTGAACCTCACAAAAGATTCCTTTATAAGGAATATCTTCAAAAGTGCATCCTCTCCACCATTTATGGTATTCCCTTCCTCAACCTTTCTGAGCACCTAAATATTGTTCTTCCTCTTACCCAGTTATCCCACTCTCAAAAATCCAAAATCCTTGAGGGGACTGAGTTCAAGACTGAAGATCAGTGGGCAAATGTCAAGGGCAACAAAGCTCAATACAACAAGTTCTTGACTGCCAGGGCCGAATCCATTACACATGGAGCTCATTCTCTCACTCTCTCTGAGTGGTTCTTTCTCAAGCATAAGAATTTGTGGGGTCCTTTCATCTTGAAAGAGATCCGCATTGCCAAAAGCTTCCAGCAGTACAGTGACTTCTGCTTCCTGAACAAACTGCCAGAAGTCCAGTTCTCTCAATTCCATTCAGCTTAGATGTTAAGATCCGAACGTCCAGTGAATATTCCCCTAACAGTGAATTTTGCTGATATCCGGGTTGACTCTCTAGTCCTTTTGCCAAAGCTGCATTCCCTAGTATTTGATTCAGATGCAGGATCCCATGCATTTGACATGTTTGCCAAGCAGATGGGTAGAATGTCAGCCAAGCAGAGCAGACTGCCCTCCTTCCTGCGGTTTATCTTCAGAGAATACCACTCTGGCCGCATCTCCTCTCAGGTTTTGGCTCCACTCATTTCTGAGTGTGAAAGGCTTACTCCCCCCGTATGGGCAATCATCTACAAGGAAACCAACCTTCAGTTAGAGGCCATCAACAGTTCCTTGGTTCATCAAAATAAGCTCTCTCTCTCAGTCGAAGCCTTCATGGATCTCAACTCCATAAATCCTATTCAAGAGATTTATGTTCAGTGGGCAGCTAGATATACAGCTTTCTTCGCTCTAAAGCAGGATCTGATAGATCAGAAGATCTTCTATCCAATCTCTTTGGATAGATTTCTCCATCGTGCCAGCTTCGGAAAAAGCACTTACTTCAGATTCATTCTGGACCCAGATCAGTATGCAGAATTCTTGGATCAGCAACGGGCTTTGTACATTCAAAGGGCCACCCAATCCATGGGTCCAACTTCTCAGTTGCTTCTGGGGTTTTCCAACAGACGTTTGAAGACCTTGAGATCAAGGCATGGGGTCATCTCACAGCATGCCTCCTTGTTATCTCCCTTGTACTACCTTTCTCATACTTAATACAATGATATCTCTCTTCTTTGTCTCACAGCCTATTTTTTGCTTATTGACAAAATGGGGGAGAAAACTAAAGTAATCTGAAAAACATGTTTAATTTTTGTATGATGTTTAGTATATTTTGTCATCATCAAAAAGGGGGAGATTGATGACCAAACTGTCCCCATAATAAATAATTCATTTATTTATATATTAATTTTGATGATTAACAAAATAGTACTAATGGATTACTTGAGCCTTGAGAACAGGAAATAAAAGAAAAATGAAAGTTCAAGACAATCAGGTAAGTCTCATCTCACATTCTGTCCAAGTCTTTGTATCGACTTCTTTGATAAGCAGAACGATTTCCTCTTTGACCGGAAAATTCAAAACAAATCGATATCGCAACGATTCTTTAAGACATCGTAACGATTTCTTTAGAACCCGTAACGACTTGACTGTCGTAACGATTTCTTTAGACCTCGTAACGATTTCTTTAGAACCCGTAACGACTTGACCTTGTAACGATTTCTTTTAACTTTAGACCTGTAACGATTTCTTTAGAACTCGCAACGACTCTCTAGCCGTAACGATTTCTTTAGACCTCGTAACGATTTCTTTAGAACTCGCAACGACTCTCTAGCCGTAACGATTTCTTTAGACCTCGTAACGATTTCTTTAGAACTCGCAACGACTCTCTAGCCGTAACGATTTCTTTAGACCTCGTAACGATTTCTTTAGAACTCGCAACGACTCTCTAGCCGTAACGATTTCTTTAGTTCTCGTAACGATTTCTTTGATTCATAACGATTGCTTTGTGCAACGATTTGTTAAGACTTCTCGTAACGATTTCTATGAAACTCGTAACGACTTGATTGCTGTAACGATTTCTTTAGAATTCATAACGATTTCTTACAGTCATACACACTTGCTATAACTCATAACGATTTGCTTTGTGCAACGATTTGTTAAGACTTCTTGAAACGATTTCTTTAGTTCTCGTAACGATTTCTTTGATTATCATAACAATTTGCTTTGTGCAACGATTTGTTAAGACTTCTCGTAACGATTTCTATGAAACTCGTAACGACTTGATTGTTGTAACGATTTCTTTAGAGTTCATAACGATTTCTTTATAGTTCATAACGACTTGCTATAACTCATAACGATTTCATCATTATAATTTGATAATGCTCGGTTATAACGATTTGTCTGTTATCGCATAACGATTTCATAAGTCATGAAGGCATCGGGATTGCTTTTATCGATTTTCTTGCTGTATCAGTATAATGCTTTTTAATAGCATTGAAAAGTCAAAGTCATATCTTGTCTGTTGACTGCTACGCATTAAATGCTCTCTGATCGTATCTCCCATGCATGCAGACAATATCTTCCATTTCTATGCTACTCTGTCTACGTACTTTTTAGACAGAAAGGAGCTTGCTATATATTGCAATATATGTTCCATCTGTAACTAACAATCGACGGCAGTCCTAGCTGTCCTCTATTTATTGTTGATATGCTTGCAGATATCTGACAAGACTCATCTGTACAACGTTGGATACAAGATACAAGATTCTAAAACATTTCTCTGGCGTGTACTAAAGGATAAAAGACTGACGATCAGAAGCTTCCTTGGTGACCAGTCTAACGTACACCAGGATAAGAGACAACGGACACTTCAACGTTCAAATTTGAATCAGAAGTATAAATAAAAGACTCAAGACGGAGAACAAGACAGAGAACAACGCTTGCAATTTAAAAAGAAAGAACTCCATCTCATCGAGTCTTTAGAAGATTGAAAGAAGAGCGAAGCTTCCACTCCAACCTTGTTCTCAGCTCTTAGCTCTCAGTGATCAAAAGGAGTTTTTATTTGTGAGAGCTTGTGTAGTCCTTGGAGAGAAAACCTTGTTAAATCTCTTTCTCTCTCGGGCCTTGGTAGCTTCAATTTGTAGCTGGTCAAGCTAGAGTCTGAAGCCTGTTCCCACACATTTTCTTCTTTAGCTGTGTTCCCTTCTGGACGAAGGAAGACCTGGTGGTATCCAGGGTGGTTGTTTTCCCTTCAGGTTGAAGGAAGACCAGTTGAGGCTGGGTGTAAGGATCCTTAAGGGGGATTGTACCCTTGGTAGTGAAATCCTGAGGTATTGCTTAGGGACTGGACGTAGGTCTCCTGTGGAGAGGAGTTCCGAACCAGGATAAAAATCCTTGTGTCTTGTGGATGTGCTTTGTGTGATTGTTGTCTTATTTGCTCTAACACTAACCTTGTTATTAAGTTGTGCAATCCTTTCAGTAAACAGGTTTTAATCAGAGATCGAAGTTTTAATAACCCATTCACCCCCCCCCTCTGGGCTAGCTAGCTGGGCAACAAGGCCCTCGAGTTTCCGTCGCATTATTTGTATTTGTATGTGTATATTTGTGCTTGTGTGTGTATATACATATTTACGTATGTATTAATTAGTACAATTACGTGTGCATGTGTTTATACTAGATAAATAATGCATGTATTGAATGGTGATAGTATGGATACATTACCATATACATATGCATGTATATATGCATGGCATGCATAGTTTTCTGCATGTTTAGAGGTCTGGCCGAAGGCCAGATTGGCGTCAACCCCTAGCCGTTGAGGTGGTGTCAGCGTCCACCCATGGACGCCAACACTAATCCTGGCGTCTAATGATGTGGACGCCTATTTCTCTGACCTGCATGCGTTGCAGAGCCAGAAATTCCGGAAACAAGGAAGCTCACCCATTGGGGAGCTGTCCCCAACGGCTCTGAAACATATCATATCCCCCTGTGAGTGGGAGAGAAGTCTCTCCCATATACCAAACCCGAATCTGCTCCCCAACCCCTCTCTCTTCACCCTTTTGCAAGAGAGAACAAGAGGAGAAAACCCTAGCTTCTGAGCTGTGAGAAAACCCCATCCTTGTAGCCCAAAATCCGAGCTTCTGAAGCGTTGTCCGATGTTCTACTGCAACTGCAGGCAAAAGGGATCATCGAGGAAGGCCTCCCCGACATTTCCTTGCTGTGGAGATCATCCAGGAGCCCGGAGGAAGGAGATCTTGGAGGACGTTTCTGCACTTCTTGGGACGGCCCAAGGAGAGCTTCTCTGAGCATTTAGATCCATTGGAGCAATTTCCTAGAGGCAAGTGACCCTACCATAAGATTCCCATATGAGTCTAGGACGGTTTTAACATTTTTGTGTATTTTTCTTCGTGTCCTTGACCCCCACATTCACCCTATCTTGAGAGCTCGGGTCTGTGTTCTGCACAGACCTGCATTAACGGCAAGGTCCCTGGACGCTGAGATCATGATTGGCGTCCATCGACTATGTCGCTGACTTTGAATTAGCGGCCAGAGACCGCCGCCAAGTTCATCTGGACAGAACAGTAAACTGTTCTGCCCTCCTATACGATTATTTTCGATGGGTTTTCCGTGATGAGGATATATGGTAACCCTATATACTATGTATACTGGTAAATGTGGTGTGTGGATGAGTTATGATGTGTGGTGGTAAATGTTAGAGATTATTATTCCATGAAATTTCAAGCATGATTTGTTGATGATTCTTGCCAATCCATGTTTTATGATTAGGACTAGTCTGAGTGCCCTAAGTTTTGGTCAGATCATGAAGTTAGTGGATTAGTATATGTGTACTCAAATTTTGATAAATTGTCCATGCTTGCATAAATTGCTATTAATTTCGGTTCGGTAAATAAAAAGGCATGCTAGAAAGAATTGTTGTGATCGATCTATGATTTAGGGTAATTCTGTATTTTCAGATCATGCATATAACGGTTAGTCTCTGTTCAAACAGTAAGTGGCAAAAATGTATGATGGTGTTAAACTCCATGTCAACATAAATTGTAAATGGCATGCTAAATAGGTATTTGATTTTCTGTAAATTCTATTTAGCTCAGAAAAATCTGAAAAATTGAAGGTATGATCTTGAACCCGAAAATAGCATGTGGTTAAATTTTCAGGTCATTTGGACCAGCATATAAGAAGTTATGTACTTTTCCATGAGAAATGTAAAAATTTATACATGTCATCGTAAAGTGATTAGATATCGTTTAAACCCAACCTGATTGGTGAATTTACTGTGTGTTAAACTCTGAAATCTGTAGTGTCATATTAGGAAAATAGAGATATGCATGTGAGTGAGAAAGTGAATGGGATGGAAAGTGATATGTGTAAAACTATGTGTAAATCGGAAAAATGTGTAAATGTGTAACTGTGCCAATGTGACACTGCTTCCGTAGAGGGCAGTGGAACTGTATCAGGGAAAAGTCCCCCTGAGAAAGTTCAATGTGTAAGTGACCCTAAGGGCATTAGGGAGAAATCCTGGAGGTGGACAAGTACCACTGGTTAGGGTGGAGACTTGTTCTCCCGGTCTGCGCAGTCCAAGAGTCGCCATTGGAATGCCTAGATGGCGTCTATGTGTAATGTGATGTGTATATGTCCTTCTTTGGTGGTTTGGACTATGTGTCACGGCACCTAAAATGTGTAATGTGTAATGTGTAATGTGTATGTGTTCATGTGTTAATGTGTAAATGAACAATGTGAAATGTGTATGTGCAAAGTACAACCATGTGAATTGGAAACTTGTGTAAAGAAAATGTGAAACTAAAAATGTGAGAATATGACATTGGAATCCATGTGAGACAAATCTTAAACCATGTGAAATCAGAAATTTCATGTTGTTATCATTATGTTTATATGTGCGAAAATGTCTAGAATCCATGTTAGGGATAATTGATGAGCACGTGTACAAAATAGCATGATTGGTTGTCCACATAGTATGTTTTAAACAATATTGTAGCTCTCATGTGTAGGTTTACAGACATTAAACCATGTGAAACCAGCAACTTAAAGCATGTGAAAATGTCTATGTATGTGCTTAAGAACATGTAAAGTCCAGGCTAGTTGTGTTCTCCCTTCATATATGCACCGTGTTCATGATTGTAGCTCTCATGTCTTGGTTCTTTAAAGGCAAAATTTCACGAGTAAATTGAATAGAGAGCATGTGATAGGTGAGTTTTATTCTTAGAAATCTGAAAGCATGATCCATGTATTAAATTGTAGAACTTTCATGATAGGTTGCAACTTTCAAATGACTAGCGTGCCATATGTTGAAATTTGTGAATGTGCATGTAAAAACCGCTATGACTTATACGTGTATGTTATGAGTAGTGTTGCTTGTTGAGTCTTTAAGACTCACTTCTTGCTTCGGCATACAGGTATAGACGGTGACGAGACTCTCGTGGAGGAGACGGTAGAAACGGACTCCGAGCACGGAGTTTAGATTGTTGGAGCAGTGTACCCCTTTTGTGTTTTCATACTATGTAAAAGTGACATTGTACTAGAAATCATGAGGAATTGTATAAGTGTGGACATTGTGTACTTAATTTTCAGCAATTTAAATTATGTGAACTTTTAGCTCTTAATGTTAATTGCAAATTTCATGTATGTTAAATGTGGATGATGAATGAATGAAGACAGTTGTCTTTTACTTCTGCTACACTGTTCGTATATTCGCATGTATCTCAGCTGTTTGTATCGTTTGGGTAAATGTCCCACTGTGATGACTCTTGCTATACCGACGTGGGTTGGTATAACCGTACCGGTATAATGAGGGCCATCACAATCGTTGTGCTCACTTAAGAAATCGTTGTGTGTGCAAATTGTTGTTCTCACTTATCAAATCGATGCGATGACCAAATCGTTGTGAGAGCAAATCGTTATTCTCACTTAAGAAATTGATGCGAAGACCAAGTCGTTGTGAGAGCAAATCGTTGTTCTCACTTATCATATCGATGCGAAGACCAAATCATTGTGGGAGCAAATTGTTGTTGTCACTTAAGAAATCGATGCGAAGACCAAGTCGTTGTAAGAGCAAATCGTTGTTCTCAGTTATCAAATCGTTGTGAGATCAATGTGATCACTTAGCGAATCGTTATGGAAGCAAATCGTTATTCTTTCTTAGCGAATCGTTGTGAGATTGATGCGATCACTTAGAGAATTGTTATGGAAGCAAATCATTATGCGAGAGAGGGAGGTCATTACAGCATACAGAAAATCGATGTGTACTTAGAGAAATTTCATGCTTGAACTTACATTGCTATAGAGTAAATAATACTTACCCATTTAGCTTGTTATTCCTTGTTTCATTTCCTGTACTCAAATTTCATAGAAAATATGTTAGATTAAACTTTATTATAGTTTTGTTAATCACCAAAATAAATATGTAATTAATTTAAATTACATGGGGATAAACTGATCATCAATCTCCCCCTTTTTGGTGATGACAAAACTTAACAATAAGCATAGATGATCTGAAATGAATCTAAATGAAATTTATGAAATATAAGAGATATATTTTAGAAATACTATATTTCTCCCCCTTTTTGTCATTAAGCAAAAAGATACCACAAGGTGATAAAGATAGAGAAAAACGATAGTGAGAAAACAAGAGAGATAGATTTAGTTGCCCTGAGGAGGTACATCGATGTAGAAAGCAGGAGACAAGAGAGAGGCGTGCCGTCGAATAATTGGCAAGGCCTGGCGTTCCTGCTCCTCAAAATAAGCCTGAAAAGGCCCAGAAGATATGGAGTAAGATGGTCCCATGTCAGGTAACATCCATTGAATATGAAGCTGCCGCTGAGTACACAGAAAAATGCCATATTCATCGGTGCCAAGAGAAAGTTTGTAGGTACTGAATGAACCAAAGCTGACGAACCGAAGAAATTGGTTGATCTTGATAGGATAGTGTAACTGATGCTGCAGAAGATCTTTCTTCAAGGCCAAAAATGACTTGTACCGCTCGACCCACTGAAGGTAAGGGTCCTGAACTAAATTGATAGAATTCAGGTCCAAGAAGGCTTCAGCTAAGAGAGGTGGCTTGCCTGACCTGACCAATGAAGAATTTAATGATTCCAACTGAAGAGCAGATTGATTGTATTGCTTTTCCCAATCTGTGGGAGAAAGTCATTCACATTCAGAAATGAGTGGAGCAAGAACTTCAGAAGAGATGTGGTCCAGATGAAATTCTCTGAAAATAAACCTTTAAAAGGAGGGGAGGCGACCCTGATGAGCTGATATCCTTCCCATTACTCGAGCAAATCTCTTAAAAACATGAGAGCCAGCAGAGGAATCCAAAACCAAGGAGTGTAGCTTGGGAAGAAAAACTATTTCAGGCATTTTCAGGGTTGTGAAGTCCAATGGGAAGGAGCAATTAACAGGATTTTTAGTTCGAATAGAAGAAATAGCTCTATGGAATTGGCCAAACTGTACTTTAGGTAGCAAGTTGAGATATCAAAAAACATTGTATAGCTGGAAGTACCTTACGATCCTTATTTCTTTGAGAATGAAAGGAGCCCAGAGTGCTTGATGGTGAAACACAAACCACTCAGAGAGGGTGAGTGGGTGATCCCGGGGAGGAGTTCTATCTGACTTGCAAGAAGATATTTTCTGTAGAGAGCCTTGTGCCCTTTGGCCCACTGATCTTCAGTCTTGCACTCAGCCATTTTCAAGATTTTTGATTGGTCGGCTTTGGAAATATGGCAATAAGGAAGGACAATGTTGAGGTGATCAGTTAGGTTGAGAAAGGGAATGCCAAAAGTGGTGGAAAGAATGCACTTTTAGAGATATTCACAATAAATTGGTCTCCTTCAATTTTCAACAGTGAGGGAGTACCAAAGAGGAGGAAACTTAGATTTGGAAGAAAGGGCTAGGGTGGATGAGAGTTTCCTCTTTTTCTGAACAGGACTAGAGGAATCAGTCCTGTGAACATAAGTGGCAACTGCCAAAACTGAGATGAGTGTGGTGCACTCCAACTCATCCTCACAGTTGTTTAGAAAAGCACTGGCAAGTTGTGGATTTTCAAGAATGAATGTGATAGAGGAAGGTGGAGCAGGAGGATGAAGGAAGGAACTTGTAGAAAAATTGGAGGATGATCTGGCTGATGAGGGGCCAGAAGAAGATGATGCTCCAGCTGATGATGAGGCTAGAGGGTCTTCAGGAATAGGAGGAGGTGGAGGAATGGATGTAGAGGAGGTAGGAGATGAAGTGGATTGAGATGGAAAAGGAGTTGGGGAAAAGATGGTGCGAGGCATAGGTTGTTTGAAGGTGATGGGTGTTAGAGGTGCTGTGGATGAAGAAGGTGGTGAAGGAGGGGCTGGTGTTGCAAGAGATGAAGACTCAGGGGCTTCGGGAGCTGCTGCAGGCTCTTCTACTCTTGGATTCACACCCTCGGAGATCATTGGCCCTGGTGGCCCAACTACAACCTCAGATGGCCCTGGTGGCCCAGACTTCACGGCTTCAGCAACAGGTGCTTCCTTCTCAATGGTCTGAGGCCCGGATGGCCCTGCTGGTTCTACTACAATTAGCCCTGATGGCCCTGCATTTTCTTCTGTTGGCCTTGGCCCTGATGGCCCTGCATTTTCTTCTGCTAGCCTTGGCCCTGATAGCCCTAAACTACTAACTGGTTCAGCAAGAGAGTGAGCTGGAGGGGCAGAGGTGGATTGCACAGTAGAAGAAATAAGCTTCTTGACACTGTCAAACTCACCTTTCATCCATCTACATAATTGCTTGAACATTTTAAAATCATCTTTCAAGTTATGTACCTCAGTGGACAAGGCTCCAATCTCGTTTGCTCCTAAGGCCTGGCTGATAAGGATAGACTGAATATCAGACTGCAGAGATGTGAGAGTCTGGCCTTGCTCATCCAGCCTTTTAATAATGGGCTTCAACTGAATCTTCAGCTACTTCTCCTTGGGCCTCCTATGAGCTACTCTTTTCCTTTTGCTATGTGCCCATGCAATGGGCTCCTCGAATTCAACATGCTCTTCATTATTCATAGGGACACTTTTAGTGTGCTCCCCCTGAGGAGCTGCCTCCTCATCAATAGATTGCTCCCCCTCAATAGGAGCATCTTCCATTGTTACATTTTCATGAGCAACTACTTGCTCCCCCTGACTGGGAGCTTCCTCCGTCACCATTTTTGTAGTGTGGCATGATGCCACAGCTTCTACTGCTTGATCATCACTAATTATTGGCTCCCCTAGAGTGCTTTGGATGGAGTCTAGTACATCCCTGAGTACTGAGGCTACTCGAGAAGAAGGAGGAACAATTTCTGAACATTGCCCAACGGGCTCAATCAATTCTTGGGGAATGTCCTCTATCCTGCTGCTGAAATCTGTTGCTGCTGGCTCCTCTTGAGCTACTAGGACTGCTGCTGCTGCTGGTGGTACTTCTACTTCTACTGTTGGACCTTGTTCTTCTATTGCCGGTGCTGCTGTTGGTACTTCTTGAACCAAAGGAACTTCTCCTACTGCTGCTTCTTCTCCTAGTGCTGTTGCTGCTGCTTCGTCCTGGACTTCTTCGGCTTCGCCAATAATGGCTTCACCTTCCACCACAGAAGTCTTTGTCCATACACCATTTACAATTGAAAATCCGCTCTTCCTTAAATTTCTGCTGCAGATTTTCTGCCCCATTTTCTCTACAACTGCTCCAGACAGATTAATGCTAAAATATTTAAAGATCTTGGTAAGCAAATGGGCATAAGGCAGGGACACATTTAATTTGCTCTTCGTGTCCCAAATCTGAGCATGGTCAAACCTCATTCGCTCCAAGATAACCTCGGCCATATTTATCTCCCGGTTCTGGATGGCCCAGAACATCATGTCCGAATCTACTTTGGTGTAGGTTGAGAAGGTAGCACTCCTAGGAACCAAGATTTGACAAACAATAAAGTGCAGTAAGCGGTTGAATGCATTCATCTGGTTAATATCCAACTTCCCATCCTTCAGCTTGAACTCAGGACCAATAATACCTAGCCCCTTTTCCTGGGTGTCAACAGTGTGTACCCCACTGTGACCAGTGGTGCAAACTCCAAATAAGGACTTCAAAAGATCATAAGTGATTCTTATTGGGGTTCCTTTGACAGATGAAGTCAAGGATCCATCCTCCTCCGTCCTCAAACAAACGAAGAAAGCCTTCACCATATCTGGATAGCTTACCTCAGAGAAAGTTGTGATTTCTGTCCATTTCATCCTATCCATGGCTGCCACGATGTTGTGCATCCCATATTTCTCCAAATCTGCAATATCCACAAGCTTTATTTCCCCAGAGCTTCGTCTTCACGGAGGTAAATCTTTCCTGCTGCTCTATTGACAGGAACTCAGTTCCATAGCCCCTGACGCTCCCGAAAACACTAGAAGAGGCCATGAAGTCGAACAGGAAAGGTTTCTGGAGGATTGGAAGGAGGATTGGAGGATTGGAACAGAAACCCTCAAGAAATTTATGGCGGTAAGCAGTTGAAAGCTTGAAATCTCAGGGAGTCGATGCCGGAGTCGATAAGGTATCGCCTCAGGCAGGTAGAAGGAGATGAAGGAGGGATGTGAATCGTTGCCACACAGATTTCAGGATATATAAATTAAAGATAAAGAGACTTTTCGAGAACGGAGGTGACATGATGGAAAAAAACGACAAACTGACTAGTTTGAGACAAATAAATCCTTATAAAATAACGAACCGGCAAGGATATCAACAAATAAGCAATATTTGTGGAATTTTGCTTAAATTCGAGGAGGAAAATTGATTGATATTCTGAAAATTAATATTTCAGTTTTATACAGATAATTCTTTCACAATTTACGCATGTCTAATTCCCTTCTAAGAGAAGTAAATCTCTCTTCAGGTAAGGCCTTTGTGAAGATATCTGCTAACTGATTATTAGTATCAATGAAAGAAATATCTATGTTGCCATTAGCTACATGATCACGAATAAAATGATATCTAACCTCAATGTGCTTAGTCCTTGAATGCTGTACTGGATTCTTGGTTAGATCTATGGCACTGGTGTTGTCGCATAACAAAGGAATTGTCTTGATATGTAGTCCATAATCCTCATGTTGTTGCTTAATCCATAGGAGTTGTGTACAACAACTTCCAGCAGCTACGTACTCAGCTTCTGTTGTAGATAATGCCACTGAATTTTGTTTCTTTGAGGACTACGAGATCAGACATCCTGCAAGAAATTGACAACCACCACTGGTGCTTTTTCTATCTACCTTGCATCCAGCGTAATCAGCATCAGAATAACCTACTAAGTTGATTTCACATGACTTTGGATACCATAAACCTAAATCATGGGTTTTAGCTAAATATCTAAAAATTCTTTTGACACTAATTAAATAAGATTCTTTGGGGTCTGCCCGATACCTAGCACACATGCATACACTGAACAGTATGTCAAGTCTACTGGCAGTTAAATATAGAAGTGAACCTATCATACCTCTGTAGACCTTTTAGTCTACTTTCTTACCATCCTTATCACTATCCATTCTTGTTGATGTGCTCATAGGCGTTGACAGTGGCTTGATATTTTTGAATCCAAACTTCTTTAGCAACTCCTTGCTGTACTTGGTTTGACAGATATGAGTCCCTTCCTTTCCTTGTTTGATTTGCAATCCAAGGAAGTAGTTGAGCTCCCCCATCATGCTTATCTCGAATTCTCCCTGCATGAGCTTTTCAAAATACTTGCAAAGGGAGTCATCAGTAGAACCAAATATTATATCATCAACATATATTTGAACAAGCAGAATATGTTTGACATTAGACTTAACAAATAATGCACTATCTACTTGGCCTCTAATGAAACCATGGTTTAATAGAAATGCACTTAAACGTTCATATCATGCTCTTGGTGCTTGTTTCAAACCATATAATGCTTTGTGCAATTTAAATACATGATTCGGAAAATCAATGTCATCAAAACCTGGAGGTTGTTCTACATAAACTTCCTCCTTAATAAAACTATTTAGAAAAGCAATTTAACATCCATTTGAAATAATTTCATGTCTAATACGGATGCATATGCAAGTAGAATCCTAATAGCCTCAAGTCTACCTACAGGTGCATAGTTTTCCTCGAAATCTATGCCTTCCTCTTGGGAATAGCCTTGAGCTACCAGTCTGGCCTTGTTTCTTATGATCACACTAGCTTTATCCAATTTGTTTCTGAACACCCATTTGGTGCCAATAACAGGATGATCTTATGGTCTCGGAACAAGTGACCATACTTGGTTTCTCTTGAACTGATTTAATTCATCTTGCATGGCTAAAATCCAAGATTCATCAGAGAGAGGTTCATTGACTATCCTAGGCTCTATCTGTGAAACAAAAGATAGATAGTCACAAGGAATTACATTACCTCTTGTCCTTACTCCTATAGATGGATCACCTATGATGTTTTCTGGTGGATGATCTTTCTTATGTCTCCATTCTTTTGGAAGATTATTGTGGGTTTTATCCTTTTGTTGCAGATCTTCCAAGATGGATCTTCCTTGTCCTCGATGGATGTGTTCTTTAATTTCTTGGACAATTCATCTGTATTATCAATATCACTATCTTCTTCCTTTCTCAAGGAAGGGTTAGTTTCATCAAAAATAACATGTACTGATTGTTCAATTAACAAAGTACGCTTATTAAATACTCTATAGCCTTTAGGTTTAGAAGCATACCCCATGAAGATACCTTCATCTGATTTTGCATCTAACTTACCAAGATCTCTTTTGCCATTGTTATGGATGAAACATGGACATTCGAATGTCCTAAAGTGACTGATCTTCGGCTTCTTTCCCTTGTACAGTTCATATGTTGTCTTCTTCAAGATAGGCCTGATCATTACTCTGTTGATCATGTAACAAACTGTATTGACTGCTTCAGCCCAAAAATACCTTGGCAAATCATATTCTGATAGCATCGTCCTTGCCATGTCCAATAGGGTTCTATTCTTCCTCTCAGCAACTCCATTTTGCTGTGGTGTCCTTGGCGCTGAGAAGTTGTGCTCTATTCCATGATCATCACAAAACTTGGCAAATCTTTCATTTTGGAATTCTCCTCCATGATCCGATCGAATGCTGATAATGCTATACTTCTTATCTTTTTGAACCTTTTTGCTGAAGCTTACAAAACTGTCAAATGTATCATCTTTGTGCTCCAAGAAGGATACCCAAGTGAATCTGGAGAAATTGTCAACAATGACAAATCCAAAATACTTTCCTCCAAGACTTGTGGTCCTCATTGGTCCAAATAAGTCCATTTGAAGGAGTTCTAAGGGTTTAGAGGTTGTTACCACAGTTTTTGACTTGAAGGATGACTTCGTGTGCTTTCCTTTTGCACATGGTCCGCAGACACCATCCAACCTTGTGCAGACTTTAGGTAGACCTTCCACCAGGCTTCTCTTCAATAGCTTTCTCATGCCATCTAGACTGTAGTGGCCCAATCTTCTATGCCACAGATCAGTTGACTGCTCTTTGCTTGCGGCCAGACATATATCTTGATCTTTTAGTTCTTCTAGGTAAAGCACGTACAGGTTCTTTTCTCTGTTGGCTTCAAAAATGACTGCTCCATCCTTCATAATGCTGCACTTGGATTCTTGAAATCTGATCTGATGACCTTTATTGCGCAGCTGACTGATACTGATGAGGTTGTGCTTCAGTCCTTTAACACATAGTACATCCTCAATGACTGTCTTGCGTTTGCTGCCTACTGAACCACTACCTATTACAGTCCCTTTTCCATTATCTCCATAGGTGACTGTGCCATCTTCAGCTTCTAGATGGGAAAATAGTCTTTTGTTCCCTGACATGTGCCTTGAGCATCCACTATCCAAGTACCACTTTGATGCTCGAAGATTTCCCTGAAATGAAGACACTAGGCTTTAGGTACCCAAGTTCTTTTGGGTCCTGGTTGGTTAGTGTCATCACTTTTCCTTTTGATTACCCATATTTTATGTTTAGTAGGACATAATACTTTAATATGACCTAGCTTATTGTAATGACTACAGCAAGACATCTTAGTTACCTTTTCAGTTGGTATGTGTTTAAGGTTTGCCTTGTATGTTGTGTCTTGTTCAGGTACAAATTTAGGTGTAGGATATATTTTAGGATAAACTTCAGTTTCTTCGTTATCGGGGGGAGTATAACCTAATCCATGTTTCTTTTTACCTGGCCGTCTAGCACCTTTGAATATTAATCCAGTTTTACCGTTTGTAAATTTTTCTAGAGTGCTTGATAGTTTTTCATTTTCTGTAGTTAACGTGTTGACTTTTTGTTTTAAATTATTTACAATTTTTTTATTTTCCAAATTTGCTAATTGTTCATTTTTATTTTTCAAATCGTCGCACAGTAATTCGTTTCTCCTTTTTAGTTCATTAATTTATTTTTCCATTTTGCTTATTTTCTGATTTTAAATCTGAATTAGTATTTTCTAGGCATGTGAGATTTTTCTTACTGGCTCTTATTGATTTACATACTTCTCTATATTTACAGTATAGTTCATTAAACACTTCTTCTAAGTTATCTGAATCAGTATCATTACAAGAAGAGAAGGATGAGTCAGATGTTACCTTGTCTTCTGTGTTGGCCATGAATGCCAGGTTGGCTTCTTCTTCTTCTTCACTTGAGCTCGACTCACTGTCAGAGTCGCTGCTGTTATCCCATGCTACTGCCATGGCTTTATTTTTGTATCTTCTAGGTTTTCTTAGATTGTCCTTCTTTCTGAACTCTGATTTCTTGAGCTTTGGACACTCTGCCTTGATATGTTTAGGCTTCTTACATTCATAGCAAATTGGCTCACCTTTCTTGATGTCCTTTGCTTCAGTTTTCTTGAAATCTTTGCCCTTTTTGAAGCAACATCTTCGATATTGATACTTTTTCTTCTTGGCTAAGATGCATTGTAGTCTTCTTGATAACAATGCTTCTTCATCTTCACTATTTTCACTACTGTCTTCGTTCTCAGATTCTTCCTCATAGCTATCTTCTGCTGCTTTGAGGGCATTCGTGTGCTTCTTTCTACTTGATGATTCTCCTAATCTTTCCATGTTTATCTCATGGGCCATGAGGGACCCAATGAGTTTCTCTAGTGACATCCTTGTCAAGTCATTGGCTTCTTCTATAGCTGTTACCTTGGGAGTCTAAGAAGAACGTAGAGATCTAAGGATTTTCCTTACCATGTCCCCCATCTCATAGTTTTTTCCTAATCCTGCTAATCCATTGGTGATGTCTATAAATCTGCTGAATATCTGTGTAATGGTTTCTCCCAACTGCATCTGAAATCTCTCGTACTATATCACCAGAATGTCTATTCTGGTTTCCTTTACTTTGTCAGTACCTTCGTATGTGATTCTTAGGTTCTCCCACATCTCCATCGCTGATTTCTAGGCTAAAACTCTATTAAATTCTTTCTTCCTAAGTGCACAGCATAATATGCTCTTAGCTTTGCAGTTTAGAGAAATCTTCTTTCTATCATCTTCTGTCTAGTTGTCTCTGTTGTTTAGGACGACTAGATTGCCTTCTTCTACTATGGACCATATTTGAAAATCAAATCCTTGTAGGAAGTATTCCATTCTTGTTTTCCAGTAAGTATAATCTTCACCATCGAACAGAGGTGGCCTGTTTACTGACTGACCTTCGAAGTGACTTTGGGCTGCCATTTGATCTTTTCTCTTCAGATCGTTGGATCTTCTTCTTTGTCGAAGAGACTAGCTCCGATACCACTTGTTGCCCAGCTAGCAAGCCCAGAGGGGGGGGGGGGGTGAATGGGATTCTTAAAATTTTGATCACTTTAAAACTTGTCCAGAAAAATAATCACACAACACACTTTGATGACTATTAGTGTTAGTAAAAAGGATAGCAAACACAAGGCAATCAAGCACATGACACACGGAATTTATCCTGGTTCGGACCTCCTCTCCATAAGAGTCCTATGTCCAGTCCCTGAGCAACAACTCAGGATTTCACTACCCAAGGGTACAGTCCCCCTCAAGGACACTTACACACCCAGCCACAGCTGGTCTTTTCTTCTCCACCCAAAGAGGAATTACAACACCCTTGGAAACAACCACCTTGGAACCCCCAGGTCTTCCTTCAACACAAAGGGAAGAAAACACAAGAATGTGGAAACGAAAAAAATCCCCTAGATCAAGCTTATGGATCAACGCTCGATCTGAAGCAACGACTGAGAGGACGAGTTCTACAATGAGGAACACTTCAGTTTACAGAAGCTCTCAAGACTAACACAATGAATGCAGAGAGCTAAGAGCTAGACAATCAGAGGAGTGAGTCTTTTTGCTCTTTCAGATGCTCGCAGAAAAGCTTCTAAAAGATTGTCGTAAGTGTTGTTTTACTTCTGGAGCTTCAGTCTTCTATATATGTCATCCATTTGAAAATTGAACGTTGAAGTGTCCGTTGTCTCTAAGCTTTTGTTTATGTTAGACTGCATGTCACTGTAGAGCTTCTTGTTCAGCAATCTTTAGCTTTCCATGCACGCAACAAGAGAAACGATCTTTTCTAATATCCGTTATCTTTCATATTGTCCAACGTTGTATTGAGATGCGCTGTCAGAGATCTGCACGCATTAAATGCTAAAACAATAGACAGCTAGGTTGTCTCTTGTTGTCAGTCAACGTTAGATTGATTTTATATCAAAGAGGAAGTTCCATTCTATTCTTCTAAAAAGATGTTTACAATATAAACATTGAAATAGAAGATATCGTTTGCATGCACTGCAGTGATACGTTCAGTCATAATAAATGCATGGTTGTCAGAAAGATATACGTGAAGACTTTGACTTTTCAACGTACTCATAAATGAGTTAAAACATCAAATCGTTATATTCATGAAATCGTTACATGCATGACTTATGAAATCGTTAGTCATTATCCATGTAAATCGTTGTGCACTTATAAGCAAACCGCTGCACATACAAATCGTTATATAGACAAATCGTTATGACTCTGTAAGCAAATCGTTATGAGTGAGTTGTTAGAGATAAAATGATGTGAGCAAATCATTATTTGCTGTATCGAATCGTTATGGCGACTAAGTCGTTATGTAACTAAATGAATCGTTACAGTGACAGAGTCATTGTGTAACATATCGAATCGTTGCAAGGATCAAGTCGTTATGAGACTTAACGAATCGTTGTGAAACCGAAATCGTTATGAGTGCAAATCGTTGTGCTCACTTAAGAAATCGTTGTGAGAGCAAATCGTTGTTCCCACTTATCAAATCAATGCGATGACCAAATCGTTGTGAGAGCAAATCGTTTTTCTCACTTAAGAAATCGATGTGAAGACCAAGTCATTGTGAGAGCAAATCGTTGTTCTCACTTATCAAATCGATGCGAAGACCAAATCGTTGTTCTCTCCTAAGAAATCGATGTGAGAGCAAATCGTTGTGCTCACTTAAGAAATCGTTGTGAGAGCAAATCGTTGTTCTCACTTATCAAATCGATGCGATGACCAAATCATTGTGAGAGCAAATCGTTATTCTCACTTAAGAAAATGTTGCGAAGACCAAGTCGTTGTGAGAGAAAATTGTTGTTCTCACTTATCAAATCGATGCGAAGACCAAATCATTGTGAGAGCAAATCGTTGTTCTCACTTAAGAAATCGATGCGAAGACCAAGTCGTTGTGAGAGCAAATCATTGTTCTCACTTATCAAATCGTTGTGAGATCGATGTGATCACTTAGTGAATCGTTATGGAAGCAAATCGTTATTCTTTCTTAGCGAATCGTTGTGAGATCGATGCGATCACTTAGCGAATCGTTATGGAAGCAAATCATTATGCGAGAGAGGGAGGTCGTTACAGCATACAGAAAATCGATGTGTACTTAGAGAAATTTCATGCTTGAACTTACATTGCTATAGAGTAAATAATACTTACCCATTTAGCTTGTTATTCCTTGTTTCATTTCCTGTACTCAAATCTCATAAAAAATATGTTAGATTAAACTTTATTATAGTTTTGTTAATCACCAAAATAAATATGTAATTAATTTAAATTACATGGGGATAAACTGATCATCAGATGAAAAATAGGCAAACCAGTGGGGTTAGGAACTAGACTTGACCCTCTTTCCAGGGGTATAAGTCTTGCACGGTTTGGTTAGGGTTTGGCCTACCTTTCATCGACTCCGAGAAGAGCTATCTGCATAGGCTGATGCAGGCGCAGCAGGGAAGAAGGCTTCGAGTTGGGGCAATTTCCTCTTCTTCTTGTGCTCAAGAACAACCTCCCACAACCCCAACAATGTGTAAATTCGTCCCCTAGGGTTTCATGGCATGTATATATGCATCTTGGGTGTTTTAGAAGTCCCATTGGGTGTAGGAAAGGAAGGGTGCAGTTTTGGTCATCTACCTTCCTTATTTTGATGATTTCTCACCCCAATAGAGTGTGTGAGGCTTTAAGAAACCCCATACCATGGTTAGGAACGAATTTCGGTTGCCAAGAAAGCCTAATTGCCTTAGGATTTGCCCTAATTACCTCTTCCTATTTTCAGCTCAATTAGGGTTACGAATTTCTGGGTATTTTTCTTGCTTCATTTTATTCTTGGGCCAAAAGTGATCCATTGGCCCAATTCCATTAATGGGTCATCAATACATGATGTTGGAAGTCTCTCCAACATGTTTATTTAATTTATGATCGTGTTATATTTCCGTGTTAACAGTTTTCCGACTTAGTTTCCTAATTTGGATAATCAGTCACATTGTGACGTACCCTTGGTCTATCGGATTTTTGGTTGCACGAATTTCTTCGTGGAACAATTAAGAATGATGTTTGGGGTTGATTTATAATTTTCGCGGAAGTTTTCGATGTGTTCTCACATATACGATATTGGTACGTAAGTTCTACCCTTTCGATAATACGAAAATTATTTATTTTTATTTATTTAAAATTTTAAATTACTGAATTTTTTAGGGTGCTACACCTTAGGGGTCCAGGTGTGAGTTAATGATCTTAGAATTTTTCTTACTGTTTCTTCATTAGTAAGATTTTTACCAAGTTAACTCAAATCTATTATTATATTTGAGAATCTATTAGACATTTGAGTTATATTTTCATGAGGTAGCATATTGAATTGTTCAAATTGAGATACAAAAATAGCTATTCTAGTTTGCTTTACTTTATCAGTTTCTTCATAAGTTACTTGTAGTTTATCCCATATTTACTTAGCAGTTCTACAAGCAGATAATATGTTAAACTCTCTTTTGGATAAAGCACAACATAGATAATTATTGGCTTTATAATTTAGGGACATATTTCTTTTGTCAACTATAGATAATGCAGTAGTACCTTCAGCAACAATAGCAAAAGCACCTTGTTCTATTACCTGCCACAGATCAAAGTCTGTGCCTCGAATGAAGCATTCCATTCTCATCTTCCAATACTGATAGTCCTCACCATCGAAGAATGGTGGTCTGGTGACTGATTGACCTTCGTAGTTGTGAGCTTCAGCTGCCATCTCTTCTCAAATCTTTTGATTCTTCTGAGAAGCCCTCACTCTGATACCACTTATTGGATCGAGATGGCACTTTAGATGTCCTAGAGGGGGGTGAATAGGACTTCTTGCACTTTTAAAAATTATCTGAAAATAGATAACATTAAATAAAGTTGTTAGTACTTAGTGTGGTGTGTGTGAAACAAGTGAGAACTTGGCAGAAACAATCACACAATTGCACAAGAGATTCTATCCTAGTTCGACCCTTCCCACATGGAAGTCCTACGTCCAGTCCCCAAGAACTTCTTGGGAATTCACTAACTGCCAAGAACACTTGGCCTTCTCTCAACTTGAGAGGTATTGCAAACCCACTTGCACCCAAGCAAGTCTTCCTTTTACCAAGGGGTACAAAGACCACCTACACCAGTGGGTCTTTTCTTCACAAGAGGGGCACTGCATGGAACGAACCCCCTATGGATTATCTTACACAAAAATAACACAAGTGTGTCTGCTCAGAAGAAGGCAAACACAAAAGAAATCAGAAAGGGATACAAATAAGAATTTAAGCTCTAACTCTTTCTTACTCTAAGAGAGTGGACTAAAGAGATCTGAATTTTCAGAAGGCCACTCAATGGAAAGACTTCTAGAAAGCAAGAGAGCTTGGAAGTCAAAGATTGAGAACATCAGGCTCTCTTCAGATCTTGAGCTCTTCTCTTTTCATTTCTGTGGAAGGTGAGGCTGTGTATGTGGTTGTATCTTCTAGTGTGTATCTCACTTCCTGTCTCTATATCTCATTCTTAACTTCTTGTTTAAACTTCAGTTCATATATAAGTTTCACAGACTTGAGCTTCCTGTTTGAAACTGAACGTTGGAAAATAGCCGTTTGAAAAATAGCCGTTTGAATATGAGAGATGAGACTATGAGGTCTCTGAGTTGTCCATCAGATCTTCAGCTCTTGAGGTCTCAATGGCTTCAGGCTATGCAGATAGCTTCAAGGTTCTATAGACAACTTAATTAATGTTCCACAAACTCCATGCCCAAGACTGAAAGCTAAGCAAGCTTCAGCGGGTGGCTACATATCTGAAAGACCATGAAAAGAACATAGATATCTCCATTCCTTTGGAGGTAAGTGAGATAAAAATATATAAAGCACAAGAGAGTTCAGACAGAACGTTCAGAGCATTTAAAGATAGACAAACAGTTGTATGGGGATTACAAGGACTTTTTCTGAAAGTCATGGAGTTTTGACAGAGAGAGGATATGGTAGGTGAGCTCTGACAGATAACCCATGTTGTTTATATCTACCATCACATTAAACTCTTGACCATCTGTCGAACAGAGATAGAGCTATCTTTCTGACAGTGAGAGAGACAACAAGTATACAAATCTTACAGATTTCAAAAGAACATTTCAAATGAGAGTAATATTAAATATAATATTTTCCCACTAAAAAGATATTTGAATTATGATAGCAGAAGAATAATCACAAGGGCCACACGAGAAACTTTTATTCATAAGAGATCCCAAAGGAATAAAGAAAATCATTGAAATGATCATGATTATGACTTATTGGGTTCTGTAAGAAATGACAGATACATAAAAATTATTTAAGTACAAGTACACAGAAGTTGATATAAGATACTTCGACTTTCAAGAAGTCGGAGTGAGATTCAACAATACTTCAACTGTATGGAAGTCGCAGTGAGATATTGATAGATGACAGACTTCGACTTCTTAGGTGTCGGAGTAAGGTTCAAGTTGGTTCATTAATTAATATCATACTTCGACTTTTAAACAGTCGGAGTGAGATATAACAAACAAGACTTCGACTTTTTCTGGAGTTGAAGTATAGGTCATTTGATAAGCAATAGATAACATACTTCGGCTTTTCAGGAGTTGGAGTCCTGTCAGACTTTGACTTTTAAGAAGTCAGAGTTCTCCAGATTTTGACTTTTCCAAAGTCGGAGTACTACCGGTTTGTTCATCAATTGGTACAACACTTTGACTTTTCTAGAGTCGGAGTTAGTATGGTATACAGTATACGCTGTAGACTTAGAGAAATTTCGTATGACAATGTTGATACTTTGATTTTATGTGTGCATAAATTTTGACTAAAATATTGTATAGTATCATACATGTATACCTTTATATTATCATATTAATTTTTATAAATGGTAGTATAAATCAATGAAATGATTTAGGGGATCTTAAAAGATTTTGTCGTAGCAAAAACATAATAATTAATATTTTTAATAATATTTTAAGGGATAGTTGCTCAATAGTTAGGATTCCCTATAGTTCAATCTGACATCGACCGCTAACGTTTATAAAAGCCAATTCCATTTGACATTGGCATCTCTGGTCCCCCCTCCCACAGCCGACCACAACCCCCCTCTCACAGCTGACCCCCCCCCCCTCCCATAGCATCCCCACCCCATAGTCGGCTCCCCCTCCCACAGAGGGAGAGGGGAAAAAAAAGAGAGAGAGGGGGAGGACAATTACATACCGCAAGAGAGAGAGTGGTCCGGGTAGGGTGAACTCAGGTGACGACAACCCCGACAGGCAGCGTCGTCCCTGGCAGGCAGCGCCATCCATGGCAGGCGGCGATGGAGCAAGGGGCACAGGTGTTGACAGAAGGAGGAGGAGGGAAATTGGGAAATGCTAGGCGCAGAGGGGGAAATAGAAGGGTGGATATGTAGACGACTTCAAATCCTTCTATATATTCGTCTACGTACTTTATGTAGATATATAGCTTTTAACCGTCTATGTATCGTACTTATGTAAACGGTTTCTTTCCCGCCATCTACATAAGTTACGTAGACGGGTGTTTAACCGTTTAAATATACATCTTATGTAGACGACTTTCTAACCCTCTACATATTTAAGATATATAGACTATGTTTAGAAGCTGTCTACAAATAGATTTTTTATAGACGGCTACTATTTGCAACCATCTACGTATCCTCTCTTTTCTATAGTAGTGGCTAGTTAGGAGAAACCCTAGCTGCCAAGAGAAATCTCTAGGACTTATCTATGTAGGATTCTAGGGAGAGAAAAACTCCGACTTTATTTCTAATTACACAATGTACTGATGTGGTGCGGCGGTGCGGCCCCGCCGCACCACATCAGGCGCCGTTGGATGGGCATCCAACAATGCCCAAAAAAAAAAAAAAAAGGCGCTGCACACGCCTGTGGCGTGCGCAACGCTGGGCGTCGTTGGACGCCGATCCAACGGCGTCCGATGAGGTGCGGCAGAGCCGCACCGCCGCATCCCATCACTACTATATATATATATAAAGTGCACCCGTTAGAACCCAGCCACGTAGAGGGAAGAACGTACGTCAGAAGTTAGCTAGTCATTATGCACTGACTTACGCATGTGCCTTGTGTTTCACAAAAACTGGTGACCTTCTCATTCTATAACGGGCGTACATTTCTTGATGGGATGGTGTACCTGTGGAATGAGGGAAAAAAAAAACTTAGGGCGTTGGGCGGTGGGTGCTAGTAAGTTGACGAGAACGGAAGAACGACTTCCTCTGAAGACTCATGATTTACACATCCTGTCTACAGATGGGGCAAGAGGTATGCCTAACTAGCCACTGATCTATGCAGGTGGTATGATAGATGTGTCTGCAAGGGGGCAGTCGTCTTGCGCTCTCCCCATCCTTGAAATCCTGCAGCAAAGAAGGAGAATTGGATCACTTTTTCCCTCCAATACAAATAGAAGACATTTTATACTCTTCTAGAGAATTATTGTTATACATTCGTAACAACAAAATTATTCCGCAGTGAGTTGGAAAGGACAGGTAAAAGAAATGCTGCCTAACGTGGTCCGTACATAAATAATGCTGCCATGTAGGGCCATGTACCCGTCCTTCCAAAGTTCCATGCATGCTACACTGTTGTTTTTACGAAGCATGCACAATTCTATGACTTTTTGTTCATCGAATTACTTAGGACTTTATGCAAGTAATCTGGTTCTCCAAGCATGTTACATTCTTCACCTGTAGGCAAATTGCACAAGAGATCACTCCACATGCAGGTTCTCCAGTCAGAGTGCAAACTTCGAATTTGGTCAGCCGCTCGATGACCTCCAGCGGAACGCCTCCGATGGTACTCGTGTCGAAGAGATCGGATGTTTCTGTTTCAGCAGCAATCTCCTGCGTGCCCACCTTCAGATATAGATGAACAAGCATCCATATGTCAACAGCTTGTAATGGCATGGTTCCATGAAGAATATGTCAATCGGTATGAGGTCATTCCAGGGCAAGCCATTGATCATTCACCTGCCACTGATATGCCTTGAGCATAGCGGGGCTAACCCATTCTCTGAAGATCTTCCCGTTTAGAAGACTAGCAACCAGGGCTAGCTGAAACATCAGTAGGTGACAAGGGATTAGAGAAGCTGTTGATCCACATATAGCTATATATGTGCAATGAACTGTTAAAGAGTTTATTTAAATTGCTTCAAGTGACCATGAAAAGCAGAATCTCTGTCAATTTCAGAACAATGTTACTATGGTACATATTGATAAGGAGAACGACCCCATCTGTTTATCTTCCTTTGATTGATGAATTGGGGAACCCTTTTATATAGTGAACCCCATGACCAGAAAGAAAAAAAGAACCTTTTCTTAACCATCAACTAGAAGAAGATAGTTAAGGCATTTTATCAACAGACAAATGAGTTAAACTTGAAGCCCATTTTGATACCGTTCCGGATACCAACGTCCAAAAAAAAAAAAAAAGTTGGGAAACCAACGTCGAGGACACAGCCTTAGGTGCATCGGACTTCGCCGGTGGCTTGTGGGCTATAAAGATAGATTTTATTCAGATTAACGTTAGTTCATTCCATGGGCGGTGCTGAGGGCAGAGAAATATAAATGCTAACCTTTGACAGTGGCTCTCCCTGGAGGAAGGTCTCCATCAGCTCCACAGAGACGACGGCGCCGGCCACTGCGCCAATTCCAGCACCGCGGACCAGGCCGGTCTCCGTTGTCTGGCCCAAGAGCGCCCCTGTGACGGTCCCAACGGTGGCTCCACCTGCGTTTTCGGGTGACACATCATGTCTAAGGCCTGAAAGCATTTCGTGAGTGAGGAAGACAATCTCCTGATGATTGCCCTCTCTCTCTCTCTCTCTCTCTCGTTCAGATTTTGGGTGATGGCGAACGTCGGGAACAGTTTCCCTGTATTGACTGATTTCTCCAGCAGAAGCAAGGCTCCCCTGTTGTGAAGGAGTCCAGGGAGCTGCTTGTATTGTCAAAGATGATAAAAAAGACTATCTTTGGAGTTCGATCTTTTAAAAGTATTCTTATTTTTTAAATTTTCCTGTTTCACCATTGCTTAAAAATTTTAACCCGAAAGATTTCTTCGTTTCATCGCATGTCCGAAAAAACGCAAAAACAAACACACATTGTAATTAGTGCCATTGATTTTTCTGTCACAAACCACCTGAAACCGTAGCAGATGAGAGAGAGAGAACGCGCTAAACAATAAGAGAGGGGAGGCGAATCTGCACGTTACTCTTGAAAAAAATTGCATGCAGCCCGGGAAGGCCAAGGAAGACGTATGCGCAGAAAGAGAGAGAGAGAGACAGATGAAAGAAAACTCACCAAGAGCAAAAATACAACTGAGCCCGGCAAATGCTAAGCTCTTTGAAGCTCTCAAGCAAGAAGGCCCAACTCCCAAAACACCTTGCTCACGAGCATGGGGCACCTGTGAGCCCTCCATTCCAAGTTCCCAACCCAACACCCAGCGACAACTTTCCCTTCTACTAAGAGCCAACCCTGCTCTGCCCCCTTCCTCAGAATACAAGGTCAACACCGTTTCATAAGAAACTGTGTAAGAACAGAGGAGGGAACTCAGGAAGAGCCCGTTTGCCGAACTTGTGTAAAGAGGAGAAAATATATAGGAAGAAGAAGAGACGTCGAAAGGGGCAGAAGGGGCGTACCTACCTAAAAGGGTGAGGGATTGGAAAGTTGTGGGCATTAAAGAGGGTGGGAGCTGGCCCATATCACCATCCTACAAAACAGCCGCAGCTCTCGGCGTGGAGAAGGGGAGTTCGGAGATGCGAGAAAAATCTCAAAGGCCACCCCTGTTAACTCAGAAACGGTGGGCTGGAGAAGACGCCAAGACCAGCTGGCTGGCAGCCGCCCTTCCCCAACCAGGAGAAGACTACAAGTGGAGGCGGGAGAGCTTATCAAATGGGCATTTATAAAAGCCAACCCCTCTGCGTATTTATAGAGTAGCGGATGGATGGATAGCATACATATACAGATGCAAGGATAAAATAGATAGGTAGATTGATAGGGAAAGGTTCTTTGTCTGATTGATCATATATACAGCTAAGTTTCTGCATGAGTAGTGCATAAATAGCTCCATATCAGTTGGTCTCCATGCATGAACACCTTACGAACAGTGAAGCTTCATTTTATTTTATGATCATCTGTCCTTGCATTAATGCCTTTCTTTTACATCTTTCTTGCTTTTTTATTTTGGATAGTCAACGATCTATTGTATTAAACACATATACAACATAATACAGGGCCAGGAGAAACACCCCAAGCAAATAAGCAGACAAGAACATAGAAAAAATATCACAAAGAGAACGGGGTACCTCACAAGGAACATATATGAAGACATAAAAGCCACAAATACAGAGGATGCTGACTCAAACCCACAAAAAAGAACAGGAGGGGATCAGCGATTCTTGATGATGAGAGAGTCCAGTGAGTTTGTGATAGGAGGAGGAGTTGTGGGAGAAGGTGCTGTCCTAGCAAGACACACGATCTTTTGTTCACCCGATCTTGTGATATAATCTCTCTTAAAAATAGCAATCTAAATATTGTGATAAAGTCAGCTGTTCATCTCCAACACAGATACACATATTACATTACTCCTCCTCAAGATAGGGCAAAGATATCTCAAAGTCCTATCTGGCCAAACAACATAAAAATATATATGTATTAAGCCCTTGGGTCAAAATATCTACCACCTGACAAAATGAAAGAACAAAAAAAAATACAAACTTAGCTTGATCAATCTTCACTCTGATGGAATGATGGTCAATCATGATGTGTTTGGCACTGTTAACCGATGGGAAAGTTCCCATCAGTTATGGTTGCCCATGTGGGGCACCAAAGGTTGCCAAAGCTACTTCTGGGAGGATACAATCGCATGGGCGGTTGTCATCTATGAGTCCCATGAGACTCTATATAGGTCTCTTGCGTGGGATGTTGTGGGATTGGTTGTTAGTGTATTCTTGAACTACACACACACACACTCTTTCTCCCTCATTTCAGACTTCTCACAAGAGGCATATCATCATCGAATCCTTAAGATGTTTGGGGCAAAGAAACTACAAAGAAGATTCTAATAGCCTTCTTTTCGATCCTATGACTATTCACTACGACAAAGTACACCTCCCGATCAAAATCTATTAGGCACGATCATGTTGTACCAACTTGTTCACAATCTCAATTACCGTCTTGATAATCATAGTAGATTGTTTCAAGAGTTGCAACTCTTAAAACAGTTTTTGTAACCAGAGAAGTTCACATGTATCTAGAGCCATTGTCCTATACTCAGCCTTTATTGTTAATCGGGCCACCACAAAATTGTTTCTTGCTCTGCCAGATAACTAAGTTACCCCCTATGTACATATAATATTCAGAAGTAGACTACTTATATCCAACAATCTAGCCCAATATGCATCAACAAATCCTGTTACTTGAAAGGTATTATGTTAGGAGAATATCAAGCACAGATCAGGGCATCACTTTAGTAGCACGAAAATACCTTATTGGACCCAATTCCTTCACCTGAAACACTTGTTTTAGCTTGGTCTTCAATTGCTTGATCTCAAGATAATTATCTCATGTAACCCTCTCTTCCCCTTGAAATGCCTATAGAATAGAGTATGATCCACATTACTCTATCTTCATCCCATACTATGATTTATATTACTGTATCTATATCATTTAATTTTAGAGCCTGACTAAATCAATCAAACTAGACATGAGGGGACTGTTTAAGACCACATTGTGAGCACTTTTGGTTTGTAAACCTTCCTACTAGTTGCTTGATTGTCAAAGCGGTGGGATATCTACATATATACCTTATCTTTAAGGTGACCATAAAGACATGCATTATTATGTTATAAGTAACTCCATATCAAAGTTAACTACGCATGAAATTAGCATATGAATAGAGTTTACTTTTATCACGGGAGTAAAGGTCTCATCATAGTCCACTCCATATGACTGGGTGTACCCTTTCATAACCAATTGAGCTTTCTACCTCTCTACCTTGCGTTTGGGAATTTGTTTCACGGTAAACACCCACCTACTCCCACAAAATGTTTACCAATTGGCAGAGTGACTAATTCCCACATCTAATTCTTAGATAAAGCTATAGTCATTTCCTTCAACATCACTTCCTTCCACGTGGGATCTTCGATAGCCATTTGCCAAGTATTGAAAATATAGATAGAATTTAATGCATCAATAAAATATTGGTAGGTAGGAGACAGAGACTCATATGAAGCATAGTTAGCAATATCATAATAGTAATGAGTAGGAGGAACGATTAGGCAAGTACACTTTTGCTTTGCAGTAGAAATGTCAAGATCAGAAGCAGATGGAGTGGTTGGAATATTTTTACCATTATTATCTAATGTGGAGATCCAAACAAAGAAATGGATGATGCTTCAATCAGTGAAATGGCACTTGGTCAGCAAGTTGATGCACACTAGACTGACCACCATCTCCCTCCTATAGCTTCATCACTTGGCTCCCCTAGTAGGACACAAGTTTTTATTCACCTAATCATGTAATACATTGTCTCCTAAAACAAGCAATCTAAATATGGTGGTAAAACTAGCTCATCTCCAACACACACATATTACATTACGGTGTGAGGCAAGGGCTTGCTTTAGCAGGAATAAGTTGTGTCATTCTTGCAACCAAACAAGGGCAATAGCTTAGAAGACACACACCATTAGAAGATGTGCGGGTTGTCACAAAAACAACAGCTACTCCACTAGCACCATGACCTCACTCAAGGGAAGCTGGAGATTGATAGCCACAAGGACCGAAGCCTCGAATGGTATGCTAAGACAACGAGCATATGGTAGAAAAATGATCTTGGACAAAATAGGGCACTAGAGTAGACATAAAAAGTCCAAGGTTTATGAGTGAGTCATCGATAGAGTGAACCATGAGGTTTGAAAAGAAGAAAAGCTTACTTCGTTAATAACACAAAACAGAGAGAAATTTAGAAGAAGAAGCCGAAAGGCGTCTGCATGATGGAGGTGGTGGAGAAGAAAGAGTAGGGTAGAGGGGAGGAGCACTAGGAGAGAACTTGGGGGGTGGGGAGCAACTTTGACGAGAGTAGGGAGAGAAGGACAAAGTGGTGGCTGAGAGGTTGGCGGAGGGCCATTGGTGGAGTAGAGGGGTGGGGAGCCAGAGAGAGTAGGTCCCAAAAGAGAATGAGTAAGGGGAAGAAGGGAGAAAGGGGGCGATCGCTCAGTAGGGCAGAGAGGGTGAAGGCACAGAGAGGGGCTTGGAGCTGTGGAGAGTAGCATAAGAGGGGTGTGAAGGAGGATGGGGCTTGGGTCCTTGACATGGCTCCCCCCACCCACTATTCCACTACAAAGTGGAGATGGTATCACTAGGGTCCTATAGAATATAGTATGATCCACATTGCTCTATTCTCTGGTGACGACCACTCGAAGTTGATGTCCAACTAGGCAACCTAATGTTGGCTAGAATTTGGAGTGAAGTTTCCTCTCCCCTAAGAGAGAGGGAGCGAGAGAACCTGAGCTTTCAACTATCAAGAGTATTCTTATAATAAAGTTACTAGTGGAATTAACCCATTAGCCACATATGTATTTGACATCACTTTTTAAAGGGATTTTATTGTGCAAATAATTGGCAGCAGACTTATCAAACTTTATGGTCTTCCATGTGATGAGCAAGTTTAAAATCCTATGTGATTACGTAGGGTCAAGCTTGCAGGCTACCTATCTAGCAAGGGTTATATTCCTTTAAACCCCTATGTAATGAGCAATTAGGACATTGTTTCACATACTAACCCCTAAAGATACTTAGGGGCCATGTCCTCCCTTCACCAACCTCAAAAAACATCAACCATGAAGTAAAAAATGAGAACATCTACTTGAGAGTATTTAACGCCACGAAATTCTTCTTCACCTCGACCAAAACTCTATGTTTCTTTACAAGCATTTGCTTATACATGATCTTCCTTCAAGGCAAGTAAATCTATGTTGAATGTAGCAACCCTAATTTATAAATACTTGAATAAATAGAAACTCAATGATCACATATGATTTTTTTTTTTTTTGAAAGAATGTCAAATAGGAATGGAAATAACTAGAAAAGATTTGAGCCAAGAATTGATTCCCAAATCATTGACTAAATCGATTCTTAAGACCCCAAGTCACCAAAATCATTTATACATATAAGTAAGGAATCGATCCAAGAACAAGTTCAAGAATTAGCTCACTGATAGAATCGACTCAGAATAAGAGAGGAATTGATTCTTACCATGTAGAAATCGACTCCTAGAAAAGGCTATGAATCGACTCTATATGTGAGAATCGATTCCCAATATTCTTAGGTTTAAATGGCTTCCGACCAAATAAATCTTCTGATAGAATCAATTTTCATCTCTAGAATCGACTCCCTAAATAGGTTGAGAATCCACTCTCTAAAGGAAGTGAGAATCAACGCTCCTTTGGGAGAATCGAATCTTAGTATTAGAATCAACTCCTTGAGTTAATGAACTGACTCCCAATGATTCTTAAACAAATCGACTTCTTGAGAAAAGAATCGAGTCTCTATAAAAATAAAACTTCCCATTTAAAAGAATCGATTCTCAGTGATCATTAAATCAGCTCGTTGCAAGGGATCCACTCCCGATGTTTCATAATAAATACTAAGAAGTAATTTCCATCAAAGTAGAAATTAAAAGAAGGAAAATTTATCATGATTAGAATCCAATACGGATTTAAAGGTAAATGCATAAGGAAAAAAGTGAAATATGTACTTTTAACAACCCCATCCTTTTAAATACTTATCATAACCCTCCCATGACTACCCTAACTCTTCTTGGAGTTTTTGGGTGTGACCAAGGCAGATTGAAGGAGGAGGAATGCAGAGATCCCAGAATTCTTTGACGTTATTTGGTGTTCTTCATTTTTTTTTCTCTTATATCTTCAAAAAATTAGGTGATCTCTCAGGATAAACCTAATTATTTGTTTCTATAGGTTGTTTAGCATACATACAAGTATTCCCTATGTTTTTTCCTCTCTTTACATTATCACATCTCTCTCTCTCTCTCTTTTGACGTGAGTGGTGTAATTATACCTGGATAGAGAGGGGAGTGACAGAAGAGGTAGAAGAAAGACAAAACTTCTATGATTGATGTTTAAGTGTTCTTCCGATTGGAGAACGAAAGTTTTCTACCGATTGATGTTTAAATGTACTTCCGATTGGAGAACAAAAGTCTTTATCGATTGGAAAAGAAGTTTTATACTGATTGATGTTATAAGTATTCTAATTACTGAAGAAATATTTAGTAACATATTGATTAGTATTATGAATGTTCCGATTACTGAACAAATATTTAGTAACATATTGATTAGTATTATGAATGTTCCGATTACTGAACAAATATTCAACTTTGTTTCGATTGGTGTTGTGCACATTTCGATTTACTAAAACAAGGTTCAGAATCATTTTGATTGGTGTTTACTCATTGAACAAATGTTCATTATTATTCCAATTGATGTTATTTACATTCCGATTAGTGCTAATATGACTTTAAATATATTGATCGGTGCTATAAGTGTTCTGTACTTAATTATGCACCGATTACTGAACACATCTTTCAATTGCTTTTAAACAACATGTCTTTAGCGCCCAATGAAATTTCAAATGTCCTTCATATTTTTAACTTATTATTTCTCTCGTCTTGAAAATTGAAATGTAGGCACATCTTTTTATATATAGCCTGCACACAATACACTATGACTTGAAGCTATCTTTTTTAATGTCTCAATGTCTCCTTCTTATTGCTAGATAGAAAGATAACTACCAACATAGCGGGCTATCAGCAGGAAATATGGAAGAGGTATGGGTTAACTGACATGTTATATCTTTCTTTATCATTATCCTCTCCTAGCATTAAATGCTCATAGGACAAAAGAGATCTGGAGCATCCGTTAGACTCATGAAGATAGACGTTAGATATAGAGAGAGCAGAAGAAGAAGTAGAAGAAGAAGAAGGAGAGGAATGGTTAGAAGGAGCCCCAAGGAATCTTCTCAACGGTCTTATTCAAAGGACTATATAAGGAGTCAAAGGCCTTTGAAGTGAAGAGAAGACTACACATACAAGAAAGCAACAAGAAAATCTGCTCAAGGGTTCTGCATTCAAGTCTTCATCCTTCCCTTTTCTCTCTGTGCGATATTGTAAATCTAGGGGAGAGTTTGTGAGCCTGAGAGATTGAGCTTCTTTCAATTCCTTTTGCTCTTGGGCTGCTATTGAGATCAAGAAAGTCAAGTTCATTATTCCTGAACTTGGTCTTGACATCTTGATCTTTCTTCTCTAAGAAAGATTGGTGTGTTCCTCTTCCAGTGTGAAGAGAAGACTAGCGAGTGTGTTAGGTGTTATGTTCAATAGAGGGACTATTCTCTATGTTCCCCTTGTGTGGGAAGATCATCTAGGGTCTACACTAGTGGGAACCATATTGGATTTGTACCAGTAAGTTTGCTTCTGAGCTTGTAAAAGAAGTGGGCTTCCTTCTTTCCCAGGAAATAGAAGAAGACCAGCTGGGAGCTGGGTGTTGTATGTCCAACTAAGGGACTGTACTTAATGTTCCCCTTGTGTAGAAGAAAAGACCAGGTGAGTTGGGTGTTGTATTTATCATTGAGGGAAACTGTACCATTGATTAGTGAAATTCTAAGAGTTTGCTTGGAGACTGAACGTACGACTTTTATTTGGGAAGGGTCGAATTAGGATAAATCTTTTGTGTTCTTTGTGTGTGATTGCTTCCGCACCCTTAATATTTAATGCACATGATTTTAATCACTAACCAAAATTTAAAGTGTTTGATTTACATTCAAATTTTTGCATCAATATATTCACCCCCCCCCCCTTTAGGTGATTATTACCTTGCTGACGTGGGCCAACACAAAACACCATCAAATGTATTCAAATCATTCAGGATTGATAGAAGACCTAGTGCTAGAAAAGCATCCGTCGTATCAAGATAAGTCGATCAAGATATTAGATCAAAAACAACATCTGCTAAAGAATCGAGCCATACCAATGATGAAAGTCTAATGGAGCATATGTGGATTAGAATGAGCTACATGAGAATTAGAGGATGCTACTAAAGAGGAGTATCCATAATTATTCTCAGGTTTGTTTGTGAACCCATCCCTAGATTCGATTAATGCATTATATGAATTTAGGGACCATTTTTTGTTAAGTGGGGGAGGATGTAGCAACCCTAATTAAATACTTGAATAAATAGAAAATGTATGATCATATGAGAAAAAGAAATGGAAGAATGCAAACAAGAATGGAAATAAGTAGAAAAGAAGTTAAGCGAAGGATTGATTCTCAAATAATTTACTGAATCGACTCTTAAGACCCTGAGTCACCCAAAATCAACTCTTACATGTAAGTAAGAAATCGACTCCAAGAACAAGTTTAAGAATAGGTTCAACTATTAGAATAGACTCAAAATAAGAGAGGAGTTGACTCTTACTAGTGTAAAAAATTGACTCCTAGAACAAACTAAGAATCAGCTTTCATCTATGAGAATCGATTCCCTATATTTCTTAAGTTAAAATTGACTCTTGGTCTGAATAAATCTTCTAGTGATAAAATCGGTTCTCGGCTACAAAATTGACTCCTTGAATAGGTTGATAATCGACCCTCCAGAAGAAATGAGAATCCACTCATACTGAGAATCGACTCTCTGTTGGGAGAATCGAATCTAAGTTATGAGAATTGACTCTTAGTATGAAAATCGACTCCCTAAGTTAGTGAACCAACTCCTAATGATTCTTATAAAAATCGACTCCATGAGAAAAGAATGAACTCTCTCTAAAAATAAAAACTTCCTAATTAAAAGAATTGATTCTCAACGATCATTAAAATCCACCCATTGTAAAGGATCGACTCTAGTATTTCCTAATAAATACTAGATAATTGCCATGAATATAGGATTAAAAAAAGAAAAATTGATCATGGTTAGAATCCAATTTGGATTTAAAGGCCAACTTATAAGGAAAGAGCTAAATATAGCAACCCTAGCCCTTTAAATACTTCTCATAACCCTCCCTGCCGACCATAACTCTTCTTAGAGATTTTTGGGTGCGTCTAAGGCAAATTTGAGGAGAAGGAATGTAGAGATCCTAGAATTCTTCGATAATCTTTCGTGTTCTTCATTGTTTTTTCTCTTAGATCTTCAAAAAAGTAGATGATCCCTTAGACTAAACCTAATTAGTTGTTATTTTAGGTTGTTTAGAATATATGCAAATGTTCAATAAGTTTTTCCTTCTTTTTACACTGTCATATGGCGAGAAATTTTTAGTTTTGAAAAATAAAATGTCAAAATGTGGCTGCAATCCTATCATGCCAAGAACCTAGACCTTGGCTATAGTGGCGTCATAACAATATTGTGTGACTATAGTTGCGCATCCATGATAGTTTGTTCTAGATTCTCAGATGCGGCTTATTCCCTATGTGCATCTAGGTATGTGCCTATCTTTCTTAGTGTGACCTGACTATTTTCTTTTAATATGTTTTCTCATTGGCAGAATAGCTTGAACCCAAGTTATTTGACTACATTTTCATCCCTAATCATGCTATGTAGAAATAATATACATGTTAAAATAGGTTTAATCATCTTTAAAGCTTGTCATACTTGATCTTTCTATGTTCGATCTTCCTTAAGCACGTGATATTTCACTTTCCATGATCTATCCTCTAACTTTTCCACATTTCAAAGATCTGAAATATGAGATTGAGATCCTTGTTTAGATTCTTCATGAAATCATCTCTTAAATTATGTCATGTTTGATCTTTTCAATATTTTGATTCCTCCTTGTCTAAAGAGAACTTGAAATATAGTCTTTATGATCGTGAGGATTGATATCCATAATTTTGATTTAGTTCTCTATCCATGTTAATCCTTGTTTTCATGCTTTGAACCGTATGTTTTATGATGGTACACATCGCATACTTGCATCCCTTTCAAATCATGCCACCCCAACTGTAGCATGATTCATATATACCGATGTTACTACGATCACCCCTTGGTGAAGCTTGGACCATCTATCAAATATTTCTCTTGTTGGACTAGAACGTCTTCATCAAGACCTCTGCAAGAATCCACTGACCATGGATTCTCACATGGTTGTCGAGCTAGCTGTACCATAAAATCCAAAATACACTTTCTGAAACTATGTTGAACTTGTATGCTGTGTTTCTACCGGCCTTAATTAGAGTTCTATTTTGTATCGTTAAATGTGTAAACTAATGTAAGCACAAATGTCAACATGTGTGTTACTGTATCCATGTTTAACAATTCTTAACACATCTATCTTGTTAAGCGTGACTCTGAAAGTGTCAGCTGTCATGCCCATGTCTCACTTTCCTCTGCCAGCAACATATCATGACTATGTAGACTTCCTTTGATCTGTATGTTTGTGTCAAGTCCAATTGTTAATGTCCTTACCATGACAGAATCTTCTTCCTTATCATGTAATCTTGGGAAATTGTGCATGTATTACAATAACCATGTTCTTTGAAATTCAATTAGGCATAATTGTTATATGAAATTATCTAAAAATTTAAATGGAACTTCAATTCACTAACCCCAATGTCTATGTATATAAAGTTCTATCTAGTCTTAGGAGGAGTACTTGAAATACTCGTAACCACAAGAGTAATTGACTTGTGGCGTAATAGTACGCTGATATGAATTGCTTGATTGAACTAGACAATTTAACTATTCCATGAATGATTGATATGATTGTTAATTTATTATATGGCCCATCTTGATATGATCATTTGATATCTTCAATTGCTATCTCTAAATGTTGTTACTCCATTATCTCTTTTGTCTCTACTAAAACACTTGCTTCTGTGATGTTTACATTCATCATATCATGAGTTTGTATATATTCTGCTTAGTATTCTATCTTCATTGTCATAGTCAATCACTTAAACTCTGTCTAATCCAAGAAATGTAAATTCAACTGAAGTTTATGTTCATCCTATGTGAAATTGTGGTTTTCAAGTGATAATGATGATGACATACACTCAGGTAGAGATAGACAAAGTGAATAGCATTTTAATTATCGTAGAGGCTATAAAGAGTGTAGAAGAATATTATTAGAGTTTATTTTTTCGACAAGTCAATGTAACATGAGAAGCGCTAGCTATGTATTCATCATGAATTAGTGAATGCAATAGAACCTAGTATTTTGACATCAATAAAATTATGAGCTGAATATTTCATATTTATTCTAAGTATTATCCAATGATATGTTGTGATTCTTTTAACATTTGCTATGATCGACACAACTGATCACAATATGTTTTGATATTCCGCTTCAAGATGCATGTGTTACCGAGCGTGTGAGATAGTTAACGAAGTAACCATACTATCCCTGGATAGAAGCACATGAGAGAGCCGCTTACATGTAATCTGGTTTCTTAATGGAGTATCTTTGAAATTAACATAATAGAGTAAATCTTATTCAGTATGTATGGTGCGTGATTATATTAGAGATCTCCCCACATCAGTTCAGCTAGATTTCATGGGATGTGGGTATGTATAATTAATGTAATGCGTTAACTGTGACACTACAAGAAAAGAGGTTTGGGGATGGCTGCCAGCCGTCGCTGTAATCGGGGGTGTGCACAACACCAAAAACACAAAACAGTTTAAGATTAAATAAAATAGCAGGAAGTATGGATGGATGTAATGCCACCTAGCTAGTTGCTTGATTAAGAATTAAATAGGCTAACTACACTAGGAAAAGGGAATGAGAACAGAAGCACTTACTGTAGTCACGAGGGTGACTCTTCGTGATGAAGCTGATGTCGCAACGCCCAGCCAGGGCGCGTCTCTACTGTCACGACCACGTGCCTTGTCGCGTTCTCTACAGTGTGGGAGAATGATGGCTGGACCTTCTTCCTGTCCTCGGCCGGCCCAGAGGACAAGAGCTCCTCGTCAACTGATGCTTATGTACCTGCCAAGACAAGAAAATAAGACAACAACCCTGTTAGACCATATTTGAGTGTAATATCTATCAAAAATGAAGAGAAAGGTGGAGCATGGGGGGAATGAACCTGGGGGTTTTTAAACCCCTAGGGTTATTAAAAATAAGGGAAGGAAAGAGTGAATTCATCATATCTAAGAAAAGCGAATAACATGCATGAAAGATGAGATGAGGTGAAGAGAGGAAGAAAGAGCCCCATTGGGGGAGACTCCCTAGCTTCAGATGATGCCCTTGGATGGTGTAAGGGGCCTCAGAGGTCGCCTCCTCCTCCTCCAAGCTCCATGGATGAAGAAAATATCATAGCTTGGTGAAGAAAATAGGTGGAAATGAGAGGGAATGGGAGGGCCACGAGCTAAGTGTCAGGTCAGGGAAAATTTTGATAGCACTTCGTGGCAGAAATAGGGCTCTCCCTTCTCTGAAGAAGAAGGGTTTCTTATATAGAGCATGAGAGAGAAAATCCCATCCATGGGAGATAATGACCACAAATGAAAGATAAATCTAAAGGAAATTCGCGGGGAATAATCCTAGAGAGGCCCTAAGGTGCCCTACAACCCTAAACCGCAGCCAAAGGGTTGAGAGGTTGCTTTGGGATGAGGATAATGCCAATAAAGGATAAATAGGAGGTGGTTGCGGAGGCCAACGCACGCGGCTATAGTCACGACGGGTCGTAGGGGCACGACAAGGATAATCGCGATGGCCAGAATGGTCGCGACCCTAAGGGCACGTGCATGGATATGCATGGATTGTCGCGACGGCCATGGGGGGCGCGATAGAGGCTAACGCGGCGCTACAACCCGTCGCATTAAGGAAAATCGATTATTCTTGAAGTTTTGACCAATCATAAGGGAGAATAATCAATAATGGGACATAAGGACTCTTTGAGGGATAATTGGACATGATTTGGGCTTTTAATGGGCTCAAAGCAAGGTTAATGAGTGGGCTCAAGGTGAGTGACCAACTAGGGGCTCATTAAGAGAACAAGAATAATGGTTCGACTTATAGGCCAGAATCAGGTGTCTCCAGATTGCCCCTCCTTGGCTTCCACTTCGCAAGGGAGCGTAGCCGAAGTGTAGCGGAGGTGTCATGAAATGACGGCGAAGCGGAAATGGCATGGAGTGGACTGAAAAGATGGGAGCCAAGGTAAAGAGACACTCGATCTAACCAATAAGCAATTGGAATCTTCTTGAAAGCCCCGAGTTAGCTGCTCGAGTAGAATGCAAGGAAGACACAAGTTTGGACGGGAAGGAGAAAGAAAAGGACAATCAACCCCTCGATTGAGAGGTACCCTAGCCAATTAGCCTACAGGTTTCATTTTGGAGGAACATGAGCGTGCCAGGCAGGTAACACAGACTCTGTCCTGTGAGCGATTCACAACCAAAATGGATCAAAAGGAACAAGGATGAAAATTGTATAGAGAATCCAAACAAGGAAATTCTTGACAAGCTAACAAGAGCAACTCGCTCGGAGGCAAACCTTCCAATTCGGAAATGGAATAGGATTTCTTGTTTTGAACATGAAGAATGATTGGGCACTCAACAAGAGCTCACCATTAGCCAGGGATGAGTCATGATAGCTCAAAGTCCTACATGATGCATACTGGGCTAAAAGAAAAAAAATCATTAAATCAAATGCAAGAAATGAGAAAATAGAAAATATATCAAGGATAATATTGTTAAATTGGACAAGAATGGGTCGAGAATCTTCCTGCAACCGCTGTGCAAGACAGAGTCCATCATCCCCAAATTTACCCAACTTAACAGCCTATCTGACAATTAGCAATGCGCACCTAGATCATCACTATTTTTGATGAAGGGGAACTCAGATCCCAGAGCACATTGAGAACCAGTCGGTCCTTGAAGTGATATAATAAGTAAAATACCATATAGTAATGCAAGGGAGAAGGGACAGAGATACTTACCTGACTTACCTGTGAAGCTCCATTTTTTTTATTTTCTGGTTTTCTAATTTTTTGTGATTTTTCTGATAATCAAAGCAACAACTATAATAATGAAAACAATATACACATAAACACAATCAAATAACACAACCGAACTATGCACAGACACATAAGACACACACAATAGAAAGGCGACGCACCCGGGGGCTGCGACAATGTCGCGGCAGCCTAGATGGTCGCGACCTTAACACGTCACATCGTGGCATCGTGACATCATTCTGCGCAATAAACACCAAAAATCCGAGCTTAGCCTTACCCTAGAGCTATCCTCTCTACCATTAGGACTCTTAAACCTATCCTAGAGCAACTCTAACAACTAGGGACGGATTTGGATGGGATTAGCACCCCTAGGGCTCTATAAACAAGGGTGTAGGGGGTTATTTTTGCAACTCGCCTTCTCTCTCTTCCTCTCTCTTACTTTTCTTTCTCTCCAAGCCATGAAGAGAGCTTCTTCCTCCTCCCAAGCTGCCTACATCCCCTATGGTGGTCCCAAAGCAGCGAGGACGGCCTATGCAGAGCTCCTTCGACTCTCCTCTGTGCCCGGTCACATCAGCGCAAGGCTGGATCTTCAAGTAAGTACTTCCTCTCTCTATCAATTTGATTTTCTCTTTTTTCTTCTTCCTCTATTTCTTCTTCTTCTTCTTCTTCTGCCAACCTATCTTCTATTCCCTTTTCTAGATACTCCCGGGCAATAGACACTACTCCAAGATCCCCTGGCTCGAACCCATGATCAGAGCCCTCCCCGTGGCGTCCACATACCACCTGTGTGAATGGAAACTTATCGTGGTCCTCGCGCTTGCCAAGAATTACCACAAGGTGGTACATGTGTGGGATAGCCTTACCGCGCTTGTGGAGCTGTGGCACCCACAGACCCACACCTTCATCTTCCCTTCTTTTGAGGCCACCATACTGCTGGAGGAACTGGATCTTATGCTCGGGCTCCCAAAGGATAAAAGAAGAAAGGAGTACTGCATTTCCCACACGGTGGCTCCTATTGATTCTTGGGCCATCCTAGGAGAGATCACTGCCAAGCATGAAGACTTGCGTTCTATGACGAGCCCGGGGTATGCTCACCTCCTCCCGATTTCTCAATGGATAATGTCTTAGTGTAAAAGAAAAACGGGGAACCATCTTACTATTGCCAAAGCCGCCGCCATCTGTATTTGCAGCGTGATTCTCTTCCCAGTGCAGGACAACCATCTAACTGTGGTAAATCTCAACATCATCTCCTGCATATGGGAAGGTATGTCCATCTCCCAGGCCATCTTTGGATATCTCTATGCTGGATTATCTTCTGCAGCCACAGGCGGTCCTTTCTTTGGTTCTGTCATTGCCCTCGAGTGCTGGATGGGCTTGCAAATCAGCTTCCAAGTGATAGACGACCCCTCTATCCAATGCAATAGCATGCTTCACCATCCTCTAGCTTTTGTTGGCGCTCCTCTTTACATGACACCACAAGAATGGTGCAAGACGGCCATGATCAAGGGACTGAAAGAATGGAGGATCTACTTCAAGACATACCGGTGGAGAAATTTGAAATGCGCCCGAGGTTCCTCCACAACAGGATGATCTGCCTCCCACAGCCCACCGGCCTGGCTTTGCGACTCATCAGCGATGAAGCATTGGTCCTATACAACCCCGACCGCTGCCACCTTCAATGCGGCGCTGGACGCACAATTGTACCGCCACTCTCTCACTACCCACCAATCCAAGCACGGAAAAGGGACGACGATCAGGATGAACGAGACGTGAGGAGTGCCATCGTCCACTGGGAGGGATGTGCTACAAGCATTATTTCAGCAGAACTGGCGGAAGACGATGATGCGGTTCGGGAGTATCATCAAGCTTTGAAGAGGATCATGCCAGACATACATGCGGAGTCCGAGGTGACACCGGATGCTTGAGATGGGTTTGAGAAATGTAGGCATTGTATTAGATGGTAATTAGGATTGAAAAGGTGTTTGATTGATTATAGGGATGATTAGGAGATGTAATTACTAATTTGAATCAATAAAATCAGGATTTTGTTCACCGTGCGCATTGCACTGTTGATGTGGCGACCACTACAGACGTTGCCTACAGGTCGCGACGGGGCGAAAGGGCGCAACACTGTCACGGCCTATCTGGCCGTCACGACAAGAACGCGATGTCTATAGCTGTCGCGACATGAACCGACGATTCAAAAATGTAGAAACCCCTCTCTTCCCTCCCCTGTGCGTTCAAACGTGCAAGAAAGATCCAAGCTCTGGCGATCTGACCTCCTGCTACTCCGATTCCCTCACTCCCTACACTCTCTCTTTGATCCTTCACTCTCCCTATCTTCCCACTCTCTTCTCTTCCTCTCTCCCTCTCTTTGGTGGCGATGGAAGGAGGTGGTAGCAGAGGCAGCGATGGTGGAAGGGGGAAGAAGGCTAAGGCGAGGAGGCCTTCCCGGCGGCGAGAGGAGGCTCCTCAAGCAGTGGAGGAAACCACAGAGATCGAGATGGCGGAGGAGGAAGCACCCCCCGTGGACTTGGAAGTGGCGGCGATGGCGCGGGAAGCCACCATGAAATAGGTAAGTCCTTGAGACCCTAACCCTTTGATTCGAGGTGTTAGATGAGTGTGGATGCCCTATTATGGGCCTATGTAGGGCGAGATGCCTAGAAAAAGTGACCCCGGACAGGGAAAACGCCGGTCGATCCATGTCTGAGAACGTGACGGCCCGCCCTATCACGACACTAGCTGTCACGATGGGGCCAAAGACTGTGACCAGTTCGTGACGGTCGATGGCTGTCGCGACAAGGTCGCAGTCACCAAGGTAGTCGCGTCTATGTCGTGGCCCATCGGGGCGTCGCGACTATGTCGTGGCCCATCAGGGCGTCGCGACAAGGTCGCAGCCATCTTGGCCGGCGCGACCTCAGCCGAGAGACCAACAAAGCATGCTTAAACTGACCAAATGACTGATTTATGCTTGCAGGGAGAAATGAGGGCCCGGGTTTCCTGGATTCTGGTCCTGGCCGTGTATTTAGCCTTCCCTAGGTTTCAGAGAGAGAGGTTGGATGACATGGGATTTGGGGAGGTACTTAGGATGGAGATGATGAGGATGGATGCCCCACTCACCTAGGCCCTACGCAGTAGGTGGGATGCGGAGACAACTGCTTTCGCATTTCCATGGGGACATATGATCCCTAGCCTGGAGGACGTAAGCCGCATCATGGGCCTGAGAGTGTATGGATGCCCGGTGAGTGGGTACACCTACTCGTGTTAGAGGGAGTTAGCCTATAGGTTGCTAGGTGTGACTGTAGGGCAGAGGTCTTCCCTCATCTCTAGAGTGGAGCTCCAGGAGAGCCTAGTGCTTTTTCAGATGGGTAGGAAGGTGGTGGAGATGATGGATGAGCAGCTACAGAGGCTGGCAAGGGGTTGCAGGGAGACCTTAGCTGACAAGCCTCGGGCACAGGCAGATTTGGATTTGCGGTGCTTCCTCACCTTCTTTCTGGGCAAACTCTCATTTGCCACGAGGGGTGACATGGTCCACTGCCAGTTCCTGCCATTGTTGGAGGACCTAGGTCAGCTGAGGGACTATGCGTGGGGAGCGGCGTTCCTGGTGCATCAGTTTGAGAGCCTAGGATCTTCCGATCGACAGACCTCCATTAGCGGATTCTTTCCCTTCCTTCAAGTACACTTCTTCCTCTTTCCTCTTTACTTAAACAGCTTTTTTGATATTATAATTGAGATCTGACCGTGGCTTCATGTTCTTGCAGGTTAGGACCTACCTTCACCTCCCCGGCCTGAGGAGGGGGACCCTGGAGCGACTTGGCCTCGTGCCCATAGCTCGACGTTGGGTGTCGTGTCGTAACACGCACCCCTTGGAGGAGCAATTGGCGTCTGTCTAGGATGCCATTGATGTCTACCCTCAGCTGGATGTAAGTATTCTACCCCTTCTCTGAGTTCAATTTGAATTAAATTTTAAGTGCTTGGCTACTGACAAGATGTGCTCTTGATGTGCAGGTGGTGTGGCAGCCATATTTGGAGGAGAGGGACGAGGGACAGCCCTAGTTAGAGCAGGCCCGCCCCTACTTTGGTAGGACGATGTGGGTTCATTCTCTAAACCTTGTGCTACCTCTCCACCTGTATCTGACTCAGAGGTCGCTCGGCCTCCGTCAGAGTGCGGTGGAGTTCCCCAGCTGAGGTCGGACCCCTAGGCCTGGCCGGAGCTTCCGGGGACTCCACGACACTACTGACTGGCATGAGCGGGCCCGTGAGCAGATAGAGGACTGGGAGCACAAAGGCCGACGGGTCCGATCCGAACCTGACTCAGATGACATGTACCTTCAAGCCTTCACCTTGAAGTATGGGGTGAGGGTCTACAGGGGTGCGAGGCGACAGGTAAACTTCTAAACTCAAACCTTGTGAATTGTTCTTTATTGAATTGAGATGACGGATTTTGATGAATTGTAGGTGGACGTGGCCGGGGAGATCGCCTCACTCCGGGCTCTGCTACATTCGGCAGTACAGGACCAGAAGATAGCTTGGAGAGAGGTAGAGCAGCTGGTAAGTACTTACTCAGACTTCAGTAACTCACCAATTTTTAGCTAATTGCGGAACTGACAAGTGTTGCATGTGCAGCATGCGGAGCTGGCGAGTGTGAGGAGGGGACAGACAAGTGCATCCTCATCCAGGGCAGCAACAGAGGCGCCTCAGTCGGATCTAGAGGACCGACTGGTGAGTGCAGTGAGGAGAGCCAAGGAGGCGGAGACCGAGCTGGCCGAGAGGGTAAGTGTGTCATTAACCTGATCTCTATTTGATTTAGACTTGACATTAACATTCTTTTTGGTACAGGTGACAGAGTTGAGGGCCGCCACTGGGCAGGCGACCCACTGGCGCAAGCAGGCCGATTTGGCTGTTGCGTCGGTCGCCCAGTGGTGTCTCCAGGCAGAGACGGCAGCAGTGGAGTCGGACCAGTTGCGGACATAGGCGGGACCACCATTAGCGGAGGTGACCTGATGGCGTACAGAGGCAGAGACTACGATAGTGGAGGCAGCTCAGTGGCGCGTCCAGGCGGAGGCAGCGGTGGCGCAGGTGGGCGAGCTGACGAGGGAGCTAGCGACCTTCTGTGCGGAGGGATCGTTGGTGGACCCAGGGGAGCTTGCTCGACTGCGCACTGACCTAGCCGTGCAGCAGTCCCTGGTTGCGGAGCTTCAGAGCTACATGGCGATGGTGAGCCAGGCTGCTCGGAGCAGGAGTCGAAGCCAGGTTGGGGCGAGCGGGGTGAGCAGCGCCTCGGTCAGGTAGGTTTTGGCAGGCTCCTCCAGCTGGCGGAGGAACGAGGAGGAGGAGAGGCACTTAGCAAGGGAGACGAGCGCTAGGAGTGGTAGGGGTGGGGGTGAGATGCTACCCCCGCCCGAGAGGTAGGAGGGATCTGGGGAGAGTGGCGGTGGACAGTGAGGAACTTGTGAGCCACCTCCTCCCTCATCTTTGTACATGATGTTTATTTTTAGTAGATCTTTTATGTTTTGTGCCAATGTTTGTGATTATTGGAATGAATTGTAACTGACACGAGTGTGACATGAGATCCGAGAGAGAGAGAGAGAGAGAGAGAGAGTACATCGTTGCTCTTGTTCCAGAGTTTCCTGCCCCTACACACTTAGCAAAACAGGTTAGATATGCTCTTTGACTCAGCCCCTTAGATTAAACAAGGAGTGACTGTAACTTCATAGCAGTCAAGGGGTTGAGCCTTATTAAATAGGCGAAAAGACTAAAGGAAATAATGCATGATATGTACATCTATTTTTTTTTTTTGGATTTTTGAGATTTTCTATTTTTTTGGATTTGGAGATTTTTTCTATTTTTTTATTTTGAGAATTTCTATTTTTTTGGATTTTGTGATTTTCTAATTTCTTTGTTTTTGGGATTTTCTATTTTTTGGGTTTTGGGATTTTCTATTTTTTTATTTTGACAATTTCTAATTTTTTTGGATTTTGGGATTTTTCAATTTTTTTGGATTTTGGGATGTTTTAATTTTTTTAGATTTTGAGAATTTCTAATAGCGACACCTTCTGCATTTGAGTGATCAGCTAGGAATCTCACCTTCCATCTTACATTTGTCAAAACACCCTCTAGGTACAGTGTGTGTTAGTTCTTGGCTTCCCTAAGGCTGATTTGCCCCTGGTTGCTAGTGTTCCTACGTAGACCAGGCGCAGGGGATTCCAGTCATTAGTGGGGATAGGAAGACTTGAGTGGATAAGACTCGGCATCGGTGCTTGGGACACTGACCTGTTTGACTCACAAGGGTGCATCACACATGGATTCCGTCCGCTGTCCAAAGACTTTGTGGTCATTGCCTTTTGCTCGGGGCATGCGTGCGATCGGGCTCAAAGGCGTCCTGCAGGGAACTATACTGCCACTCTTTGTCATGCCCCTATTCTCATTTTTCTTTCGCTTATTTGTTGCTCTTTTTGCTATTTCTTTCTTTTGAGCTGACCGTCCCTTTTTGAGACTTCATTCACACATGATCTACACCCTCCCTTGTCTACAAACCAGCATCCTTTTGCCCCTAGACCTTGTCCGACTAAGAGGAGAAAAGACCTTCCCTCCCCTATACTAGGGCTAAGTAGGAACACATTTGACTAAGGGAATTCAGGCCGGGTTGCCGTGTTATGTGTGTTAACGGAACCCAGAAATTGCTTGACAGCCATAAAACGGATGTGAAGCTCGCAGCTGCTAGCATTCCTTTGCAAAATAGTGCCGCTATTAAAAAATCTTTTATTAAGGGTAGAATCTTTTAAGATATAACCCATTCCATGGGTGAGAGAGCTCCTCACCATTAGCATTGACTAGCCTATACGCGTTCCCAGGGTACACTTCCTTGACGACGTACAGCCCTTCTCAATTTGCTTGAAATTTTGACCTAGGACCACCAGGTTTTATGAAAATTCGCTTCAAAACCATGTCTCCTTCTTGGAATTTGCATTCAATTACATTATTTTGAAAAGATCTTGAGAGTCTATTTTGATAGGAAAGCATGTGATCGGCCACGGCTAGACGTTGTTCATCTAAAAGTTCCAGCTGAATAAGTAATGCCTCTCGACGTTCATCGAGGTTAAGTTCCATGTCCAGTTGTACCCTTAGCGAAGGAATGAGGATCTCATGTGGACATACTGCCTCCATCCCATAAGTAAGTGAGAAGGGAGTTTGCCCAATGGGCGTGCGAACGGAGGTACGGTAGGCCCATAGAGCCTCAATCAATTTCTCAGGCCAATCAGCAAATTTATGAGACTCACAAGTTTTCTTTAAAATTTTCAAATGCATTTTGTTTGTGGCTTCGGCTTGACCATTGCCCTGTGGATAGTATGGAGATGAATGATGCAAAGAAATGTTGAATTTCGTACATTGGTCCTGAAGCTCTTGGGATATGAACTAGGGTCCATTGTCAGTGACGAAGCCGCTTGGCACTCCAAACCACGAGATGATGTTCTTCATGATGAATCTACACACGGTTGAACCTTTGATTTCTGCAAATGCTTCTGCTTCAGCCCACTTGGTGAAATACTCAGTAGCAGTAAGGATGAAGGATTTTTGTTTAACTTGAGCATTAGGATCACCGAGAGGCCCAATGGTATCAAAGGCCCACATGGAGAAAGGCCAAGAGGAAGATAGTGGATATAAGGAGGAAGATGGAGCATGGATCTTATCGGCATGGAGCTGGCACTTGACACACCTACGAACGTAGATGGCACAATCTTCTTCTAGGGTTGGCCAGTAATAGCCCTACCTAAGGATTTTCTTGGCTAGCATTTGGCTATTCACATGCCCTCCACACTCACTAGAATGAGCTCCTTCCACTACTCTCCAGGCTTCTTCATCTGACAAACATCTGAGGAGCATTCCATTTAGAGCGCGCCTATACAATACTTCTGCAACGATGGTATACCTTAGCGCAGCTCTACGGATGGCTCTTCTATCCTCAGCCTCAGCTTCTTCTAGGAAGGTACCGTCCTTGCAATACTGCTCGATCTCATGGTACCATGGCCTTTCTTCTTCCATCATTTCTCCTAACTCCACAAGCATTACTTCCTTCGCTTCTCTTCTCTCTGACTTTAAGACTAAAGAGCTTCTGAGGATATTGAACCAAGGATCCTGAGTGGAGGGTGCTTATAACCTCTGGACAATGATAGTCTCAGTGCTACGGCTGAGAGGGAAGGAGAGAGATGAGGCCAAAGATGCGAGGGCATCGGCCAAGATGTTCTGAGAGCGGGGAGTGTGAATGTAGATAAGCTTGTGGAATTGCTTTGCTAGGAGAGTGACCAGATCTTGATAAGGCTTGAGCTTGGGGTCACGAGTGCGGTAGGTAGAAAGGACCCGCCGAAGAACGATTTGAGAGTCTCCTATGATCTTGAGATGATGCGCGCCTAAGAGATAGGCAATCTTTAGACCGGCTAGGAGAGCCTCATACTCGGACACATTATTAGTGGCAGGGAACTGAAGTTGATATGCTAGTGGAATGGTGATCCTTTCTGGGGTAAGCATGACAGCACCTATACTCCGTCCCCTAGAATTGAGAGCTCCTTCGAAATGGAGTGACCAGAAGGGATCGCGAGAGATGAGTGACAGGTTTTCGTCAGGAAATTTCTCCTGGACCGTGTCACTATGAGGAAGAGGAAGCTGAGCAAGGTGCTCAGCAAAGGCATACCATTTTATAGCCTTTTGGACTATAAAAGTGATATCGAATTGAGACAAGAAGCTCTGCCAACGTGCCAATCTGTCAGCGAGGACTGGCTTCTCCAGGAGATACCTAATAGGATCCATTCTAGAAATCAAACTCACCTGATGGGCTAGGAAGTAGTGCTTTAATTTCTGCACTACCCACACTAGCGCTGCACACATTTTCTCCATTGTGGTGAGCTTGAGCTCGGAAGGATTGAAGAGCCTAGATAGGTAATAGACTGCCCTTTCTTTACCAGAATCATCATGCTGAGCAAGGACAGCTCCTAAGGAGTCCTGAATAGTCGACAGATATAGGATTAGGGGTTTTCCTGGGACAGGCACCTGCAGCACGGGCGGATTCATCAGATAGCTTTTGAGCTCATCAAAGGCTTCTTGGCACTTATTATTCCATTCAAATTTGGCCCCTCCTTTCAACAGTTCATAGAAAGGACGACATCTTTGAGTATGCTGAGATATGAATCTCTTTATGAACTATAGCCGACCAATTAGTCCTCGAAGTTCAGATATGTTCTTAGACAGGGACGGGGACTTGCTAGATTCTACCCTTGAACCTGAACTAGGGTTGATATTTATAGAGGATTCTGGAGAAGCGTCCAGAGGATTATTGGAAGGGAAAGAAAGGGGTGTGGCACGGCCGCAGGGGTCCTCCGATGGGACTGGAGGCAGAGGCAGGCCACTCGAGCTCAGGGTGCCTACAACAGAGTCAGGGTGTAAGGGAATAGAAGGCCCCTCACCCAAATCGCCCAACGTGACCATGCTGGTCAGCGAGCGAGGATTGCTTTTCAAGCAGAAGGAGGAGGAGAAGGTGGGGATCGCCGCCGAAGAAAGAGTGCACGAATGATGGGGATCGCCGTCCGAGATTTGAAAGCGGGGAGTGATGGGGATCGCCTTCAAGCGTGGGGATTACAGCGGATTGATGCGTGGAAAGGAAGGAAAGACGGGGATCGCCGTCTGATGAAGGAGAAAGGAGAAAGACGGGGATCGCCATCTGAAGAAAGGGGAAGAAAGACTGGGATCGCCGTCCGATAGCTGGGGGGAATGAGAAGGAAAGGGAGTACTTTTTTTTTTTTTGAATTAGACATATCATACTAAACTAAGAAAAGGAAATTAACTATCCTACATACGGAGGCATCGGGAGAAGGAAAGAACGGTGACATTAAAGGAGATGACAAAATGGGAGAGGGAGTGGTTAACGCTTCGAGAGCGTCAGAGGAGAATTGGAGAATAAGAGGAGGAGAAAGAGGGATGAAGGAGAATTTATAAACAAGGATTGAGATTACAGAATGACTAAAAGGCCGGGGGTGCCCTAGCCAGAACTCCTCTACCAGATTGATGGGGTTTAATGTTTCAAAATCCTCACCATACCCAAGCAACTGTCGCTTGGAGGTGGTTGTTGGTGCTGATTGTGCTGATTCTGCCACTGCCGGGGGCTGCGTGATACTACCTTCCCTGAACAAGAGACTGATCATTGTCATTAAGTCTTCTAAATCTGACACCTCTGCCTTTGCCTCTTCAACCTTCTTCTTCTTTCCAGGCCGCTGGGCTTCCAAATCTTGATATGCTAATGTAGATGCCTTTGTTTTGACAGTGTTGTATCCTGGCTGTATGGGCCCTTTGACAAAGTGATCATACAATGTCCAGACAAGGGGCTCTTGGTCTAACGTTAAAGTAGACGAGTATGTTGCCCATTCTATGTATCCCAGACCACACTTAGTGATTTGCTTGGAATTAGGGATGACCTGAGTTCTCCCCTGGAGGTGAGCTCCTAGACCCTGTCCCGTCTGGTAGCCTATCTTGAGCATGATGTTCCAGCCTTTGGTGTCTAACGACATACCCTTCTTAATAGCAACCAATGACGGGGACGTTGTTTGGTGACCGGAGGAAAAGGTATAAGCCCACGGATAATTTACATCAAGCACTGAGATGATAGGCTTATTTGATGGCCAAACCGCCGGCATGATTTTCTCAATGGCCTTCATAGTATGAGTAGTTGCTGCACTTTTAACTTTGACTATGCGCCCTTGGAATGGAAATTTCAAACATTGATGTGTCGTGGAGGGGACTGCCCCTAATGCTTCAATCCAAGGGTGACCCAGAATAGCCTTAAAAGTTAGGTCAATGTCAAGCACATAAAATTCCACCGTCATAACAAGCGGGCCTAATTCTGCTTGTAGGGAGACAACACCGTGACAGGCTCGTCGGGAGTTATCGTAGGCTGCTATAGTGGTGAGAGTTGGTTGCAAACGGCGTTCGGAAATGTTGCATGACCGCAGGGTACTTAGAGGGCACACATTTATGGAAGCCCCTGTATCAACCAAGGCGGCATCGACGACCACCTTATTTATCATCAGAGTTACACATAAAGGCATCTTTTGAGCTTCGGGGGGAGCTGGCTCACTATCTGTGAAAGTAATTGTTGGTCCCTTGTTTACAATAGATAAGATCGAAGGCAGGTTTGTTGGGTTGAGTGTGTATTTGAAACCTTTTAATGATGACTATAATCATGACTAATTGACATCACTCATAATTTCATTTTGATGATGACATTTTGTACATATTAAAATGATGACATATTGAACATGTTATACATTTTATACATATCACAACAATACTTAAACAACATATTTTTGATGTTTAATATCTCACATTTTAATGATAATATCTTGTATTAATGGTTTACACTTTATATTTTTAGGTTCACACACTTTTGTCATAGTGGTGTCGACACAGTCCACCTGTGTGTTGACACAAGATGACTGTCCCAGACGCATGTTCTGAAGCAGTAGCCAGTGGTGTCGACACAGTCTGCCTGTGTGTCGACACAGTTTGCCAGTGGTGTCGACACAGTCCACCTGTGTGTCGACACTAGTTCACTGTAACCAGAAGCCTGTTCTGAAGCAGTTGCCTGTAGTGTCGACACAGTGCCCTGTGGTGTCGACACACATCGACTAAAGCTCAAAAATGGGAATTTTTCTGGACACATGGCTGCTTAGGAATCAAGGGATTTGACCTAGATTTCTGTGCCACGCACCCCAAGGAACCTTATGGACATATGGGGCTATAAATACCCATGTTTCTTGTACTCCAAAGGTATCCCACGAAAAGAGTGTTGCCCAATTAGGTAGCCCAGAGGGGGGGTGAATGGGTCTTTAAAATTTATCAGCTAATACCTGTTCACTAAAAAGGTTCACAGAGAAATACACTTTGAAGATTGTTAGTGTTAGTAAAGAGAACCAACAATCACACGAAGACAATCACACAACACAAGATGTATCCTGGTTTGGATATCCTCTCCACAGGAGTCCTACGTCCAGTCCCTGAGCAACAACTCAGGATTTCACTAACTAGGGTACAGTCCCCCTATGGACACTACAACACCCAGCCCAGCTGGTCTTCTCTTCACAGCCCGAAGAGGAACAACACCCTGGATACCCCACCAGGTCTTCCTTCTCAACAGAAGGGAACACACACAGAAACAAGTAAGCAGGAGATTAAGCCACTAGATCAAGCTTTGATAAGCCAAGATCTGAAGCTAAGGACTGAGAGTAATGAGATCTACAAACAAAAGCTTACTCTCAGAACCAAACAAGCTCTCTCGAAAATCTACAAACAATGCAGAGAGCAAAGAGCTAATCTAAAAGAATGAGGATTGGCTCTTTCTTGAGAACTTGCAGAAGAGTTGATGATCAGAGAGTTTTCTATAACTATCGTTCTCCGTCTATGTGTATCTCTTACTTCTGGAGCTCCTTTCTTCAATATATAGCTTCAATTTGAAATCTAGACGTTGAAGTATCTGTTGCCTCTAGCTTTTGGTGGACGTTAGACTGAGTGGCACTTGGAAGCTTCCAGTCAACAGTCCTTTATCCATTTGTGCACGCAAAGAGATAGGATCTTCTGAAGCGTCCTTTGGCTTCTACAAGGTCCAACGTTGTATGACGAATGTTGTCAAAAACCTGCATACATTAAATGCTAAAGTAGTAGACAGCTAGGCTGTCTCTTGTTGTCAGTCAACGTTGGTGTGAATATTCATCAAAATAGTAATGCCATTTTGCTGTTCTAAAAGATGCATACAGAATAGACACGATAATGGATGATATCAACTGCATGCATGCAGAGATACATTCAGTCTTCATTAAATGCACAGCTGACAGAAGAATATGCGCGAAGACTTTGACTATTCAACCTGTTGAAGGATAAGTCATATGTCAAGTTGATTGATATGAAATCAATGCATTTATGACTTATGAAATCGTTATGCAACCAAACAGAAAATCGTTGTGAGATATGAAAGAATCGTTGTGATCATCAAGGAAATCATTATGATTACTTAAGAAGTTGATGCGCAAAGCAAATCGTTATGAGAACCAAAGAAATCGATGTGATTACTTATGAAGTCGATGCGCAAAGCAAATCGTTATGAGAACCAAAGAGATAGTTACAATTACTTAAGAAGTCGATGCGCAAAGCAAATCATTATGAGAACCAAAGAGATCGTTACAATTACTTAAGAAGTCGATGCGCAAAGCAAATCGTTATAATATCTGAAGGAATCGTTGCGATAAGAAAATCGTTATGATCACTAAAGGAATCGTTATGATAGCAAAACATTATGATCACTAAAAGAATCATTATGATAGCAAATCGTTATGATCACTAAAGGAATCGTTATGATAGTGAATTGTTATGATGACTAAAGGAATCGTTACAAGAGCAAGTCGTTACGATGACTAAAGAAATCGTTACGAAAGTAAGTCATTACGATGACTAAAGGAATCGTTATGAAAGCAAGTCGTTACGATGACTAACGGAATCGTTACGAAGGCAAGTCGTTACGATGACTGAAGGAATCATTACGTAAGCAAGTCGTTACGATGACTAAAGGAATCATTATAAAAGCAAGTCGTTACGATGACTAAAGCAATCATTACAAAAGCAAATCGTTACGATGAATAAAGGAATCGTTACGAGAGCAAGTCGTTGTGATGACTAAATGAATCGTTACGAAGGCAAGTCGTTATGATGACTAAAGGAATCGTTACGAAAGCAAGTCGTTACGATGACTAAAGGAATCGTTACGAGAGTAAGTCGTTATGATGACTAAAGGAATCGTTACGAAAGCAAATCGTTACGATGACTAAAGGAATCGTTACGAAAGCAAGTCGTTACGATGACTAAAGGAATCGTTACGAAAGCAAGTCGTTACGATAACAATTTCTTTTGAATTCAAACGATGTTTCATTCTATGAAGAAATCGATAAGGCACTTATGAAACCGTTATGAGGAAATCGTTACAATTCTACTATAGTCGTTATGATTTATATAGGAAACCGATGTGTACTTAGACAAATATCATATTTGATCTTACTGTTGCTTCAGTAAGAATAATACTTACCAATTTGGCTTGAATTTCCTTGTTATATTTCCTGTGCTCAAAACTTATAGAAAATAGGTTAGTGACCTTAATCAAGAGTTTGATAATTATCAACATAACATGGTTTTGTTAATCACCAAAATAGAAATGAGATTAAATTAAATTACATGGGGATAGACTGTTCATCAATCTCCCCCTTTTTGGTGATGACAAAACTTCAATAAACTTCAATAAATAGCACAGATAAGTTTATATTTAAATTCTGAAATTGTTTGCTATAGCTCACCATATGTATTTCAGAGCTTGCAATAGTTCTCCCCCTTTTTGTCATTAAGCAAAAAGAAATAGGACTGAGACAAAGAAGAGGAACAAGAAAAAGTAAAGAGCACACAAAGAGTGTATTGCATTAATTCTGAGAAGGTACAGGTAGATAATGAGCAGGGGATAAGAGAGAGGCATAATGAGAAATTATTTCCCAGGCCTGCTCTTCCTACTTCTCAAACAATTGCTTGAAAACCCCAAGAGATAGGGAATAGGTTGGTCCCATAGAGGGAGCCATCCTACGGAGATGAAGGGCCAACTGCTTCTTAAGGAAATCTGCATAGGAATTATGATCCAAATCCATTTTAAAGAAGCTGACTTTTGCAAAACTGGCACAAGCAAGAAACTGATCTAGAGTGACAGGGTAGAATATCTGCTTGTGCTTCATATCCTGGTGCATGGCTACATAAATCTTGTACCTTTCAACCCAAGTGAGATAGGGATCATTGACAAGGTATATGGAGTTCATATCCAGGAAAGTAGCTTCTGAGATGAGAGGTTCACTGTAGCACCCTTGATTTTTAAAATCAAGAAAAATAAAAATTTATTATTTAATAAATGAGATAAATCGATTTAATTATAATAAAGGGAGAATACATGGAATAAAAGGGAATTAATGCAACACCCATTAAGCTAAATTATTAATGGGTTACTCTAATAACCCAAACCCAAATGAATGGGCCCAAATAGGGATAGCCCATCATGGGATGAGAAATAATTAAGCCAAATTCGGAATAAAAATAAGTGATAATTAGGAAATGGTTTAAATAATTATTAAACAGTCCATACACATCCTAAAAAGAGTCTTAGACTTATCCTAAACCTCTACCCACGAAATTGGATCCCTTCCCAACTCTATTAGGTGGATAAATAAGAGAAAGTGGGAGATAAATGCCAATTTTCGGAGTTGGATGAGAAAGAAAGAGTTTTAGGTGATTTAGAACTCTATAAGCCATCAAAACACCCCCCATTTGACCCTAACACCCCACAATTTCGTGCTAAGACCTTTGGAGAAAAAGAGAAGAAGATCTGGACCAAGGAGCAAGGAAGGAGAAGGCTTGGAGCAAGAAGGGGTTTTCTTATTTTCGTCATTCAAACTAGGGCTTTCTTACTTCATGAAAAAGGTAGGCAATCTCTCAAGTAAAAATCGTGAAATAATTACCCTAGGTAGTATTCATGTACCTCTTCAAAAGCCCTATGGTTTCGTTGTATTTCGTTCATCCATTTGGGCGAATTTAATTCGTGAAATCCTGCTATTCTCATGAACTGAGGTCTCATGTTTTCTCTAATTCCCAATATGTACTTGTTCCCATGCCATGATAAAATTCTCAGATATACTACATGATAGTAGCTTTCAAACGCCCCTGGTCTTGCTCGATTTCGATCTTCCATGAGGGAGAATTAAATCTTTGAATCTCTATCTATTGCCTGTACCCGACTCTTCATATTGACCTTTAAACATCGTGCATATTTGATATCATGCCATGAAAAAATTCTCTAAAATACTAAATCGTGTTAGCTTTCAAACGCCACTAGTTTCGTAATTTTTCATCATGTATTCATCCCTGAATAATTCGTGGAACACTGACTGCACCTGTTTAGGTTACCGAAAAGTAACATGATCAATGCATATCTAAACCTTATCTATTTTCAAATTAATCGTGTATGTTGATAGATATACATGTCTAATTTCGTTTAGAACTAATTTCGTACTTTTTGGATCACCATACTGTTTTATATGTAATTTAGAACGTCCATGTATCACAGAGGGCTCGCCCTGGAAAAAAGAAAAAAAAGCAAACCCACCTGTTATCGCGACGGCACGACCCGCCGCGATAACAGTGGGGTCGCGCCGGCCGATGGCATCACGTCAAGAACGCAGCGGCGCGGGCCGTCGCGATTCACCCCGGACCAGGCCAGACCGGCCAGGCCCCGTGTCGCGCCCGACCGCCCTGTCGCGACTTGAAACGCGACGGGTAGGTCCGCCGCGTTTTCAAGAAATCAGTCAAAATTGAAAATTGTGCATATACCATGTTGTTTAAGTTATATACCCTTTAATTAGCCATGATTAACTCATGTTATAGTTAATTCGACTTGGTAAATTAATAAATGACATTAATGATATAAATCTAATTATTTAAAATGACATTTGCACGACTTGTCATATCCTCAAGATTTCTTTACACTTACACACACACAACATTATTAAATGCCAATTGACCCCGATAAATTATGCAATAATATATTCGGTAAGTTATCGAAATAAATGACTAAATTACCCTATTTTGTTAAATACAATTGTTTCCGTTTTTACTCGTGCATTTTATCTACCGTTATCATTTTCCCTCGGCCTTCGAGCACTCGAGGCACGACGGACCCGTTTTTACACACTTTCCCTTGACTTGGACCACCTCTCCACCGAGAATACTCTCGACTGGACCAGGGACTCCTAGTCAAGACCTCCATAAGTCTTCTTGGCTTTGGCGCACGTCCTTAGTCAATGAGCTGGTTGTACCTCAAAACCCGTTACACCTTAGGGATCAGTACGATCCAAGCCTTAGTGTTCCTTCTCGTCTTGAGTTCACACCGGACCACCTGACCCGTGTACACAGCACGGCTAAGGGGCGGTTGTGACTTCTACCAGACTGCCGGTACCCGACCTGGTGTTGTGCAACCGTTACTATCGGAGTTTCACGTTGTTTTACGAAAATGACCCTATCTCATCTACAGTCTCTTTACTCTCATCTGTTCACGTTCTCTCTACACTCTCATCTATCTCGTCTAGTACTCTCTTATCTCTTCTTGGTACTCTATTGGCCATTCGTGTGATTGTCTAAGATAAAAGAAATGACTAATGCCAGCGCAATAGGGCCCGATTAGGTCCTGGGAGGAGCGCCCGAAAAGTGCCAGTGCCCATGGGAGTTAAAATGATCATAGGATGTGTTACGGCATGCATCCAGCGCCATTTTACTATCTAGATTAATCTATGACAATCAAAGTGCTATCTCTACAAGTGCAAGCGTGATCGTTACTAGTGCACCGTTGTGCAATTTACATGTTATATCGTTACATGGCCATTCTATTATCGTCTCGTTGTACTATTTTCCCTGTGCCAGTTGCAATTGATCTCTCGTTATCGTGACATGCTCTACATGACTTTACTCTCTAGTTAACCTGCCATTAAAACATTAACTATTTAAAGCATGCTTGTGTTCATGAGATATTAAGTCCTACTGGGCGTTATTCGCTCATCCTGCGTATTTATTTAATGTGTTTAGGTGAGTCGGATGGAGACGACCACACATACGAGGACGAGACTGAGGGAGATGCTCAAGAGTGACCATTCAGCCACCAGTGCTATCTAGTAGTAGTTAGTGAGTCAGTTAGTCATAATGTAATAGTTTGATTTTGAATAAAGTACTCTGGGCCCTAGTTTTGGCTCTGATACGATGATGTAATAATGACTGATGAATTATTAATGAAATTGGAGGTTGTTTGGTATTATTCCATTGTGCAATGGTTTGCATTTATTTCTCTCTCTGTACTATTTAATAACTGTAATCCCACTCCGATATTCCGCGTCGGGGCGTTACATTCACCAACCCTAGCATGAGATTCATTTAGATCAAAAAGTTACTGTGCGGAGAGAGGATAGAATCTGATCCAATCTTTAGGGTTCAATCTTTCACATTCTGATAGGGCAGGAGCAAGAACATCAACACTGACATGGCCCTGGTGATACTCTCGAAATAGGAATCTGTGGAAAGCCACCAGATACCCCTTCTGGACCTTAATTCTGCCCATGACTTTGGCAAAACGCTCAAAAATGATTGAGCCTACAGAGGAATCCATTATTAGAGAGTGGAGAGGGGGAAGGAAGGTATCCTCAGGCAATTGAAGAGTGGCAAAGTCTACTTGAATAGCTTCAGTGCTACGAGAGGAGCCAAGACTTTGGATGGCCTACCGGAACTGGCCCAACTGTACTTCAGGCAAACGATGAAGATACCTATAATCATTAAACATCTTGAAGTGCCTGATCAGCTTTATCTCCTTCTGAATGAACGGGGCCTAGGAGTCCTTGTGGTGGATCAGGAACCATTTAGACAAGGTTAGGGTATGGTCCCTAGGAGGGAATCTGGCAGATTTGGCAAGTAAAAACTTATTGTAAAGAACTTTATTTGAGCGACCCCATTTTTCTTTAGTTTGGGATTCGGATGAAGAAAAGATTTTATTATTCAAGAATTTTGAAAGAGAAGTGTAGGACAAGATGGTGTTTAGATAGTCTGTGAGATTCTGATGAGGAAGATTGAAGATAGAAGCAAAAACTACCTTAGAGAGGAATTCCCTGTAAAGAGGTCGATTCTTGGTGACCTCTGTCAGTGAAAACCATAGAGGAGGATACAAAACTGAAGAGGAGTTAAAAGAAGAGGAGGTTTTTCTTTTCTTATGGACAGGACTATAAGAGTCTGTCTCATGAATATGTTCTCCAACCTTGAGGACAGATCGGAGAATGGCTTCCTCAAAGTCATCCTTGATGGCCCTAAGGTAGGGACCATCAATCTGAGCTCCCTCTGGAATGATTGTAATGAAGGAGGGAGGAGGATTAGGATGAAGTAAAGAATGTGGGTTGGAAGAGGTAGGTTCAGAGGGTCCAAAAAGTGAGGGACCAGAGGAGGAGGAGGCTCCAGCTGAAGATGCTGGAGGAACCTCACTAAGAGGAGGAGGTGGAGGAATGTGAGAGACAGGAGGTGAAGAGGAATGTGTGGGAAATGGGGTAGGAGAGGAGATGGTTCTGGGTTGAGGTTGCTTGAAGGGTTGAGGTGCTGGTGGAGCAGTGGAGGCCGAAGGTGGAGAGGAAGGAGCAGGTGTCTAAGTAGGTGAAGGAGCTGAGGGCTCAAGAGCTACTGCTACTTCTTTTGCTAAAACTTGCTCAGACTCAACTGGCCCTGATGGCCCTGATCCTTGATCTGATGGCCCAGACTCTACAGCTGCTGCCTAAGGGACACATTCCGGCCCTGAAGGCCCAGACTCTTGATCTGATGGCCCTGATGGCCTGGCAACCTCTTCTTCATTTCCTTTAGAAGGCTGAGCTGGAGGGGGAGGAGGAGCTTGACCTCCAACTACCTTCAAAATTTCAGAGAGCATGGACTTCATGCTTCCCATTTCCTTGTTGAACCATTCATAGCATTTCTTACTTGGGATAGCTCTTTGGTGGCTGATGTATGGCTCATGAATATGGAGTTTACATCAGATTGCAATGAGCATAAAATTTCTCCTTGAGCATCCAACCTTTCTATCACAGGCTTCAAATGAATTACAATTTTCTTACTTCGGGACCTCTAATATGAAGAATCCGCAAGGAGAGGAACTTCCTTTCCTTTCTCCCTTGCCTGGTCCACAGGTGCCTGATGATCACCATCATCATCTTCAGAGTCTGAGGAGCTTGCAGTTTCTCCTTCTCGGAACTGATTTTCTGGGGGGTTTTCATTTCCCTCCCCCTGAGCCTCACTGCCATTTTCAACACTTTCTCCCTGAATGTCCTCTGCTACTGAATGCTCCCCCTCAATGGGAGCATCTTCCATTACTACATCTTCTTGAACTGATATTTGCTCCTGCTGGCTTGGAGCTTCTTCCATGACCACTTCTTCAGTGTGGCCTTCTGCCACAGATTCTGCTACAAGAGACTCACTTACCATTTGCTCCCCCTGAGAAATGGAGTCCAATGTTGTTCTAAGTAGAGTGGCTACTTGGGAAGATGGAAGAGGATCCTCTGGAGATTGCCCAATGGGCTCAATGTCTTCAAGAGGAATGTCCTCAATCCTTCTACTGGATTCATCAACAATTTCTACTTCTGGTGCTGGTGCTGGTGCTGCTGGTTCTACCACTGCTGCTGCTTCTGCTACAGGTTCATGGTCTTCTTGGGCTTCACCAAGGATGGCTTCACCCTCAACAGCCCTGGTTTTAGACCATACACCATTGACTACAGAAAAACCACTTTTTCTCAAATTTATGGACCTAATAGCTTGGCCCATCTTCTCAGATACATCACCCAATACACTTATCCCAAAATGATGAAAGATTCTAGTCAGGAGATGGGCATAAGGTAGGGAGATATTCAATTTGCTCTTAATGTCCCACACTTGGGATCTTGCAAACCTCATTCTCTCAATTATCAACTCTGTAGTGTTAATCTCCTGATTCTGGATAGCCTAGAACATCAGGTCTGAATCAGCCTTGGTGCATGTAGAAAAAGTTGCACTCCTTGGCACAATGATTTGACAGATTATGAAATGCAAAAGCCTGTTAAAGGCACTGAGCTGGTTAATATCCAGCTTTCCATCCTTCAGCCTATACTCCGGGCCTATTATTCCCAAGCCCTTGACATGAGTGTCCACAGTGTGGACTCCACAACAACCGGAAGTAGAAACTTCAAACAGAGATGCTAACAATTCCCTGGTGATCCTGATTTGGGTTCCCTTGACCATAGAAGTCAGAGTCCCATCCTCCTTTGTCTTCAGACAGACATAGAAAGCCTTGACGAGATCAGCATGACTTACTTCAGACAGAGTAGCAATCTTCATCCATTTGAGCCTCTGCAAAGCTTCAATCAAACTGCCCATCCCATTCTTCTCCAAGTCTGCTAAATCCACTGCCTTGTGCCCGCAAAGCTTGGTCTTCACAGAAGCGAACCTTGCTTGCTCATCTGTGGTGAGGAATGCAGCTCCGTAGCCCCCAACACTGCCCAAAACAACTGTAGAGGCCATGGAATCGAGTAGGGAGAGGTTCTGGAGGTCTAGAAGGGTGGTTGAAGGAGAAGCCCTCAAGAAATTTCTAGCGGGAGAGGTTGAAGGCTTCAAATCTGGTGGAAATCGATGCCGGGGGCGAAGGGTTATTGCCTCAGGCAAGAGAACGAAAGGGATAAAGAGGGGAGATGAATCGTTCTTATACAGATTATGGGATTTATGAAATAGAGGATAAATGCCCCTTTTTGAAGAGGTGCGCCTTTATGGCAGAAAACGACAAACTCCGGTTTGAAAGAAATAAAGAATTACACAAAAACGAACCGACAGGAGTATTTAAACAAGAGGATAAATGTGAAATAATTGAGATATTTTGCTCACTTCAAGGAGAATAATTAATTACGCTCTGAAATTTAATATTTCAGTATTAACAGATAAATCTTTCACAATTTACACATGCCTAATTCCCTCCTGAGAGAAGTAAACCTCTCTTTGGGTAAGGCTTTTGTGAAGATATCTGCTAACTGATTATTTGAATCAATAAAAGAGATTTCAATATTGTCATTAGCTACATGATCACGAATAAAATGATATCTAACCTCAATATATTTGGTCATTGAATGCTGCACTGGATTTTTGGTAAGGTTTATAGCACTTGTGTTGTCACATAACAGTGGGATTGACTTGATGTGTAGCCCATAGTCCTCAAGTTGTTGCTTTATCCATAGGAGTTGTGTACAGCAACTTCCAGCAGCAACATGTTCAGCTTCAGCTGTCGATAGTGCTACTGAATTCTGCTTCTTAGAGGACCAAGATATCAGACATCCTACAAGTAATTGACAACAACCACTGGTGCTTTTTCTATCTATTTTGCACCCAGCATAGTCAGCATCAGAGTATCCTACTAAATTGACCTTACATGATTTTGGATACCATAAACCTAGATCATGAGTTCTGGATAAGTATCTAAAGATTCTTTTAACTGAAATTATATGAGATTCTTTAGGATCTACTTGGTATCTAGCACACATGCATACACTAAATAAAATATCAGGTCTGCTAGCTGTTAAGTAAAGTAAAGAACCTATCATACCTCTGTAGATCTTTTGATCTACTTTCTTACCATTCTTGTCACTGTCCATCCTTGTTGATGTACTCATAGGTGTTGACAGTGGCTTGGCATTTTCGAATCCAAACTTCTTTAAGAGCTCCTTGGTGTATTTGGCTTGACAGATGTGGATGTCATCTTTTCCTTGCTTAATTTGTAGTCCAAGGAAATAGTTGAGCTCCCCCATCATGCTCATTTCGAATTCTCCCTGCATTAATTTTTCAAAATACTTGCAAAGAGATTCATCAGTAGATCAAAAAATTATATCATCTACATAAATTTGCATAAGTAATATGTGTTTAACTTTGGATTTGATGAACAATGTACTATCTACTTGACCTCTAGTGAAACTATGGTTCAGTAAAAATGAGCTAAGCCTTTCATACCAGGCCCTAGGTGCTTGTTTCAAACCATATAAAGCTTTATGTAATCTAAAGACATGATTAGGAAATTCGGTGTCATCAAAACCAGGAGGTTGTTCCACATAAACTTCCTCTTTAATAAAGTCATTTAAAAATACGGATTTGACATCCATTTGAAATAATTTTAAATCTAGAGCAGATGCATACGCAAGTAAGATTCTAATAGCCTCAAGTCTAGCTACAGGTGCATAGATTTCATCGAAATCTATGCCTTCCTCTTGGGAATAGCCTTGAGCTACCAACCTGGCCTTATTTCTTAAGATCACACCAGCTTCATCCAATTTATTTCTGAACACCCATTTGGTGCCAATAACTGGATGATCTGATGGTCTAGGAATAAGTGACCATACATGGTTTCTCTTGAACTGATTCAGTTCATCTTGCATGGCTAAAATCCAAGATTCATCAGTAAGAGCTTCATTGACTGTCCTAGGCTCTATTTGAGAAACAAAAGCTAGGTAATCACAAGGGATTACATTACCTCTTGTTCCTACCCCTACAGTTGGATCACCAATGATGTTTTCAGGTGGGTGATCTTTCTTGTATCTCCATTCCTTTGGAAGATTTTCATGTTCAATGTATGTTTGTTGCAGATCTTCCAGAGGTGGATCTTCCTTGTCCTCAATAGATGTGTTCCTTAATTTCTTGGACAAGTCATCTGCATCATCAATGTCACTATATTCTTCCTTTCTCAAGGAAGGGTTAGTTTCATCAAAGATAATGTGCACAGATTACTCTATCAATAGTGTACGCTTATTAAATACTCTATAACCTTTAGGTTTAGAAGCATACCCCATGAAGATGCCTTCATCTGATTTAGCATCCAACTTACCAATGTCTTTTTTCCCGTTGTTGTGAATGAAACATGGACAACTAAATGTCCTGAAATGATTGATCTTCGGCTTCTTTCCTTTGTACAGTTCATATGCAGTCTTCTTCAAGATAGGCCTGATCATCACTCTATTAATGATGTAGCTTGCTATGTTCACTACTTCTGCCCAGAAATACCTTGGTAAATCATATTCTGACAGCATTGTTCTTGCCATATCCAACAGGGTTCTATTTTTCCTCTCAGCAACTCCATTCTGCTGTGGTGTCCTTGGTGCTGAGAAGTTATGCTCAATCCCTTGGTCATCACAGAATTTTACAAATTTGTCATTCTGAAACTCTCCTCCATGATCTGACCGGATTCCAACAATGCAATACTTCTTGTCTTTCTGTACTTTCCTACTGAAACTTACAAAACTATCGAATGTATCATCTTTGTGATCCAAAAAAGAAACCCATGTAAATCTGGAATAGTCATCTACAATCACAAATCTAAAATTCTATCCTCCAAGACTGGTGGTCCTCATTGGCCCAAACAAATCCATGTGAAGGAGTTCTAAGGGTTTAGAGGTGGTTACCACAGTCTTTGACTTGAAGGAACTCTTAGTGTGCTTCCCTTTTGCACACGATCTGCAGATACCATCCATTTTAGTACTAACCTTTGGTAGACCTTCCACAAGACTTCTCTTTCTGAGCTTGTTCATGCTATCCAAACTGCAGTGGCCCAATCTTCTGTGTCATAGCTCAGTTGATTGTTCTTTGCTGGAAACAAACGTCTTGATCTTTGAGTTCTTCAAGGTACAGTACATATAGATTCTTTTCTCTGTTAGCTTCAAAGATAACTGCTCCATCCTTCATAATGCTGCACTTGGATTCTTGAAACTTGATTTGGTGTCTCATGTCACATAGTTGGCTGATACTTATAAGGTTATGCTTTAGACCTTTGACACATAGAACATCTTCAATAATAGTTTTGATGTTGCTTCCAACAGATCAACTCCCAATAACAGTCCCTTTCCCATTGTCTCCATAGGTGACTGTTCCTTCTTCAGCTTCTAGATGGGAGAATAATCTTTTATTTCCTGACATGTGCCTTGAGCACCCACTATCCAAATACCACTTGGATTCTCGAAGGTTACCCTGAAATAAAAACATTAGGTTTTAGGTACCCAAATTCTTTTGGGTCCTTGTTGGTTAGTGTCATCAATTTTTCTTTTTATTACCCATTTCTTGTTCTTAGTTGGACATGTTATTTTTGTGTGTCCTAATTTGTTGCAGTGGCTGCCACATGTTATTTTAGTTACTTTTTCATATGAAGCGTATTTAAAGTTAGATTTATATGATGTCTCTTGTTCAGCTATAAATTTAGGGGTTGGATATATTTTCGGATAAATAATGGTTTCTTCATTGTCTGGAGGGGTGTATCCTATTCCTTGTTTATTTTTCCCTGATCGTCTAGCACATTTTAATACTAAGGAATTTTTACCATTAGTAAATTTCTCCAGCGTCTTTGACAGTTTGTCATTTTCTTCACTTAAGGCTTTGATTTCTATTCTTAGTTCATCTAGTTTCTCCTATTTTTCTAATCTGATTATTTGTTTATTCTTATCTTTTAGATTCTCACACAATAGATCATTTCTTCTTTTCAGTTCAGATACTTGTTTTTCTAATTGTTTATTTTCTGATTTTAAATCTGAGTTTGTGTTTTCTAGACAGGCAATACTCTTCTTACTAGCTTTTAGTAACTTAGATACATTTCTATATTTATCATACAGTTCATTAAATGCTTCTTCTAAATTGTCTGAATCAGAATCATTGCAAGAATCAAAAGAGGAGTCAGAGGTTACCGTTTCGTCTGTATTGGCCATGAAAGCTAAGTTGGCTTCTTCTTCTTTCTCACTGCTCTGGGTTGACTCACTGTCAGAGTCACTGTTGCTCTCCCACACAGCTGCCATTGCTTTCTTTTTGTACTTTCTAAATTTTCTGAAATTGTCCTTCTTCTTGTATTCACCTCTCTTGAGCTTTGGACATTCTGCCTTGATATGTCCAGGCTTCTTACACTCATAACATATCGGCTCGGTCTTCTTCTAATCTTTTCCTTATGATTTCTTGAACACCTTGTGTTTCTTGAAGTGTCTTCTACCAGATTGGAACTTCTTCTTCTTTGCTAGGATGCGTTGTAATCTCCTGGACAGCATTGCTTCTCCATCTTCACTGTCCTTGCTGCTTTTATTGTTATCTGAGAGTTCATCTGATGAGTCTTCTTCAGCTTTAAGGGCATTTGAGTGCTTCTTTCTGCTTGAGGATTCTCCCAACATTTCCATGTTGATCTCATGGGCCATAAAGGACCCAATGAGCTTCTCCAATGACATCTTTTTCAAGTCGTTGGCTTCCTCAATGGCTGTTACCTTTGGGGTCTATGAGGGTGGTAGGGATCTGAGAATCTTCCTAACCATATCTCCAATTTCATATGACTTCCCAAGTCCAGCTAAGCCGTTTGTAATGTCTGTAAATCTACTGAACATTTGAGTTATGGATTCACCTGGTTGCATCTGAAATCTTTCATACTGTGTTACAAGAATGTCAATCCTTGTCTCTTTCACTTTGTCTGTCCCTTCATACGTGATTCTGAGCTTTTCCCACATCTCCATTGCGGATTTGTAGGCTGAAACTCTGTTGAATTCCTTCTTACTGAGAGCACAACACAGAATGCTTTTAGCTTTACAGTTGAGGGAGATCTTCTTCCTATCATCGTCTGTCCAATTTTGCCTTGAGTTCAGGATAATGAGATCTCCTTCTTCTATAATTAACCAAATCTGATAATCGAATCCTTACCAAAAATACTACATTCTGGTCTTCCAGTAAGTGTAGTCATCACCATTGAACAGAGGGGGTCGGTTGACAGACTGACCTTCAATGTTTCCTTGGGCTGCCATGGATCTTTACTCTTCAGATCGTTGGATCCTCTTCTTTATCGAAGAGACCCGCTCTGATACCACTTGTTGCCCAGTTAGGTAGCCCAGAGGGGGAGTGAATGGGTCTTTAAAATTTATCAGCTAATACCTGTTCACTAAAAAGGTTCACAGAGAAATACACTTTGAAGATTGTTAGTGTTAGTAAAGAGAAACAACAATCACACGAAGACAATCACACAACACAAGATGTATCCTGGTTCGGATCTCCTCTCCACAGGAGTCCTACGTCCAGTCCCTGAGCAACAACTCAGGATTTCACTAACTAGGGTACAGTCCCCCTATGGACACTACAACACCCAGCCTAGCTGGTCTTCTCTTCACAGCCCGAAGAGGAACAACACCCTGGATACCCCACCAGGTCTTCCTTCTCAACAGAAGGGAACACACACAGAAACAAGTAAGCAGAAGATTAAGCCCCTAGATCAAGCTTTGATAAGCCAAGATCTGAAGCTAAGGACTGAGAGCAATGAGATCTACAAACAAAAGCTCACTCTCAGAACCAAACAAGCTCTCTCGAAAATCTACAAACAATGCAGAGAGCAAAGAGCTAATCTAATGGAATGAGGCTTGGCTCTTTCTTGAGAACTTGCAGAAGACTTGATGATTAGAGAGTTTTCTATAACAATCATTCTCTGTCTATATGTGTCTCTTACTTCTGGAGCTCCTTTCTTCAATATATAGCTTCAATTTGAAATCTAGACGTTGAAGTATCTGTTGCCTCTAGCTTTTGGTGGACGTTAGACTGAGTGGCACTTGGAAGCTTCCAGTCAATGGTCCTTTATCCATTTGTGCTCGCAAAGAGATAGGATCTTCTGAAGTGTCCTTTGGCTTCTACAAGGTCCAACGTTGTATGACGAATGTTGTCAGAGACCTGCATACATTAAATGCTAAAGCAATAGACAGCTAGGTTGTCTCTTGTTGTCAGTCAACGTTGGTGTGAATATTCATCAAAATAGTAATGTCATTTTGCTGTTCTAAAAGATGAATACGGAATGGACATGATAATGGACGATATCGACTGCATGCATGCAGAGATACGTTCAGTCTTCATTAAATGCATAGCTGACAGAAGAAATATGTGCGAAGACTTTGACTATTCAACCCGTTGAAGGATAAGTCATATGTCCAATTGATTGATATGAAATCGATGCATTTATGACTTATGAAATTGTTATGCAACCAAACAGCAAATCGTTGTGAGATATGAAAGAATCGTTGTGATCATCAAGGAAATCATTATGATTACTTAAGAAGACAATGCGCAAAGCAAATCGTTATGAGAACCAAAGAAATCGATGTGATTACTTAAGAAGTCGATGCACAAAGCAAATCGTTATGAGAACCAAAGAGATTGTTACAATTACTTAAGAAGTCGATGCGCAAAGCAAATCATTATGAGAACCAAAGATATCGTTACAATTACTTAAGAAGTCGATGCGCAAAGCAAATCGTTATAATATCTGAAGCAATCGTTGCGATAAGAAAATCGTTATGATCACTAAGGGAATCGTTATGATAGCAAATCGTTATGATCACTAAAGGAATCGTTATGATAGCAAATCGTTATGATCACTAAAGGAATCGTTATGATAACAAATCATTATGATGACTAAAGGAATCATTACGAGAGCAAGTCATTACGATGAATAAAGGAATCGTTACGAAAGCATGTCGTTATGATGACTAAAGGAATCGTTACGAAAGCAAGCCGTTACGATGACTAAAGGAATCGTTACGAAGGCAAGTCGTTATGATGACTAAAGGAATCGTTACGAAGGCAAGTCGTTACGATGACTAAAGGAATCGTTACGAAAGCAAGTCATTACGATGACTAAAGGAATCGTTACGAAAGCAAGTCGTTATGATGACTAAAGGAATCGTTACGAGAGCAAGTCGTTACGAGGACTAAAGGAATCGTTACGAAGGCAAGTCGTTACGATGACTAATGGAATCGTTACGAAAGCAAGTCGTTACGATGACTAAAGGAATCGTTACGAGAGCAAGTCATTACGATGACTAAAGGAATCGTTACGAAAGAAAATCATTACGATGACTAAAGGAATCGTTACGAAAGAAAGTCGTTATGATAACGATTTCTTTTAAATTCAAACGATGTTTCCTTCTATGAAGAAATCGATAAGGCACTAATGAAACCGTTATGAGGAAATCGTTATAGTTCTACTATAGTCGTTATGATTTATAAAGGAAACCGATGTGTACTTAGAGAAATATCATACTTGATCTTACTGTTGCTTCATTAAGAATAATACTTACCATATTGGCTTGAATTTCCTTGTTATATTTCCTGTGCTCAAAACTTATAGAAAATAGGTTAGTGACCTTAATCAAGGGTTTGATAATTATCAACATAACATGGTTTTGTTAATCACCAAAATAGAAATGAGATTAAATTAAATTACATGGGGATAGACTGATCATCAAAGAGAGACTAGAAATCTCCAGAAAAGGGTTTGGCAGCTGCAGAAAGGGAAAAAAGGAGTCTGCGTCCGGAAGGGGAGCAGCAAAGCACCGCCAAGGGGAAGAAGAAGGAGAAGAAGAGGAGGAGCTCGTGGCTACAACAGTGCTGATCTAGCCGAGTCTGTGTTTGATTTGAGTGTCAATTTCCCTGGGGGATCTTTGTATGTGTTCTACATAGATCGCCCAATTCTATTTGTCTTTACCATTTTATCTTGTACTGAAATAGATCATGCTAGAGCATCTATTATCTAAGTGTGCTTGTTCTAGCAGAACTTGGATCTTTCGTGGTCCAAAGGTTTAGAGCTGTAGTGCTCCAGTTTTGAGTCGTTGTGCTCAAATGCTTGTGAGTCGTCGTACTCATAAGTGGTTTGTGGAGTAGGTCGTCGTACCTATCTCCTGGGTTTTCTTTGAGTCATTGTACTCAAAGGGTTTGGAGTCGTTGTGCTCCGGTTGTTTCTTGAGTCATCGTGCTCAAGGGTGTTTTGGAGTCGTCGTGCTCCAGTGTGTGCTGTACTCAAGGTTTTGAGTATTGTGGTCTCACTCTGTGAGGGGTGGACGTAGGAGTCACTGGAGGTGATTTCCGAACCACCTAAAAATCCTCTATGCAGTGGTTTGAATTGTGGTTTGACTTTGTATTGCGCTAGATGCATGCATAGGGATTTCGCTCACACTACTAATTGATTTGCTCACACACACTAATCACACATATTGCATCTGTTCAGTGGGGTTTCATTTGAATAGATATCTTAATTCGAAGTAATTTTTAAATTGCTTTAGTTTCCGCTGCAAATTTATTCAACCCCCCCCCCCCCTTCTAGCTTTGTCATTATCCACCTATCCGATCCTACAATTGATATCTGAGCCGGTTCTTTGTTCATTGGTTATATTTTGGGAGACCTATCTTTGTGTGCTTAATCGCTTTGATTCCTACAATTAGTATCAGAGCGGGTTAACCACTCTAACTGTTAGATCTAATTCCTTGTTACATTATTTCACTATGATTAGATCTGATAGTCTTTTGAGTTTTTGGTATGATGGCAAATTTCTTTAATCTGCATGAATTTCCTGTTATAATTTCAGAGAAATCCCCAATCTCACTTTCATCAAGTTTTTCAGAGGAAGCACAAAGAAAAGGAGCAAAAGGAATTCACAAATGCTCAATGGTAAAGAAGAGCTTCAATGAATCCAGAAAATCAACAATTCAAAAGACTTTGGCTCTAGCAGCACATTCCATGAGCTCAGAGCATTCTACATCCTCTTCAGAACACAAGAGTTCAAATGGGTCTACAAGATCAGGTAAATCAATTCTAGATCCATTTATGTATTCTAATTCTGATTCTGATGCAGATGAAGGCATGTCTTATGTTGAATTCATTGAATTCTGTGAGAAGATACGGAATTTTAATGCAAAGTTGAACACTAAAAATAAAGATTTGAAAAAGACTTTAAAACATTGCCACAAAGAAAGTGAAAAATTGAAAAATACACTTGAATTGCTCCAGAACAATAATAAAGATCCTTCAGAAGAAAATGAGAATTTGAAAATTGAAGTTCAGAAACTGAATTCTGAAAAAGAAAGTTTGAAAGATAAAATCAAAATTTGTGAAAACAAGTTGTCCAATTTGAAAGAAAATCATCATCAGTTGGAATATGAAAATCTTGATTTGAAAGATGAAAATGAAAAATTGATTGATCTCAATGAAAACTTCAAATTTGATAATGATCAATTAAACAAACAAATTTCTAACATGGCTCATGATCATCAAATAAATGAAAGATGCAAACAACTTGTTGAAGAAAATAGTCATCTAAAAAGGAAGATTGAATGCTTGTTGCATGACAAACCATTGGACAATGATTGTAGTAATTTGAGTAATAAAATTACCGATTTGGAAAAATAAATTGCTCAATTTGAAAATGAAAAGTACAAGATGAAAATTGGTTTGGATGTCATGCTAAAAAAGCTTCAAATTTCAGAAAAAGAAGTTGTTGCATTAAAAGCTGAAAAACAGAAGCTTCAACATGAATTGAAGAATATTAAATACACAAGTCTTGCTTCTGTGAGAGATAAGAAAAATGAAAATAAATCAAAATTAACATTTGTTAAAGCTGCTACAAATAAGAACACTACTAATTCTAATGAAAAACTTGTGAAAGTTCTTGTTCAGAAACAGACAGAGAAAAAGAAAAATGCTACTGTTAAGAAGATTCATCTACTTCCTCCATCAGTCCAAAAAGCTCTAAAGAAAGTTCAATATTCACATCATGCCAAGAGCCACCAAAAGGTACCTTCTTCTTCTCATGGTAAGCCTCCTCACATGAAAAGGAGATTCCAGCAAATGGATACATGCCAAGGTAAGTACCTGGTAAGAAATGATCTCATTTGCTTTAATTATAATAAACCTGGTCATTTAGCCAAATTTTGCTGGAATAAAGATCAACATTTCCATAAATATGCTAAATCAATCCAATACTTTCATTGTCATAAAATTGGTCATATTTCTAGGGACTGTTGGTGCAGAAATGATTTTGTTGTGCATGCTCAGAAATTCCAGTCTAATGCATATGTTTATACATATAGGAATAAATATCATGTTCATACTAAAAATGTTCAGAAATTCCATGTGTATAGGCATAGAAATGTTGCACAAATTCATTCTGTTTCTGCTTATATTAAAAATCCAAAAAATAGAAAACTTCATGAAAACATAGATGCATTGAGCAAGGTAAAAAGAAAATCTGGAACTAATTTTGCTCATAGTTCTATCAATGAAAGAAATGCATCTATACCAAAAATAAAATCATTTTGGATTCAGAAATCTTTATTGCACTCTAACATTGATTTTATTACAGGACCCAAGCAAGTGTGGGTACCAAAACTAGCTTGATCAGCAGGCTGAGCAGTCTTGCAGCCATACATTGTAAATGGATTCAAGATATTGGCTGTGCAAGGCAAGAAATGATTGGAGAACACAGGTAAAATCTTTGAAAAAGAAATGAAGACTGTTCAGGTAAAATTTCTTTATCATTTCAAATGTAAATTGTCTGAATTGAAATAAATGTTTAATTTTATCTGAACAATGAGAAATGTGTTTCAATGTTGCTCCCAACAATAATTTTGTCTCATAACAATTGGAATCATGTTTGTATTATCATGCTTGCTTACTGTGCCCATGATTCTGTGTGCATATCAACTGCTTCGACTTTTTGGTATATCAAATGATGACATGTGGAAAAACAAGTTATGCTTGTTTGGAAGCTATCATTATGCGTGAGTAAAATACTCCGCCAAGTACTAGAAGTCATGTTATGCTTAAAGCTAATTGTGTGCATAATCATGTGTGAATTGCTTGCTAGCTTTTTCATTCCATGCACATATTAAGGGGGAGAAAATTTGAAAAAGTGTAAAAATGTTCTTGAAAATGCAATGAATTTCATGCTAAAACTAAAGAATAATTGACCTTTTTGTAGTGACTATGTGGTATATCAAATGGTGAAATGTGAAAGGACAAGTTAGGCTTGTCTGGAAACTATCATCATGCGTGAGAAAAATTATCCGCCAAGTATCAATAGTCTTTTTCTACATAAAGGTCATTAAGAAAAATGAAAATCTCAAAAACTGTATTTTAAGTCTTTGAAACACTTTTGAGTCTTTGAAAAACTTTTCTCCTTCAATAAATTGCCTGTTGATGTATGCTTGATCATGTTCATACTCTTTCTGTGCAAATTGCTTGAAATGAACATATCTGAATTGTTTAAATGATCATTTCATATCATGCATATCTTATGGGGGAGTGAGTCAAAAGAATCTTTGAGTGAAATGCTGGAGAAATATTCTTTCATATCTGATTTATCAACAACTCTCATTCAATTTGTTGACAAATGTTCTTGTAAATAAACTCCTCACTCTCACATTGCATTAGCATTCTTGGTATATCAAATGGTGATTTGAAGAAAGGCAAGTCAGGCTTGTCTGGACACTTTCACTATGAGTGAGTATATGTCTCCGCCAAGTATCAAGAGTCTTGTATGCAATTGTTGAGGGGGAGTCTCTGTCTTTCAATAAAACATTCTTGTTCATTCTATTTTCACTTCATTCCATTCCTATTTCTTCAATAATCCTCATGTTCACCTTGTGAGGGGGAGATACATGAAAGGGGAAGTCATTGTCACATTCCTTAACTTTACTTGTCTATCTGGAACCCCAAACTCATCAGAATGTTTAAGTCATTGTGCTATTTTCTTATGAGAGAATTAAGAAATTGAAACTAAACTCATTGTGAATTTAGTTTATTTTCAAAGATTCATTATCATTTTAAGGTTAAGCAATCTTAATACTGAATATTTTTAAAATGATTGCAAAACACTTGTAGGCACATGAGTTGCTTTATTATTTAACATGTGCATGTTTACGCTTCATTTTTACCACATGTTAAGAATAATTTTTCTAAATTCGTAGTCATGACTTTTCTGGTCAAAGTAAACATATTCCTGCAAAACATCAAAAGAAAATGATCAACAATCTGGAAAGATACAAACAGAGCAATGCAAATTCTTGAACCACTGAGTAACCGGGTCATTTCACCTGGAAAGTGATTTGTTTCGCGTCAAAAAGTGGAAATCAAAACTTTCAACTCTATATAAGATAATGAAAGTTAAACCATTGAGTAATCAAGAGGTCTTGCATCTGATCAATGTGATCTCTTGCACTGAAAAGTGAGATTTAACTAATTTATTCTTGTATTCTTTCCCAGCTAAAATTGAAAGAAAATCAAAAAGACAGGATAGAGAAGCTTAAGACCTTAATAAAGTTCATGTTTACTGAGTTTAGACCTATTATTCTACATTGTCTTACAATTAAAGCTCCTAACATCCTTGTTAAATACTTCTGCTCACTCATATAGGTCACTTTACTTCACATTTGCATCATTATTTTAACTTCATTCAGATCATTATATCTTGCAATACCTTGTGTTGAGTGAGTCTTTGTGATTAAACTTTGTTTCACAATAATTTCTCTCATTTGACAATATCACTTTGCCTCACTTATTTTGATTGTTTCTGACAATTCATTTCCTACATTTCATTTCTTGATCTCCTACATTCATTGTTTCTCTCTCTTATCTATCTTTTTGATGCTGTCAAAAAGGGGGAGAAAGTTCTTTACAGGGGAGAAAGTTGTTTATGGGAGAAAGTTGTTCAAAGAGTGAATATGGTCAAGGGGAGTTATTGCAGTCAAGGGAGTCAGGCTATTGGGAGATTGTGCATGTATTTTGTCATCATCAAAAAGGGGGAGAATGTTGGGTTGAGTGTGTGTTTGAAACCTTTTAATGATGACTTTAATCACGACTAATTGACATCACTCATAATTTGATTTTGATGATGACATTTTGTACATATTAAAATGATGACATATTGAACATGTTATACATTTTATACATATCACAATAATGCTTAAACAACATGTTTTTGATGTTTAATATCTCACATTTTAATGATAATATCTTGTATTAATGGTTTACACTTTATATTTTCAGGTTCACACACTTTTGTCACAGTGGTGTCGACATAGTCCACCTGTGTGTTGACATTAGATGACTGTCCCAGAAGCATGTTCTGAAGCAGTAGCCAGTGGTGTTGACATAGTCTGCCTGTGTGTCGACATAGTTTGCTAGTGGTGTCGACACAGTCCACCTGTGTGTCGACAATAGTTCACTGTCCCAGAAGCCTATTCTGAAGCAGTTGCCTGTGGTGTCGACATAGTGCCCTATGGTGTCGACACACTTCGACTAAAGCTCAAAAATGGAAATTTTTCTGGACACGTGGCTGCTTAGGAATCAAGAGATTTGACCTAGATTTCTGTGCCCACGCACCCCAAGGCACCTTATGGACATATGGGGCTATAAATACCCATGTTTCTTGTACTCCAAAGGTATCCCACAAAAAGAGAGACTAGAAATCTTCAGAAAAGGGTGCGGCGGCTGCAGAAAGGGAAAAAGGGAGTCTACGTCCAGAAGGGGAGCAGCAGAGCGCCGCCAAGGGGAAGAAGAAGGAGAAGAAGAGGAGGAGCTCGTGGCTGCAGTAGTGCTAATCTAGAAGGAGATCCAGTCAAGTCTGTGCTTGATTTGAGTGTCAATTTCCCTAGGGGATCTATGTATGTGTTCTAGATAGATCACCCAATTCTATTTGTCTTTACCATTTTATCTTGTACTGAGATAGATCATGCTAGAGGATCTATTCTCTAAGTGTGCTTGTTCTAGCAGAACTTGGATCTTTCGAGGTCCAAAGGTTTGGAGCCGTTGTGCTCAAATTCTTGTGAGTCGTCGTACTCATAAGTGGTTTGTGAGTAGGTCGTCGTACCTATCTTCTGGGTTTTCTTTGAGTCATTGTACTCAAAGGGTCTGGAGTCGTCGTGCTCGGTTGTTTCTTGAGTCATCGTGCTCAAGGGTGTTTTGGAGTCGTCGTGCTCCAGTGTGTGTTGTACTCAAGGTCTTCAGTAGTGTGGCCTCACTGTGTGAGGGGTGGACGTAGGAGTCACTGGAGGTGATTTCCGAACCACCTAAAAATTCTCTGTGCAGTGGTTTGAATTGTGGTTTGACTTTGTATTGCACTAGATGCATGCATAGGGATTTCGCTCACACTACTAATTGATTTGCTCACACACACTAATCACACATATTGCATCTGTTCAGTGGGGTTTCATTTGAATAGATATCTTAATTCGAAGTAATTTTTAAATTGCTTTAGTTTCCGCTGCAAATCTATTCAACCCCCCCCCCCCTTCTAGCTTTGCCATTATCCACCTATCCGATCCTACAAGGTTGTCGGGGTTCATATCTTCATTTAACATAACCCTCTGCAGAAAAGCCTTCAAGGCATCTTGATGGGTCTGTGACCTTTTGATCAGCTCGATGATGGATATTTTGGCTAGAGTCTGATCCAGATGCTTTAGTATATCATATTGGGTCCCTGGGACCGGATCTATCTCCTCGAGTTCCTGTTGATGCTGTTGATTGTTGCTACTGGAATTTTGGGTTGGCTGACCCGGCATGGACACGATGCATTAGGATACATCCGGTGGAACATTCGCCCGCTCCATAGGGCGAGGTTATGGTGTAAAGTGGGGGCGGAGAGGTGTCAATGATAGAGGGATTGGCTATTATGGGTGGAGGCATAGTGGAGAATTGGATGTTAAGGGGTGACAGAATAATGGGCGGTATGATGGAGGTATTGAAGAGTGGTAAGGTAATGGTAGCGATGGTGGGTGTGATGTGAGAAATGGCCAAAAGTTGGCCCGCTTCATGCTCATCGTCATAAGCCCATGCGGTTGCGGGTGGCAGATGGTGGATGACGGGGTTGACTTGGGCCGGTGGAGGAGGTGGTGGAGCAGGTTGGGGGTTCGGAACGGGCTGGTGCTGCGGCATAGGATTGCAAATTATGCCGAGGTCATTTGTAGGCTGATGTGGTTGCTGTGGTGGTTGTTGTTGGAACTGGAATGACTGCTGTTGCTACTGGCATTGCTACTGCTATTGCTGGAATTACTGTTGTTGCTGTGGCTGTTGTCGCCTTTACTGCTGCTGCTGTTGCCTCTGCCCCTGTTGGTCCCTCAGTGTCTGGATCAATCTCTTCATTTCAGCCCAATCAATATGATTCTGTTCATGGAGATCATATATAATATCTCTAAATTGAAAACAATCTGACACATTGTGGACCGGATGATGGTGGTACACGCAATACTTCGTCTGATCCGCCGCCATATTCCCGTTTGCCTTCTCTGGAGGTAGCCTAAGGGCATTAAGGGATATGAGGGCTACGAAAATATCAGCTAGACTCTCTGGAAGGGGAGGATATTGAGCTCTCTTAGGTCCGTTTGGCTTCTTGGGAGCATAGCCATTTTGGGATGAAGGGACCTGATTGTACTGGCGCTGATCTTGTTGGGGGTTCTGGGTTTGAGGAGGTGGCTGCCTACTGTTCCAAGGCTGCTAAGGTTGTTGGGTATAGGGAGACCTACCTACCGAACCCTAAGGATTGTTGACTGCACCTACCTGCTCATTAGTTTGGACTCCTTCGGTGACGGGACCTTGAGGTTTCTTAGGATAGCGGAACTTAGGGGTCTCAAACATAGAGTGGATGGGTGAGTCCTTAAGCTGGGTAAGGATGAAACGGGCTCGGTTGTACAGCTGGTGCATGGAGGTGATGTCGTTCATAACTAAGATGGCACGATAGGTAGGTGTGGCATTCGCAATTATCAACTTGACTTTCACCTCCTCAGGCATTGGGCAGCAGACCTTTGAAGCTAGGTCACGCCACCTATAAGCATCAACTGCAAACTCCTCATCAGGCTTCATCTTTTCAGCTACCAGATCAACAAAAGATTACTCGGGTCCGACCCGGTCCTGAAACTGCTGTATGAATCTTTCTTGAACAATCTGAAAAACCTCGGCTTCCTCGGGGGGTAAAGAGTAGGAACACTTGAGGGCCGCTCCATCCAATGACTTGCGAAACAAGTACGCCATGAGATGGCGGTCGTACTTGTGCGGGGCAGATTCATATACAAAATCTTTCAAATGAACATAGGGGTCACCTACCCTAGAATACTGCCGGTAAACAGGGAGTTCCGACTGGGGTGGGACCCGGAGGTGTTGGAAGGAAGGAAGGGGGATATCAGCAGCTTTCCGTGGATCCAATTGTCTCCAGAGGTCATGGAGCTCCCTCTTCATAGACGTCCACTCTGCAAGGAAGTCAGAGGGGGACGCGGTGTGGTGAGTGGGAATGAGGGAGTGGGATTGCTCCAAAGAATAAGACCTCTCATGGGGAATGAAAATAGGTTCGGTTTGATAGAATGAGGAGACTGGAGGGGATCTGGGCCGAACCTCCTGCGTGGGAAGGTAGCTGGGCTCAGAAAAATGAATAGCACGTGGACGCAAGGGAGTGGGATCTGCTATGGTGGAAGGAACATGTGGCGCAAAGGCAGTAGGGGCAGAAGAGGCCGCCTGCTGGGCTGAATCATGAGATGGCAGGGATAAGGGATGCTTGCCTTTGGCAGTGGTCAGAAACTCCCGAACTTGGTCCGGGCTCAAATGTGGGAGGAGCTGATTGAATTGGGTGCGCGGGTCATCCTCCCCAGGAGGAGAAGGGGGGCAAGATTGACCATCAATGATAGTGGGAGGCTGGATGTTCCTGGAGAGGGTGGCCGCAGAAGGTTGGGCCACATCCTCAAGGAGCCCAATGGGCAAGAGTCGCCGGCAAGGACGCAGAAGTGGTCCATGCCGAACAGAGGATTGTGATATAATACAACAGTTGGAGGGGACTGACTCCAACGACCTAGACAATGACGCATGCAACAACCCCTAAACAATTAGGGGAGACGACACAATTACTAAACAATTCCTAGACCCTAACACACAAGAAAGGACTATGAGATAAGAAGGGGTGTGTCACACAAGCACTCAAGTTAACATGATTACCATCAAATTTTTGGGGTTCTTACTTGACCTTTAATGGATTGATTAATGGGATTTCACTCGGTCAATAGGGACCCTAATAGGTAAGGACTCAAGTACTTCGGTGACACTAAGGGGATGCACAAACTCACGCGTGGGATGGCCTGAACTATGGGTACAACGGGTACAACCCGCCCGGCGAACCGCAACATGCGTACGGCCACGGGGACTTACGGAGGCCCTCGGTAGGTGGCCCTAGTCAGCCCACCGGTGCTCGCAGGTGAGAGGGCCTACTCTACCAAGGAGGAAAACCTAATCAACATGGATCAGAAGTGTATGCATGAGCCCTAGGTGCACCAAGGTGCATGCAATTCTATCTGAAACTAACACATAGCAACTGGCAGGTCTCTGCTGAAGTCGCAGAGACCAGATCCACCACGACCTTATCGCGACCGAGACTCCCGCCATAATACGAACAGGGCACAGATACCCACAGTCACATGGAAACAGTAAGCAAACAGACTAACCTAAAACGCAATACAATCATGGAATAGACTAAACAACACAGCAATACTCACTAAACATACAGGAACCAACACATGGATCAAAACAGTAACAAATAGTGTGTACCTGAAGACACGGCCCGCAATGCTGACGCGACACTGTCGCGGTCCCCCGATCAGTCGCGACACGATCCGAAATCAAACAGTAAAAATAAAAGGAAAATCCAAACCCTAACAGAATTCTAGCAAATAGGAAAGGGAATATACATGGCATAATGGCATGGAGAAGACATGGAAGCACACTCAGAATAAGAATAGGGTGAACAGAAGAGGAAGAACGCGTACCTGAAGTCGCGTCCGCCTTTATGGACGTGAACTAGCCACGCCTACATGATTCGTCGCATTCCCAACAGATAATAGAAACGCAGACAAAACAAAGAGATATATCTAACAGGGTTCTAAAAAACATTTAAACAGATCAATAGGGTAGACAAACAAGCAACAATCACGAGGCTAGCACTAAAGGTCCCACCGTGATCGCCAAAAGGTGTAATCACAGGATTGTGCACCCCTTCAAAACACACAACACATTTTAAGATTAAATAAAATAGCATGGAAGTATGGATGGATGTGATCGCCACCTAGCTAGTTGCCTTGATTAAGAATTAAATAGGTTAACTATACTAGGAAAAGGAATGAGAACAGAGGCACTTACTATAGTCGCGACGGGGTGACCCGTCGCGATGAAGCTAATGTCGCAATGCCCAGCCAGGGAGCGTCTCTACTGTCGCGACCCGCGTGCCTGTCGCATTCTCTACAATGCGGGAGAATGATGGTTGGACCTTCTTCCTATCCTCCGGCCGGCCAGAGGACAAGAGCTCCTCGTCGACTGATGCTTATGTACCTGCCAGGACAAAGAAAATAAGACAACAAACCCTGTTAGACCATATTTAAGTGTAATATCTATCCAAAAATGAAGAGAAAGGTGGGAGTATGGGGGGAATGAACTTGGGGGGGGGGGGGGGGTTTAAACCCCTAGGGTGTATAAAAATAAGGGAAGGAAAGAGTGAATTCGTCCTATCTAAGAAAAGCAAATAACATGCATGAAAGATGAGATGAGGGTGAAGAGAGGAAGAAAGAGCCCCATTAGGGGGCGACTCCCTGGCTTCAGATGATGCCCTTGGATGGTGTAAGGGGACTCAGAGGTTGCCTCCTCCTCCTCCAAGCTCCATGGATGAAGAAAGTATCATAGCTTGGTGAAGAAAATAGGTGGAAATGAGAGGGAATGGGAGGGCCACGAACTAAGTGTCAGGTCATAGAAAATTTTGACAGCACTTCGTGGCAGAAATGGGGCTCTCCCTTCTCTAAAGAAGAAGGGTTGCTTATATAGAGCATGAGAGAGAAACTCCCATCCATGGGAGATAATTGTTGCCCAGTTGACGAGCCCAGAGGGGGGGGGGGGTGAATGGGTCTTTAAAATTAATCTAGAAGATACCTGTAAGTAAAAACATTCACACAAACGTTCTTCGATGGAGGTTAGTAACTGTTAGTTCAAATAACAATCACACAAGGAAGGCTGTAACACCCCGAAATTTAGTGATTTAAAAACTTTGGAAATAAAGGAGGATAAAGTAAATAAACATATTAGAGAGACTTCCAACACCATGTATTAATGACCCATTAACAAGATTGGGCCAATAGAGCACATCTGGCCCAAGGATATAAACAAACTAGGACAGGAAATTTCCCAGAAATTCGTGTATGTAATTATGCCATAATTGGAGAGGGCAAGTTATGGTTAAAATTAAGGTAATTAGTCATACAAGGTAAGCCAAAACCGAACCCAACCCCAATTGGTGGTTTCCTAAACCTTTGCTACCTCTTTTGGGTAAGAGAATCCTAGATCTTATGGAAAGTGGGAGACAGAACTCGTAGCCCCTTTCCTAGTCTCATCAGGACTCTTAACTACAACCTAAATCTATAAGAACTCATCCTCAAACTCTTGGGGAAGGTTTAACAACGAGTTGGGGTCGTTTGGAGGCAGGCTAGAGCTTCTGAGGAGAAGGAGAAAAGGCTGGGAACCCGGAGTTCCATCCCCTGCATCCTCTGTTGCATCTAGAACGTCGACTGGTTTTAGATCATCATAAAAGTAGGTGTTCTCGGGCCAAGATTAAAGAAAACCTATACCATCATGTAGAGCATCGAGTCTATGTTCATTTGCACTTGATTTGCCCAATTTTCATGGAGTATGCATGGAGTATTGGTCGTTTTCCCTCAGTTGTGCCCAGTTAGGGTTTTTTGTTTTTGTTCTTTGAATTATGCACGTGATTAGACACCGAATTTGACTAACCTTCCTTCATGCAAGTTCTTCTACTTTAAGTCACGATCATCTTTTATGTTGGAAGTTTTATTCAAAAGTTTTTCGTTAGAGTGTTATGAGCATGGTAAGAGAGTCTCTGCATGATCCTGTGATTTCGGGCTACACTTGATTTTTTGTTCTCCAAATGTTTTCGTGGGATTCGAAACTGAATTAGATCAAACCCCCAACATCAAAGTTCTTCTACTAGTTGACCTCGTCATCTTTCATGTTGAACATTTTGTCTAAATGTCATTCGTTAGAGAGTTATAAGTGGGGTAAGTAAACCACTACATGAGATGTGTTTTCGGGTTCCACATGACCTATAAGTTTTGTTCTGGAAGGGCACTAGTGTCGACACTACTTGGGCTAGTGTCGACACACTGTCCTAAAACAGCCCAGAAGGTGTTCTGGGAAGGCCTCTAGTGTCGACACTACTTGGGCTAGTGTCGACACACTGTCCTAGATTGGCCAAAAGGTGTTCTGGGAGCTGTCTCTAGTGTCGACACTACCTGAACTAGTGTCGACACTACTTGACCTTTTTGCCTTGTATTTGAAGCACTGTGTCGACACTACCTGAGCTAGTGTCGACACTACTTGACCAGTCTGCATTATTTTGTCTTGTGTTTGAAGCATTGTGTCGACACCAGTAAGGGGTGTGTCAACACTACCCTTACAAAAAAATTACATAATTTGGGTCTGATCATTTCATGATGTCTACTAGCATGTGCATGATGTTATATGGTATGCATGGACCTAAAATAAATCAACCCATTGAAAAATAGTAATGATATGAATACGATTCTAATGTGTAATTGTGATTGATCTTATGTCCATTGGATTACCTTGTGATCTTGCTTATGGTCAATTGATAAGATAAGAATATGATATGAATGTGGGGATGAATACATGTTGGTATGGACTTGTTAGTGGTGTTAATGTCATGATTTGCATATGAGTTTCATTAGTTTCATGCTTCCCGGTGTTCCATTGATTATTTGTCCATATGCATACATGCTAGGAAGATCCGTGACTCGTCACTCACACATTTGCACGAATAGGCACACCCTTCTTGGGAAATTGAGAGCACATGTTCTGCATATGATCTGTCTTTTGAAACATCCTCATGTCAAGACATTAATGAATTATGAAACATAAGATACGTCATTATCCTGCCCTGTTCTCTTGAGCTATTTGTCATACCTTGACTCTATGAATGATCTTGTTTCCTTTTTCTATGAGCTTGTCATTGAAACTCTGTGGCCATAATATGAATATGTTTGTTCAGCACAATTGGGACTTCGGTCCTTTTGACCAATGCCTGTGCAATAGGGGCCCTGTCTAGTCCTGGGGAGGAGCACCCCAACGTACTTATTAACTGCGGAAGTATGGACTTGTGGTGCGTGGCATGGCACTGATACTATATGCAAGAGTTGTGAAAATTGTGCCTTCGTTTGATATGATAAGTTTGATTTGATCTGATATGATAAGATTTGATATGATACGTCTGTTCACGTGAATACGTGGTATCTGTCTGAATATGGCCAATCTCTTTTGATATGATTCTACTCTTGGAATATCTGTCCATTGTATATGCAATTCGACATTTGATCTGATATGATATCTGTTTTACTATGCTATTCAATCTGTTAGTATTGCATGCATTGTCATCATATTCATGTGCATATCTGCCTATTTAAAATGCTAATCATGTATATTAGTGCCCGCACACTATTGAGATGTAAACCCTACTGAGCTAGTTCGCTCACCCTATCATCCTACCCTTTTTCAGGAAGTGATGAAGAACCAGTGGAGTCCGATGGGGCAGGGCAAGAGTGATGAGCACCCGCCATATGAGTTGATGATAGTTTAGGAATAGACAATTGAGTAGTCTACGTAGTAGTGAATTTTTCTGGAAGTTTTATTTGAATAATGGATCCTTTAGTTGGTTCTTTCTTATGTAAGGTTGTATCTAGTTGAATGAAATGAAATTAAGAGTACCTTTGATGATGTTATTACGATCTGAAAAGTGTTGTTATATTCATTTGTGACTCTGCGCTATTCAACTGTAATACGTCTGTTTGTATTGTTCACGTCCCCCGGTATTTATTCCGCTGCTAAATATCGGGGCGTGACAGTTGGTATCAGAGACTTAAACTTTAGGGTCCAAGGGAATAAGAGCATAGAATGAAACTAGATCACACGAGTCAAAACCTGTCGTACCTAATGTGAGCTTGGGTAGAGCCATGGGAATAGAAGTCACATGGGATATATTTAGATGACTGACTCATATTATTATCTTGAAGGTACTTATTACCTCAATGGCCGCTGAACGTGCCCATGCTAGGGACATGCAACGGACAATACAGAACTTGACTCAGGCTATCCTGCAAGCCACCCAGGGTGGAGGTAACCGCGGAGCCGGTGATCTCCATCGAAATTTTCGGAACATGGATTCGCCGAGGTTTGAAGGGAGTAATGACCCAGATGTTGCTGAACACTGGGTTAAGGAAATTGAAAGGATATTCATGGTCATGCAATGCACAGACCAGAACAAAGTACTACTGGCGACTTTCCAATTGGAAAAGGATGCCAGGGCATGGTGGGAGTCGGTAGAAGCAACATTAAATGGCCAGCAACTAACATGGGCTCAGTTCATTGAGCGATTCAACACCAAGTATTTTTCTGAGAGGGTCCAAGAAAGGAAAGCAGCCGAATTTGCGGCTTTGAAGCAGAGAGGACTCAGTGTGGCTGAGTATGAGGCCCAATTCTCTCGTCTGTCCCGATATGCTGTGCACTTAATTGGGACAAAAAGGATGAAGGCGAAACACTTTCTGAATGGCTTGAGGCCCCAGTTCATCACTCAACTGGCGCCAATGGACATTCAAACCTATGCTGACATGGTAAAGAAGGCTCAGTTACTGGAAGATGCTATGGAGACGGCTGAAAGAATTATGGGAAGACCCGCGAAAAGAGAGCAAGTGTCTTCTACAGGAAAGTACCAGCCGACCATTAGAGAGAAAAGGCCCAGTGGCGGAGTAAATGAACCAGCTGATAAAAAGACAAAGGAGTTAGGCAAGCAGATAGTGGTGGCAACGGGAGAAAGGTGCAAACACTGTGACAAAGCTAGTCACCGGTCTGAACATTGCTGGAGAGCGCAAGGGAGATGCCTGCGCTGTGGTAGTCGTGACCATAGGATCTCGGACTTCCCACTATTGAAAGAACAAGCCCCTTAGAACAAGCGTTCGAATGGACATAAGAGGCAAGGCCGATTGCAAGCTATCCAGGAACCGGAAGCTGCTGAAGAAGGAGGTATCGTGGAAGGTACACTCACTATTCTTTCCCGACCCGCATATGTTCTCTTTGATACGGGAGCTACGCATTCCTTCATATCTCAAACATTTGTTGATACCCTACCTGTGAAACCCATCCCAATGAAATCCGGAATGGTTGTGTCAACCCCGATTGGTTCTGGCACCAATCTTACAAACCATATGCCATCCAATGAAGTGTTGATTGAAACTCAAAACCTACCAGCAAATTTAATATGTATGGACATGGAGGGGTATGATGTGATACTGGGAGCAGACTGGTTGTTTGAACATGGGGCTAGTATTAACTGCAGGAGAAGTCGGGTAACCTTTAGCCATTACCCAAAACTAGTGTTCACAGGGGATAGAAACCGCAGGAGATTGTCACTTATTTCTGCACTACAAGCCAAAAGGATGATGAGAAAAGGTTGTATGGCCTTTCTTGCTGCTGTTATCATCGCAAAGAAGGAAGTCAAAGTAGAGAACATCCATGTTGTTAGCGAATACGCTGATGTTTTTCCCGAAGACTTGCCAGGAATTCCTCCTGAGCGAGAGGTCGATTTCACCATCTACTTGGTCCCTGGAGCAGCACCAGTATATAGGGCACCATATAGAATGTCCCCCGCAGAACTGAAGGAATTAAAGGAGTAATTGATGGAACTGTTAGAGAAGGGTTTCATCCGACCAAGCACATCACCATGGGGTGCACCTGTCCTCTTCGTCAAGAAGAAAGATGGGTCGATGAGGCTATGTATAGATTACAGACAACTAAACCAGTTAACCATCAAGAACAAATATCCTTTGCCAAGAATTAATGAGTTGTTTGATCAATTATCTGGAGCTAAATACTTCTCTAAAATAGATCTCAGATCCGGTTATCACCAATTGAGGATCAAAGGAGAAGACATTCACAGGACAGCCTTCCGAAGTAGGTATGGGCATTATGAATTCATTGTTATGCCATTTGGACTAACAAATGCCCCTGTAGTTTTTATGCAGTTGATGAATAGCATTTACCGCCCATATCTTGATAAATTTGTGGTGGTATTCATCGATGATATATTAATCTATTCCAATATAAAGGAAGAGCATGAGGAGCATTTGAGGATCTCATTACAGATTTTAAGGGAGAATAAATTATATGCCAAGCAAAGTAAATGTGAATTTTGGCTTGAGGAGGTGTCCTTTTGTAACGACCCGCGATCCTCCGACCCTCGGCCCACGCCGAGGACCCGATTTTCGCGGTCGCCACCCACGGATCCGAAGACCCGGAAGGGTTATATGAATGAGTCTAGTGAGATATGTACTAAGTTTAAACAACTATAATAATATGTACATTATACAAAAGGGTTGTACAACGCGTCCCAAGCAAAAGCACAGGTACCATAAGAAAGGTGCAGTCCTTAAGGGGCATACCCCGAGAACTTGCAAAACACAGCTCTCTACTCACTCAGGTACAAGAGCTCACAACACTCGCTCTCACTGCTGCTGACAACAACACGGCGCCACAGCCGCCTCCGCAACCCGTCCGACACCGAGCTCCCGCGACGACGAGCCCCTAGCTGAAGGAAGTAGGGGGGTGAGCCTCGCGAACAAGGCCCAGTAGGGATTACCAGTCCCTCATCGGCCAGAGCAGCAGGAACTCCGAAAACAGGAAACTACACTAGAAAGCTGTAAATCGAGTAACACCTACAGCAGGGTACTACTAAGCAGCGGAAGAGAACAGCATAACGCCACGACCACCAAACGAGGTCGGGCCACACACACGACTCCCGCAGAAACCAACGGAGTCGGGCACAGAGCGGAAGCAACCCTCAGCACACCTGCCGAGACCGCGGAACAACCAAGTGAGAACGACGTCTCACCGCAACCACGGCCATCTCGGACCTCTACAAGGTCGAGGGCCCACAAGCAGAACCACCCCGGACCGTGGACACGCCACCAGGTCAGGGAGCCACACACGCCGGTGCCATCACAGGCTGGCACCCAAGAACGGGACCACGGAACTGAGAGAACACCGAAGCGGAAACCACCAGAAGCACGGGTCTGCCCAAGGCCAGACCAACGACGCCCACGAAAACTACGCACAGCCAGGCTATAACCGCCGTGCAAACTAGGGCAACGGATAACACTTAGAAACGTCGTCAGGAAACGCCGTCACAACAACAACAACCAAGCCACCGCCGCTAGCAGCCAAGAGGGGGACACGCTGTCCACGCCCTCCGCTCACCAGCCTAGCTCCTGCCTCCTCCCCCGCGAAGGGCGAGACAGAGCCGCCACAGAAACACACCAACTCACGCAACACTGCAGCCTGGCCAAGCTGCGGCCTCACGCCTGACACCACTACGTGGCTCCGAAACCAATGCAGAGAGAGGCAGTGAGACAAAGGACTGTCTGGTCTGCGCCAGGAACTCCAAACACCTCGACGTCCCAGACCCAGACAAGAGAGCTCTACAAACGACTCAGCGCCGCTGTCCAAACCTCGTTTTCCCCTCAGCTCCAGAGTCTGCCCTGTCGGCTGCAAACTCGAGCACGCTCGTAGCCCGGAGTACTCCCTCAACAGGCTGTCGAGGACGGGGGTCCCAGGAAACGGAGACAACCTCTGAACGGGACAAGCCCTCAAGTGCCAAGCACCGGGCGAACAGGCGGGGCAGCACAACAAAACCATGCCGAACTGCTGGCTTGTAACCACGAAAAGCCCAGCAAGCGAGAAGCACGCACAAACCCTCAACAGGGTTGTCGGCCAACTAACCACCCACGGAAAAGCCAGAGTCTTGGAACACTACCAGTTAGCACGGAAACCCGTCGCTCTGCTAATAATCGATTGACCGCCAGTCAATCGATTATTAGACAGACGCGACCCTCCTGGCGCCACTACCAGGACACGGCCACGAAGGTGTCACCTTCGGTCACTGAACGCAGGGAGGCGACCAGCCGCGTTCCTTACCGGAAGGTCCTAAGGGCAAAGCCTGCCCAGGGGCACACGCCGACACGCAACTGGGCCACGGAAACACCCGAGGAACCCACAGGCACTGTCGCGCCCCCACAGGCCGTCGCGATACCATCGCGACAGGGAAGGGCACCGCGACAGAAACCCTGACGCGACGGGGCGGCGCGTCGCGACAGCAACCCTGTCGCGACGGGAAACCAGGTCGCGACAGCGATCCTTATCGCGATCGCCCAGTGCACCGCGATAAGGTCGCGCCCGACCAGGGCGACGCCTCTACTGATGTCGCGGCGCGTCGCACGGCCGCGACATCAGCCGGGAGGCAGACCGCCGGGATCCTCAATCCCGGGGCCGCCCACGAGCTACACACAAGCGCATACGGGGGAGGGGAGCATAGGGAAAGCTGTAAGACTATCTACAAAACCCCGAGGACTCCCGATCCACCCGGATTGGGAAGGGCACAAGAAATCCCTACCTTTCACGAAGAACGAACCCACGAGGGGCCCTTCACGTCGGTTGGCCACCTCCTCCTCGCTCCACGCAAGGTCCACGACGCCACGGCACCACGCACGGCCCTCCTCCTCGCCTGAAACACACAAAGGAGAGAGGGGGAGGCAGAGCACCGCCGGAGGGAGAAGGGAAGAAGAAGAGAGAAAGAGGAAAGGGGTAGCCGGCCTGCGCCTTAAGCGCCCGGCACCCAAAACGCGACGGACCGCCCCGTCGCGTTAACGACCTTAACGTGCGGGTCCACGGACCGCGACCAGAACGCGACCCCCAAGGACGCCGCGACAACCCGACAGGTCGTACTGACACACCTGCCACTCTGACAGGTGTCAGACGGCCGGTCAGCGCAACACGACAAAACACTGTCGCGACCCGTTGACCGGTCACGACAAGAACATGACGGCAACCCAGGGCGCGACAAGAACGCGACAGACCGCCCTGTCGTGACACGGATGACTGTCGCGTCGGGCACCCCCGACGCGGCACCAGTCATCCAGGACACCAGAAAGAAAGCCGGGAAGCCGGGTGTTACAATCCACCCCCCTTAAAACAATTTCGTCCTCGAAATTGGGACAAGCCCAACAGATCCCAAGGCACGAAACAAAGCACGGGGAGTAAACGCAAGACCAGCGCGAAAAAGTCACTAAGTCTCAACACGACTTCCACGAGGCAGCAATCGCACAGCAAAACACGCGCGGCACACGAAGCCGGGAAACCAACGGCTCAGACAACGGGCTCCGAACACGGTGGAGCACTAAGTCGGGAAACCAACAGCTCACTCAAGCCACACGTGGGGAGCCCAGATGGAACGACAGCCCCAACGGTGTCGAGCGACGCCAAAACCGACCCGAACAGCGGAAAAAACACCAACCGAAAACCACACGGCTGCAGCCACCAACAGACTCCGCCGTTGGGACCAACCGGTCGGCAACCCACTCTGTCGCCAGCAAGACCTAACAGAGGACGCAGTTGCCGACAACAACACGAGAATCATCGGTCAACAACTCACTCTGTCGCCAGCAAAACCCGACAGAGTGCACAGTTACTGACAACCACACAAGAAACACCTGAGAACTAACCACAGTCTCAGGGAGACGGCCTCACGCTACTAGCATCAGCTAGTACCGGTCACCAACCCAACCAAGAAACCACGCGAGTGACGAGGACCATAGCAATGTCACACTCGCAGAGGATCTACAACACACGGAACAACGTGCACTGTCACCACTAGGTCTCACTCAAACCTTCCTCGTGGTCCAACAGGGACAGCAAACACACGTGGAGAATCCTCAACACGCGAAAAACGGTATCCAATGTCACCACTAGGTCTCACTCAGACCTTCCTCGTGGTCCGACAAAGACACCAAACACACGCGGAGCCACAAAAACTGGGAGTCACACGCTCCACAACGTGGCACACCGTGACGAAAGCACAGAAGACGTCTGAGGTTAAGCCACAACCGGACACCTCACAACGCCGACAAATCATTTGGTCGAGTACTAGCAAGCCAACAGGCCTCACTGTCACCTGACGAACTGACGGGAGACTCCGCCATCGGCTTCCAGACTCACTAACACCACGTGCAACCACACGGAAACCAAAACAACTGCAGAGGTCGAGGACACACGTCGACCTCAGAGGGACCCAGACCAAAGCAGGGTACCACAACCGAACGCACTCGCTCCCAAAGCGAGAGGGAAAACCTGGACACTGGTCACAACCAGAGCCTGGTGTACCACCGATAGGGCTACCTAGACAAGGCAAAGCAGCCACCCCACAACGGTAACAGTACAACCACAAGACTCGGGCTAGCACACGTGTCCCAGAGGCGGAAAGCCCAACGCCCCCAACACCGAGAAAACTCGGGAAACGACGCACGAATCTCACGAGCAAGCACACGGTACAACACACGGTGCTATCACAAGCATCAGGAGCCACCCAAGGTACAACACAATGCACCAAGGCTCTAGACAGCACAAAACCGGAACGCTCGAGCACGAGCACACGGTGCCACCGCAAGCACCAAAACTCAGCAAGGTGCAACACAGGTGCACCAGCGGCCGAAACAACCCCACGGCTAACGAGAAGGACTCTCCACAAGAGACCTGCCAAAAGCCACACACAAAGGACCACAAGCCTAAAAGGGCACAACAAGCCACGTTGGCCTCAGCCCCCCTTAAGGCACAAAAACGCAAAGCATCGAAAAATGCACAAGGTGCAGCACACGCAACTGCACCAACTGTCCGAAACGACACAGGGCCCGCCGAAGGGGACTCTCCACCAGAGACCCACGATGGAAACACACAGAAAACCAACAACTTCTTCAAGAGCGCAACACCCACGTTCGCTCCAAGAAGCACACAAAACACGAAGCACCGACTCTGCCGCACGGGGAGCAAAAGCCACAGAAACTCCCTGGCGCGCAAGAGCAGAAAGCACCACCTCCATCGCGACCGATAGAGAGGCAAAATACCAAAACGCCGACTCGAAGAGCCTCCAAGACACCAGCCGAGGCACCATCAAGCGCACACCGGAACAACGCTTGCACGAGCAAGCCGAATCATGAAAACCAATGCACAGCGGAACAACGCTCACGGAAGCGATCCAACAGGAACGAACACTACCTCGCACTAAGCCTACAGGGACCCAACGCCCCAAATTGCCCAGGCAGGCAGCAAGAAACAACTGCAACGACAAATGGCACGAACAGGTCCACCGACCCACTGTGCCACAAGAAAAACGACAGCACGAGGGGAGCAACCAGCTCAACCCAGAAACAACTCAAGGGAGGATGACTCCGCCAGAAGGTCGCAACGATGTGTACCCTGGCGACACAACATCACAACGGAGCATCGCCACCCCAAGCAACCAACGGAAAGCAGGGGAAGAAGACACGCAACGAGTCTCTTCCGCACGCGAGGGGCAAATCACAACACAGGGCTGGCACTTCCACAATAAGTACAGCCAGCCAAACACCTACGGCACTCCCCGGACCACCGCCGGCGAGAGCACGCCGGGTGCGAGAAACAAAGCAACCATCCAGACCACGGGGACACGCAGTCCCACCCGCGCAGCCGAGAAACTTGGAAACAAACTACGAGACAAGCTGACCAACGCAGCAGCCCGACGCACGGCCAGGCGCACAACACCTCGACCAACAACGCCCAAGCAGACTGTAACACAGACAGTCCAACCGGCAACAACGACAGCTCATCTCCACAGAGAGAGAGCAGTGACGACCAAAGCAAACACAAAGCAGCTTTGGGGAGAACCTCCACCAAAAAGCGCCAAGAGCCGTCCTGGGAGAACCTCACCAGGACGCAGCCCAACCAAACGGCACACTTCGAACCACAGGGCAACACAACGGTAGCCCGAAACGAACACAGAGCACTCCTGGGAAGAACCTCTGCCAGGAGCGACAAAGGGCGATCCTGGGAAGAACCTTCACCAGAATGCACAACCCAAACGACCAAACAACACGAAACACAAGAGAGGATACTGCAGCAGCAGAACTGCAGGAGCAACGCAAGCCGGTCCTGGGAGAACCTCCACCAGAACCACCAAGGCACCGCTCTGGGAAAAACCCTCCAGAATGCACCAGCCAAACTGACAGCACACCTCAGACTATGAGGTAGCAGGGCAACAACAGAAACGAGCGCGGAACAGTCCTGAGAGGCACCCTCACCAGGACAACAGCAAACGGTTCTGGGAAACCTCACCAGAACACAGGGCAACCAAGCGACGCGCCTCAGCCTGGAGGGCAACGCAGCAACAACCAAAAACGATCACAACACAGTTCTGGGGAAACCTCACTTCCGCCAGAACCAACAGAGAAAGAGACTCCGGGAGCACCTCACCAGAGCTCACAACCAGTCAGCCCAAGGCCGACAACAACCACAGGCAAGTGTCGCACGCTCAACCAGCGGTGCAACACGGCACACAAGGCACCTGCTTAGCTCGGCGTCCCGAGCACAGCGCACAACAGCGCACAGGCACCCAAGGCCAACCACACAGCCAACACAACACACACTCCCAACAAGCAGGGGGGGCAGCCAACAAGGCCGGGACACTTCGACTGGTTCCGCAGACAACAACTCTGCACCAGTGAAGGCCACACACACGCAGGATCTCTCAGCCTTCGCGACGCACACACGCTCAAATTGCGCCGAAGACTACCAGGAGCACCGCACCTGGACTAGCCTGCAAGCGTCCTCCACACAAGGAAGACCACTGCCAGCGAGTCGAGTGCCAACCGCGCCGCTACAGCACGAACACGCCGAGCGACCACACTCGCCACGCACGCGACGCAGCAACAACTGCAACTCGCTGCAACGCGCATGCGAATCTCGCAGGGAAACCGCACACCTGCAAAACATTTGAAAGCACAAGCCTAACACTAGTCGGACGGTGTCAGCAGCGCACTAGTACCTTTCTTTGGGACAGCTATAGTTATTAACTCCATACAAATCTCAGTAGACTCCTCTCTCTGATACCAACTGTAACGACCCGCGATCCTCCGACCCTCGGCCCACGCCGAGGACCCGATTTTCGCAGTCGCCACCCACGGATCCGAAGACCCGGAAGGGTTAAATGAACGAGTCTAGTGAGATATGTACTAAGTTTAAACAACTATAATAATATGTACATTATACAAAAGGGTTGTACAACGCGTCCCAAGCAAAAGCACAGGTACCAGAAGAAAGGTGCAGTCCTTAAGGGGCATACCCCGAGAACTTGCAAAACACAGCTCTCTACTCACTCAGGTACAAGAGCTCACAACGCTCGCTCTCACTGCTGCTGACAACAACACGGCGCCACAGCCGCCTCCGCAACCCGTCCGACACCGAGCTCCCGCGACGACGAGCCCCTAGCTGAAGGAAGTAGGGGGGTGAGCCTCGCGAACAAGGCCCAGTAGGGATTACCAGTCCCTCATCGGCCAGAGCAGCAGGAACTCCGAAAACAAGAAACTACACTAGAAAGCTGTAAAGCGAGTAACACCTACAGCAGGGTACTACTAAGCAGCGGAAGAGAACAGCGTAACGCCACGACCACCAAACGAGGTCGGGCCACACACACGACTCCCGCAGAAACCAACGGAGTCGGGCACAGAGCGGAAGCAACCCTCAGCACACCTGCTGAGACCGCGGAACAACCAAGTGAGAACGACGTCTCACCGCAACCACGGCCATCTCGGACCTCTACAAGGTCGAGGGCCCACAAGCAGAACCACCCCGGACCGTGGACACGCCACCAGGTCAGGGAGCCACACACGCCGGTGCCATCACAGGCTGGCACCCAAGAACGGGACCACGGAACTGAGAGAACACCGAAGCGGAAACCACCAGAAGCACGGGTCTGCCCAAGGCCAGACCAACTACGCCCACGAAAACTACGCACAGCCAGGCTATAACCGCCGTGCAAACTAGGGCAACGGATAACACTTAGAAACGTCGTCAGGAAACGCCGTCACAACAACAACAACCAAGCCACCGCCGCTAGCAGCCAAGAGGGGGACACGCTGTCCACGCCCTCCGCTCACCAGCCTAGCTCCTGCCTCCTCCCCCGCAAAGGGCGAGACAGAGCCGCCACAAAAACACACCAACTCACGCAACACCGCAGCCTGGCCAAGCTGCGGCCTCATGCCTGACACCACTACGTGGCTCCGGAACCAACGCAGAGAGAGGCAGTGAGACAAAGGACTGTCTGGTCTGCGCCAGGAACTCCAAACACCTCGACGTCCCAGACCCAGACAAGAGAGCTCTACAAACGACTCAGCGCCGCTGTCCAAACCTTGTTTTCCCCTCAGCTCTAGAGTCCGCCCTGTCGGCTGCAAACTCGAGCACGCTCGTAGCCCGGAGTACTCCCTCGACAGGCTCCCGAGGACGGGGGTCCCAGGCAACGGAGACAACCTCTGAACGGGACAAGCCCTCAAGTGCCAAGCACCGGGCGAACAGGCGGGGCAGCACAACAAAACCACGCCGAACTGCTGGCTTGTAACCACGACAAGCCCAGCAAGCGAGAAGCACGCACAAACCCTCAACAGGGTTGTCGGCCAACTAACCACGCACGGAAAAGCCAGAGTCTCGGAACACTACCAGTTAGCACGGAAACCCGTCGCTCTGCTAATAATTGATTGACCGCCAGTCAATCGATTATTAGACAGACGCGACCCTCCTGGCGCCACTACCAGGACACGGCCACGAAGGTGTCACCTTCGGTCACTGAACGCAGGGAGGCGACCAGCTGCGTTCCTTACCGGAAGGTCCTAAGGGCAAAGCCTGCCCAGGGGCACACGCCGACACGCAACTGGGCCACGGAAACACCCGAGGCACCCACAGGCACTGTCGCGCCCCCACAGGCCGTCGCGATACCATCGCGACAGGGAAGGGCACCGCGACAGAAACCCTGACGCGACGGGGCAGCGCGTCGCGACAGCAACCCTGTCGCGACGGGAAACCAGGTCCCGACAGTGATCCTTATCGCGGTCGCCCAGTGCACCGCGATAAGGTCGCGCCCGACCGGGGCGACGCCTCTACTGATGTCGCGGCGCGTCGCACGGCCGCGACATCAGCCGGGAGGCAGACCGCCGGGATCCTCAATCCCGGGGCCGCCCACGAGCTACACACAAGTGCACACAGGGGAGGGGAGCATAGGGAAAGCTGTAAGACTATCTACAAAACCCCGAGGACTCCCGATCCACCCGGATTGGGAAGGGCACAAGAAATCCCTACCTTTCACGAAGAACAAACCCACGAGGGGCCCTTCACGTCGGTTGGCCACCTCCTCCTCGCTCCACGCAAGGTCCACGACGCCACGGCACCACGCACGGCCCTCCTCCTCGCCTGAAACACACAAAGGGGAGAGGGGGAGGCGGAGCACCGCTGGAGGGAGAAGGGAAGAAGAAGAGAGAAAGAGGAAAGGGGTAGCCGGCCTGCGCCTTAAGCGCCCGGCACCCAAAACGCGACGGACCGCCCTGTCGCATTAACGACCTTAACGCGACGGGTCCACGGACCACGACCAGAACGCGACCCCCAAGGACGCCGCGACAACCTGACAGGTCGTACTGACACACCTGCCACTCTGACAGGTGTCAGACGGCCGGTCAGCGCAACACGACAAAACACTGTCGCGACCCGTTGACCGGTCGCGACAAGAACGCGACGGCAACCCAGGGCGCGACAAGAACGCTATAGACCGCCCTGTCGCGACACGGATGACTGTTGCGTCGGGCACCCCCGATGCGGCACCAGTCATCCAGGACACCGGAAAGAAAGCCGGGAAGTCGGGTGTTACACCTTTTTAGGACATGTGGTAACCAAGGATGGTATCGTTGTTGATCCATCAAAGGTTGAGGCCGTACTGAAATGGGAAAGACCGAGAAGCGTCATAGAGATCAGGAGCTTTCTCGGATTAGCAGGATATTACCGAAGGTTTATAAAGGATTTCTCAAAGATTGCAGTGCCATTAACCAAGCTGACCCGGAAGGAAAATCCGTTTGTGTGGACCAATGAATGTGAAGAAAGCTTTAACAGCTTGAAGAAGTGTCTGACCACTGCTCCTATCCTCGCCTTACCCACTGACGAGGGAGGATTTGAAATTTATTCAGATGCTTCTGGAACAGGTCTGGGCTGCGTCTTAATGCAACAAGGGAGGGTAATAGCTTATGCCTCCAGACAGTTGAAGATCCACGAAGTGAACTATCCGGTTCATGACCTGGAGTTGGCAGCTGTAGTATTCGCCTAGAAAATTTTGAGGCATTATATCTATGGTGAGCAATTTAAGGTCTTTTCTGACCACAAGAGTTTGAAATACTTGTTCTCACAGAAGGAGCTGAACATGAGACAAAGAAGGGGGTTAGAGTACCTGAAAGACTTTGACTTTTCCATTCAATATCACCCCGGGAAAGCCAATGTAGTGGCAGACGCTCTAAGTAGACAACCAGGAGCTATGCTAGCTAGTATGATGCTGGGCGAATGGAAGTTACTGGAGCAATTTACAAGTCTGAACATAGACGTGGGAAAGAAAGAAAAACAAGTAATGATTTCAAACCTCTAGATACAATCCGACCTACTGACTAAAATCAAGGAGAAACAGGGAGAGGATCCATTCTTAGTTGAGATCAGGTAGAAGCTAGAGCAAAGGCCTGACTTCACTCTATCTGCGGAAGGTAGATTACTGTTCCGAGGTAGGACATGTGTCCCTGATCATGGAGAACTCAAGAAGAGGTTACTAAATGAAGCTCATCAGTCCAAGTACACGATTCACCCTGGATCAACAAAGATGTACCAAGACTTGAAAAGGTCGTACTGGTGGCCAAACATGAAGAGGGATATGGCCGATCATGTGTGAAAGTCAAGGCCGAGCATTTCCGTACAGCTGGTGGACTGCTACCACTAGAAATCCCGGAATGGAAGTGGGATAGTATCGGTATGGACTTCATCATGGGATTGCCCAAGACTAGAGGTGGTATGGATGCAATCTGGGTAATAGTTGATCGATTGACTAAGTCGGCTCATTTCTTGCCGATTAAGAGCACATGGTCTGTGGATGTATTGGCTGCACTTTATGTTAAGGAAGTAGTTAGATTGCATGGGGTTCTATCTAGCATAATCTCAGATCGGGACCCTAGATTTAATTCACACTTCTGGAAGGGATTGCAAGTAGCAATGGGTACTAAACTAAACTTTAGTACTGCTTTCCATCCTCAGACCGATGGACAAACCGAAAGGACCAATCAAATTGTGGAAGATATGCTTCGTGCTATGGTGCTAGATTTTAGAGGGCGATGGGATGATCAGTTGTACCTGATGGAGTTTGCATATAACAATAGCTATCAGGCAAGTATCAAGATGGCTCCATTTGAAGCCTTATATGGCAGGAGTTGCAGATCACCCCTTTGCTGGGAAGAGGTTGGGGAGAACCAATGGGTTGGACCCGACTTAATTGAGGCAACTGTCCGGAAGGTTCAGATTGTCAGGGAACGTCTGAAGATAGCACAATCCAGACAGAAGAGTTATGCAGACAAGAGAAGGAGAGAACTGGAGTTTCAGGTTGGCAAACATGTTTTCTTGAAGGTCTCACCTTCAAGGGGAATACAAAGATTTGGGATCAAAGGAAAACTAAGTCCCAGATTCATAGGGCCATTTGAAATTCTGGAAAGAATTGGTCAGGTGGCGTATAGACTTGCCACAGTTGGTGAACGTGCATAATGTGTTCCACATATCCATGCTGCGGAAGTACTTTTTCGATGTCGACCATGTGATCAACCATGAGGACTTGGAGATTCGGGAGGACCTGACTTATGAAGAGAAGCCGATCAAACTGTTGGATCGGAAGATTCAACGACTCAGGAATCGTACCATACCTATGGTGAAGGTCCAATGGAGTCGAGACGGAGTCAATAATGCTACCTGGGAAACAGAGGAAAGAATGAAGAAAAACACCAGAACTATTCTCAGGTACGAACTACACCATTACGTGTAAATTTGGGGACCAAATTTTCTTAAGTGGGGAGGATGTAACACCCCGGAAATTTAGTGATTTAAAAACTTTGGAAATAAAGGAGGATAAAGTAAATAAACATATTAGAGAGACTTCCAACACCATGTATTAATGACCTATTAACAAGATTGGGCCAATAGAGCACATCTGGCCCAAGGATATAAACAAACTAGGACAGGAAATTTCCCAGAAATTCGTGTATGTAATTATGCCATAATTGGAGAGGGCAAGTTATGGTTAAAATTAAGATAATTAGTCATACAAGGTAAGCCAAAACCGAACCCAACCCCAATTGGTGGTTTCCTAAACCTTTGCTACCTCTTTTGGGTAAGAGAATCCTAGAACTTATGGAAAGTGGGAGACAGAACTCATAGCCCCTTTCCTAGTCTCATTAGGACTATTAACTACAACCTAAATCTATAAGAACTCATCCTCAAACTCTTGGGGAAGGTTTAACAACGAGTTGGGGTCGTTTGGAGGTAGGCTAGAGCTTCTGAGGAGAAGGAGAAAAGGCTGGGAACCCGGAGTTCCATCCCCTGCATCCTCCGTTGCATCTAGAACGTCGACTGGTTTTAGATCTTCATAAAGGTAGGTGTTCTCAGGCCAAGATTAAAGAAAACCTATACCATCATGTAGAGCATCGAGTCTATGTTCATTTGCACTTGATTTGCCCAATTTTCATGGAGTATGCATGGAGTATTGGTCGTTTTCCCTCAGTTGTGCCATATTAGGGTTTTTTTTCGTTCTTTGTATTATGCACGTGATTAGAGACCGAATTTGACTAAACTTCCTTCATGAAAGTTCTTCTACTTGAAGTTACAATCATCTTTTATGTTGGACGTTTTGTCCAAAAGTCTTTTGTTAGAGAGTTATGAGCATGGTAAGAGAGTCTCTGCATGATCCTATGATTTCGGGCTACACTTGATTTTTTGTTCTCCATATGTTTTCTCGGGATTCGAGACTGAATTAGATAAAACCCCCAAAATCAAAGTCTTCTACTAATTGACCTCGTCATCTTTCGTGTTGAACATTTTGTCTAAATGTCATTCGTTATAGAGTTATAAGCGGGGTAAGTAAACCACTGCATGAGATGTGTTTTCGGGTTCCACATGACCTTTAAGTTTTGTTCTGGAAGGGCACTAGTGTCGATACTACTTGGGCTAGTGTCGACACACTGTCCCAAAACAGCCCAGAAGGTGTTCTGGGAAGGCCTCTAGTGTCGACACTACTTGGGCTAGTGTCGACACACTATCCCAGATTGGCCAGAAGGTGTTCTGGGAGCTGTCTCTAGTGTCGACACTACCTGAACTAGTGTCGACACTACTTGACCTTTTTGCCTTGTATTTGAAGCACTGTGTCGACACTACCTGAGCTAGTGTCGACACTACTTGACCAGTCTGCATTATTTTGTCTTGTGTTTGAAGCATTGTGTCAACACCAGTAAGGGGTGTGTCGACACTACCCTTACAAAAAAAATTACATAATTTGGGTCTGATCATTTCATGATGTCTACTAACATGTGCATGATGTTATATGGTATGCATGGACCTAAAATAAATCAACCCATTGAAAAATAGTAATGATATGAATACGATTCTAATGTGTAATTGTGATTGATCTTATGTCCATTCGATTACCTTGTGATCTTGCTTATGGTCAATTGATAAGATAAGAATATGATATGAATGTGGGGATGAATACATGTTGGTATGGACTTGTTAGTGGTGTTAATGTCATGATTTGCATATGAGTTTCATTAGTTTCATGCTTCCCGGTGTTCCATGATTATTTGTCCATATGCATACATGCTAGGAAGATCCGTGACTCGTCACTCACACATTTGCACAAATAGGCACACCCTTCTTGGGAAATTGAGAGCACATGTTCTGCATATGATCTGTCTTTTGAAACATCCTCATGTCAAGACATTAATGAATTATGAAACATAAGATACGTCGTTATCCTTCCCTGTTCTCTTGAGCTATTTGTCATACCTTGACTCTATGAATGATCTTGTTTCCTTTTTCTATGAGCTTGTCATTGAAACTCTGTGGCCATAATATGAATATGTTTGTTCGGCACAATTGGGACTTCGGTCCTTTTGACCAATGCATGTGCAATAGGGGCCATGTCTAGTCCTGGGGAGGAGCACCCCAACGTACTTATTAACCGCGGGAATATGGACTTGTGGTGCATGGCATAGCACTGATACTATATGCAAGAGTTGTGAAAATTGTGCCTTCGTTTGATATGATAAGTTTGATTTGATCTGATATGATAAGATTTGATATGATATGTATGTTCACGTGAATACGTGGTATCTGTCTGAATATGGCCAATCTCTTTTGATATGATTCTACTCTTGGAATATCTGTCCATTGTATATGCAATTCGACATTTAATCTGATATGATATCTGTTTTACTCTGCTATTCAATCTGTTAGTATTGCATGCATTGTCATCATATTCATGTGCATATCTGCCTATTTAAAATGCTAATCATGTATATTAGTGCCCGCACACTATTGAGATGTAAATCCTACTGAGCTAGTTCGCTCACCCTATCATCCTACCCTTTTTCAGGAAGTAATGAAGAACCAGTGGAGTCCGATGGGGCAGGGCAAGAGTGATGAGCACCCGCCATATGAGTTGATGATAGTTTAGGAATAGACAATTGAGTAGTCTACGTAGTAGTGAACTTTTCTGGAAGTTTTATTTGAATAATGGATCCTTTAGTTGGTTCTTTCTTATGTAAGGTTGTATCTAGTTGAATGAAATGAAATTAAGAGTACCTTTGATGATGTTATTATGATCTGAAAAGTGTTGTTATATTCATTTGTGACTCTACGCTATTCAACTGTGATACGTCTGTTTGTATCGTTCACGTCCCCCGGTATTTATTCCGCTGCTAAATATCGGGGCGTGACAAAGGCGAACACACAACACAAAGAATTATCCTGGTTCGGACCTCCTTTCCTTAGGAGTCCTACGTCCAGTCCCTGAGCAACAACTCAGGATTTCACTAGATAGGGTACAGTCCCCCTAAGGACGGTACAACACCCAGCTCAGCTAGTCTTCCTTCACACCCGAAGGGAAAAAGCCACCCTGGATACCCCGCCAGGTCTTCCTTCACAACCGAAGGGAACAGCACCCTGGATACCACCAGGTCTTCCTTCACAACCGAAGGGAAAAATAACACAAGAGAAAGAAATGATTTCAAGCCCCTAGATCAAGCTTTTGACAAGCCAAGATCTGAAGCAAAAAGCACTGAGAGCAAGGAATCTAAGCTTAGCACACTCTCAGAACTATGCAAGCTCTCTCAAGATTTTCACTACAGAGTGGAGAGCAAAGAGCAACACGAGAAGGAATGGACTTCTTGGCACTTTTGAATTCTAGCAGAAGATTTTTAATAGCTTGAACGAGCGTTCTCTGCTTCTTTTTGTGATCTTCTCTTCTGTCTTGTATTTATATCTTCTTTTGAAATTCGCCCGTTGATGTAACCGTTGTCTCTTAGATTGGTAGACGTTAGACTGCTTGACACTTGGAAGCTTCAACAATCTTTTATCTATTTGAGCACGTAAAGAGATAATGTCTTCTGCCGTCTGTATGGTCCAATGTTGTAAGACAGAACGTCTTTAGGACCCTGCATAAATTAAATGCTAGAACATTAGACAGCTAGGCTATCTTTAGATGTCAGTAAACATTAATAAGAATATTCACCAAAATAGCAATGCTGAATAGTTTCTTCCAAAAGATATTGACAGGATATGCACGATAATGGATAATATCGTTTGTATGCATGCAGAGGTACGTTCAGATCTCATAAATGCAGGAGTGTCAGAGAGAGATATAAACGTGGACTTTGACTAGTCAATGCTTCAAGTGGTAAGATAAAAGTCAAGTTGATATAAACTATAAAGTCATTGTCTATATGACTTATGAAATCGTTATGAATACTAACAAGTCATTATAGAGAGCAAATCGTTAAAGCAAGTGTATGTGTCCAACAGGGAAATCATTATGAACACTTATCAAGTCGTTATGAGCTCTAACGAAATCGTTGCGCAAAGTAAATCGTTATGAACGCTAAAGAAATCATTGCTCAAAGCAAATCGTTATGAGCGCTAAAGAAATCGTTGCTCAAGGCAAATCGTTGTGAGTTCTTAAAGAAATCGTTATGATTACTTAAGAAATCGTTACGGCGAACAAGTCGTTGCGAGTTCTGAAGAAATCGTTATGATTACTTAAGAAATCGTTACGGCGAGCAAGTCGTTGTGAGTTC